>CM046448.1:103384195-104024195 GCA_025506515.1 Flaveria trinervia | reverse complement strand
TGGAAAGGACATTTTGCTCGTTCAAGTCTATGTTGATGACATTATATTGGTTCCTCAAATGACCAAATGTGTAAGGACTTTGAGAGCATTATGAAGAAAAAGTTTGAGATGAGTTCCATGGGAAAAATGGACTTTTTCCTTGGAATTCAGGTAAAGCAAATGAAGGAAGGTTTTTCATTAATCAATCTAAGTATGTATCTAACATCTTAGAAAGATTTGAAATGAAAGATTGCAAGCCTGCCAAGACACCCATACCCAAAAATCATAATCTTTGTCCTGACCTTGAGGGGGAGGATACTGATCAACATCAGTATAGGGAAATTATTAGTTCTCTGATGTATCTCACAGCTAGTAGACCTGATATCATGTTTGCTACTTGCATTTATGCAATATATCAGGCTGCTCCAAAGGTGTCTCACCTAGCTGCTGTTAAAAGAATCCTCAGATACCTCAAAGGAGCACCTAAACTAGGTCTCTGGTATCCCAGAAACAAGGATTTTAATCTCTATGGATACTCTGACAGTGACTATGGCGGCTGCAATGTTGACAAGAAATCCATATCTGAAGGATGTCAATTTCTTGGTGGAAGGATCATCTCATGGCAATGCAAGAAACAATTATGTGTCTCTACATCAACTACTGAAGCTGAATACATTGCTGCTGCTAGTTGCTGTGCTCAACTGCTATGGATTCAAAATCAGATGTTAGACTATGGATTTAACCTTATGAGTACTCCTATCCATATTACAATAACAGTGCTATTATATTACTGAAAATCTAGTGAAGCACTCCAAAACAAAGCATATTGACATCACATTTCATTAAAGATATTCATGAGAAAAATCTAATTATGTTAATCAAAGTTGATTCAAATGAACAGTATGCTGATCTGTTCACCAAAGTTTTTGATGAACAAAGATTTAAGTATCTCATAACAGCTATTGGGATGATAAACATTGATTAATTTAATCTCTTTTGAAAACTTTTTTAATATGTAAGTCTTGTGTCAATACAAATTTAAGCCTTGTTACAAGTTCTCTCAGAAATTTTCTAAGTATAAATCCCTTCCGAAGAGAAATTAACCCTCAGAAGATATTCTCCTATCTTCCGAAGCAAGATTTCTCACAAGGATAACTTTCTTCTCGGAATAATTTTTGGCCTCGGAAGAAGCAATTGATTACATATCAGATCTACTTCCGAGACCTACAAAAATTCTCCATTCGGAAGCAAATCTAACCTTCGGAAGCAAAGTTTTGGCTTCGGAAGTAAGAATTGCCTTCGGAAGACAAGTTACCTTCAGAAATGTTTTACACTCGGAAGAGAATTTCTACTGAGTAACGCAAATCTCTTGGGCCCCACACTGTAAAAAGCAAAGATTTTGTTAACGATGTCGGATTATTAACTAATTTTTAACCTTACTACCTCTGTCAACTCATCCACTAAACCATCACATCACCTTATCCAAACACCCATTACCGCCATTCCATAATCTTTTAAATAATCTCGACTATTCACTTTCATTTTCTTACTTGCAAAATTTACTGCCCTAGAAATTTCTCCTCTCAAACTTTACCCAAACTCAAAATCATCTACATTCACCTTTCCCAAATGGCACTTAACCCTCAGCACAACCAAGTCGCACTTCTTGATTCTTCAAGAGATGCTGACTTCTCTGAAATCATTTCCTTTCTCACCCAATCAACCTACTACACTGCCCTTACCGTTAACCCCACTGTTTACTCCAATCAAATGACTGAATTTTGGGGAAATGGTCAAGTCGAAACCCTAAATGGGATTCATGTACTTAGGTCCTGCATCTGTGGATATGAGTTGATCATCACTGAATAACTCATCAGGGAGCATCATGAGCTTCATGATGAAGGAGCTCCTACTGAATTCCCTAAGGAAGATTTGGATAGCACTTATATTCTCATAGGATATGGTGGAGACATCAGCAGATCAACAGTTTACAAATTCAACTTCTCCTATAATTGGAAGTTCCTTCTGCATGTTGTCCTTCACTGCTTGTCTAACAAATCTGGGGGATGGGATCAAATCCCTTATGAACTGGGATGCTTAGTTCATGGATTGGTGAGAGGCCTGCACTTTAATTACTCATGATTTGTGTTCTCAAATCTGATTGAGAATCTACAAAGGGAGACATTCTTTATGTATCCCAGATTCCTTCAACCATAATCAACTGTGAGTTGGACCAGAGCATGCTTGTCTGTGCAGCTGCTCTAACTGTTCCCCAAATGCGGCCTACCATTTTCAAGACTTTGAAGAAGATGTCCACCAACTTCACTCGAAGACACACTATCCTGCTTCCAGGTATGATTGAGCGTATAGCTCCTGGTGACATTCTTGTTCACCACACAGGTGATGAACCCACACCAGCATCCTCCACCACAATGCAAACACTACCTTCTCCACCCATCACCATCATATATCAGAGACGCCCCAAACGAACCCTTGTTCAATCTACTCTGATTGAACAAGCCACTCCTGTTCAATCCAAAAAGACTAGAGTGGAAACATGAGCTCCCACTCAGTCAGAGGTCTCTCCATCCTTCTCTTTCGACCTCAATTTGGGTTTTGAGTCTCCTCAGTCTCAAACCCATGAGCCCGACACCCAAACCAGCAGCCCTCAAATGAGTATCTACACTCTTCTGAGATGGCAACAAGGGACAGCCCCACCAGAGGCTCAATGCCTGTAGACATTGACCAATGTCTCGGGTCAGTAGGCTTAACCTTCCTATCCTTTACTGACCTTCTATTCAAAACTGATGAAGAGATAACATCTCTCCATGGAAATGAAGTTGATCTAAAACACCCTTCTCAAGATCAACAGAGCCCGGAGAAATCCCTTATCTCTAGCCTCCATCAGCAACACATCACTGAGGTGAGTCCCACTGATGTGGAGGGGACTATGTAGATTCAGCTGCCACTACAGAATGCTCCTCAATGGACCTTATGGATAGTGGTAACATAACTCAGACTGAATCTGTGGCAACCGAGCTCTTTGATGACTCTGAAAGAGACATCATTGAGCATGGGAAACCAAGGTGCCAAAAAACCACATCTGGTGGTGAGGCTGAACATACCAGGTATGTTACCTCATCTCCCCGTGATTCTTCAAAAGAAGATGAGGGAAGCATGCAACTCCTTATTAAAGACCTTCTATCTAAAGTCTCAAACCTAGAATCTTTTGTTAGGACTTTAGAAGCAAGGTCTGCCACTCAGCAACTTGAGATTGACAATCTTAAGGCTTAACTAGCTGAGAAACAGACTGAGAGGTCTATTAGGCATGTACCTATTCAGGTCTCATTGACTTCTTCCTCTAGCTCATCTAGCTCTCAAGATGATGCTACCAAAAAGGGGGAGAATGTTTAGAGACAAACACCTGAGGATCCACAGAGCCATACCTCAACTTCAACTTCATCTACTCCTATCATCAATGTGTCTGAGCCACCTCAAGTCATTCTCCAAATTGACTCAAAGATGCTCAGTGATCTATACAGATTACTTACCAAGTTTTTGTTCAGATCATCCACAGATCAGCCAAGCCCAGATGCTACTATGCTCTACTTTGGAGCTGAAGAGCTTCAGAGGCTGACTGCACCTTCTACCACTGTGGAAGAATTTGGTCAACCTAAGGTCCACATCGAACCAAAGATTTATTTCGAAGGGAAAATGGGGACCGATGGCCCAACAACTGAAACAGTTAGGACATAATCTGCATCTCCTCAAACTTCCGAAGCTGAAGTTAAAGCCTCGGAAGAACAAGCTAAATCTTCCGAAGCTGAAATGGAAGTTGCGGAAGGACTGTTTAAAATGTCCGAGGAACTGATCATCACAGATGCAATCCTGGAAATGGCATCTGAGGTGAACAGTGAGGACTTTCTGATTCCATCTCCATCCCAAACACTATCTCTGCCTCTCTCACAATCAGAAACCTCTCTCCAAGAACCACCACAGTCAG
Source organism: Flaveria trinervia (assembly GCA_025506515.1). Lineage (NCBI taxonomy): Eukaryota > Viridiplantae > Streptophyta > Magnoliopsida > Asterales > Asteraceae > Flaveria > Flaveria trinervia. Next base: position 104,020,213 of record CM046448.1, on the reverse strand, counting down.
GATCTTCAAAAGAAAAAGGAAAAAGGAAGATGACTGCGGAAGACCTTCAGGAAGAGGAGAAGATTGAGAAACTTAGGAAGAAAGGAAGACTTCAAACTGAGAAGTTGCTAGCTGCCAGTACAAAAGCAGTTGCATCCAATCAGGAGGCTGTCATCAATAAAAGAAAAGAGCAGATCATTGACCAGCTCATTGAAATGGGAGTTGTCAATGAAGAAACACTCCTGCTACCATTAGAGGAGTTGGTGGATCTGGAGAAGGCAATCAGGCTGAAACTGGAGGAAGAAGCCAGGTTGGCCTTGGAGAAAGAAGGAGAAGAACAGAAGGAGGCTGAATTGCAGCTAAGGAGAGACAGGGTGAACTTCCTACTCTCCAGAGGCTTTGGTCTTCAAGAACTTTCTCCACACAATGATGATACGATCCTCTGGCTCTACAACAAAGAGCAGGATTGTCACACCCCAACCTTGACGGCGGAATCGTCGAGATGTGAGGGTTAAGATTGTTCACAGCCACATAACGCTATATTTAAGTGTAAATATTAAAATTATAAGTTTCAAAAGTCATTTCAAACATAAGTCTCAAAACATGAAGTAATCCCAAATAAAACAAAACGTAGCATAACATTTATTTATTTAACTAGGTCCAAGTCCTAGTTTTATTTCCAAGCTGCAAAAGTCCACTTTAAACTTGAGGATTTCCTGAAACATGATAAAAATAAGAGTCAACTAAAAATAGTTGGTGAGTTTCCAAGGTTTTCATACATAATATGAAAAAGAAGTTACAAGTAGCAATTCATGTCATAGGTTATAAGCTAGTAAGGTTATAGAACACATATCGTTACAACCAAACCTCAACTTGATTACAAGAATAAAAGATTGGCTAAGTGTATTTGGTTCCCTAGTGCACAAGCATACGGCTCCTAGGAGTCGGCAATACATCGACTTTAGCACCAAATAGGCTTGTCAGGCCCAAAGATCTAAGACGTCGCCAGGCTAGCAATAGTTAATGATTGTAAACAAACTATGTATCTCATATAAACACTTACAATAAACAAATAACCATGACAAAATAATAAGTTGAATTGCACGTGATTTACAAGTCTCAAATGTGTATAAGTGTATCATGTATACGCTATCACGTTTCACCCCAAGTTAGTGTAAAAAAAATATGAAAAAGGGGCAAGAAAACTCACGTGATAATATGTATATAATGGAGATTATTTAAGAATAGTAAACGTCGTTCCAAGATGAACGTCACAAGGCACCTAAACATATGTAATTACAAGATTTAAGTTTAATAATTGAATTATTGATTTAATGAGAGCTAAAATTTCAAGTGGAGTTTGGGGATCTTTGTAGTAGTCTAAATAATGTAACAAGGAATATACCATTTGTGTAAATTATTATAAAGAAAATAACATTAAATCATCGATAATAGCTAGTGAAGTTTAAATATAAACTTGAATAAATATTTGAAATAATCATGATTTTAACGATAATAACTTAATGGTAATATTTGGACCAATAATAATTTATTAATTTATTATTCAAAATCCATTTTAATAGAAATTATCCAAGAACATCCTTTGTTAAAATTCTTTATTAAAAAGAGAATTAACTAATTAATTTAGAAAAATTATAGAAAATAATTTGATGTCTTTGAAAAATATTTAAAGTTTACAAAAACCCTTTTCATATTTATTAAAAATTTTCTATAATTTATTTAAGGGCTGAAAAGCCTTAAAAAATGTTTGAGGGTGCCCGGGTTCGAACCCGGGACCTCTAAGTGGTGATGAGAGCGTTTAACCAGTGAACCAAGGCATCCAGCCGCGGTAGATCTTGGTTTTAAAACATTAAAACCATATAAACAAAACCCCCAAATACCTAGAACCCTAGTTCGAATTTGAATCAAATTAGGCGTTAAATCGATGTTGTTAATGGTAAAGATCATGGGGCTTTTGTTCCCCATGTAAAATCGAGCATGTACATGTATTTAATTACCCGATTCGAAGATGTGTTGATGATGAACAGATGAAGTATCAACCGAAGAACAAGTCGCGACTGTGAGTGCAAATAGTTCAAGTAATCTTCAATGATATTCAAATCAAAGGTGCAGATAGCTTCGTGTGATGGTCTGGACTCAAAGCCCTCTGTCAATTTTGATCTTTGAACACAATAGGGTAGTGTTCGACTAGTGTGCAGGTCGCGATGAGGATGATGCTTAAATCGTTGATTATGTTTGATTCAGGTGAAATTGAAAGGTGTAAACGATTGGAGATAGACAGAAGATTGATTGTACTCAGTTAATTCGATTATTATTGTGTTTTAATGACAAAACGGTCATGAGTTAAAAGAGTTTCGGTTATATGATCGAATTGACTTGGTAACCGATGTATAACTCGATTTTTAAGTGCATTCAAGTTCGAAGCACGTATGCGAAGCGATTCGGATAAAGTTCGGCTACGAAACAACCGTTTTTTTTTGATGTTTTAATCTCGCCGGACTTTGGCCGGAGTGTGGCCGGAGTCGCGGCCGGAATTACGGGAATGGGCGGGGGTTTGGGTTGAAAGTTTGAAATGTTACACTTGGCCCCTTTTAGTTTAACAGTTAACATTTCATGCTTAAAGTTCTATATTAAGTTTCCAAATTGACAAAAACAACCCCAAGCTTAATTTAAGTTTATAATTTAAATATGGTTAAGTTTATAAATCTTTATTATTAGTAATCTCATTATTACTAATACTATTATTCAATATTATTACTTATTATTATATTTACTTTTATTAATATAACCTTATTATTATTATACATACTTAACATTTCATGAAACCCAATTACAATAAATAATAAACACAAACAATCACAAAAGTTTCAAAATTTGACAAAGATAACCTTTGTAAGAGTAAACGAAGTTAACTTTTAGTTAACAAAAAAATACGAGATGTTACAAGGATCAAATGGAGAAAGAAAGGAAGAAGGTTGCAAATGAAAAGGCCAGAGAGAAGAAGAAGAAGGAAGAAGAGGCTAGGGTCACTGCCTCCAAGAAGCTCACTGAGAAAGCCTGGATGAAGGACTATCTTCGGGCTCATGGGTTCTCTGGTAGGCAGGTGGGTCCCATGTCTGAAAGGACACTCCAATGGATTGTCAGTGAAATTAAGGCTGACATCCGGATGGGGAAAAGGAAAGAGATGTATAAAAGGGTAAAAGGATGACCTTCACTACTTCTACCCAACCAAAACTGAACCTTCACCCTCACCATTCACCATTAAACCTGAACCTTTCACCCCTGAACCCACAACACTACCCACACCTACTCCCTCATCTCAACCACCTAAACTTCCCATCATCCAACCCAAAACACTAGCCAGAACCTCTGAACCTAAACCTACCTAATCACCATCCAAACCATCCCCTCATCCTTCTTAACATCTCTCTCTTAAGGAGTTTAAGGCAATCAAGATGAAGCTCACCAACTGTACTACTCTGAGCGAAGTCTCTTGTGGAGAAGACTCTGTCAACATCACCTATGTTGATGGATCTTCAAGTTCCCTCACAAGAGATAAATTCCTTGATTTGCCTAGAGGAACTTTGGACCAGGCTGCAAGACTTTTGGGCCTCAACTCAGACTCTTTAAATGAGGAAGAGAAGAAGCTCAGAAGAAAACTAGTGACTCTACTGGATGCAAGAAAAGAGGACAAGATTCCTAGTCAGTCTCTTGTGCCTAGAAGGAAGATAATCCAGTGGAGGTTCGATGAACCTTCTCACAACTTTGTTGTGGAAAGGGAGAATGGTGAAGTCAATAGACTTAATGCAACCTCTCTGCTACACTCCAGCAGGTTCGACATTGCTAAGCTAGCAGAGAAGCCATTCTCCAACCCCTCCAACTCTGAAACTGCTGAACTCATCGGAAATCATCTCAGCAGTCTTCATCTAGCTGAGTTAACTGCAAAAGCAAAGATTGAAAAAGATTTGAAGTTAAGAAGACAGGAAGACAAGGAAAGATCTCCCACCAAAGGTGCTGCCTTTCTACAGATGGTGGAAGGTCCTGAATTGGAACTTATAGTTCGATGGGAATATGATTACAGTTCCCATCAACTAACTCTTTTCAGAGGACAAAAACAAGGGTACATGTTGTCCAAGGTGACAGACTAGATTTCCTGTCTACCAAGGATCTGTACAAGCTTCTCAGCACCACATCAGGGAAGAACAAGGAGACAGACAAATATCTACTCTCCTTGATGCTGAAAGTTTTGAGAAGTAGAGACAAGTGAAGTTTTGGTAGCATCAGCCTAGGGGGAGTTTGCTGGATCAAGAAGAAGGCTAATGCAACCAAACTATGTCACTTAAGTTATTTTTGGTGCTGCATGCAAAGGCTTCCGAAGCTTAACATGGAACTTCCGAAGGTTGTAGAGTTCTTCCGAAGACAAAGGGAAAGACCAACTTCCGAAGTATGATGAAAAGAAGAAGTCTCCAAGCCTTGGAAAAAGCAGCCTCTTCGGAAGTATAAGTGGCTTCGGAAGTACTTACTCTTCCGAAGCCATTTAACCTTCGGAAGACACTGCTATAACCAGTGAACACAAGTATGGTCTCTGACACTCCGTTGCAGACTTCTGATACAGCATGGCTTCTTCCCAAAGAGTCATGTTGTTGACCATACTTTATTCCACTGTTTACCTTTTCATGATAGTGCATGTTACCAACTTTAGTTGGTGACAAAAGGTAAGTCAAGGACATGTCCAACATGCTTTCTAAGTCCTCAAGCGTCATCTTACATGCTCTTATGGGGACCTTTACGTCAAAACTTACATCTGCACTTTCCCCCGAAAGTCAGAAGTCAATCTATACCTTCCTCGGGTACAACAGCCCTATTCGGGCGTATGGACACCCTTCAGTCGCATCGCCTCCTTGCGACTGAACATCATGCGATTGAACTAATACGGATGAACACCTATGGGAATGAACATCCAGTCGTGCGAATGGACAATGCGGATGGACCTCATGCGAATAGGATTAATGCGGATGAGCACTTATGCGACTGGACCTTCAGTCGCATGACCTCCATGCGACTGGCCTTTCAATCGTGCGAATGGACCTTCAATCGTGCGAATGAACCCAATCGCACCCTAATCGGCCGTATGGCCTCCATTCGGCCTCTAGTCGGTCGCCTAGCCCTAACTGATGCAGAATGCAGGTCATCCCGACTGCAGCCGAGGGTTTTCAGCCTCCAAACTCATCTAAACCCATTTTAGCCTAAATCGACCATCCTAAACCTTAGGAATGTATACCATAACACCATACAAGCACACGCACGCCCGGAAACATACACGAAACGCATCACACACATCACACCCAAATGGGTCAACACATACACATACAAAAACGGGGTTTTATGCTTTCCAGCCCCAAAATCGGTTTGAAAACAAGTAAAAGTGGGGTTCTAGAACTCACACAAACGAGCACAACGTTAAGGGCTTCGATTTGGCTTGCTTCACGACGATTTTGGCGACCCGAACCGGCACTTTTCCTCTTTTTCTCTTCTTTCTCTCTTCTCCCCTTTCTTGGCTGATTTGTGAGTGTGGGGGAGAGGGTAAGGGCTGCCCTCTCCTTATATACTTCCCCTCACCCGACTTTCTTTCGTTGGCGAGTTTGGTCCCTCGACTTTTGGACTTTATTTTCTTTTCTTTCCTCACCGGCTTCAAAATAATAAACATTCGGGTGTTACAAGTCCACCCCCTTAATAGGTTTCGTTCCCGAAAACCTGTTATTCGTCGAACAAACGTGGATAATGCTATCTCATTTCTTCCTCAGTCTCCCACGTTGACTCGGATCCCTTCCTGTGCTTCCACTGTACACACACAAGAGGAACCACTTTATTTCGCAGCCTCTTTTCTTTACGATCGATGATTGCCACTGGTTGCCCCACATAATTGAGCCTTTCATCTATTTCAATGTCCTCCAGTGGAACAATCATGTCTTCATCAGCTATACACTTTCTCAGATGAGATAGGAATGTCGGGTGAATCCCACTTAACTCATCTGGCAACTCCAATCTATAGGCCACCTCCCCTACTCGAGCAATGATTCGGAAAGGGCCTATATATCTTGGGCTCAACTTGCCCCGCTTTCTGAATCTGATAATACCCTTCCAAGGTGAGACCTTCAACATAACCCGTCACCCACCTGGAACTCAATTGCCTACGTCGCTTATCGGTATACGACTTCTATCTATCTTTGGCTGCCTTCATGAAGGCTTTAATCTTTTCAAGCTTCTCTGTCGTAGCCTCGATTACCTCGACGCTCCCCAATTCCTTCTGACCAATATCACCCCAACAACGGGTGTTCTGCTCCTCTCCTACCGTATAGCATCTCATATGGTGGCATACCAATGCTGGCATGATAGCTGTTGTTTATGAGAATTCGGCTAACGGTAAGTGGTCATCCCAACTTCCACCAAAATCGATCACACATGCCCAGAGCTGTCTTCCAGTGTCTGAATGGTTCTTTCTGACTGACCATCGGTTTGGGGATGATAAGCCGTGCTAATATGTAACCTCGTCCCCATAGCGTCGTGGAATTTCTTCTAAAATTTAGATGTAAACCGAGTGTCACGATCAGACACATAGACACCGGCACACCATGACGAGTTACAATTTCCTTGATGAACAGTTCGGCCAACCTCTCAGATGAATACGTCTCGCGGATCGGTAGAAAGTGAGCACTCTTCGTCAAATGATCAACTATCACCCATATGCATCACACCCTTTCGGAGTACGTGGCAGCTTCATAATGAAGTCCATGGTGATGTGCTCCCACTTCCATTCCGGTATATCCAAAGGTTGGATCTTCCCATACGGCTTTTGATGCTCTGCCTTCACCTGTAAGCAAGTAAGGCACTTACTCACATACTCCACCACGTCACGCTTCATACCCGGCCACCAATAATCTTTTTTTCATGTCGTGGTACATTTTCGTGGCACCAGGATGAGGAGTATCAGTCTTGTGAGCTTCATCCATGATCTTCACCTGTAGATCCCCAAAACGAGGAATCCACACACGACCGAATCGAGTTCTAACACCGAGTGTGTTTTCACCCAATTCCCCAACCCACCTCTCATTCTTTCCGAGTTAAGATGATCTTCTTTCAATGCCTCATCTTGAAACTCCTAACTTGCTTCATCACATTAGAGGTCAAGATTAATTGATAAGCTTTCACCCGAATCGGTTCGGGCCTTTCCTTTCGGCTAAGGGCATCCGCCACCATATTAGCCTTGCCTGGATGGTAATGGATCTTGCAATCATAATCCTTTATAAGCTCCAACCATCACCTCTGCCTCATGTTCAGGTCTTTTTGCTCGAAGAAGTACTTCAGACTCTTTGGTCAGTGAATTGGTGCACTTCGTCCCGTAGAGATAGTGCCTCCAAATCTTTAACGCAAAACCACGGCTGCTAGCTCCAAGTCATGAGTAGGATAATGACCTCATGAACCTTTAATTGTCGAGAGCATAGGCTATAACCTTTCCTCTCTGCATTAACACACACCTCAACCCTGAGTAGGAAGCATCAGAATAAACCACCAGATCTTCGCTTCCATCGGGTAATGACAGAACAGGAGCTTGAGTCAGTCTTGCCTTCAACTCCTCGAACGCCTTCTCTTGAGCTTGACCCCATACAAACTTCACATCCTTTCGGGTCAACTTAGTTAGTGGAGAAGCAATCTAGAGAAGTCTTGGATGAATCTTCTATAGTAGCCCGCCAAACCCAAGAAGCTACGGATCTCGTTGGCGTCCTTGGTGACTTCCATTGCATAACCGCCTCCACTTTCGTCGGTCCACCATTATCCCGTCAGGATTCACCACATGACCCAAAACTGAACTTCGCGCAACCAACGCACACTTGGAGAATTTAGCATACAATTCTCCCTTCTCAACGTCTCTAGAACTCTCGAATGTGACCGGCATGCTCAATCCCGCTCTTTGAATAAATCAGGATATCATCAATAAACACAATCACTGATTTATCCAACATAGGCTGACACACACGGTTCATCAGATCCATAAAAGCAGCTGGCGCGTTGGTCAAACCAAAGGACATGACAAGAAAACTCATAATGACCATAGCGCGTGCGGAAAGCTGTTTTAGGGATATCTTGTTCCTTCACCTTCAACTGATGGTAGCCAGACGAAGATCTATTCTTGAAAACCAACTGGCACCCTGAAGCTGATCGAACAAATCATCTATCCTCGGTAAGGGGTAGCGGTTCTTAACCGTCAATTTATTCAGTTCACGGTAGTCAATGCACATCCTCATACTACCATCCTTCTTCTTTACAAACGAGGACCGGAGCACCCCAAGGAGAAGATAATCGGTCTAATGAACCCCTTATCAGCAACTCTGCAACTGTTCCATCAACTCTTTCATCTCCGTCGGAGCTAACCGATATGGTGCCTTGGCAACAGGTTGGGCACCCAGTATAGATCAATCTGAAATTCAATTTCTCTGTCAGGTGGTACCCCTGGTAAATCTTTCTGGAACACGTCTGGAAAGTCACACACAACCGGTACATCAGGCAGTTGTGGTGTTGGTGCATCTACATCTTTACATAAGCCAAGTAGGCGCTACATCCACGCCTCATACACTTTCCCGCCACCGCCATGAGATCACCGGGATCGTAGTAACCCGATCACCATAAACGTTACCAAACTTCCACAGGCATGTCAACGAATCATCTTTTTGCGAACACAATGTTCGCCTCGAAGTCCGCAAACAATCCGTCCAGAACCAAATCAAAACCACCCAAGGTCATCACGAACGGTCTAACAGGAAACTTGTGACCTTCTACTCCACCTCACGTTTTCTATCATCTCCGAAATCCTGGTAGACTTACCTATGACAGTTCTACATCAAAGGGCGCATCAACCCGCCTACTACTAACAGGCAGCTTAGCACAGAAAGCAGCAGAAATAAAACTCCTACTAGCACTAGAATCAAATAGCACAGAAGCTAAAGTTTGGTTCACCAGAAACGTACCGGACACGACATCAGGGTCTGTCCTAGCTTCCTCCTGTGTCATAGTGAATGCCCTGGCGCTCGCCCTCGGTCCTTCACTTCCGTCTTCCTCACCCCTGAACCCTCAGTCTCGGCTTCTTACAATCTCTGTCATATGATCAGTTTCCCCACAGTTAAAACATTTGCCCGACAGGCAATCCTTCGCCATATGCCTGTCTTCCCACACTTGAAGCACACGTTCAACCCAGCCTACATTCTCCCGCATGCTCTTTTCCACACTTACCACACCTCCTGAATCCACTCCCGATGTGGCCACGCGGCGGTCATCCACACCGCGCCTTTTTGTTAACCGTCGAGGCATCACCCGACCAACCTCCTCCCATTCCAGTTCGATCACCACCCCCTTCTTACTCGCTTCAGTCACCACCACCTCCCGCTCGTCATACAGCCTCCCTGCCCAATCAACCGCCGACCTAAACGTGCTTGGTCGGGCAGCGATCATATGCCGACGAACATCCACCGGTAAACCTGAATGTACCTCTTGATTTTCCGAGACAGAGGCGTCACTGATCAGGCACGAGTCGTGCCATTTCATTAAACTTGGTGGTATACTGCTGGTGTGTCATGGTTCCCTCCAACTGCAGAAACTCCCTTTCCAACTTATCCATTCCCTGTGAGGACAGAACTCCTCAATCACCATCTTCTTAACTCAGGCCATTTCATTCTCCCGATTGCCCGATTACCCTCTGCTTGGACATGTTGTCACCAACATAGTGCCGAGTCCACAAATGAATGAGTGGCAAACTTCACCTTCTGATCTTCCCGACACTCGCTGATGTCGAGACGGCCTCCATCTCTCTCACCCATCGGTGAGCAGCGGTACATTGCCATTACCGTCAAAAGTAGGGGGATTGCATCTCATAAATGCCATAGTTACATCCTCGCACTGCCTCTGGCACAGGCTCTTCTTCTTCCTCTTCATCATCAGACAGGACCGTTTCAGGCTGGGTGTTCCCGTTCTCCAGAGGATCTGTTTTTTTCTTTTCTTTCCCCTTCTCGTACAGCCTTAATAACTTCAGTCACCACAGACGGTAAGATTGTCTGCATGACCTGATGGACTTCTTCTACAACAGCCTCCTTTATGAGGCTCTCAGATTGGCGCTTTCGTCGCCACCCTCCGGATGGGGGGTCTCTGGTTCTTCATGAACCACCCTCTCAACTCTGGGTCTCCTCTCTTAGGTCGCGGTTCAGCACCGTGACCTCCACCCTAGAAGCTTTCGAAGATCTACCTCCGGCCATCACACGCACACTGAAAGATTCAAACACCAACACGGTCATTCAAGGGAACAACTCAGTTTATGTCAAGTATAGTAAGTCCATAATTACAGTGGCCAGTTGTGATTAGCCACTTACTTTACTCTTCATACCCCAAGTATTACCTGTCCTGACTACATCAGTATTTAAATCTACATACAACAATTAACACATACCATGCGTACATAAAACCGGTTAACTTTACGAAAATACCTAATGGCACGTAGCTACTCAGATGGGCATTCCATTTCCTTTTCCGTCCCATTCTCAGTTTAAGATTAGGTTTATTTTGAAAATTTACCCATTTCACTTAAACTTTGGCTCTGATACCAACTTGTAAGGCCCCATTCTCGGGACGCTTACAGTTGGGTTCTCATCGCACATAAAACATATAATTGCATTTGTATTTCATAATCGCAGCGGAAAACTAAAACAATCTTTCATTTCCATGTATGCTTTTGCAAGTTAATACAACATTCATTACAAAATAGCTTGTTCGCATTACAATGCAAAAACATTAATCAAAAGAATGCCATCCCAAAAGAGCTGAGTAGCTTCACGGTGTGCCATCCTCAGCAAACATTACCTGCCAATTGGAAAACATATAAAAAGTCAGCGTTGCTGAGTGAGTTCTAGTTTTATTACAAAACATACTTTACTTTCATATAAAACCATTCGTTACTTTTACATGATCACACATCGTACGTACACATAGATAATATCATTATTATCTTCTTCATTCATTCATTCGTTCATTCGTTCTTTATGACTTTACTTGCGCATCGGACATCATCCGTACCATACCATGTGCTACACCCCGGTTAGTCGTAGCTACCGGGCCGAAGTCAATAATGAACAGCTAAACGTATGCCACGGTACTAGAAGTAACCATCAGTCTTAGCTACTGGGCCGAAGTCAATAAATGAACAGCTAAACGTATGCCACAGTACTAGAGGTGAGCGGTAGAGGTTCTACATTAAGGGTCAATCACAAAGAAGGACCCGTTATCCGATGCGTGCAAGACGTTTCATTCGTTCATTAATGCATGCATTCAACATCGTGTTCCTCTTTCATTATTTTCACTTTACTTACATAATACTTCGTTCATTCCTTATCATAACACGTAAAGTTATGGGAAAGATAAACATACATCATAACAAGGAACATAACACACACAGTCATCATTATCATACAGGGCAACACCATACATACATAACATGCATAAACTTGCAACATCATCATCATCATCATGCCCAACATGCTTTCTAAGGCCTCAAGCGTCATCTTACATGCTCTTATGGGGACCTTTACGTCAAAACTTACATCTGCACTTTCCCCCGAAAGTCAGAAGTCAATCTATACCTTCCTCGGGTACAACAGCCCTATTCGGGCGTATGGACACCCTTCAGTCGCATGGCCTCCTTGCGACTGAACATCATGCGATTGAACTAATACGGATGAACACCTATGGGAATGAACATCCAGTCGTGCGAATGGACAATGCGGATGGACCTCATGCGAATAGGATTAATGCGGATGAGCACTTATGTGACTGGACCTTCAGTCGCATGACCTCCATGCGACTGGCCTTTCAATCGTGCGAATGGACCTTCAATCGTGCAAATGGACCCCAATCGCACCCTAATCGGCCGTATGGCCTCCATTCGGCCTCCAGTCGGTCGCCTAGCCCTAACTGATGCAGAATGCAGGTCATCCCGACTGCAGCCGAGGGTTTTCAGCCTCCAAACTCATCTAAACTCATTTTAAGCCTAAATCGACCATCCTAAACCTTAGGAATGCATACCATAACACCATACAAGCACACGCACGCCCGGAAACATACACGAAACGCATCACACACATCACACCCAATGGTCAAACACATACACATACAAAACGGTTTTTATGCTTTCCAGCCCCAAAATCGTTTGAAAACAAGTAAAAGTGGGGTTCTAGAACTCACACAAACGAGCACAACGTTAAGGGCTTCGATTTGGCTTGCTTCAACGACGATTTTGGCGACCCGAACCAACCCGAACCGGCACTTTTCCTCTTTTCTCTTCTTTCTCTCTTCTCCTCTTTCTTTGGCTGATTTGTGAGTGTGGGGGAGAGGGTAAGGGCTGCCCTCTCCCTTATATACTTCCCCTCACCCGACTTTCTTTCGTTGGCGAGTATGGTCCCTCGACTTTTGGACTTTATTTTCTTTTCTTTCCTCATCGGCTTCAAAATAATAAACATTTGGGTGTTACAACACACATATACACACACACATACATACACACACACATACACACACACACATACACACACACATACATACACACATACACACACACATACACACACATACGCACACATACACACACACTCATACACACACACACACATACACACCACACATACACACATACACACACACACACATATACACACACACGTACACACACACATACACACACACGTACACACATACACACATAACACATACACACATACACACACACACACATACAAACATACACACATGCACACATACACACATACACACATACACACATACACACATACATACATACACACATACACACACATACATACACAAACACATACACACACACATACATACACACACATACACACACACATACACACACATACATACACACACGCATACATACATATAAAATACGCACATACACACACATACACACACCATACATACACACATACATACACACACATACACACACATACATACACATATATACACACACACACATACACACACACACACATACACACACACACATACACACACATACATTTACATATACACACATACACACATACACACATACACACATACACACATAAACACATACACACATACACCCATACACCCATACACGCATACACGCATATATGCATACACGCATACACGCATACACGCATACACGCATACATGCATACATGCGCACGCGCGCGCACGCGTACACGCATACACACATAGAGCTAACCCCATTAGGTTTTTGATGACGTAAACTGCTTATGTCGTCAAAACACTAATTTGAAAGTTGAAGTCTATCATTAGGTTTGTTAATCTGAAACTTCTGCACTATGAAACCCGTCAATCTTCACCTCGTGTTCTGAACCATTTGAGTTGTTAGAGGTAGATCTCAAGTGAAAATAGAGACTAGACACCAGAAAACAGACCTGATGGAAACTTGGTGATGGCGAAATTAAAAATAAGCCCAAAGTTGAGCACATTTTCATTATAAAAAAACTAACGGAGTTAATTTAGTTAGTAAGGGATTGTTGGTGTAAAATAAGCTTAAAGTTAGAAGTGTGTGTAAACATTTATTGAGTTGGAATTAATCCCAAATAATAAATAAAAATGGGATTATTAAAATCTAATAACTCTTCACTAAATAATTATCAGTTTCAAAATAGCTGCAAACTAATAAGTGACATTTTGAGTAGCTAAGGATCTTCATTCTAAATTTGAAACTAGTAACAACTTAGCTAATATCATCGGTCTTCAAGGAGACATTTTGATAGTAAAAGACATGTCCTCTATCTAAAAGATTATTGGTTTGAATCCAATAAAATGCAGATATAAATAGATGATAAATGCATATCAGAAGCTGTTTAAGAAACTAATATTATCAATCACCATTTTATACAAAAGTAAAAAACAAACAATCATTCCAAGATAGGACCTTGAATTTGTTGTGAGAAAACGAATTTTCAGATCATTCATTGTCACCTTTAGATGAGTATCATCAATCCATAAATAAAAACTACAGGATATAAAACTTTTCCGTATGAACACATAAAGTATGTTATTTGGATAAAGTGCTAGAAGTCTCAAAATATAAATTTGTTATCAAATACATTAACTGTGACACATGCTTAGATTTTACTAACCTAACTTAGGAACTCACAAATGAAAACTACTATGTCCAAGAAAGGTTAAAAGTATATATATACATGGACCAAGTTGAATTTCATTCTAACTTAATATTAAAATGAAGATGAAGACAAATTTTCCTTTGGTTTACATATATGTAAACTTCTGTTCACATAAACCTAGGTTTACATATATGTAATAAAACTTTTACATATACAACTCATGTTTACATATATGTACAGTTGGATACGGTATGTTCAAATCTCTACATAGATTAGTACCTTATGTGAAGCAATACTTTAAAGTTACACAACAAATGAAGCAAATAACATGTAACATCATAAAAGGTTCTAATTCATTCATGTCACATTTTATAGAGTTTAGTAACCATAATCCAGGTTTAAAAATTTTACTTTCGATTATCAGATTATTATAACTAGAAAAAAGAACATCATAAACATTATCAAACTAAAAAAATATCAACCAACCAAATTCTAATTGAACTAGTTACATTATAGTTTCCTTATGACACATACAGTAAAAGAATAAATTAAATAACCCGGATAATACAACACCAGAAATGTTTTTTTTAGAAAAATCAGGTTTAAGTCTCCCAAAATATTCATTTTGAGTGATCATTAAAAAGAAAATAACTATGTTCATATTATACTTGGAGAAACAAAAACACCATTGAATGTTGTCTTTTGTTGTAAATTAAAAACCTATCACATAATCCAAAGATAAGAATTTTTTTACTCTAACATCTTCTCTATTAATAATAATTAATGTATATATAGTAAAACTTATAATAGAATCATTTTAATAATCATATAGTTGTAAATGAATTACAATCTAAATATATTACAATCTAAAGGCCATTTCAAATGAATACATCAACCTTTACGAACGTTGTTTTGAAGGAAAGAATGAGTTAAAAGGGAGGCTTGCACGCTGCAAACATGGAAGAACGAGAGGGACTGCAATGTCCTTGCTCACAGTCAGTTCGTTACAAGCCATTATGTTTTATGTGAGAGTAGATGAGGGAGAAAAATGTATGATTCGAAAGAGGAGAGAGGTGAGTGCATTTCATTGAGCATTTTTCATACTTATGTAACGGTATGTAAAGAGGGTGTATTGTTGATGCTCAAATTTCCCACTACTAACCCATATAAAAATATCTTGGTGGCCACGCAATCACACACTCACCTTAAGTGGTCCTCTCATAGCCATTGGTCTAGTTGTAAAATATGTCTCCAACTTTTAGGGTGTATTATTATTATTAAGTTGTCGTGAGTCATTGATTGCTATTTGTCACAAAATGTTTTTTGTTTTACATACCTACATACATACATATAGATGTGTATGTATGTATGTACCTATATTGATGTTATCTTCACAAATGGTTTTTATACATATAGAGTGAGTGTAATGACAAAAGCAAAACACACGTATATATTCAATAAAAAATAAACAACAAAAGTAAAAAAGGGAAAAAAAGAAGAAGCAATACTTACTTATACGATTATCAAGATGTTTAATTAAGATTTGCTTTATATTTTATAACCATACACATGTATTTTTTAACAAGTTCTTCTCTTTTAAATAGCATCTAAGTTTATACTTTAAAATTTTGAATTCATTTCACATCACATTATGTTATCGAAATGGTATAATTAATTAAAGAACAGAAAAAAGCTAGATAATAAACTAGATTCAAATGAGATTCGACTAAAATTTGTAAATTTATTTACGAGCCAAATTCTAGCTTTTAACATAAACTCTGTTAAGTCGTTAAGTTAATCGAGCCGAGCTCTAACTAACCGCGCTCCACTTAAAAAGATTAAATTATTAATCACTAAACACATGTCAAATGTATCCAACCTATATTAGCAACACATGCATCTACACCCAATCACTTTTGCAAAATCAAACACACACACATCATCATCATCATCATCATCATCTTCATCTCCTCTGTTTCATCTTCATCACATCTCCTCTGCTTCATCTTCACATCAATCATTCAACAAATTCATCACAATTCAATCGTTATGTTCATCAGTTGATGAAACCATGGACTCCGACGAAGTTATCGCACCATTCGTCATGAAAACCTACCAAATGGTCAATGATTCTTCGCTAGATAACCTAATCCGATGGGGAACCTCCAACAACAGCTTCATCGTCGTCGATTCATTAGTTTTCTCACAACGCCTCTTGCCTGCGTACTTCAAACACAACAATTTCTCCAGTTTCGTCCGCCAATTGAACACCTACGTAAGCAAAACCGTTGATTATGTTGTTCGTAATGTTAATAAATTCGATTTGTGTGTGATTATGTGTGTTTTGATGATGAATTTGATCTGTGTGTGGAAATTAGGGTTTTAGAAAAGTGGATCCGGATCTATGGGAGTTTGCGAACGAGTGGTTTTTGAGAGGTCAGGTGCATTGCTGAAGAACATTGGGAGAAAGAGGCAGATGAACAGCAGAGGGAAATACGGAGTGAATAATCAACGAGATGAAGAAGATGAAGAGGAGATGGTGATGGTGATGGAGATTGCGAGGTTGAAGGAAGAACAGAAGGTTCTAGAACAGGAGCTGGTGGTGATGAACCGGCGGTTGGAGGTGGTGGAGCGGCGGCCGGAGCAGATGATGGCGTTGCTGTGTAAAGTGGCGGAAGATCCGGAGATTCTGCAGCGGATGATGCTCGAGAAAGTTCAGAGATCGAATCGATTGACGGAGAAGAAGAAGCAACGGCGGTTAATCACGCCGTCGCCGGTGGTGGTTCCACCGTCAACGTCGACGTCGTCGTCTTCGATTAAGCATGAGGATAGTGATTGTTATTCCGGTAGCCCTAGGTTGTGGAGTTCTCCGGCGACGACGGTGTGGCAGTGGAGCAACGACAGTGCCGACGGTGACGGTTTTGCGACGGAATCGGAGATGATGAACGGAGGTGGTGGTTTCGCCGGAGGTGGCGGTGGTGGTGGAGGTTTTTCCGGCAGGGGTCGCCGGAAAATGACGTTAATCCGTCGCCGGCGTACCCATTTTCCCTCCTCGGCGGCGGGTTTTAAATTTCAGTTTAATTTGTTATTTGTCAGCATTGTAGTAATATGAATTATCATATTTGTTATTTATCAAATGTGTCATATTTTTTTTTACATTTCTTAGTATTATTCTAGATATATTTTAGCGTTTAGACGTATCATAGTGCCTAATTCTTGCATCTTAATGTTTGGCTTCACATTTGCTTTCACAACCTCTACCGGTGATTGTCACTACCAAGTGGTGCTCTGTTGGTCTGCTCGTATCTACGTTAATCTCTCGTTACATTACACACTATGGATTTGCCAGAGATAATCTTATCCTTAAAATATATTCTTGTACTCTTTTAGTCTTTTGTATGGTACAAAGTTTAGAACGTGAAGAGAGAGAAAAATGTAAATAAAAGAAAATCAGTTATTAATTGATCAAAATAATTTTTATGAAAATAAAGAAATTATTTAAATGTTTAAATTATTATAATACATTTTTAAAAGAAAAATAAAATAAGAATATTTAAAAGAATAACAAGTGTTATAAAAATGGTTTAAGAATATAACAAGTGTCAAAAGAAACTTTATTTATTAGTATCTATAGATTTTAATTATCATATTTGTCATCGGGTATAATTTGGAAACATATATTTTTCTAAAAGTAGTAAGATCGGTTATCTACTCATAGTTTTACTATTTCTACAAATGAGATGTCGGTTTTCTTATTATATTTCATCTAAGCACGAATGTAATGCTATGTATTATTGAATTCATGGATTACAAGAGTTATCATCCGATTATTTTAATTTTCTCTATTTTGTTTTTTTAAGACAATATTATTTTTTAAACCATTTGCTTTTATAAAACAGTCACATAAATACGGTCCCCCAAAAGATAACATCAACATCGATAATATTAATATGAATCGACAAAAATCAATGAATTTGATATCACAAACAATTAGCTTTCGCTTTCAATCTCTTTATCTTGCATAACGTTGTCATTTGTTATTTTGACGTATAGTGGTCACATAGTTACTCTAAATAATATTATATGTTTTTTTTCTTCAATTTAATTCTAAAATTAAAATTATATTAAAATTTCAGGGTATACACATTCACATCCTATCTATTGTACGGGTACATAATTTGATAACATTTTAAATTAATTTACATCATCATAAAAGAATTAAAAAATGTCATAACATTGAACAACTAAATTTCTACAAAAAAGTAATCTAACCTAAAATGGGTTTTTATAGATAATTTTGTCATCTTATATTAAAACAACCAATTAAAATCAATGAAAATACATAACATCAGCCTTTTGGCTAAAAATATGTGCGATGTTGTCACCACTAACAAAAGCCAATTGTGCACAGGTTTAAACAAATATCCAAATAGCAAAATAATATGATCTTTTGTAAGTAAGTTAAAATATCTTATAATTAGCCATCATCATTTTTTATAAAACAACATATACGAGTGATACTTTTAATTATATTTATACTGCGTAGTACAATAAGATTAGAAAATAGTATAAACATAAAATATTTTATTATATTTTGTTTTTAAAACTAGATGGTTTAGAGTTGGCAAAATAGTAGTATTTTGATAAAGAAATTGGATGCCTCATAATCTTTAAGTTTTAGTTTTTAAAATTGTGTATATGCTTGTTAGATGTTACATGTTCTAAAAATAATGTTTATCATAAACTTTCATATTTAACACGTTGACAAATTAGTCTAATGCAAGGTATTTTTATAAAAAAAGTATCTTATAATTTATTTTATGAATTAAACCACCAATTTGACATGTGACACTCTTAAACCATCTTTATTTTTAGGTTTTTAATATTTTAAATGCTTACCATACTAATAAACATTTTATTTAAATATATTGCCATACTTACATACTAATTTAAATTACAATTTATGGCTTTCATTTAACCTTTTATATTATGTCATAAAAATTTCATCTAACCATATATTAATTCAACTTCTACGATATTGTTCCTCATATTACATTTAACATTTAGTATTATGGCTTAATAATCTATAAATTTTCCTTTGTTTCAGTCATGCTTTCTAAAATTCAATTTAACATTTAACCTTTTATACTATGTCATAGAAATTTCGCAGGACCGGTGAAGGGGGTCACTTACAACACAACAACAGAAAGAGGAGAGTAACTAAACTTAATCAAATAGTGAACTGGATTAACCACAATATATGACACTAAGAACACAAGTAATTTAAGAGACAGAATACAAGAGCAAGATACACAAGTGTATGGTTTTCAAGATTGCAGTATATTGCTTTCTTAATGTAATATTACAAGTGTTACAAAGCATAAAAGAAAGTTACAAGAACATGAGATACTTATACTACATCTTACGGCCGACCATACTATGAAAGCCAGCTTGATACAATTGACTAGACATAAAACAAAATCAATTGTTGAGTCAAAAGGCAGATTGCCTTTTGACTAGTGACTATGACATGCCATAGCTCACATCCTTATCTATTACAAAAGGATAAAGTAAATGAAGTAAAAAGTTACAGACTCAAGACCTTAATGTACAGTTACCAAAAGCATGGACCTTTTCACCAACTCATGTAAGTTGGTGACTTTACAGAGTTTGCAGCGGAAACGGGTCCAGCTTTATGGAAATATACATCAGATAAAGCATGTTGTTTAAAGTCTTCGAAAGAAATCTGTCTTCAAGAGTTGAGCTTCGGAAGACTTTGTCTCTGAAGCTTTGAAAGACTTTGCTTCGAAAGATATTGGTCTTGGCTTCGGAAGATTTCACACTTAGAATATTTATGTTGCATGTGTGAAACTTCCGAAGCATTCTTCTTTAGTACTTGTGCATCATGCATGCAGAAAGACTTTGGTTGCTTCCGCCTCTATACATATTCTCTACAAACTCCCCCTAGGCTGATGCTACCAAAACACTTGAAGACTTCAGATATCAACAGTCCTCGTCAGGATAATAACCAACCCTTTCTTCATAAGTTGATCGAGATCCTTTAGACTATCAAAGTATCTTCTCATGTCAAAGAGATCATGTAGAGGCAACTGAAACATGTCTTTCCATGTGTAGACATCCTCAATGCTTTGATCTCTGATGACATGCCATCTTTCCGGATTTGTGGTGTATGTCTAGGACAAGATGGGTCTTCCTGATGTTAGAGGAGCTGTTTGAACATGAATTGATATAGCATCCTCTGGCTGCACATCCTCAAGATGTTCTGACTCATCCCGAGATTTAGGAAAGGATGCAGTCTTCTTTTTCTTTGACTTTGATTTAGAAGCCATCCTTTTCTTTCTCTGTAGATCTTTTAACTAAGAAGACTGGTCTGCAGTACCAGATTGATCTTCATTTTCTTTCTCAGTTGGGTCTTCTACTCTCACAGGTTTAGATTGAGAGTGAGGTTGACCCTACTGTGGATCAGAAGATGAAGCTTGCTAAGATTCAGCAGGAGGCCCAGGTTGTGTTGTCTCTAGTTGTTCAACCTTAACCTCCACTTCAGGTGGGGCTTGACTCGGAGGGGAATGTAAATCAACCAGCTCTCCATTCTTTATCTTCTGCTTGGTCACCCTTATATGCTCATCCATAGTGGATAGAGACATGGGGCCAAGTCTTCTTCCGGAGAATCCATACAGCTTCAAGAAGCTTATCATACTTTGCCTGTCAGCAGACTTCTTCATATTCTTTTGGATGAAGGCTCTTGACTTAGCATATTCTTCCTTTAGCTTTCTTTTGGTTGTCTTTATTTCCTTGACTATGTCGAGTTCAAGTTGTTTGAGATACTCAAACTCAATATAATCAAAGGGTAAGGGAAGAAGTGCTTCTGCCTGATAGAGGCATGTGACACTTAGATAGTTGATCATCTTGATCATATCTTCTTCTTTATCTACCTGAGGTTCTTATTAACCACATCCTCTTGTGCAAGACTTTCTTAAACTAGAGAGAGAGTAGGCAAATGTTTGTACAATCCTTTCTTTCATCTGTCTTCTTTAATTTGTACTAGTAGCTTTGCATCTTCTGCCTCCTTCTTTTCTTTTGATATTTCCAGGTCAACTAGTTCATTTAACTCCTCCAAGAGGAGAGAAATGGCATTGGCTATGTCATAGTTCCTTGTCTGCAGGTAGTTTATCATGACTGCTCTTAACTCATCATTCTGAGTATCTAGTCTAGGGGCAACCCTGATATATATATATATATATATATATATATATATATATATATTATATATATATATATATATATATATATATATATATATAATGTATAAATTCAAATTTGTTTTGAAATAATTTATTTAAAAACTATTTAATATTTTATTTGTTCAACTCGTGTAGTACACATGATAGTATTTTTGTATGTATGTGTGTGATACATTAAAATTGCAGAAGTTATTATATTTTGATCCATGCGTATTGCATCCAAGAAATAGGTGTGACTTTTGACCCACCTCTATATATTCGTTTAAGCTCCATTAATATAAAACAGATCAGTCCCACTTATAATCTTTTATTGGATATGAACTTAAATTTACAATCATTATTGTTTAACATCAACGAAATAAAATGTTATTTGTTTGTGAAACCATCAAATCATGCTTCATTTGGGTAGGGATTTATACAGTTACAGGTAGGCAGCGGTTATTGGCCTGAAATGGAAGTCAACTCTTATTAGGTACGACCGAATATAAAACTTTATTCTCACCAAAAATGAAAACATATACCAAATAACATATTGTACCATGATAATAATTATACTTTATATAAACGAGGACGTGTACAAAAACAAATAATTTCTTTTTCAGTCTTAAAAGTTTTTTAATATAAGAAATTGTTGAAATACAATACTTATTCATAAGTCCAGTATTAAAAAAAGGATATATGACAACTTTTGTTTATATATAAAACATACACAATTGTAGCTTATGTGTTTATATTACCCACACGTGTGAATAAAAAATAAAAATTTGAAAATTTTATAATCAACTTAGTTGGATAGTTTTAGTACCATCGAAAGTTAAAACAATATTAACATAATAACCATCTAAAGTCATTTCGTGAAAATCCAATTATATAACTATGTTGAATATAAATGTAGACTAAACTCATATGAAAGTTATTTAATCTCATAATCTTTTAGAAAACTAATACGATAAACATATACCAACCATCCCGAATTACGTAATGAAAACCATAATATGGAGTCCTCTAATATGTGAACATCATACCATGAATATGTGGACTACAAATTTACGTTAGTAAATCATCATCACACGTACACAATGATAGGAGGAACTCAAAAAAAAATCTAATGGCCTTTCCAAGCATAACACAAGAATGCATATTTGAATACTATCATGCATGTTTCAATCCCCATCAACCATTCGTTGTTCTACGTCATGAATAAAAATCCTAACGCATGTAGTTTTCTATCATCATTAAGAAGTAAAGTAAAGAGTTACCTACAACTTAATATAATAGTGGATGTCTTTTGAAAGATTAGTGAAAGATTAGTGAATTTATGTGCACAAGTATACAAATATAGTTAGTTTTCTCATCGATTTATAACCCTGAAGAGTCAAATGATAGACAATGTCAAAGAAAGTTAATATGTCTAATGGAGATTATACATATAGACATGATAAAAGAATGTGACATTAGTTATGGCAGGAATAATTAATTGTATTTTTTCAAAGAAATTTTCATTATAATTATAATCATTAATATTATTATTATGAATAATATTAACAATAAATCATAATATTTTTATTTAAAGTTGATTAAATTTAAATAATTAGTCATTGGACTAAATTGGCGAAAATAAATTGA
Source organism: Flaveria trinervia (assembly GCA_025506515.1). Classification (NCBI taxonomy): domain Eukaryota; kingdom Viridiplantae; phylum Streptophyta; class Magnoliopsida; order Asterales; family Asteraceae; genus Flaveria; species Flaveria trinervia. The sequence goes on along the minus strand of CM046448.1, from coordinate 103,997,097 downwards.
GTGGAATAGTGTTTTAGTGGGTGAGTTGATTCATTAAAGTCTTTAACTAATAAGTTAAATTAGATAAAAACCCATTAAAATGAAAATTAGGTCACGTGGAGAAATATAAATAGGTAGCTTTGCATAAGAAAGAAAAAACATGCAAATTAAATTGCAAAATCCTAACCACTAAACACCATAATCACCTCATTTTCTTTGTTCGATTTTAGTCGAGACCCAAAGGGGTTCTTGAAACCTGTTTCGGTTCACCTTATTAGGTGCATTGCAATCACACATAAGGCTAAGTCCAACCTTGTTGAACCGTTGCGGATAATCTGAAATCGAAACAATCTACTAGTTTCTATGATTTCATGATCGATTTCTTCCGTTGCAACAAATGCTAATTTTATAAAACGGATCAAGCACACAAGAGCCCTCAAATAATTATAGGTATAAACTAACAACTGAACAAATACTAGCAAGTGAAATTACAGTATACTAGTATAGCATAGTATGGCTAGTCAAGCTCGATATATGATGTCCAGATTTTAGCACTTTCATTATATGAGCTCCAATTTAGGTTTGAACGCATTTAGCTGAATAGTTATGTTCCCTTGACGTATCTCTGATTGATTGTCATATGGATGTTTTATCCAATTTAGTATGATTATGTTGTATCAATCTTTTAAAAATATTTCACAAATGCATAATCTTTTTTAAATACCAAAGCTATAGATATGTAAATATCGATAAATATAGAAACATTGCATAGAAAATGAGATCCTGCAATATGAACACTTACACAAACTTTTCAAAATCAACAAATTATTATTATTTTTAAATACATAAAATTATAATCAAGTAGACCACGTGTTAAAAATAAAGGTCAAGTCCTTTCAGTTTAATCTTTTATATTAAAAGAATAAAACCGTAAAAACCAAACCGTTAAACTTATACGCATCCATTGTTTCGTTTAGTACTAAACTTATACAAATAATAAACTAAATTATGCATTATTTCCAATTAAACAAAATATATGTGAGAAAATGTTAAGAGATTAGGGTATAGCTCGTGACCACTTCACAAAAATAACGGGGTTGCACGTGACTTACCGTCATTTTACTAAACGACAGCATACCTCCTATATTATTATTACATTTTAATATTATTTTTTTTTTAAATAATATTTTTCTAAAAGGAGACAGCTACACTGTTATATAATATGTCCAATTAATGTATGCCCCACCGATCAACGCTTGCCACGTGTCATGATAGCTTTGGGACCACCTTTATTTTCCCCATTTTAATAGACACGTTTCAAGGTGTCGGTCGTTGTGGTCCCACTGGTTTCCATATCGGGTATTATTGTTGCCTCTCATTTATTTATTTTTTATTATTAAAAACCAACTAATGACTACCTAAATTATTTTAATAACGAAAAAACAATTCATATCCATTGTGGTTAAACATGACTCAACTGCCGGTAGTACTCGAACTTACAACCTACCTTTAAGTAAGTCAATAGCCTATCATTTAAATTAAGGTTATACATAGCTTTTTTGTTATATTATAATCATTAAAAGTTGTACATAGTTATTTCTTTTTTTATAATTTTATTTTAAACTTAATACAATTGTACTTATCAGACTTTTCATTTTTATAATTTTTCACTTTTAATTTTAATACCCTATACTTTTTATATCTTATAAATATTTCATTTTGTATTTCGGTATAAAATTTGAGAGTTAACACCCCGTAGCTTGTGTCATTACGATTATTTGTGTCTCGTTTAAGAGCCTCGTCTCTACGTGATGATCCTAAATCAACTTAGTAATTGTTTTTTAACGTTTTACGTTTCATGTGTGTTGTTAAACGTTTTTACGTCCACTTTTCGTTTGGCTTTACTTTTTTTATTTGTTTTAATACGTCTACTTTTCGTTCGGCTTTACTTTTTACGTCTACGTTTTACATTTCATATGCATGGTTCAATGTTATTTAAGTAGTTGAGAGTTAAAGTGCATATAAAAGTAGATTAGTAGTTTTTTTGAATGGTCAAGAAAATGTTTTATTAAAAGGAGTCAGCAAAAGTCTAAAAACATTTAGAAAGAAGATACAATCAGAAAAGAAAAACTAAAACAAAATAATATAACATCTTATAAATCTATAGAAGCCACACACCTGCCTTCATTCTCGATTTATTGTGTACCGACAGGGAGCTCAAGAGTCAAAAGTCAAAGCTTTAATGTCTTTCATAACTTTTTATGGTACAATATCCTTTATGTTGAAATGTGTCACATTTCATGATTTTTTAAATACATCAACAAAAAAATAAGAAAGATCGCATGCACCATTTTGCAGTAGCAATCATCACCCTGAACAACCTTATGCGAAATCTATAGGAGAACGCAAAAACCGAAGGCGTCTTACACCATACGCTAACACTTGCACATATAGTAGTGGTCGTTAAATTCAAAAATCTCACTAATGAACGTTAAAAACTTAGCTACATCATCAAATTTACATTTATTATTGATAAGTTAACTATTTATTTAATCAACTACTTTTTGACTATGTCTACAATTCCAGTTTCAATATCTATATATGAGAGTTAACCAAAATGATATTTCGTCCAATGGTACGTTGTTGGGGTTAAATGGGTGTGTGAGTTGTGATTTTTAAAACTAAGTCAACGTAGGAAGGGCTGATAATGAAATGTCAGCCATGTTAAAAGGACAAATGCTACGGTGATTTCGTATTTAAATACTATACAAAAACCTTGTCGGTATAAACAGTATGTTAAAAAAAAAGTTAACATCCTAATATTTGTGTTTAATAATTTTGCAGTTGCAAAATATCTTTGTAGCTCCAAAATCCATTATATAATGTCAAAACATCAATGGAAGCATCATATATCATAAGTACCATTTGGGCTAGGCCTATGCTTGTAAAGAAGCCTAATATACAAAACGATTAGGCCCAAAAGGCCGAAATAGAAAGAACTGCTTCAAGGTTAGTTATTCACTTGGAAGTTGAGACATGAATCATTCGGACCACGACCACCTCACTAGACTTGCACAAAATGGGTATTGGGCCGGACCCGGAACCCGGTGCAAACCGGGTACGGGCCGGCCGGTTTTTGTGGTACCCGGGTATTGGTGAACCGGTTAGGAACCCGCGTCGAGTTGGTGGTCTGTAAAACCCTACCCGGCCTACCCGGTTAGGGTCGGGTCCGGACCGGGTCGAGTCCAGAACCGGGTACAACGGGTTTTTTTTTTACTATTATGATTGCTATTAATATATTATTATATTATTATTATTATTATTATTATTACTATTATTATTATTATTACTATTATGATTGCTATTACTATTATTGTTGTTGTTGTTATTATTATAACAATATTAAAAAAACATCATAACTCATTAATTTATTATTTATTTATTAAAACAACTTAAAAAATACATTAACGAATCAATAAAAATAATATAAAATTTATATTTAACTAATCGTCTATTTTCTTCGAAAGGCTTCATCAAATGCTAATTTTTCGTCGGATATACCAGAAGATACTCATTCTTCTATCTCTTCATCGTGTACTTTAGATTCGATTGCAATTTCGTCTTCAAGATTTGTTTTGTCTTGTATACGATCCATCGCGTCTAAGTGGTCCTTTAAACAAATGCACATCTCCACCGCTTCCGGAGTTAATCTTGTTCTCCATAATGATATTACCTGCCACTAAGAGAAAACGCATACTCCGAAGCTACCGTAAAAGCTTGGACGCTTAGTAAATCACGGGCCATAGCGGAAAGAATTGGAAATTGGGATTCCTTTCCTTTCCACCAAGCCAAAATATCAAATGCATGATAATCTTGAGTACTCATAGTTGAAATAAAATTCGTCGTACAATATATACCAAGTTCGTTTGTTGGGGCGTTACCCCTTTGACGTTTAGCCGTCACATCCCGAACAACATTCAACATAGTCATAACGGGGTCTTTAAACGAGGTATTAGCACTTGAGGTTTATTCTCTTGGCGTAGTTATATTTACGTTAGGCCCATATTTATTTAAATAAAAATTATAAATAATTTTCAAACTTTTATTAAAAACTTTTTTTGGCTCGGTTGAAAATTTGGGGTTTTCATCATGTATATCCAAATTGTCATTTATCTCATCTATTAAACATTCTACTTCCGCAACATTTAAAAAAGGATTTAAAACAGCGGCACAAGTAAAAACGGGTGGTAACTCAAGAAAATATTTTTAAACTTGTCTTTTATTGGTTCTATCATTTCTCTAAACATATTATTTTTATTTTGAAAATTTTTAAAATTCAAAACCATGAAATATAATTCTTGAAGCACCGAATAACTAGTAGGATAATAAACTCCTGATAATTTTGTAGTTGAGTTTTTAAACACCTCAAGAAATTCGGATAAATGTTCAATATTTTTCCAACCCAAATCCGGAAACAGGCCAGCTTCGCAATTATCCGAAAGACTAATATGAAAAGCTTTTAAAGTGTCTTTTTGTTTTAAAGCACAATCAAACATATGACAAGTCGAATTCCACCTAGTAGGTATATCCCAATTAGGCCCTAAAAATCTAGATTCTGTATCTATACAAAGTTGTTTATAATCTTGATATCTTTTTCTACATTTTTTAAAAACATCGTGTAACATAAATCGAAAAGTTTTTATAAAGTCAGTAATAAATGGTACGGATAGACCATCTTGCATTACTAAATTAATAATATGTGCAACACAACGAGTATGAAAAAAATCACCATTTGCAATAGAAAGATATTTTAATTTTTCAACCGCGGTTGTGTTGTTGGAAGCGTTATCAAATGCCATTGAAAATATTTTATTTTGTAAATTAAAAGTAGTTATTACATTATCCATAAAGTAAAATAAAAACTCTCCGGTGTGTGGATACGGAAATAGATCAAATGCAATGGTACGTTTCATCATTTGCCATGAACTGGGATCTACCCAATGAGCGGTGACGCAAAGGTACGATTCGGGCAAACCGTATGGCGCCGACCAAACGTTACTAGTTAAGTTTACACCGGTATTTATATTTTCAAATAATACAATTAATGTTATAATATCACAATAATTAACACAAGATTAGTGTTATAACCTTAAGAACTTTAAAGAGAATTGCAAGAGCAAGAAGAAGAGAAATGTATAACTTATGAAAGTGTATACAAGAGGTGCATCTTCTCCTCTACATTGAGGTGGTATTTATACTACAAAGATCAATCAACTTGGTAGACAAGGTAAACTATTTTGGTAGATAAGTAGCATAGTAAACTTATCTACAAGTTTGACAAAGAGTTCATCCACTTGCCATGGTAATAATTCATAATACTCCCCCTTGGATGACACTTTTCAAACTTCAAGAGTTTAAGTACTGCCTCGTTAAAAACCTTGCTAAAGAAAAACCCAGTGGAAAAAAAACCTTAGCTAAGGAAAAAAGAGTGCAGCTTATAACTCCCCCTCAAATTGTCTTTTGTAGATCATTACATTGCGTGTACGTGCCACATGCCAATATCATAAACATGTTTTCTGAAAGTTGTTTTAGGAAGTGCCTTTGTGAAAAGATCAGCTGAATTGTTGCTTGATTGAACGTATCTCATTTCAACCTTTTTATCTTTAATAAGATCTTGAGTGTATGAAAAGAATCTTGGTGGTATATGTTTTGTTCTGTCACTTTTGATATACCCTTCTTTCATTTGTGAGACACAAGCTGCATTATCTTCATAGATTGGTGTTGCATTTTCATCTTTCTCCAATCCACAAGAAGTTGATATAAGTTGTGTCATAGATCTTAACCATACACATTCTCTTGAAGCTTCATGTAGTGCAATGACTTCAGCATAATTTGAGGATGTCGCAACGAGTGTTTGTTTCTGAGAACGCCATGAAATCGCAGTTCCTCCATTCTTAAATACGTATCCAGTTTGAGATTTTGCTTTATAGGGATGAGATAAATAATCTGCATCTGCATAACCAACCAACCCTTCTTTTGAATTATTAGGATAAAACAAGCCTAAATCAATAGTACCTCGAAGATATCGAAAAACATGTTTAATCCCGTTCCAGTGCCGTTTAGTTGGAGCTGAACTAAATCTTGCTAACAAATTAACTGCAAAAGAAATGTCAGGTCTCGTACAGTTAGTAAGATACATAAGAGCTCCAATTGCACTGAGATATGGTATCTCTGGACCAAGGACCTCTTCATTATCTTCACAAGGACGGAATGGATCATTATCAACATTGAGTGATCTAACAACCATCGGTGTGCTTAAAGGATTTGCTTTGTCCATATTGAAACGCTTTAAGAGTTTCTCAGTATAAGTTGACTGATGTACAAGTATTCCATTATGCATATGCTCAATCTGCAAACCAAGACAATATTTGGTTTTTCCAAGGTCTTTCATTTCAAATTCTTTCTTTAAAAGAGCAATTGCTTCATTTATTTCCTTTTGCGTCCCAATTATATTTAGATCATCAACATACACAGCTATGATCACATATCCTGATGTTGTTTTCTTAATGAAGACGCATGGACAAATAAGATTACTTGTGTATCCTTTACTTGTCAAATAATCACTCAAACGATTATACCACATCCTTCCAGATTGTTTGAGTCCATACAAGGATCTTTGTAATTTGATGGAATACATTTCCTTAGGCTTTGAGCTTAATGCTTCGGGAAATTTAAAACCTTCAGGAATTTTCATATAAATGTCACTATCTAGTGATCCATACAAGTAAGCTGTGACAACATCCATAAGACGCATCTCTAAATTTTTAGAGACTGCTAAACTGATTAAGTATCTAAAGGTTATTGCATCCATAACAGGGGAGTATGTTTCCTTATAATCAATCCCTGGCCTTTGTGAAAAACCTGAGCTACAAGTCTAGCTTTATACCTTGTAACTTCATTTTTCTCATTTCGTTTTCGTACAAAAACCCATTTATACCCTACAGGCTTTACGGACATCGGAGTAATAACAATAGGCCCAAAAACCTTCCGTTTGTTAAGTGAATCTAATTCAGCTTGCACAGCTCCTTTCCATTTATCCCAATCATGTCTATTTTTACAGTCACTAACTGACTGTGGTTCAGGATCATCATCTCCACTCATGATGTCACTTGCTACAGAATAAGAAAATATTTCATCAATACTTTCCATTTCATCTTGATTCCATAAGATATCTGTGTGACCGTAGTTAATTGACATTTCTTTGTTATTTTCATCCAAATCCTCCTCATGAGAGGTTTTGGTATGTAGCGTTTCATCAAGATCATTCACTTTATTGTCAACTTCCTTTTCATGAGTTTTTCTTTTTCGAGGATTTTTATCCTTGGAACCGATTGGTCTTCCTCGCTTCAAACGTTTTTGAGATTCATGAGCCATTGTGTTATTTATTTGCTCATTTGGAATCTCAACTCGAGCTGGAGCATTAGCAGCTGGTATATGAGATTTAGTAACTCTGTTTGTATCAGTAAATGAATCAGGTAATTGATTTGCAATTTCTTGCAGGTGTATTATCTTTTGAACTTCTGTCTCACGTTGTTTAGTTACTGGATCAAGATGCAATAAGGAAGGAACATACCATGAGACATCTTTTCTTGTTTTTTATTTTCTCCCCCTAATGCCGGGAAAACTGACTCGTTAAAGTGACAATCAGCAAAACGTGCTGTAAATACATCTCCAGTTAAAGGTTCAAGATATCTTATGATGGAAGCTGATTCATATCCAACATATATTCCCAACCTTCTTTGAGGACCCATTTTTGTGCGTTGTGGTGGTGCAATAGGGACATACACAGCACACCCAAAAATTCTAAGGTGTGAAATGTTTGGCTCATTACCAGTAACAAGTTGTAACGGAGAGTATTTAAGATTTGCACTTGGTCTCATACGAATTAGTGATCCAGCATGAAGAATTGCATGACCCCAAATAGACACAGGGAGTTTTGTCCTCATTATTAATGGTCTAGCTATTAGTTGTAGACGTTTGATTAACGACTCAGCTAAGCCATTTTGTATGTGTACATGAGCAACAGGGTGTTCAACAATAATTCCCACAGACATGCAATAATCATTAAAAGCATGTGATGTGAATTCACCAGCATTATCAAGTCTCACCCTTTTAATAGTATAATCAGGGAAATGTGCTCGTAATTTGATAATTTGTGCAAGAAATTTTGCAAATGCTACATTACGAGTTGATAACAAAGAGACATGTGACCATCTACTTGATGCGTCTATCAAAACTATAAAGTATCTAAATGGTCCACATGGTGGGTGAATTGGCCCACATATATCTCCTTGAATTCTTTCAAGAAACAAAGGTGATTCCTTTTCAATTTTCATAGGCGAAGGCCTTGTGATTAATTTCCCAAGAGAACAAGATGTACACAAAGGAATTTTATTCGATTGTGGGATCTTTTGATATTTCAATGGATGCCCATGAGTGTTTTCAATAATTCTTTTCATCATTGTAGATCCTGGATGACCTAATCTGTCATGCCATAAGTTAAGTGTTTCAGGATCACAAAATTTTTCTTTAACTGCCATATATGCCTGAGGCATACTAATTTGTGTATAATGTAAACCAGACTGAAGCATTGGCAGTTTTTCTAATATCTGATCTTTGCTTATGATATACAAATATTTTTCATTATCAACAGTCCTTGACTGAGTATCATATCCGTTATGATATATGTTTTTGAAACTCAACAGATTTCTTGTTGATTTTGGGGAAAATAAAGCATTTTCTATTATTAGCTTTGTACCATTTGGTAATGCTAAAGTAGCTTTTCCCACTCCTTCTATCAGGTCTGTAGGGCCTGATATTGTATTAACGATTCCTTTTGTTGGTTTAAGCTCATAAAAATATTTTTTAGATCTAAGTATAGTGTGTGTGGCTCCACTATCCGCTATACATATATCTGCTTCATTTGTTTGATCTTGTGCTCCAGTGATGTTCATTTTAATCTTGAAAGTATAAAGAAAAATAATAAGTGAATAACAACGAAATTGTTATATTTTAACTAAACTTTATTTAATCGAAAAGAAAACATTACATGAAGAAAAATACATGATTAAACATAGAAAACACTAAATTGTTGCATATGACATATGTTTCAAAGGTCTATGTCAAAGTCTGCAGTGTTCAACTCAACATTGAGATCATTAAAATTATCAATATGGTTCACTTCCTTCTCTTTTCTTTTAAGAGAGGCTTGGTATAGTTCACACAAATGTGGAGCTGTGCGACAAGCCTTCGACCAGTGGTTTGTGCTACCACATCTAAAACAGGAAGTGCCATTGTTTTCGGACCTACCAGCTTCATTCCCCTTGTACTGGTTGGAATTGTTTTGTGGTGCGTGGTAATTAACTGTTCTTTGATTTCTACCACGGCCATATCCACGGCCACGACCACGTCCACGGTTATAAAAGTTACCTCGGTAATTATTATTACCTTTAAAAGAATGGTTTCGGTTATTAAGGTAACTTTTATCAAAGGAACCTCGGCCACGACCTCGTCCCCACTTTCTTCCAGAGTTTTTAGTAGCAACATTTATCTCTGGAATTGCTAATGATCCTGTGGGGCGAGCTTGATGATTTTTCATCAAGAGCTCATTGTTTTTTTCTGCTACGAGGAGAAATGAATTCAAATCAGAATATCTTTTAAATTTTTGCAACCTATATTGTTGTTGCAAGTTTATGTTTGATGCATGAAATGTGGAGAAAGTTTTCTCCAACATATCTTCCTCGGTTACAGTTTGCCCACAAAATCTGAGGGTTGAGCATATTCTGAACAAAGCAGATGTGTACTCGTTTACTTTTTTAAAATCTTGGAACCTGAGATTGTTCCATTCATCTCTAGCAGTAGGAAGTAGAACTTCCCTTTGATGATCAAATCTGCTTTGTAAGTCTTTCCATAAAACATACGGATCCTCACAATTTGAATATTCAAATTGTAACATTTCATCGATATGTTTATGTAAAAAGACATCGGCTTTTGCCTTGTCTTGCTCCGAACAAAAATTCCCCTCTTGTATTGTTTCTAAGACACCCATTGATTTAAGATGTCTTCTCACATGGGCCGTCCAAGGCATATAGTTTTCTCCATTAATACTAAGAGCCGGGAATTCAATTTTTGCAATATTCGACATTCTGATTTCTAAACAAGAATTAAGCAAATAGTAAGATGATTATTAGAATCCATATATATCAATAAACATTGCGATACAATAAAGTGGTAGAGCTATGAACAAATACAAAAATAAGAAAAGTTTAAATTCTTCGGGTGGTAGTTCAGCAATGGGGATAAGAATTAAAATAAGCATTATGGTTGCCAGTATTAGAACCGGGTGTACCATCTTTGAAAGATTTTCTTGGAAAAACTTGAGGGATGATTTGTTTATTGTAAACGAAAATAAATTGATAGTGGTCAATTTATAGTTTAAAATTATAACCGTTTGTAACGGTTATGTGATTGTTTACAACGGCTATATAACGTTCATAACGGCTATATAATCGTCGTCTATGTATATATCAACAATAATTTTTAAATAAGTATAAGATTATGTTATAAAAACATGAATTTAGTTTATAAAAACAAAATAGAATAAGAACGACAAATTAGAATAAGAGTAAGACGTTAGTACGAATAAATGTTAGCAAATATAATCAAAATATTAGTTGACATAAAAGGAAATGTTAGTTGTATAAATAAGGTTAAGTAAAGGTTAGATGCATAAGTAAATGTTAGTTGACATAATATAAAATGTTAGTTGCATAATCAAAAAGTTAGATGCATAAATAAAAGTTAGTTTGTTAGTAGTCCCATGGTTATCAAAATGTCCATAATAAGATCTCCTTATGCTTATTTTATTTATATTAGTTATCTTCTCAATATAAGATATTATATATTATTACTTAATGAAGGTTTTACCTTGATTAGTAGATGACTTTGTGCTCAATTAGTCTTCTTGATTAGAGTTAAGAGCTCTCGTGCTGATAACGTGTTATAATATCACAATAATAACACAAGATTAGTGTTATAACCTTAAGAACTTTAAAGAGAATTGCAAGAGCAAGAAGAAGAGAAATGTATAACTTATGAAAGTGTATACAAGAGGTGCATCTTCTCCTCTACATTGAGGTGGTATTTATACTACAAAGATCAATCAACTTGGTAGACAAGGTAAACTATTTTGGTAGATAAGTAGCATAGTAAACTTATCTACAAGTTTGACAAAGAGTTCATCCACTTGCCATGGTAATAATTCATAATAATTAAATCATTTTTTGCTTGCTTCCATAATTTTAAACAATAACGTCTAAGTGTAGTACGGCTTACGTGAGTGTAACGAGGTTGAAGTGTCTCTCGAATTAAGTTGGTTAACCGAGAGTTGTCGAAGTGATTGAAAGGCAAAGCTTCTGATTCACGAACTTACCATTCGATCTCGAACCTCATTAACGTTGTATTAAAGATTCCATCGTCTCCACTCAATTGTGTTTGTTGCGAATCCAGATTATTTTCAACGACTTACAAAACTTCTTGCTAATGTATTTGTTTAAAGTCATGTTAGAATCTTTAGCAAGCAAAGCTTCACAAAACTTGCAACGAGCCTTTACAGATCCGTCACTCAACTCAACCATATCCCAATTGCACCAAACATCCATGTTACGATTGTGTGCAAGAACACGAATGACGGTTGGAGAGTTCGATGAACCTTGACCAACGGAAGATTGAGAATGAGCCAGATTGAGATTTGAGAGTAAATGAGAGTATTGTTTGCATTTTTTGTGTATGTTTTTTTATGCTTGAAGCTTGAGTATCTTCCCATATCAACCATACCTACTTATACTTATTTTAGGGGCAAAAACATTAAAAAACGGTCAAATTTGGTCCCCAACGGCTATATAGCCGTTAAAAACGACTACTTAAAAAAACGGTCAAAACCGGGTCCAACCCGGTTCAACCGGTTCGGATACGGGTGGGGGTCCGGGTCCAGAAAATTTCAAAAAACCCCAAACTGGGTACAACCCCCCGGTTATTTCGGGTACGAACCGGGTACACCCAGTATCGGGTTGTACCCGGACCCGGGTACGGGTCGGGTATGCCGAGTGGGGTATGGACCTGGTTTTTTTGTGCAACTCTACACCTCACACTAAAGACCCAAAAGGAGAAGAGTGATGAGATCACAACTCTACAAATAAGGGTGGATCATAAGATCCATACCCAGATCAATTACATGACCTGAAATAGGTCGTGATGTCTGACGGCTCAAATCCTACGATTGTGATGTGACGCAGAGGTGCACATCAAAACCAGCTTTTTATGTAATATCCGCCCATTTTCAAATTATAAACCCAAACCCGAACCTATTTTAAATTTTCATACAAAAAAAAGAATTTCATTATTAAATTATTTCATTAATTTTTATGATTCGAAAACAATAAATGTGTTATGAAACTATTTAATCAATTTATGAGAATTTTAAAATTTATAGAATAAAGTTTTATGAATGTATGAAGTTTATTGTCAATTATGAGTTTCAATTATTAAACTAAGATAAATGATTAATATAAAAAGTTTATTAATTTTACAAATATATAAAGTCTATAAAGTTTTATAAACTAATTAGTAATTTAATGGAGTTTATAAATAATAATTTGAATTATTTTAAAACTAGAATGTTATATGTTTGGGGTTAAAATGTAATTCTTAAAACTTTGTTTTAAAATTTTGACATAAATTAATAACAATTCAAAATTAGGGGGACCAAAGGTGTAACTTTGATTTAAAATCCAAATTATCTTCCGTTCCATCAGTGCTCCCCCCTCCCACATCTCTGGCTGAGCTTCGGTGAGCCTCGCACACCCAAAACGCTCGATTAAAAATGCAATTAAACCATATTAAACCTCTCATGAACTCGTTTCGAACCAAAGATCCGTTTCAAATTGAATAAATTAGTTGTTACCATGACCAATTGAAACCGAATTCGCATTCATAACATTGAAACCATTTGTCATGAAACAGATCAAATAAACACTTTAATACAAGGGTAAATACTATGATCGATACTCCAAAACTTCCTACGCTTCCAATTTTATCTGAAACCCACACACACACCATGTTCGGTTACCACCTTCACCCATGACCTGCAACTTAACTAAGATCCATGTTCGAAGCTTTATCAAAACAAAATTGGGTGAGGGTTAATACGCCACATCACCTTCAGAAGTTTCCTAACCCCTTTAATTGAAGAAAACTATTCAGAATCAACTCCATCTAATAGCACCTCCATCGCGACTATCTTATTCCTTGTTACAATCGTCTTGGTTTCAATCAAGGTAATTAGATGCATACACACTCTCAGTTTAACATGGTGAGTAAAAGCTCTAATGTTAATTGGATTAACCTATACGATTTGGTGTTAAATTGAAATCGAATTGATTTCTAGGATTCTTGTGAATTGAAGGATTTTAGCAATTAGCCCAACCAATTAACACTCCACCCTTACACACCCGAGGTTAGGGGTTCGAATCCAACCTCCAACATTTATTTTCTTTAAGTTATTTTTATATATTTTAAATTCCAGAAACTATATTAATATGTTATTAAATCAAAATAAAATCTATTTTGTTATCTTAAACATTTAAGAAATTATTAAATAAATTTTAAAGATTTTAAAACTTATAATTTTTAATTTTAATTACTTTTTAAAGAATAACAAGGTTATAAAAATATTATTAATTCTTTATGTGATTTAAATGCTATAAATATAGTATAGCTCAACTTAGATTATTTCAAAATATTTTAAATCTACATGTAATAAATACTTTAAATAATTAATTATTCAAATAACTATTTAAATAATTATGTAAATAATTAGTTATTCAATTATTCATGTAACCATGTTATATCATAAATAGTTATTAAATTAATTAATTTCTTTTCACACTTTATACTTAATCTTTATTAAATCAATTATTATAAATTAAATTATTTAATTTCACTAATAATTTATTATCGTTCTTAATCTTAATTATGTAATGGATTTATTCCAATTTTATTGAATCAAAACATAATCGATTACATTATTTTATTTAACTTAAGTATTAAAACCCCAAATTTCAATTAAAACCATAATTTATATTTAGTCGTTAATCATATCATTATACTAATCCTAAAACACCGAACCTTATGTTGAATCATGAAGGAATCGTTGGAACAATTTTAGTCTCTTATTATCATCTAAAGTGCATTTTATTTCATGTGAGTTTTTCATGTGTAAGGTCACGTTCCCGGGACGCTTACAGCTGGTAAATCATTGCACATAAAACATACATTTTCATTTTTTTACATAAATATTGCAGCGGAACATTCAAAAATGACATCTCATTCTTTCATTATAAAGACTTTTGCAAAATAATACATTGTTAATCAGTTGTAAAATACATTGTTGCATTACATCACAAAAGCATTAAATAAATGAATGTCATCTCAAAAGAGCTGAGTAGCCACCTCGTGCCATCCTCAGCAATCACTACCTGCCAACTGGAAACACATCAAAGTCATCATTGCTGAGTGAGTTCTAGTTTTATAAAATAAAACATATTTTTCTTTAGTTAAAACCGTTCTTTACTTTCATGTGATCATACAACATACGTACACATAGATAATATCATTATTATCTTCTTTAATCTTTCATGCTTCAATCTTTCATCATTATTTCTTTCTTTTCCTCCAACCATAAACTTTACCCAACTATTTCCTGGTACTGGACCTAGGTCTATCATAGACCAGCTATAACGGTGCATCGCACCTCTGATCACAGTACCCAGGGTAGAGTTTAGGTGTACCACTGCTATATGCAATACCTAGCTATTCCTGGTACTGGACCTAGGTCTATCATAGACCAGCTATAACGGTGCATCGCACCTCTGATCACAGTACCTAGGGTATGCAGCAATGGGGCTGTACAAATGGTCAATCACAAAGAAAGAACCCGATGTGCATCCTCCCAGGGTAGCGAACCGTTGGGCTAACACCTTTTAATGGCGTGTCCCGAAATACTATGCTTGCAAGACTTTCTTTACTTTCATCTTTCGTTAAAGCATGCATTCTTACTTCTTGTTCCTCTTTTCTTTATCTTTCACTTTACGTTACATACTACTTTCATTTCGTTCATTAATGTAACACGTAATGCCACAGGAAAGATAAGCATACATCATAATAAGAAACATAACATACACAGTCATCAGCATCATACAAGGCAACATTAGGGTTGTTCATGAACCGAACCAAACCGAACGCAGCTTTGCTCGAACTCGGTTTGGTTTTAAACCGAGCGGCTCGAATCGGTTTGCATTTACAATTCGAGCGCAAACTTCATGCTCGAACTCGGTTCGGTTTTGAACCGAGTGCTCGGTTTCACTCGGTTTTGCTCGGTTTTGTTTGGTTTCATTTATAATTTAAAGCAAAACTAATAATTTATTCAAAAGTTTCAACTTTCAAGTTCTAGCTATTGTATCTTCACCAATACTTGTGTAAATGTTTTTTAAAAACCAAATTATTAAAAAATCTAAGCTCAAGATATC
The DNA here is from genome assembly GCA_025506515.1 of Flaveria trinervia. NCBI lineage: Eukaryota > Viridiplantae > Streptophyta > Magnoliopsida > Asterales > Asteraceae > Flaveria > Flaveria trinervia. Next base: position 103,981,474 of record CM046448.1, on the reverse strand, counting down.
ACGAGTAGAAACAACTAAACAATGTCGGGCTTCGAACAAGGTCAGACTTTGCACTTCGGAGGTGGATTTGTCGAAGGTGGGATGCGCGATCAGACTATTGCAGGTCGGATTGCCAAAGGTTGGGGTCGCATGTCAGAGCGCTAGAGGTCGGGGGATACATGTCCGAGTGTCGGAGGTCAGCGCCTCGACAGTCGGTAAGGAGGTGGGGGATACAAGGACGACTGGAAAGTGGTGATGGGTGGAATGGTGAAAGTATTTTAAAATGTGAATTGATGATTTGATTAGATAATAAAGCTTTACATTTAAGGTAGTTGATCTTTTGACTTATTAAGTAAAATAGTAGTAAGTGGTAAATAACTAAATAAATTAACAATATATAATACATAAAAACTAAACTAAAAAATAATTCAAGCGAAACCGAGCGAGCGTACCTTTGCTCGTGCTCGGTTCGTTTTTAAACCGAACCGAGCCGCTCGGTTCGTTTACAACCGAGCCAAAATTCAAACGAGCAAAAATCTGAGCTTTTTTCGAACGAGTTCGAACGAGTTTTGAGCGCCGAGCTATTTGAACAGCCCTAGGCAACATCATACATACATAACATGCATAATCATGCAACATCATCATCATCATGCCCAACATGCTCTCTAAGGCCTCAACAGTCATCTTACATGAACTTACGGAAACCTTTACGTCAAAAACTTACATATGCACTTTCCCCCGAAAGTCAGAAGTTAAACTATATTTTTCCTCGGGTGCAACAGCCCTATTAGGGCGTATGGACACCCTTCAGTCGCATGGCCTCCATGCGACTGAGCATCATGTGAATGGACCAATACGGATGATCACCCATGCGGATGAACACCCATTCGTGCGAATGAACTAGTGCGGATGGACTCCATGCGGATGAGTCCCATGCGAATGGACCTAATGCGGATGAGCATTTATGCGACTGGGCTCCCAATCGTGCGAATGAACTCTCAGTTGTGCGAATGGACCCCAATCGTGCGAATGAACCCAATTGCACCTCAATCGGCCGTATGGCCTCCATTCGGTCGCCTATCCCTAGCTGTTGCAGAATGCAGTTCATCCCGAACCTAATTTGCCATTTTCGACCTCCAAGCTCATCTAAACCCATTCTAAGCCCAAATCAACCATCCTAAACCTTAGGAATGCATACCACAACACCATTCAAGCACATGCAAGCTCTAAAGCAAGACCCAAACGAATCATACACTCACACACACATACACAAACGGGTCAAACACATACACACTCAAAAACCTGATTTTTAGATGTGTTCCAGCTCCAAATCATTCAAAAACGTGTAAAAGAGGGGTCCTAGAACTCACACAAACGACCACAACGAGAAGAGCTTCGATTTGACCCGCTTCTCAACGATTTTGCTCACCCGAATCACCCCGAACCAACTTTTATCCCCTTTTCTCTTCTTTCTCTCTTCTTCTCCTTGTTTGCTGAAAATGTGGGTGTGAGGATAGGGTAATGGCTGCCCTCTCCCTACAAATATCACCACATTTTCAACTTTCCCTCGTTGGCGAGTTTGGTCCCTCGACTTTGGACTTTATTTCTTTTTCTTCCTTCGTCGGCTTCAAAATAAATAAATACCGGGTGTTACATCATGCCCCTTATTACTTTATTTCACACCTTTTGGGTTGAAACATGTTAACCTTATAAACTTACACTTATCTTTTGGGGTGAAATATGTTAACTTACACTTGTAAATATCTTGATATTTTTAATGCACGAGCAATTCGTTTATAAACTTGTAATGGTTAGTTGAGATATTTGTGAACCTTATATGATAGTCATCTTGTATAGTAATAATCAACTATTGCTAGCCTAGCGACGTCATAGATCTATGGGCTTGACAAGTCTATTTGATGCTAAAACCGAGATTATTGTCGGCTCCTGATGACGTATGCTTGTTCATCATGAGAACCAAGTACACTTATCTAATCGTTATAACTTATAGTGGACATCTTTTATCAAGGTTTGATTGTATCCTTATGCTATCTATATTTTTGCATTATTTTTAACCTATGACATGAATTGCCTCTTAAAAGCTGTTTTATACGTAAGTAAAAATTCATGGGAACTCACCAATATTATATGTTGACTTTATTTTTAACATGTTTCAGGATTGCTATTTTGAGGACTTCTTCTTGCTCATATAGGACTTGGACCTAGTTTAACTAAAGACTTTATTTTATTGTTTGAATCCTGCTTGTATTGTAATAATTTGTTCGTTTAGTATTATTCAATAAAAAATGACATTTAATATTATTACAACGTATTTAATTTCATGAGCTATAAACAATCATTTCATATTCGTCCGCCCCGATGATTTTGCCGTCGGTCGGGGTGTGACATTTTACGTAGTTTAAATGATTATATATATATATATATATATATATAATATATATATATATAATATATATATATATATATTATATATATATATATATATATTATATATATATATATATATATACACACACACATATATATAACATCTAATAAAACAATGTTTATTTTGAAATTTGTCATTGTTTTAATCCATTTTTTTATCACTTGTTCTTTTTCTAGACATTTGCATATAATTTTTCCTCCAAAAATTATTATAATAATTTAAATGCTCATACATATTTCTTACTTTTATCAAAAATAAATTTTATTAATTGTTATGTTTCTCTCTCTTATCTATTTTTAAAATCAAACTATCTTTTTTTAAATAAATTTTATGAAAGAAATAAGAAATCACATTGTTTAATTATATTCTAAATAACAAATGCTAAAGCACTAAACATTTTTTAAATCATTTTTGTTTTTAAAAAAACTATAACAGGTAAAATATTTTAAAACAGTCTTACTAAAACAACCATATCTTTTAAAACAATAATTTTATGAAAAAAACTTTTTTATACAAAAATTTTAAAACGAATTTTTAGTAATTAAACTATTTAGATAAGTGAGTTAAAAATAATATAATTATTTTATTTACTATTATGTATGTATAATTTAATTATATTTTTTATTAAAATATTATACAGTAACTATTCATGTTTATTTTACATATATATTTTACCTAAAAGATTAATCCGTTATTTAATGAGTTTATTTAAAACGTGTATAAAAAACTAAAATAAGCATGAAACAATTGTAAACTTCATTATACTTACTCTCTCATTTCTCTATATTATTAATAATAATATTGTATACTAATAATATTACTCATACCAACTGGTTCATAACTGAATTTCTTTTAAGGTTAAAAGACCATGAGCTAAGAATGTTAAATTTAATAAACTTAAGACTGGCCATAAAATTTTAAACTAATTTTCGTACAACTAGAATTTTGAATATAATATACTATGTTAAAACATTTTGAGACATATATAGCCTAAATGTAGAAAACAAATACCATCAGCAAGGGACAAAGTGAAATTACTTCGTATATTCATGTGATGTCACTAATTGATTTCAACTAAATTATTTTCATGTGAATATGTGAACATAAGGCATTTTAAAGATTTACGTGGTATTAGCAACTAAAGACATATATAGCCCAAATGACAGTAGAATTCGGGAGGATTTTGAATGAGACGTCTAAGAGAACAAGGTGTGACTTTGGAGAAAGCCTAAACGAAGACATCTGAAAGCCCGGAGTAAACATATTTTATCTGGTTAATATGTATTCGCATTAATCGGCTTAGTTTGTTGTTCATCTTTTGATTCTAAATGATGTGTACGACTAAGGTTTTTATGTTTTTTTACTATGATCGGCTAGTTTACTTTTATCATCTAGGTTAGATGACTCTTATCTCTTTTTAACTTTTTATTTGACTTTTATTTATGAGCATGTGTGATTTTAGTAAGCTTTGATTTTTTTCTCTTATGATGTATTTTTATGTCTTTTCTAATTGATTATATCTCTAATTCAAGTAGTTATTATTGATCTTGGTAAATAGATTACTTCTTGGTTGATTTTAGCTATTTCTAGGTTGTAAACTTCTAGTTGTCAATCTACATCTAGAGACTTTAGTTGGTGATAAATAAATTTGGTTGTATAAATGGTTGATTAAGTGTGATACCTTAGAATTAGGTTTGAATAAAAGGATCTAAGACTTTGTTAGAATCTTTCATGTACGTTAGTTGGTTGATTGTTGGCTACATTAACGCGAGGTACTTCTTCTCGGTGGTGTTTAAGAGATTTTAAGTCATAAGTTGATTTGGTTGTAACATGATCCTAGGTGGTTAGTGTGTGTTTATAGCATTAATTTTCTTTGGTTGTAGGACTTTAAGCAACCCGTTGGTACTTCATAGTAATGGATCTCAAGATAGCCAGACAATGAGCCCTGAAGCTTTAGGTATTTGTTTGGCTAAGTTGCGTCGTTGACGGGGGATTAGTCTAATTAAGGAACACTTATTATAAGTAAGAATCAATCAAGTTATTAGAGTAAGTCAAGAGGATTCAAAGCCTATGTGTCTCTCCATCTTCTTAATAACACTTATTTCAACCCGGTAACATACTTTTTTTAATATATATAAAGTCCTCTCTCTTATAGTGTGGTTCAAGTTCCGCCACTAAAGTATGAGTTAGGATCAAGCAACAATATATTGTTTGAAAGATACAATAGGAGACGGAAAACAAACCATTATACGTTTATATAGCAATCGTAGGTGTTATACCCTATCCGAGTCTTGATTTTTTCAGGTTGAAATTGCTTTTATATGTGTGTGCGCGCGCATATATATGTTAGAATTAAAAAAAAGACATGCAATTTTAATGTTTTTTTATGTATGTGTATTAAATCTTCCTCCTCAGGAAATAATTTAAAAATTAAGGCGATTGTCTCAAATGAACATCCTGGAGTAGGAGGAATTGGAAATTCATACATGCAAAGGGATAAAAATGAAACTTTTTGTGATGCTATTTTTCACCTGCAGTTAGTCCCTTTGCTTCAAAGGTAAGTTTAAATTAAGAATATATAGGCTCTCCAAAAAGTACCCCTATTATCTAATATTGACATCAAGCACCCTTTATTTCTAAAATTCAAAAAGTTACAAAACATACATTATAGGTTAGTAAAACCCAACAATCACACATAGAAAAGGTCATAAAAACACTTTACAAATGAATATGAAGAAAATGAAGAAGTATTCTAAGTACCGTCATTTCTGTTTTTTTTTGTAAACACACAAGTTATTTCAACATCAGTTAGAAAAAAAATCGTTAGAAGGTTTTCTTTAAGTGCACAAATTAAGATAGGTGAGAAAAAAACATGAATAACATGCTTTTATACTCGAATAGATGTTCTCTTTGGCATTGAGTTATCGGGATGAGGTAAACAAAAGACCTCAAAGTACATCTCTGTAAAAAACTTCTCGACAATTTCACAATAAGTCGGGCAAGTTAATCGAGAATAGAAATGGAGCACTTCTTGAATGTCATGAACATGATCTACATTATTCTTATCCAAGATTTGCAATTCCTTCAACCTCTTTGTCACCAAACATCTTTTTTCCTCTCTTTCTTTTGCTAACGTGTCTTCATGTTTTTGTTGCTTTCTTTTGTCAGCTTCATTACAACTGATCATCATCGATGGTTTCTTGTGCTTCAAGTTATTTGCATTATTTTCGTATGAAATTGCCATAACACGCTCTGTGGCCTCCCACTCGTTGACAAATTCAGAGTAGATGTTCTCTAGGCTAAAACGATTATCACGGCGACCATTGTATGATGGTGCTTTTGGAAGTTTTTCATAGCCATCTGAGAAGTAGGACTTGACTGTCTGAATACTTTTCTGAAAGAATTTTCTTGTTCTCTGAAACATTGTAAACACGTGTGCTTATTGATGAATTGCAAAAAATTGTAGGACTAGTTTGGATAGTAAAAAATGAAAATGTTATATAGAAAATAATTGAACAGAAAGAATTTAGATTGATTGAGTTTAAGTAGTGGTTTAGAAGTGGTTATGAAGAGAGGTGATTTGGATGGAAGAACCACCTATTGTTGTTTGGTCCTTTTATTCTATCATTTTCAAAGTTAGCCTACTTAACTTTGTGTCTACAAATGCTCCTTTTTTGGTCTTGTAGCCTATTCAAGTATGACACTTGTTTTTTTCTTTTTTTAATTCTTATGATGATTATTATTTTTTAGCGACGAACACACTTTTTTTTACTTTAAATTTACTCTTTACCATTTTATATAGGATTTAAACTAATAACGTTTGGCTTGGTAGTATACTAATTTACCATCAAAATGTCTTTTAAAGACGTAAGAAGATAATTAAACCGTTGTAGGTATTCATGTAATAGATTATATATCGTGGTTACATTAACAAGGTTGGTTTGCTATATAAAAGTACTCAACATTTTGAGAAAACTAAACACAAGTAATCTTTATGTGAAACAAGTTTAATTTTAATAAATCTAACATTTATAGAAAATTATGTTAACCTAATTTAAATGCGTGAATCGTCATTATTTCATCATTATGTTTTTATGTATAAACTTAATTCATTACTTACTTTTCAAATAAACTAATTCATAATGGATTAGAATTGTAGTCCACATAGAAAATCCTACAAATCGTGAAAATAAAATAAATTCAGGGAATTCATTCATGATCGATTTTAATGACTACAAAAGTATAAAGTGTTGTTAAATTTGTTAATTTAGGGTAAAAATATTCTCAATAAATGAGCATATTATGATTTTTTTTCTCAAAATAGAATTAATAGTTTGGTGTGTTTTAGTCTTTGAGGAGAAGATCCCTAAAGAACACACTTGTGAGGTCATAGTATACATGACATGTTCTTATATTCCACTCTTCCAAAATCTTTGTATCGATGTGGTTTTGAATATCTGTATGTTACTTCCCTATGTAAAGAGTTTAAAGGGATTGCGTTTGTGGATAAAGCCCGACTTGAATTTGAAAACATCACAAATTAAAACACAACATTAGTTTTCATAGTTGATATGAACACGACCTGTTAATTTTATATATATCGATACTCTAAAGTACAAACAAAAATACAGAAGTATATAAAATGATTACATTTAAGCTAGTGTTATAAAACTAAATGGTCGGTCCAACTGGTTGTACCGGAAACCAGGGGTACCACAATCCATAGGTCTAATTTACTAAGGGGCTGTTAGACAAATTTTGAATGATTAAGTGCGGAACCAATAAGAGGTCTGAATCATTAAGTGCCGAATCATTAAGAGGTCTGATTCATTAAGAGCTAGTATATAATTTAACTATTCAAAAACAAATGTCTGACCAATTTAGATAATATGTCTTAATCATTCAACATTAGACCTCTTAACTATTCGACATCAGTATGATGTTTAACCATCCAGAGGTAAATCTCTTAACCATTCAGAGGTAAATCTCTTAACCATTCAGACATGTGGTCGCGAAACAAACAGTCTAAACCATTAAGTATTAAACTATTCAGACATCTGAACTATTAACAGTATGATTAAGAGGCTGCCAAACAGCCCCTAACAAATAAATGGGGATGGTTGGAGCAACATATTGTTAAGAAACAGAAAACCGAATTGAATCGAAAAAAAAGAACCTTTGTACAATTGACCATGAAATTGTCTAATTTTTTAATAAACAAACAAAATGGGTTAACTCATGGACCGGACCCATCACCCGAACATGAATAGTTTTGCTTAATGTGTTAGTGGGTATGACTAAAAACTACACCAAAAACATGTTTTAGACTTGATCTCGTGTGATTTGTGTCATGTTAAAAATTCACGCCTCAGTAAGTATGTATGTAGTTGTCAAATGCCAATCCATTCGCCTTTGAGGTTGTATGTACAACAACAACAACAATCATACCGCATAGAATCTCATCTATAACAAAGTTATTAGTAGGGCATAGAAATTAGAAAAAATGAGATGTAATGAAACCATACCCCTATCTCAAAGGATGTAGATATTGTTTCCGGTAAGACTCTCAACTCTTAAAGATATGCACAAAAGCATAATACAATATTGATGGTAGTGTGCTAGTGATAGATTTGCACATATAGGATGATAGGTAATGATAAGCGTTTGGTGCCAAATACCATACCGATCAAACAAAAACAGTATCAATACTAGATTGTACCGGTACAATGAATATTGAATCGATTCGGTACCGAGTATCAAAAAGTAGTTTTTATCATTATGATACAACTTCAGAAATTTTTTTAGTGTTTTATATTTCAAATTCAAAATTATGAATGTTGTTTATATAATTTTCAGACATTTGTCAATGTGTTTGTTATTAAAAATTCTTGAATTTGTATGCAAGATTCACGTAAAAACTTAGTTTTTAACTAAAAAAGAAAGAAAGGGGTATCAAATCAGTAAAGTATCGAAATACAAATACAGATACCGGTACCATATCAATATTGAAGATATATTCGGAATGATACTCGGTACCCGCTTTATCATATATTCGACGTCAGTAATTTCTGTACTAGTACCAGTGTGGTACTTATCTCATCTCTAATAATAGGAATAGAAATAATTATAATGAACAACCAATAACAAAAAGATATAATAACAGATAAGACATAATAGGGCACGGACAAGTGATAACATACAATGTGATTATGAAAAGTTTGAATCTAAATATGTATCATCCTCCTAAAATCTCGAACCTTAAATTCTATTTCTTCACAAAATCTTATTATTAATCATGTTCTTAAAAAAAGTACAACTCTCAAGTCTTGACTAATCCTCTCCACCTAAGTTAATTCGGATATGTCTTTACATACTCATCCCTATCTAAAGTCATGTTAACCTTTTAGGTTTTATGCAATATCCTTAAAAACATAAAATTTCATATTAATCAAACAGGATTCGATTTATTTGATCAAACAGGATTATATTTTATTTGTTCATTTATGAATCTTAATGGGTTGTAGAATATAATGACACCGAGAAAGCCATATGATGATGATACATGAACAAAGTTTAGCCTTTTAAGGGTTGTTTGGTTGTTTTTTAATGGTTATTAAGAAGTAACCTTAAACTAGTATTAAGTCTCTGCGTTGCAGCGGCGGGCGTAAAACCGTGTCAAGTACCATCAAGTGTACACCACCGCCGGTGATCACTAACATCGAAAAATCTCATATAAAAAAGAAATAAAAACAAAAAAAAACTGAACGAAAAGTATGCATAAAACGTTGAACCAAGTAGGCAGAACTTAAAACATATAAAACAACAAGTAAGGTGTTGTTTGACAATTTCTAAATGATTAAGTGTTGAATTAATAAGAGATCTGAACTATTAAGAGCTATTATATCATTTAACTGTTCAAAGATAAATGTCTGACTAATTCAAGAAAAGGTCTTAACCACTCAGCATTAAACATCTTAACCATTTAGCATCAGTATAATGTTTAACCATTCAAAGACAGATGTCTGAATCATTCAGACATTTCTTCGCTAAACAAGTAGTCTGAACCATTAAGTGCTGAACCATTCAAACATTTGAACAATTAAAAGGCTCATTCAGATTCTGTCAAACAACCTCTAAATCAATCTAGAATCATCACATTGCGACGGGATCGTTACACAAAGAAAAAACAAAGGTAAAAACATTGAACCACACATCCACGTTGTGGTAAGTTAACTCGCAAAGTTTAAACCAAGATGTAAAACAAAAAAAATATATAATATAAACATATAGAATACCAAAGTTAAAAATAGAAAATGTTAGGGCAAAATTGTAAAAAAGTGTAAAAGTATTGAATTATAGTAAAGAGAAAAAATGATTAAAGAAAAGACAAGAATGGATACAACCTGTTTTTCATATTATACAACACATTAAACATTACAAAGTTGATAATTAGTAATATATAATATGAATGATTAAAATGTAACAATTAACATGTTATTTTTTAAGATTAAATTTTACTCATTAAAAATGTATAAACCATTAAAATATAACCACTTACTTGACACAACTGTTTTGAGACTTGAAGTATGTTGGTCCCTATATACAAGCAATGGACGATAAATCAATCTCAACAATAATAATAACACTGCGTAATAAGAGATCCAAAATACTAGCAATTGATGAAAAATCAATCTCAACAATAAATAATAAAACTATCGTGCAAAACAATAAAGTGAAACTTGTAATTGTTTTTTTATAAAAATAGGTTTAGTAACTTATGTATAATAAGGTTGAATAAATAAATATTAAATATAATAAAATTTTATTAATTATAAAATAATATTTTAAGATAAGATACGATTAAAATTACGTAAGAGTAACGACTACCGTTAATAAAACAATGAATTTAACTTTTTAAATTTGTATTTCTAAACTTTTTTTGTTTTTTTAAATAACACATTTTGTTTTAAAACAAACTATTAAAAATGTCATAGTTGAATTTTTTTTATTATAACTCCTATTTTTAATTATTTTTGGTTTATAAATACTAATTTGTAAAATATTACGTATTTTTAAAAATGTTTGATGTTTTAAAAAAATTAGTTTATAAAAAAATTGTTGCTTTAAAAATAACATTAATAAATAGATATCTTTTTTTAATTAAATAACTATTTCTGATCTTAAAAAAATAAATAATATTATTAATAATTAATATAATTATTTAATAAAAAAGGGAAATAAAAATATTTGATGAGAAGGAATGTAATGCTGGGACGCGTACCCCTTTAGATATTTTTTTTAAATAAGAATATGTTCATGAATTACAATAAAAAAATTACAGATAGAAAATATTTTAAACTATTCATGTGTGTAATAAGTGTTTTCTACTTGAAGGAGAAAGATTCAAATGTTACTTTAGCCATATTGATTAGATGGAGTTAATTTAGATTGCCGTTTATTGAAATTTGAATAGTCATGAAACCGCTAGTTGAATTGTCAAGATTTTACAAGATAAGAAAATTTTACTTTAGAAAATTTAGCTAAGTGTTGACTACTTAAGACTTTATTAATCCTTCAAATTAAACATTAAGGAAATACGATCTAACCAAGTAATTAGGAAGGTTTTAATCATGCATAAGGGATAATTGATTTGTTACTAAAGTTATGGTGGCATGAAGTTAACTTTATCATGAAGCTGATATATAATTTAATCATTTAATGTAACTAGAATTACTAGATAACTAGTATAATTAGAATTATATTAAACTGGTATAGACATGTAAAGTGAACGTTAATTTGAATTTATTATAATTCTATGCGTTAAAATCTCATTTGTTCTTAGGGCGAATCCCTCTTAAGTGGGGGTCTAGGTGGAAGCATAGTCCAATGGGGAAGAGCCTTGACTTGAGAAAAAAATATTTTTTATAAAATACCTTCTATAAAAGCTCATTGGAAATGAATTTTTTAGAAATTTATATGTAAAATTCAAATGTGAATATAATGTAATTTTGAGACGGTTTTAAATATATTAACTACTAAAGGCAATTTTCCTTTGCCCCATTCCTGCAGTATACGGATTTTCAAATGGTCGATTAAAAGTTTATAAAATTATTTTTTATAAAATACCTCGGATTTTCAATTTTCCTTTGCCCCTTATGCATGATCAAACGGATTTTATAAAATTATTTTTTATAAAATACCTCGGGTTCGATTTCACACACGTATACATATTTGTTCTTGAGACTTGGTTTTATTCGATTAAAAGTTTGAATTAAACCAGTAAATTATTTCAAAATGAAAGCATTTTAAGGTTATGGGTTCCAGTCCTATCGTTAGCGTCCTTGCTTCTTCTAATGATGCTTAGAAGGAATAGAGTGTTTGATAAGTGGTGAGAATAGAATGATAATCAAGAAGTTTTCTAAAAGAGATTATAACTTATAAGAATTGAATGTAGAGTTTCTAGTGAAAAGTAAGAGACACGGAGAATGAAATGGGTTATAATTTGATCTCTGTCTCACTTGGTTCTTAAGTGAACTTTATATACAAGCATGTCACAGTTATATTTATTTTATCGGATCAACATTGTTTGATTAGAATCTTGTGATGCGGGTTTTTGGACCGTCGACCTCTTGTATAATCTAGTGATCTAAATCGTATCTTGTCAGAACTTTTCTTTTATCCATTGATCATTGGCTCGAAGAATCTTTATACTTGATGTTGTTAATTTTGTTGTTCACTTAATCCCTTGTTCTCGTCTTATGACGCAATCTATGGATTCCTTGTGCTTTCTTATGCCCTCATGACTAGACCGGCAAGGCAAAAGTCATCTTTCTTATGTTTTTGTGTGAACAGTCATGTTTTGTTCGGGTGCTATTATAGCCCGTCTATGATAGTTAAAACCCGGATGCTTACACTAGAACACCTTCTAATCAGTTAACTCGTGGAATGAAATTACGGAGTTTCTTTATTCTGTGGAGGGGAGGGGGGTGGCGGATGAAGATAGACAATGAAATAGAGTGAGAATGAGAAATTGGATCGAGCTGTTGGAAATTTAATGAAAATGCGGGTTTCTCACTAACTTTGGACACTAATAATTATTAGTATTTTTTGCTATTATAATTATTATTTAATGGGTTTGTATTTTATGATACGAGAGGATCACAACAAATCAAACCATGTTCAAAACTGAGATAAGATAAATAAGATATTGATACTTAAAGTTGGATAATTAAAACATAAAACTGTAAAATATTAAGTTGGGTGGCACATGAGTTGTTTCACGCAAGAGGAGTGATAAAACCAAAAAAGCTTTATAAGGATAGGCTTATACAAGAAAGTGTTCATATATAATTAGCGACATTTAGTTGTTGCCATCTGGGTGCGAAGCACCCAACACAAGCACATGCCCGGCCCGGCCCCGGGCCCAGGACCAGGTGTAGGGCGATGGGCGGAATGTGGCCCACTTCGCATGCCAATATCGCCTCAAGCCGCTTGAAAGTGACATTTAGTATTTTTGAACAATATGATAAATGCAACACAACTGTTGATGGTTCAGAAGTCCAAACCTGCTAGTGGTGAGTGTCGAGTCCATCTGCTGCTGAACGGCATCTATTGTCTACCAAAAGAGAGTTCAACAGATGTTGCTACCGAGTCTATGCTAATGATCGTACCTGCTGAAAGGCATGTTTCAGTAGCTTTTTACTACTACTTGTCTGTTTAGCTACAAACACAAAGTCACCTTCAAATCTAATAATAATTTAATGTTCATGTAATAAATATTGTTCTGATTAACTAGTAACGACTCTGGAATTCACAATATAAATACAAATCATGGGCGTATTGTTTTAGTTGTGACTGATATATGTTTCACACATCTCCACTTGAAATTTTTTCTGTATTTTCAGCATTTCGCGCTTTTGTTTCGGGCATTGTTTCAGGTGTTTGGTTAAACCCGATGGTATATGCCTTGGGAGATAGATGAAATTTACTTGGTGGTCCAAAATTAGTTTTAAGAGAAATCTGTTAAGCTAAAATCCTCAGCCAAACATGCTTCATTGTTCTTTGTCGTTGTATGTATCTTATGTGTATTACTTTTCTTGTAATTGTTTTCATTTCTTTTAGTTTCATTCTGTATAGTAATTCAAAAAGTTTGACAAATGGAAAATTGTTTTTATTTTTTGAACGGTGTTCCCGAACAAAACCCTTGTTTGTAGTGGCGGAGGATAGTGAGGGTCGAGGGGGGCTCTTTTTTTCGCCGGTGTTATTTTTAGCCCGTTAGTGTAAATTTTGGGCATGATAGTGTAAACTTTTATATAATTATCGAGTTCGTCCCCCCTAAAAAAATTAATTTCACCCCGCTCCCATACGAAAATGTTTAAGCTTCACCACTGCTTGTTTAAACACGCAACTTTAGTCGCTAATGATGTCCACACAACCACTAGGCTAGTCTAGTAGAGGTGTATGACCCATATTCAAAAGATGTCAGTTCAAATCTCAACGAAAAATATTTATATTAGAGTATAATTGAAACAGAGTAATGCCGCTCAAAAAACATAAAATAAAAACAAACGATGCTAGCAGTTGACTTATTGGTATTTATAGAAAAGATAAGTTTTTATTATATTTTTGTCCAATTATGTATTATTATTGCAATGTTTTTAACCATAAAAAATAGTAAATTAATGAAGTTAAACAAACATCAACTAGAAAAACAGATGATATAAAGGAAATAGTTCATAAACTAATAGTTGGTACCGTCTCATATTCATAATACTGCTACTTAACATGGTTTCATGTTTTTGATGTGTTTCGCCCAAGTTATTTATAAACGAAGATGAATAGTAAACTTCCACTTGGTGACGTCAACGTTCTTCAAAAAGATGATCTAAGAATAAATAATTTTGCATTTCGTTGAACTTCATTTTCTTAAAGAAAATATTTGAAATCTAGTGATTTTCTCTATTACATTTCGTCAAGAAATGCATGTTGGGTGATGGGCCATAAAGTTTGTGTGTGAAAATGAGACATAGATCCGACTTAAGTGGGCTATTTGGGTCAAAGTCTCAAAGATAACTTTTTCTTAAAAAATATAGGTCTTGACCCTTACCAATATAAATACTATTTTGAAAAAGAAAAGGAAAAATAGTTTATTTGGTTTTCTACTAAAACTATGTGGTAAATGAGTCAAGCAACTCGTAAGTTAAAAGCCTGGTTGTTAAAAACTTGAATTAAGATCAGGGACTGTTTGTTTCAACTTTTTAATAGTTTAGATTCCTAAATGGTTTAGCACTTTAATCGTTCAGAGTGTTTATTTCGCTAGGAAATGTCTGGATGATTTATACATTTGACTTTAAATGGTTAAAAATTATACAAATGATATACTAACACTTAATGGCTTAGATATCTTAATGGTTCAGCACTCAATAATTTAGACCTCTTCTTGATTAATCACTTAATCATTTAGAAATTATCAAACGGTCCATCAGTTAAACTAGCTTGAGCTTATATCAAAGCTTAGTTTGTGAAAGTGTTCGAGTGCAAGCTTTATGCTATCGAGCTTGACTACGCAAGCTTACTATTTATACAAATAAAAAATTTTATATTATATTAGATATTTAATTACTAATTTGTTATATAAAAATGTGATAAGTGTCTAAATCATATATATTATGTTATGTATTAAAAAAACTATAATTATTAATAGAGTACAAATATCATTTACGTCCCCGATATTTTGTTGAATTTGAATCAAGCCCAACTAAACTAGCTTGAACATGTATCAAAGCTTAGTTTGGAAAAGAGTTCGAGCTCAAGCTTTATGCTATCAAGCTTGACTACACGAGCTTATTATTTATATACATGTAAGAATTTATATTATATTAGATATTTAATTACTAGTGTATTATATAAAAATGTGATAAGTGTCTAAATAATATATAGAGTAAAATGTTATTTTCATCTCTAACGTTTTATTGAATTTGTCAGTTTAAACCAAAAAAATTTTGTGCCATTTCAGTTACTGTGGTTTACCAAATGTTGTCATTTCCATCCACTTCACTAATTCCGTTAAGTTCTCCGTTAAATTTGAGGGTATTTTAATCTTTTTAACACCCTAATTGTCCAATTAAAAAAGTTAATCAATAAAATATTTAATTAAAACTAAAAAGAAAAATATGAAGCAACTAGTGAGACCGGACGTTTCAATTTAATTTTTTTATTAACACTAACTAGTTTGGAAACCCGTCTACTACACTTGTTGTATGAAAAAATTAAATAAAAAATATTTAGTAATATTAAAAATTAAAAAATAATTTTTTGAGATTTAATATGCTTAAAGTTACATATAATTAACCATTAAGTAATTAAACAATAACACTAGTTTTTCAAAATTTCGTCTTTAAAAAAGTTTTGCTTTTAAAAAATATTGATTTTTTAACTCTCCAAAAAATTTATTAAAATGTTTGTATTAAAAAAATTTATATTTCTTATAATTTGGTTTCTAAAATGTTTTGTTAATTATTTTTTATTATATTTAAAAAATTAATTTTTTATTTTAAATAGTATTAAATAATTATTATTTATTTTTTCATACAACACGTGTAGTAGATGGGTTTCTATAGTTAGCGTTAATCAAAAATTTTAAACTGAAACGCCCGGTTTCACTAGTTGCTTCATATTTTTCTTTTAGTTTTAATTGAATATTTTATTGATTAACTTTGTATTAATTGGTCAATTAGGGTGTTAAAAGACTAAACTACCCTAATATTTAACAAAGTACTTAACGAAGTTAATAGAGTGGATGGAAATAGCAACATTTGATAAACCACAATAACTGAAATGACAAAAAAAAGTTTTTGGATTGAAATGGTAAATTCAACAAAACGTCAAGAATGAAAACAACATTCTACTCTAACATATATATTATGTTATGTATTAAAAACTATAATTGTTAATAAAGTAACATGTCATTTTCGTCTTTGACGTTTTGTTGAATTTGTCTTATCAATCGCAAAACCTTTTTGTTGTCGTTTCAGTCATTGTAGTTTACTAAATGTTGTCATTTTTATCCACTTCACTAACTCCGTTAAGATCTTCGTTAAATATGAGATATTTTAGACTTTTTCAACACCCTATTTATCTGATTATAACAAATAATCAATTAATATTCAATTAAAACTAAAAACACATATGAAGCGACTAGTGAGACCGGACGCTTCGATTTAAAAGTTTCGATTAACTCTAACTAATGTTGTTCGATTTAGGTCTGCTATGGGATTTCAATTGATCTTCAGGTTTTGTTCGAACGTGCACCGTTGTTTGATTGAGATATTGTAAGGCCACGTTCTCGGGACGTTTACAGCTAGCCAATCATTGCTCACAAAACATATAATTGCATTAACTTGAAATAAATGTTGCAGCTAAAACATTAAAAACAACATTTTCATTATAAATTCTTTTGCAAAATAATACAACATTTGTAACACAATTTCATTTGTTCGTATTACAATGCAAAAACATTAACAAAAGAATGTCATCCAAAATGCCAAGTAGCTGTCCCGCGCCATCCTCAGCAATGCTCACCTGCCAACTGGAAAAATGCATAAAAAGTCAGTGTTGTTGAGTGAGTTATAGTTTTATAATAAAACATACTTTATCTTCCGTTTAAACCATTCTTTACTTTCTTTCAAATCATACCAGGTTTTAGAATGTGATCACACATCGTACGTACACATAGATAATAGTTATTATCTTCATCATCGTTCGTTTCGTACATTTATTATCTTTCATTTCCATCTAAGTCATGTCATGTGCTTAACCCCCCTCTAGAGCACCAAGCAATTCATCTAGGGTTAAGCGACAAGGACCCACATATGGTCAATCACAAAGATTGAACCCCTATGTGCATCCTCATGGGGTATTTAACCCACATAGAGTTGAGCTGACAACCCCTCATTGGGTGTGAACCTCCATACATTTGCTTAATCACACGGATTAAGCCCCAGTGTGCATCCTCATGAGGTAGCTAACCCGCACACAGTTGAGCTAACACCCCTCATTGGGTGTGAACCTCCATACATTTGCTTGCAAGCCTTTCTTACGTTCATTCATTCATTAATGCATGCATTCTTTTATTTCGTTCCTCTTTTTATTATCTTCCACTTTATGTTACATAATACTTTTCATTTCATTTATTAACATTCAACGTAAAGCCATGAGAAAATAATCATATAACAAGGAACATATACATAAGCATACAACAACACCATACAAGGCACATCATACATACATAACATATATCATACATACCATCATGCATAAGCATCAATCATACATCATATCATCATACAATGTTCATCACATCATTTATGACCTCAAAAGTCATCTTACATGAACCATCGAGAACCTCCCAAGTCAAAGCCTACATTTCACTTTTTCCCCAAAAAGTCAGAAAATATTCGAAGTGTTCATCTGCATTTCTTTTTGTTCATCCGTATTTCTTTTTGTTCACCCGCATTTCTTTTTTTCTCATACGTATTTCTTTTTGTTCATCCACATTTCTTCATCCGCACTGACTTTACTCATCCGCATTTGTCAATGCTCATCCACATTTATCAATGCTCATCTGCATTTGTTCATCTGCATTGACTTTACTCATCCGCATTTGTCAATGCTCATCCGCATTTGTAACACTTAAGTAGTTTTTTCTAAGACTTAGGCATATGAGCTACTATTTGGGTTGTTGATACATTATAAAATGTCTTTCATGTCTTACATATGTGTAATGAATGAGTTGAATGAAATACAATATCTGATTGATGCTTTTAATGTTTAATATTTCATTGTTTATTGTGTAATAACGCATATTGAACCAACTATATAGGTTTGTGGTTGTTTGCATAGTTCTTAGTCAATAATGATTGAGAAACATGTTCAAACTTAATCGTATGAAGTCTTCATGCGAATGGACCATGCTAATGGACCATACGCATGAACACTTCATGCTAACGGACCAGTTGCACGACTGAACCAGGAGACTGGATCAGTCGCATGATTGAGACATAAGATTGGCTTAGTCGCACGACTGAACCTTCAGTCGTGCGTATGGATCAATCGCATGATTCAGTCGTACGATTTACAAACCCTAACCTATAAATATCACCTAATTCGTGGAAAAAAAGAATACTTCAAGAATTTTAACTCACATACGTACCCTAGCCATCCAGAGACTCCAGAGAACCTGTTCCAACTTCATAGTTCGCAGTTGATCGTGTTTTAATCGTTCTTAACGTTTCATTAATCATTAGATTGATCGAAACTGCGTCCTCACTAATTGGATCGTCAATCAAATAGGATTTCGCACTATTTGATTAGGTATATACGTATTATCAGTTAGTACTCCATACGTACATGGTCCTCTAAAAAGTGGTATCAGAGCCTTAGTTATTGATTTTACGTGTGATTCGATTAGTTTCAGTGCAAAAATCACGTTTTTCATTCAAAAGAGTCACTTTTTTATTAAAACATTGTTTTCGACGTCTCTAGGTCTAAAAGTTTTAAGTTTTTTGGCATACAACTGATTAGGGTTCTTGAAAAATCGTGCTTTAATGTCAAAGATTCAAAAATCTTTGATTTTGCAAAAACAGCAACCTTCAGTCGCCAATTGGCTCAATCGCACGACTGAACTCAATCGCACATCCCATACGCACGATTGAACTCAGTCGCCCATCCATTCGTACGAATGAACCACCCCATTCGCATTGTCCATCCGTATTTGTCCAATCGCACGGTTGTTCATCCGCATTTGTCCAATCGTACGGTTGTTCATCCGTATTTGTCCAATCGCATAGTTATTCATCAACATTTATCCAATCGCACAATTGACCCATCCGCATTTGTTCAATCACACAGTTGGTCCATTCACACTTCTCCATTCGCATGAGTGAATAAGTCTTAGGTTGAAGTTCAAAGTTTATAGAAATGGAAGATCAGTACTCTACGTTTATTGCCAGAAGGGACTCTTGTATCAAAAATCTTTTGCTTCTGGAAAATGAAATAGGGAATCACAATAAGCCCCATAAACTTATAATGTTAGATGATTAACCACAATGGAAGCAAAGGTTCAAGATATATCTAAATGGAGTTGATCCCAATCAGTGGGAATCAATCGAGCCAGGTCATAGTATGTCGGTTGGTGCTGATGGTGTGAAATTAACCTTGGGTGGGATGACTAACAGCCAGAAAGTAAAGTAAAATGCAGAAAAGAAAGTGTATGCCCTGTTGACTCAGTCGATACCTAAGGACATATTCCACCAGTTTTCTAAGAACAAATAGGCAAAGAAGTTATGGGAGGCTCTGGAAAAATGGTATGACGGAAATGCAACGCTGAAAGCCTTAAAGGCAAAGGCCCTGAAGAAGGAGTTTGATAAATTCTTTTCGATAGGGAAAGAGAGCCTAGATGACATTATCGACCGATCTACCGCTTGATGAGTGAGTTGCACACTCGTGGGGTAACCACGTCCATGGAAGATAAGGTGTTAAGTTTTGCGAATGGATTGCCAGAGAAGTGGGTCTCGTTTGTGTCAAATCTAAGACAGAATGATATGCTTGTGAAGTTGGATATTAATGATTTCATTCTGAAGTTAAGAGAGGATGAATTGAGGATGAAGTACAGGTCACTTTATAACTCATCTACCACTCTAAAAAGTTTAGGAGCACCACTTCAAACGGCATTTGTGTCTAGTTCTGCAGCTCCTTCCCAAGCCACTACTTCAGGATCTAAAATGACAGGGTCATCCTGCACCCAATTTATAGTACCTGAAGCAAATAATACGAAGTTGAGGATCGAGAATCTCAGTAATACTACTGTAGAGGTTGCAAAGGCACATGGATCTCCTAGCAGCGGTGGTTCATTCCTATGATGGGCTAGTTGCTGGGAAGATTGGAAAATGCTATCTCGCAGATGAAGACTATTAGCAGGTGGATGAAAATGAACTAGAAAGAATGGATATTATGTGGGCTCTTGCAAGTGCTGTTCGAAGGGCTAAGAAGTTTGTGAAAAAGACTGGACAGAACTTGATAGCCACAAAGGATACAACTTTTGGTTTCGACAAAACCAAGTTACCTGCTTTAACTAAGGAGAAAAGGGCATTTCAAACGTGAATGTGTTAAGCCCAAGAAGACAGGTAATGGTAATTTGTTCTCATATTCCAACCATCAAGACAAACCCAGGAGTGGAGCTGTCTCGTCAAGCAAAGATACAAAGGCTTTAACTGCACAAGACGACGAAGGTCAAGATTGGACCTTTCGATTTGTATCTTTGGGTGAAACGAACATTGCAAATGTTGAGGGTTTGGATGATGACACTGCAAGTGAAGGTGAAATCGCAGTTGAACTAGTGATGTCAGATATTGAAGATATTGCGAATATGGTCAATCGCCTAATTGAAGAAGATCTCAGAACAACATGTTCAGAATATCCAGCATCTGAAGAGTCAAACTCTGCGCTGATGGCTGATTCAAACGAATCTTCATAGGTAAGTACCAAAGACCAACTCTTTGAAAATCATGCTTTTAATGAATGTAACAAATTTAGAGAAAGCATGGATTAAAATTTTGCTAGGTTATTAGACCACAATGATAGCTTAGTAAATGACTTACAACTGTGCACATAAGCTAATCGGATTTTAAAACAAAATGAGCACAATTATTAAGAGAAAATAGAACTTTTAAATAAAAAACTAAGGGAAAACGAGTTGTTGTTTTTAATCAAGCGAATGAAATAAAGTTCTACCTAAACTCCCTGGAAGAACTAAGAAAGAAAAGGCAGTTTAGAAGTCGAAGTCAACACATTAAAACAAAAACTGCACAGTTGGACTAGTTCTTCTCACATAGTTCAACACTTAGTGAAAGAACAAAATAACAGGGAGGGGTTGGGTTACAAAGTGGTTCCACCATCACATGAGATATTGTTAAATGCTAAATGTAGACCACTAAACAGAAGGAAGCCACTTTGAAATCTAAAGGTAAGATGCCTATTGTGAATTTGGAAGAATAGTTTGAAAAGGTTAATGTAGAGTCAGGTTCAAACATGTCTATTTTAGAACTCAAAAAGACCAAACCTATTAATCAACCACGTGCTCCACGTTACAGTCCAAATAAACAAAAGGCTAAAGATGTTAAAAACGTTCAAACAATAAATTTTTTTAAAGAAATTAAAACATCTAAACAAGAAGTGTACAAACCCAATCAGACCAAAGTCACACCGATATCACATACTTCCCCACAAAGACTATTTTCCCAATATGTAGATGGTAGATCCTGCTGCACTTGGGAAAGAGAGGACACATCGCTTCTAATTGTCCTTATTATCAGACACTAAGAAAGAAAGTTGAACTTCATGATACTAAACCAAGTTCTTCAAAAGGAGTTCAATTACTCCACCAAAAAGAATCTATGAACCTAAAGTTCAAAACATAAGCCAGACGTCTGTTTTACATAAAACTGGCTTATGGAAATAAAAGTCAAGTCAAGTGTCTGATAATGAGAGCACAAAGAAGAACGATATGCCATCTCCCTCCAATAGACAGTGGGTTGAATTCATGATGTGTGATTCCCCTGGGTCACCCAATCCAGTTAAGGCTTGGGTCCCAAACCTAAACTAACAATTTCCTCTGAATGTGCAGGGAGTCCGTTACAGTGTTATCACAAATACCTGGATTGTTGATAGTGGGACGTCTAGGCACATGACCGGGAACTTGTCTCTCCTTTCAAATGTCAAACAAATTAAAGGGGGACATGTCTTATTTTCTGGAAATAAAGGAGGATACATCACCGTTCAATGCGAAGTGGGAAATCAGAAAGTCAAGTTTGACAAGGCAACTACGTTCAACAATTACAAAATAGCTTACTTTCTGTCTCCCAGATATATGACAAAGAATTCAAGGTTGTTTTTGACAACAAGAAGTGCTATGTTCTGAAAAAGGATTATGTCATCCCGGAGGATCAAGTCTTAATGTCAGCTTCAAGATTTAATGATTTATATGTCTTGGACCTATCAAAGGCCTCCACAACCGATCATCAAGTACAATGCTTCTTGTCAAAGGCAACAGAGAGAGACTCCATCTCCTTGTATAGGAGAATCGGGCACATCAATCCACGGAAGATGAATCACTTGATCCAGAATGATCTAGTGCGTGGAGTAAATGTTAAGAACTTCTAACTACCGGATTTCTGTGTCGCGTGTAAGAAAGGGAAACAGAAAATAAGTCTCATAAGGCAAAGAAAGTTCATTCAATTGACTTGCCTCTTGAGCTTCTTCACATGGATCTATTTGCCCAATCAGTACAAAGAGCATTGTTGGCGATTTGTACTGCTATGTAGTTACGGATGATTACTCAAGATTTTCTTGAGTGATGTTTCTGAAATCCAAATCAAAGACATTTGAATCATTCAAAGAGCTGGTAACTACTTTGGAGTCACTCTACAAGCTGAAAGTACGTCAGATTCGCTCAGACAACGGCACAGAATTCAAGAACTAGTGGATGGAGGCATTCTGCAAAGAGAAAGGAATTAGAAATCAGTTCACATCTGCCTACACTCCACAAATGAATGGAGTTGATGAACGGAAGAACAAATGCTTGATAGAGACAGCACGAATGATCCTAGCTGACTCAAAACTGCCCATCCAATTTTGGAATGAGGCAGTTTCCAATGCATGTTACACCCTAAATCGAGTCCTGGTGGTCAAAGGTCATGGTAAAACGTGTTACAAGTTGCTCCAACGACGTAAACCTAATCTAGAGTACCTCGAACCGTTTGGCGCACCATGTACGCTGCTAAAGAAAAATCAGTCAGGGAAGTTCAGTTAAAAGGCTGAAGAAGAACTTTTTCTAGGATACAACATACCGAATAAGAGAGTTTACAACAACTCAACGGGTCAAGTAGAAGTGTGGTGCAACGTTGACTTTCAGAGATACACCACCCCCTGCTGAAAAAGGACCCACATTCTTCTTAGATTATGATAGATTCTTTAAATTCTTCAACATCCTTCTCTCCCGTTCTGATGCTGAGTTATCAACCACGATGATGTACGATGTCTTAAACACCCCGCCACTAGACTCGACAACATCAGGTTCACAAGGTGAGTCTTCTAGTCACTCAGGGGGAGCACTGGAGGTAAGTGACTCTTCCTTTGACGATGAAGACATGGAGAATGTTCATGTGGAATAGGAGGAACACATTCCTGCTACTGAAAGTACATAAGCATCAGATGTTGATGCCTCTGACAATTCTTAACCTTGCACTCCAACGGCTACAGATACTGAACCATGAATTCACAATCTAGATCTGGAAGTACTCGTTCCCACCACTCCCGGATCTCGACTTAATGTTTATCATCCTCTGGACAACGTCATAAGGGATGTACAATCGGGAGTATAGACAAGAATCAGCTATAATCAGCTGATTATGCCTCAGTCATGGAAAAAGGCTATCTTCATAACGGCGCTTATCGATGTTTTGTGTCTCAATTTGAGCCAAAATATGTAAGTGAAGCCTTAAACAACGAGGCATGGGTAAGTTCCATGCAAGAAGAACTTCTTCAATACAAGAAGTTAGGAGTATGGACACTGGTGGATAGACCAAAAGGTGCTAAGGTCATTGGCACTAAATGGATCTTGAAATGAAAGAAAGATGACCAAGGGGTCATAATCAGAAACAAGGCTCGACTTGTAGTTCAAGGATTTCGACAACTCGAAGGCATTGATTACAATGAAGTGTTTGCACCTGTGGTGAGAATGGAAGCAATTCGTATCTTCCTAGCCTATGCATCTTATATGAAGATTAAAGTTTATCAAAGAGATGTGAAGAGTGCATTCCTTCATGGTAAGATCCGGGAGACAGTGTATGTCAGTCAACCCGAAGGATTTGAAGATCCGTATAATCAGGACAGAGTTTACAAGCTGGATAAGGCTCTCTACGGGCTCCACCAAGCTCAAGAGCATGGTATGAAAAGCTCTCGACTCATCTTGTGAAACACAGATTTCACAGAGGAGTGATTGACTGTATATTGTTCATCAAAAAAGGATGGTGACTTACTGCTTGTACAGATTTATGTTGATGACATAATCTTTGGTTCCAAAAACGAAGAATTATGTAAAGAATTTGAAGTAGTAATGAAAGCTGAATTTGAGATGAGTGCCATGGGAGAGATGAAGTTCTTTCTCGGGTTACAGGTGGATCAGACACCAAAGGGAATATTTCTACATCAGACCAAGTATGTGGGCGATATCCTAAGTCGGTTCGATATGGAGAATGCTTCAGCAGCAGGGACTCCACTTGCTACAAACCACGACGTGGCACCCGATAAAAATGGTGATCTGGTGGATGCACCATGCACCGAGGAATGATCGGAACCCTCATGTACCTCACAGCCTCACGACCTGATATCATGTACGTGACATGTCTTTGTTCCAGATATCAGGCCAAACCCAAAGTCAACCATCTCATTGGTGTTAAAAGAATATTTCGTTATCTGAAGGGTACTCCAACACTCGGGTTGTGGTACCCTTATGATAATGACTTTGAGCTTACAACGTATAGTGACTCGGATTACGGCGGTTGCAAAATGAATATCAAGTCCACGTCAGCAGGATGTCAATTTTTTGGGAGAAGATTAGTCACCTGGAAGTGTAAGAAGCAGACATCAGTTACTCTATCAACTTGTGAAGCTGAATATGTTGCTGCTGCAAGTTGTTGTTCACAGATCATTTGGATTCAACAGCAAATGCGGGACTACGGTTTGTAATTCTTGAACACTCCTATTTATGTTGATAATTCTGTTCCTATAGCCGTAACAAAAAATCTTGTCCAACATCCTAAAACTAAACATATCGGCATTAAGTATCACTTTATATGTGATTGTTTTGAAAAGCATTTAATCGATATCGTTAAAATAAATACGGATTTTCAACACGCCGACCTCTCCACAAAAGCTTTTGATAAACCGAGATTTCTATATCTATTAGAGGTTAACGGCGTAAAAAAGAAAAATGGTGTGATCACTGAGGATGAAAATGCTTAGTCCGACAACTGTGGATTTTATTTTCCTTTATTTTTTCTTATTTTAATTTCCTTTTTCTATAAAATCTAAAAACTCAAAAAAATATTTTTGATTTTAGAATTTTAGGGGGAGAATAGGTTAGATTAGTATTAAATTAGTCGTTTTTATTTAATTACTTAAAAAACAAGGGATGAGGACAGTTTAGCTAAAAGGAAAGAATCAAATATGTGATACTGATTCAACGTATTTAGAAAATGATAGCACACAGGGAACATATTATTTGGAACTTCAAAAATTTTAACTGATTAAGATGCAAAAGTCAAAGTTTATTATATGATGTGTCAGTAAATTCAACACAATAGACAAGTAGACCTCATTGGTGGTTTCAATTACAAACTAAGTTGTTCAACCTGCTGTTGGTTCCCATCTTATCCCCGGTTAACACAAACAATGTTGTCCAAATAAGGGGTGAAGAGCAAAATAAACGCCACATATGTGTGCAGACAACCATAAAATATGAGCAAAGCACATAAAAAATGCAAAAATAAATCAAGCTAATAACTTATGTTGTTGGTGCGATATATGCAAAAAGAAAATTAATTGCTCAAACAAGAAGATAGGTTGTGTGCATCTCTGTTGTGCGGTGGCACTGACCTGAGAATAAGCATAACCAAAATATTCTAGAATTCATTGTTGTTTGCGCCTCTCTCCTATGCGATGGCACTGACCTGAGGCTTGGCATCTCTTTGAAAGCTCTTAGAATAGTTTCTTCTTGAAATATACCCGTAGACCGCTCTCAAAAATCTCATGAGGAACGTTGATTACCATATAAGCATGGGATCCACAAATGCTTGTTGAAATAATTAAACCTTAACTAATCACCAATGTGTGTCAAAAATCTGTGTATGGATTTAAGAGGACAAGTATACTGACAATCATCGTGAGCCGTAGTTCTTTAAAGTCAATATTATTGTGTGCATCTTGTGGTTCTAGTATGATTTCCTAAAATTACTATTGACTATCAGTGAAAACAAGGATCTAGCATCAAGATAGTTTATTAAAATGTCCCAAGTGATTCTGATTTACCTGTATGATTCTAAAATGAATCGTACCAGAAATGATAAACAGGAATTGAAGCTGTGTTGTCCAGGAAGGAAAATCCATTAGAACTACTCTAATAGGTTTAAAATCCATCTCATCAAAATACAAAAATATGTCTTAATTTGTTTTTTCTTTATTTATTCTCTAGTTGCTTTATTTTAAATTTTAGCCATTTAGTTGGTAAAAGTCAGACTAGTCATCGAAATTCAATTTATGAATCACTCACTAAAAAGGGTCACGTCTAAGGTGACTAAAAAATTCAAAAATTAAATGAGTCACGTCTGAGGTGACAAAATCGGTTCTTCGTTAAAAGGATCATGTTTGAGGTGATCAACAGTTTTCAAAGTTAAAAGGATCATGTCTGATATGATAACTAGTCATAACGTCTTAATCAATTGTTAACAGATTAAGTGGTTGATAGTGCATAAGGAAAAATTCTTAAGTCATAGTCATTCGCACGACTGGACCATAAGTATGGATCAATCACACGAATGAGCATGAGTATGAACCATTCACATGATTGGATCACAAGAATGAACCAATCGCACGAATGGAGGTGACCGAATGAGTTAGTCGCACGACTGAAACCTAGTCGCACGACTGAAGGTGACCGACTAAGCCAATCGCACGACTAAGCCCCAGTCGCATGAATGAAGCGTGCGAACAGGTCCAGTCGCCCGACTGAAGATTAAATCAGTATAAATAGGGCTAAAGTCGGTCGCATATCCTCATCACCCTTCAATCACCCTCAAATCGCCCGAAAGCACAAATACTCTGTAAAAATTTGATTTAGTCGATTGCTTACTACTATTGTGTTACTAACGCGTACTCTCATCATCTGCAGGTAATTAGTTATCGAGATTGCACAAAATGCATGGTGTTATCAAACCCTAACTGGCCCAAACTAATTAAAATCAAGAAATAAGTAACAACCATCAAATAGACAACCTAAACATGTATAATGGTTAAAATATAGGACATATAGTGATAGTTAGGTTTTTTGCCAGTCTAAAGAGACTATACACAACATTAACATCAAGTTTTGACCTAGATTCTGGGTTAGGGTGTCGAACAAAGAGTTATGCAACTGGACACTCCGAATAAACTTCAATCGCACGATTGAACTAGGCGAATGACTCAATCGGCCGAATGAACTAGGCGTATGAGCACAATCACCCGATTAAACTCAGCCGCATGCACAATCACTCGATTGAACTCAGCCGCATGCTCAATCGCCCTACTGAACTCAGTCGTATGGTTCAATCGCACGATTGAACCAGACTGGTTCAAAACAGATTAAGCTTCAAGTGCTTATGTAGATAAATCTAATGTTTATGTGTCTTGTGTTACAGAAACATGGCAGAGAGGTGGACTATCAACACCAAGCACAACATATGTGCTCACCTGATCCTATATCCCTGAACGCTGCTGAGTTCTTAGGGATTATAGCCTTTCTGCGTAGATCACGGATCTTCCAAGCTATCTCTACTCCGTGCACACCTTACAGCTCCATCCAGCAGTCATTCTAGGAAAGTGCCAGGGTTGACAGATCAGTTGAGCCTTATGTATATAGAGCACAATCTTTGGTCAGGAGATAGTGATCACTGAGGATGACTTGAGACGGATCTTAGTTCTGGGTGAGGACGGAAACCACCCAACTAAGTTACATCCCATGATATCCGGGGATGCTTTATGAGGATCAAGTACGCTGGTGACTTAAATGTCGGGGTACTGAACAAGAGCAATATGTGCCCTCAATTAAGTATTTGGCACATGTGATCCTAAAGTGCATAGCCTCCAGGCGTGGAGGATTTGACGACCTCTCAGACCAAATCCAGAATGCATACGTTGCACTAGTACTAAAATCCGTTCAGTTTCTCCCGCATGATCTTCTCCTATCTGATCGAGAACATTGAAGCTAAATGGAAGGAAGGATTCTGCATGTATCCACAGTTCATACAGATGATTATTGACGAGAAGCTTCCTTCACTGCCCAAGGAGAAAGAAGATGATGTGGTGCTTGAGGTGATGGATGATACCACCTTAGGAAGGATGAAGGTCTACCGTGGCAAGCAGGTGAAGCCCCCGGTGAGGAGGTTGTTTGGGCATTTGGCCCGGGAGGATTATGTGGCGCCAGCTAGGAGGAAATGTCGTCACGATGATAGTGATTCTAATATCGAGCCCATTGCACTACCATCCGATGACTCAGATGATAACGACAACCAAGATTGTTTAAGGAGGTGATGGTCGGGTGGACCGAGCCGACTCCAATCCACCCTGATTTTCATATGGATGATGAGGAGGAGTCGGACGAGGAGCCTCTGGTGCGAATGATGGGGAGTCGGGTCGTAGCCACTGAAAGAGGGCTCAGGGCGGTTGGTGGACGCCAGGGTGAGTACGGGGTTGCCACTACTGTTGACACAAATCCTTCATACACCCTAGACTCGCCTAGAACCAAGGGGAAGCCTCTATATCTAAGGGCTTCAGGAAGAAGAGGATAGCTCACCATATGGCAAAAAGGGTAAGAGGCAAGATTTACTTTGATCCCATCCACTACCACTACCACAACCACCACTACTACCACTGCCACCCCCACATCTACCACATCCACCATAGCTTCCACCACCACTACCACACCACCTATCACTACCACACTCCCAACCACCATACTACAGCCAACCCGTCACCATCCATTCCTATCCCACCACCCATATTCACCACATCCACCACTACCACCACCAGCGACCCAGCAGGTCCATCAACCATTCTACCTTCACCACAGGACCCACTCTACCTTCATTGGGGTAGAGGAACAGCTGGTTGCACTAAACACATGGTACTGAAGCTGTTAGCTACTAATGAAAAAGAGTTGCTCAGTTAAGTCAGCTTGTGGAGCTAAATGTTGCCAAGCACAGCAGATTACCCAGCAAGCAAACAAATCACCCAGCTTCAGGAGCTAAATGACCAATCAGTAAAGAGGATTGAGGAGTTGGAGGCCCAAAAACAGACGATCATGCTCAAACTAAAAGGATCAAAGATGAGCCTCTGGAGATTAGAGATGGTGATGGTGATGATAAAGATGATGATGATGATGATGGTGATGATGATGAGACTGATGAAGAAGAGGACAGTGATGTTGACTGGTCAAGGGGAACGAAGAGAGGAGACGATGATGAAGAGGTGATGCAGCTGCATCAGCCTCAGCTCACGGTCAAGAAAGGAGACCAAGAAATCACAAGACCAAGGAGCATCTTATCTGCCCCTCCTGCTGAGAAGCCTGCTATTCAAGACAAAAGTAATGATTAGATGTTTATGTATTTGAAACTTTTTACTTGAATCTTGTATTCCAATTTTGTAATTAATGTTTATATATATTTAGTGTTTAGTGTCTTGATTAATTACTAATGGGTGATGTGTTATATTTTAAATCAAGCAGATCAAACATATCAGCAAGATGAATATGATATTGCTCCCTACAGTAAACCAAGTCTCAATTAACAATGATTCTGGATTTGCAAGGGATTGTCAGAAGGTCGGTGAGCTACACTCCGAAGAAGGAGAATTCATACACGACCTGACTAATGAGCAACTTGCTGAGATGTTCAGGCTAAATCCAGACCAGATTGTCAAAGATGCGCCTACTTTTGATGTGACTAGTGACGACGAGCTCAACGACGTAGATGAAATAGAGACTGAGGATGTCACTGCTAAGTACTATCCAGAGTACACTGACCGAGATGGAAATGTGATCCCCAACTTGGGTGACACTCTCGGCAGTGCTACGTTCGACAAACAGGATGAGATGGAAAAAGAGACAGAGAAGAATGAAAGCCAAGCCCAAGCCACGAACGCTGATGTTGATATAAAGAAGGCTAAATGGGAGGCTTGTTTTAATGAGATACGAGCCCAACGCACTGCTGCACAAAAGCCAAATGCCTACACCAAGCTATACAAGGTCAAGAAACATCTAAAGGTGTCGGGTAAGATCATTGCATGGGAATATTTTAAGGATCTTAACGTGTATGCAGTTAAGAGGGAGAAGGGTATAGAGTACTTCAGATTCCCACACGATCTGAAGACTCTACCTGGTTTTGAGCTCAACCAGCTAGCGCGCTTAAACTTGTTATATGTTGATCCAAGGAAAATGTCAGGCTGGTTTGAGGCTGCACTAAGGAAAGAATACCACACCAGGTGGGTAAACTTCAGACCTCAACAACCGAAGAGGTAATCAGAAGGTCTGAAGTGACCCGATATCTGAAAGCCAAAGGTGGTGCTGAAGTGGAGTCCTCCGCGCACTATGTCTAAGATTCCCTTACAGAAATGCCACGGACTTCACTCCCACTTCAAT
Source organism: Flaveria trinervia (assembly GCA_025506515.1). Lineage (NCBI taxonomy): Eukaryota > Viridiplantae > Streptophyta > Magnoliopsida > Asterales > Asteraceae > Flaveria > Flaveria trinervia. The sequence goes on along the minus strand of CM046448.1, from coordinate 103,950,539 downwards.
GGTGGTATTATGATTGGCGAACAGGAGAAGCGGTCATAGTTCTACAAAGAGAGCAAAATGGAAATTATCCGGGTGTTCGACCCTATGTGGCTAACCAACTTGTCTGTCGAAGATGTCTATACATTATACAATTGGCCACTATTCTATGACTCGTAAGATATAGTACAAGCCCTCCAGTTTCAGAACGTTATACGACTCTGTTTTGCATTCGATATACATGCAGGAGTTACTAGAGAGGAAAAGTACAAGAAATTTGAGGAGCTAATGAAGAATATTAGACACTAATGTAAACTAGGTCCAAGGGGGAGTTTGTTGATACATATGTACCTAGTTTAGGAGCTTAATGTAAAATGTCTTTCATGTCTTACATATGTGTAATGAATGAGTTCAATGAAATGCAATATGTGATTGATGCTTTTTAAGTCTAATATTTCATTGTTTATTGTGTAATAAGCATATTGAACTAACTTTATAGGTTTATGGTTGTTTGCATAGTTCTTAGTCAATAATGATTGAGAACATGTTCAAACTTAATCGTATGAAGTCTTCATGCGAATGGACCATGCTAATGGACCATACGCATGAACACTTCATGCTAATGGACCAGTCACACGACTAAACCAGGAGACTGGATCAGTTGCACGATTGAGATATAAGATTGGGTTAGTCGCACGACTGAACCTTCAGTCGTGCATATGGATCAATCGCATGATTCAGTCGCATGACTGAACCATGCTAATGGTTCAGTCATACGATTGACAAACCCTAACCTATAAATACCACCTGATTTGTGGAAAAATGGAACACTTCAAGTATTTCGACTCACATACGTACTCTAGCCGTCCAGAGACTCCAGAGAACCTGTTCCAACTTCATAGCTCGCAGTTGATCGTGTTCTAATCGTTCTTAACGTTTTATTAATCTTTAGATTGATCGAAACTATGTTCTAACTGATTGGATTGCCAATCAAATAGGATTCTGCACTATTTGATTAGGTATACACGCATTATCAGTTAGTATTCCGTACGTACACGATCCTCTAACATGGGCGCATGAGCAGCCTAGGGCACACTTAACATTATAATTCGGTCCCCAAACACCATCTATCATGTTCTAAGCTTAAATCGTGCATTCTAAGCCTTAGAAATACAACCATAACATCATCAAACATGAATATAGTCCAAAATCACACCACACCCGCAACATACACACATTCATACATACGGGTATGAAACCCTAGTTTTATAAAAAGTTCATACATCATTTCCGGCCCTAAAATCAGTTAAAATATGTAAAAGATGGGTTCTAGAACTCACCTTAGCAGCCTCTTCGGGTAAGACTTCCTTCAAAGCACGATTGCTACAAGTTCTCACCTAGAAACCCACTAAAAACACACACAACATATATAAGCACACAACCAAGGATGAAACCAGTCAAGAACATCATAAACACACGAATTCTTACCTTGAATTCGAACATTTCCTTCTTGTTCTTCAAAGAACCAAAACTTTCTGCTTCTCTTTCTTCCTTTCCTCAAAAATCCTAAAGATACAAGGTGTGTAAGAGGTGATGGACGGCCATCACTTTTTACTCACCAACTTTTCCAACTTTTGTCCTTTTTTACACTTTTTACCCTTCAACTTGGGTAAAATATCTTTTGTTTTTTATTCTTCACTTTATTCTTTTTTCTTTATTATTTATAAATAACCGGGTGTTACATATATATTGTTTTCACATTTTGTTTGATTGAGGTATGTTGTCACGTTCAAACAAAACATGACAATATGAACGTGACAACAACATACCTCAATCAAACAAAACATGATAATAGCATACATCAATCTTACAGCAACCCTCAACATAATGAAGGTACACGTTAGAACAAAATGTGAAGATTAATTGAAATCTCACAGCAAATCTCAATCGAACAACATGAGTTAGAATTAATCGAAGTTTTTAAATCGAAGCGTCCGGTCTTTCTAGTCACTTCATGTTTTTTAGTTTTAATTGCAATATTGATTTGACTAATTTATTATAATTGGATAATTAGGGTGTTGAAAAGGATTAAAATACCCTAATATTTAACTGAGATCGTAACGGAGTTAGTGAAGTGGATGAAAAAGACAACATTTTGGTAAACTACAGTGACTGAAATAACAAAAAATAGTTTTTAGATTTAAATGACAAATTCAACAAAATTTCAGGAACGAAAATAACATTTTACTCTTATTAATATATGCATATATACTTTTATACGTATATATGTAAATAAAAAGAAAGTTTAGCCTAACTCATGCACTTGAGTTTAAATAAACACAGGCTCTTTGTATACGAAACGAGCCGAGCTCTTTTACGCCCTACGTGAAACAGACTTTGTAATTTTAAAGTATTATCACTTTTCATTGGTCTTTCTTACCTTCATATATTCAATAACTGTTTTCTACTTAAAATTTTGACAAAACATAATCAAATTTTGATATAAAAAGAAGTTTAAATGAAAAGGCAATAAGTATAGCTATTAAATAAAAGATGTATATTACAAACTTAGGATTGTTTAAATGAATTCAATGTTATGAGTTATATTATAATACAAAGGTATATAACTACCATAAAGTAACAAAAGAAACCTAAATATACAATTAAATACTCTATCTTTAGTTTATTTTAACTGATAACATATGTGCCTTTTTTTATCTTATTCTCAAATCTTTAAAATTGTCTTCAACTATATATTATAATTCATGTACTCACCAAAAAGTTAGCTTTTGAAAATTACTATACACTACGTATAAAAACATAAACAAATAGTACACTTTTCGTTTGAATAAATTAACCATAATACTATTAATTCTTATAAGTGACCTAAAACTTTTGTATCTTAGTGTTTGGCTATAAAGCTTTTTTTTATATTTTAAATAATTACCATATATTCCTTTTCAACTTAGATTATATTTACAATATATATTTCTCAACTTAATTATTTTTTTTAAATTTATCATTGAAAATTAATATTTGAAGTTCGGTCACAAAGATTATTTTATCTCCTCAACTTTAGTTGAACTTACAATATATATTAGTATGTTTTGATTCACTCTTATAATTATATGTTTAGCATAAGATTTAATTAGCTCTAGTTATTTTTATCTTACGTTTTGACATAAATGTTAGTCATAAAGTTTTTTCCCTCCTCAATTTTAATTAAACTTAAAATATAAGGATGGTTATAACCATAATATAAGTTTAACAAAAAATTTAGTCGGTTTTAACCCCTCAAATTATGTGTTTTGACATAAAGTTTATAAAACACAAACGTAAAGATCATCAAAACTATTACATATTTCTTTTATTGTATGAATTGTCATGGTTGATCCTTACTTTGTTTGTTTTGAATTATTTTATTAATCTACATATCAGCATAACTTTTATTTATTCTAAGTGTTAGAGATTTCACATCATATCACCAACACTATTGTATGGTTCGCGTTTACTACTTCAAATGAAGAAAGCAAAATATGTGTAGACCTTAAATAGGACGTAGGACCCACACAGTGATTAATTAAATGAATACAAAGGTGCCTTTAAAGAATACCCTAAATAAACAACCACAAAAATTATGATTATTAACCAATTGGTTAATGTGAGTTGTTTATGATATGTATATATGTAAAGATTATAGGTTTAAGTCTCACTAAGTAAAACTATTCAGAGTTGAGACAGATGGTCTTTTCAGCAATAGATTTCCTCTTGAGGGGGTTGGTGGTGCCTCCCGACTAAAAAACAAATAAATGAAACCGATTAAAATAACATATATCCTTCAAAACATGATCGCACATTTGTCGTTGAAAAAAAACTACTTGCATGTAGTCTGATAAATTAAAGCAAGAGATAGATTGATAGAAGATTATGTGCTTAGACACGACCATTTGTTTCATAAATCGTAGTTAAAACAACAAACACAAATCGTTTATATAGATTCTTATAATTCTTTACTTGAAATTGATTTGTAATAATATTGTTCATTTAATACGCCGGTAAAAACTTATTTTATGAGCAAAAAGTTCACCCTCTTGATGTAAACAAAAGGCCAAAGTATTTGAGTGATTAATACATGGTAGACCTTGTATAGGGCGTAGGGCGCACAGTGTGCTTGATTTAGCTCCTTTTTTGCGTGGTGGTTGGGTAAAAGACGGATTGTTTTACAATCTGTTGTATGCAGTTTTATCTTATATTTTGTTTAGTAGTCTATTTCATGCGACTTATATTAAGATCCACCTTACGTACAAAACTAAATTTAAATATAGAAGCTTGAGACCATAACAATTTCTTGTACATGACACCATATGATGTATTGAAACATAGAAAGGTAAATAATAATGTATCTATACTATATATAAAACATATGCGATGAGTATTTTAAAATACTATAAAATTGAGAACGTTTACTATATTCAATACATAAGATACAATTACTTTTGAGTGTAAAATAGTATTTATAACATTATTTACAAATTACTCATTACATTTAGTTATATAATAACCCTACACTTACTAACACTTCATAAAATTTTATATTATCTACTCATAAACCAAAAAAACTTAATATGTTGTAAGATTTCAACTATATCTTTTAATATATCACATGAAAAATGTTTTGAGACTACAATTTAACCTGTGTTTTTTAAACGTTTTAGTGTAATTTTTTTGCTGAACAAATCTGTATTTTGTGAGGTAGAATAAGTTAATGCATATATATACAAGTAGTCATGCATAACCCATTTATTTGATATTTTAAATTTTAGTTAAAAAAACATAATATTTTTTTTAAAACTACTAAAAAATAACAAAATATTAAATGCACATGCAAAATGTAAAATGACACACCGCTGCGTTATGCGGATAAAGTAGCTAGCACAAATAACAAAAATATATAAAAAAAATATAAAATTTTTTAACTTACAGTTGATTATTAACCAATCTAAAAAGATTAAGAACTAAATTAGTAACGGGTTAAAGTTAATTATGTATCAAATGAAAAAGAAAATACACTAGATTAATAATGGATAATAACAACAAAATTTACAACCTAAGAACATGCATCATGATTAATGATCCATTGATCCAAACACTCATTCTCTCTTATTCAAATCTTCAATCAAAATCTCCCAAATCTCTGCAAAAACCTCATAAATCACTTTATGATGTTCTTCAGAATTCAACTCAACAAAACTATCAACCAATTTCTCAAGCTCTTCAACTCCAAATATCCCCTGTTCCACAATCATATCCACCATTGAAGCTTTAAAATCTTCATACGGATCACTCGAATCCTTCGCCACCGCCACCACATCACCGCGATCTCTTTCTCCGATAATCCGACCAACGGATTCATTCGAATCGAATGAGAAAGATCGCCGCGAGAACAGAGTGACTTACAGTCAAATTGATCATCTTCATCACTACTCCACCAATTGTAGTAATAATTATCCGTAATTGACGTGAAACTTGTGTTGTTTCTTCTTCTCCGGTGATGGGTTTTCTTTCTCCGGTCTTTTTTCGAGGTTTTTTCGCGATTTGGGGAAACAGAGTGTGAGCTCCGGCCACCGGAGTTCGCCGGAAAAGGGGGTTTTTTGGCCGGAGAAGATGGGGTTTTGGTTTTCCGGTGGGTGGAGGTGGTGGTGGTGGTGGTGGTTTGGGGGAAAAAAGGTCGATGAGGCGGCGGTTATGGCGGTTTTCGGGGCGGCGATCGGAGACGTCGGAGGTGTTCTTTGGGCGGCAGGAGGTGAAGGTTGATTGTAAGAGTTTGGAGATTTGTTGTTTGAAGCGATTTTCCATTTTTGGGGAGTTTGTAAAGATGGTGAAGATGAGTTTAAACTTTAAATATATAGAAAATTGGTGTTAAAAAATATATAAAAAGGAATAATTTTTGTAATTAAAAAGGAGTTTTTCTATTTTTTATTATTTGGATTGATTTTTATATAGTTGTTTAATTGGAATTCGGAGACTAACTCGATTTTAGAATTGGAATCAAAACTTACCTCAGATTTGGTTGGAAAATTATTATTCTATATTTATTTACATCATATCTGACATTAAAGCCAAGTTCTTTCGTTAATAAAGTAAAACATCTACCGAATATGTTAACCTCGTATTAGCAACAAGCATATATAATTAACTAGTTTTATTAAACTTGTGTATTACACGTGATGAATAAATAAAATTTTAATATAATAAATTTATTAATTACAAAATGATATGATATGATTAAAATTACTTATGAGAAAAAAAATAAATAATAAAAAAGTGATATCAACTTTTTAAAGTTTTATTTTTAATTTTTTTTAAAATAAACATATTGTTCTAAAACAAACCATATAAAAATGTCAATTTTAAAAATTTTCTTATTACAACTCCAAATTTTACTTATTTTTTGTTTTTTAAAAAATAACTTTTTTTTTAAAATATCAATTTATTTAGAAATAACCTTAATAAAAAGATTTATTTTTAATTTATTAAATATTAAAAAATATTAAAATAATATTGTTAATAATTAAGGTAAATAATTAATAAGAGAGAGAGGCGGGAAAATTTTTTATGAGAATGATTATGGTGCTGACACGTGACATCCCATTTACCCTTTTATTAGAATAAGAAAATTTGTGAATGAGTAAATTATACATTTTATATTTTAAACATATTTAAAATTATAGATTGTCTTTAAATTTTCATAATTATACTGAACGTTTTTTATTTGAAAACTTATCATATTTTATGACTTTTCAACTAACAAAAGTTATTTTTTTCTGTTAGTTTGTGTAAATGACCGTTTGCCCTTATTATTTAAAGGACGGAATCTGTAATTTTTTACTACTCTTTTTTCCTTTATGTTTTTATTTTATTATTGTATCTTTTTAATACACTTTTTATTTTATAATCTTAAATATTATTACTTAATTATTTTTAATTTTTTTATAAAATATACTTTTATTAATACACTTTTGTTTTATGTGTGTGCTTTTATAGAGTTTGTTTTGGATGTGGGTTCGAGGTTTGGGGGTAGTTTTTTTTCTGAGTTTTTTGTGTCTAGACACGTCTCTTTGATGTATGTTTCGATTATGTTCGTTTTAGGGATGTGCATGGTTGGTTTGGTTCAGTTTTAGCCTAAAACCGAAACCAAAAACCGATATTTCGGTTTCTACGTTTTTAAAACTGTTCGGTTTTGGTTTTTTCGGTTTTGGTTTTCGGTTTTAACTTCGGTTTCCGTTTAGTTTTTGGTTTTTTTTCCGGTTTTATCATTTGTGCTTCAAGTTTTTAAAAAAATTATTTTAAAGTAATTAATTTAAGCTAAAAACTTTGGTCTTACATTATTTTTTTATCGCTAAATATAATCTATATATTTTTATAATTTAGTTGACATTAAAATTAAATGCAATTCATAAAAATAAGAACAATATATTCAATAAAACATTTTAATCTATCAATTCAAATAACAAAATTAAATATTATTCTTGAAACCTAAATATTAAATCTCTTTTAGATAACACAAGTTAAATAAGTAACTAATAGGCTAATAATTTTTATACGTATATGATTACACCTCTAAATTTACAGTTTGATTATATGGTTTTTGTGACAACTCATCCAAAACTCACACGATTTCGATTTCTGTGTGCCAATGCAGTAGACCAGTGATGGAAACCAGTGATGGAACACTCTCACCATGTAACGCAATTTTCGGGACGAAAATTCTTTGAACATGGGGATAATGTGACATCCGGTAAATTTCCGTTATCAAACTCCGTTAGTTCCGTTAAGCCTTGTATACACGTGTCGTGAGCACACACTAGTTGTCGTTTAACGTTGGTGACCTAATAATAATGAATAATGTTAATTTGATGTGAATCTAAGTGATTATGTGAGTATTGGGTTATGTTTATGTGTTTGCACATTTATAAACGGTTAATTAAAGAATTTATCGCGTAACGCGGAAACGTGCATATTTGTTCGTATGTCTTGTGTTTTTTTGCAAAGATAAATTATATAATGAACTTTATAAGTTTATATCTTTATATTATGAAGTTAAAAACACTTTACAAAGAGTTTAAAGCTTAGTTTTTATAAAATACCAAAACACAAGGGTTTAAAGGGTAAATATGTAAATTAAATTAATTAAAACAAAAACCCAACCCTAATTCCCCACCCATCGGCCGCGATCTCCCATCCCACACCTCTCCATCTTCGAATTCAGCCTAGAACACCATAGTACCTGCGATTTTGGATCGATTTCAAGGCTTACATCTTGTGGGAATCATCAATTGCAAGTTAAAACAAGTTTAAAGGTTAGTTTTTGCGAGTTTTGTGAAGGGTTCATTATGGCCGAACCCTAATTCGCGATTTGGTCCTTATTAGGTCGAATTGGATGTTGTTTGATGATGTTTATATGTTAGTTAGGTTGAATACATGTTAGTTAACGTCGATCATGGATGAATTACATGTTTTTAGTGGATTGATCATGAAATTGGTTTTGAAACAAACCCTAATTCGTAAATTGCATAATTATGGATGAATGATGGTTGTTTGATGAATGTGTGATGATTAATAAGTTGTATGAATGTTAGGAATCATGAATCTTGCAAGAAATCAATGATTTAGGGTTGATGTTCATAGGTTACTAATAATAGTAACTTTATTTGCATGAAATGTTGAATTATGGATGTTATGATGTTATGGGTGTGTTCATGGTGATAATTAGATGTTAGATTGTTGTTATGAATGCTAGAAATCTTTAATTTGATGATGTTGATCATAGCTTGCCAAAAGTAGAAACTTTTGTTATGAAGATTGTGAGATTAAGGTGTTTAGTGTTGTTGATCATGTTTAGATATTAGTATAAGCTTGAATTGGTATATTATTGATGAATTCATGCATACCTTGGATGTTTGATAGGTTTTGGATATTCTTTCCCAAAAGGAAACTTTATTTGTGTAAACATTGAAGTATGATGTTATGACCATGTTTGGGATGATAGGAACTTGCTATTATGTTCAAGGATGGATTCTAGTGTGATAGAATGTGTTAAATTAGTTGTATGGCATGTTTGAATAATCATGGGTGATATTTGGAATTGGTAATCATGTATGGATTGTATGTTGTGTAGTAGTAGGACATCATGCTTGGGTCTGATAATTGATTGTTGTGATGTTGTGAATGCAATGCATATGCTTAAAGATTTTGGTTGTGATCATTATACACGCGTGCGGATCTGAGGCCCCTACTTAGTAGGATTGGCAGGGTTTAGGATGTGAAGTCGTGAGTGGCTTCACATGGCATGTGATGAATGGTTGAACCTTGTATGGCATGTTAGTTGTTTTGTAGCTAATGGTTAAGCTAATGTTCTAGATTCGCATGACTTGTGTAGTATTTGATTGTATGATGATCTAAGTGATACACCTGGTTGATATAACATATGTATGATACTATTTGAATGTTAATCATGTGTGTTGTATGTGCTCATTGGCTTTAATTGGATTATAACTCATAATGTCACCAACGGGTCAAACTGGTCAACTAGGTCAAACATATCTATTTGTCTGGAAGCTTGAGTCTTTGATTTTGGTATGATTAGGGTTTCACATGTCTTTTATTTACACGTACTTATGTACTCACATGATCTAGGTAACCTGTGAAGGTTGGCTATCCTCTCGTTTCTCAAAATAAACCCTAAGTACCTTTGCATACATCAGGTGAGTTCATGCCCCACTCTTTACTTAATCTCTTTTGGGGGAGATAGCATACTGGTATTTATACGAACGCTTTCATTATTTAAGTTGTGTAAAATATTAATATAGTGCTGTTTACCATGAGAAAAGTCCTCACACTTTTGAATTGTTAATATTTAATAGCGGGGAAACTTGGGTAGTACTACTGGGTCTGACGAGCCCCACCTGTGTGACTCGAGGTCAACCGGGTGCAATTTGTCCTATTGATCATTGTCACGACATGGTAAGTCGTGACAGGAGGCAACAACTATCACAGTCAGCTTCAATTGCAAAATCACTATGTATTAATATTTGTTGATAATAGACTAGCTATCTATTACCATACACTGCTTATATTTATCGCAACTGTTTACATGTTTATTGAACTCAACTCTTGAACTCACCAACCTATGTGTTGACATTTTAGTATGCTTTTCTCAGGTCCTTAACTTGCTTGCCAATAGGAGCACTGCACGGTTCACTTCATTTTAAGACATTATGCTTCAAGACAATGTGACATTTTAACAATTATGGTTTACTTTTTGGTTTGGCACTTGTTTTGCCATATGTTATACTTTATTGCCTTGGGCTGTTTTCAAAAACGCTTCCGCATTGTTTAAAGTTGTGTTTTGGTTGATTTTGTTATGTTATGGCATATAGAGTCGTTCTGAGTAACTATTGACTGTGATCCTGGTTTGTTCACACGCCTCGCGGTAAAACTCCGCAAGTGGATTTTGAGGGTGTGACAGTTTTGTTTCGGTTTTTCTTACAAGCAAAACCAAAACCGAAACGAAAAATTCGGTTTTTAAAACATCATCAAACCAAACCGTTGGTTTTCTAGCGGTTTCGGTTTTATCGGTTCGGTTGTGTTGGTTATTTTGGATACGGTTCGGTTATTTTGGTTTTTTGCTCACCCCTAGTTCGTTTATAGGGTCCGTTGGCGTTGTCTTTCTCCGGGTTCATATCCTTCGTTATCGATACCTTGACAATCCTCACTATTAAGGTTTGGGTTTCCCTTTTGTTTGCTTTTTTGGGGCTTTGATTTTTTGTTGGTTTTTCTATTTTAGATTGTGTCGCCTTCTTGCGGCTTTATTTTCATCTGTTTTCTGTATGGTGTAGGGCATTGATTTAGTTTTGGGTTTTGAATGTTCTTGTGTGTTATTGATTTGAGGTTTCGATGTGTTTTACTTTGTGTATTTTGCTGATTTTATGGTTTTAAACTTTCATTTTGATTTGGGGTAACTTTGTAAAATAGTAACCAACTTTCAAAAGTGTTCCAATTAAGTAACTCAAGTTTTAAAAGTGTTCCAATTAGATCACTTATTTTTATATTTTATACAAATTAAAAGTCATAGCATATTTTTAGCATGTTACACTTTTGGATTCAGTTAAAAAAATTTTCTATCTTTTGATGTTGATATAGAACGTTGACGTAATTTTAGGCACTTTTTTTTATTTTTTTTCATAATTAACATGTTTTTTTTATTTTTTGATATAATTTTATATATTGAAAATTCTAACTCCAATGTGTTTTCCATCGTTACTTTCTTGTCATAATAAAATTTGGTAATGACTCGATTTGATCGTTTGAAGGTTCAATTTGATAAATATGCATGAGTGACTAAATTAGAACACTTTTAAAACTTGGTTACTATTCTGTGACATTTTCCCTTTTGATTTTGGTTTGTGTTTACGTTAAAACTCACATAACCGCGGCAACACACGGCGCCAAAACCTAATTATGTAATTAAAATCATAAAAAATTGGAGCATTAACTAAACATTATCTTTAATGAACATATATTAATTGGTATGTGTATTAGATGGTTTTCACAATCAAAATACATGTAAAAAATATTCAAGTTCAATTACCAATTTTTTCAAATTAATAATATTTTATACATATAAAAAAATCTGAAATACCAAACAAGTTGTAGATTTACATATTCAGAAAGCAAATTTAAATTATTTTCAAAAGCATATGATTATTTACTTAATTTGGAGATGCGAGAAAATGTCTACTGATCTCTTTCTCGTCGTTGTTCCCTTCTTCATCCCACCATTTCATATACTCATATGATTACTTCTTTAGAAAATTGCTTTTTGACTGTTAAATTCTAGCATTAGAATGTGTTATGGCGTCTGATGTATGAGGTAGAGAAGATCCTTACAATTAAATATGTTTGATGTCTTCATTCTAAATATCATTGTACTAGAGTTTTAACTTTTCATTGCAAAAATTGTGGGGGAAAACAGACAATGTCTTGTTGCTTTGAAAGATCACATCTCACTAATAGTTAAAAAATCATTGATATGTTGGACAAGATGGTGGGACAAACCAAAAACATTGAGTTCTTGTTAGGTGTTAATGTGTTTGTAAGACGTTAAGTGGTTGATACATAATTAAAAACGTAAAGAATGTATCGTCTCATAAACCATTAGAATGTTTTTTCAAGCTATTAACGAGTTTTGGACCCTTAAACTGTGGTAGTGAGCAGCGTCCCATAGTTCATTAACATAACTAGGTGAAAGTACCCGATATGTGACGGTGAAATCTCTAATTAGGTAACAAATTAAAACATGAACTCCCTATGTGCAAAACAACATAAGCGTATGTGAGGGCTGGATCAAGGTCTTACTAGAGTTGTATTTTAGTAGCACGGTGGGGTGCCATTAGGTGAAATCGCTTCGAGTCGACCACCGATTATTGATTAATCGGTTCGACAACAGATTACTGATTAATCAGTTAATCACCGATTAATATTGATTTTTACAATATTAAGTGTTAAGAAAAACATAACATAACTTTTAACCTTGCATTATTAACATGACCAACAAGTAAGAAGTTATAGAAACTCAAAAGTACTAAAGGTGTTTGCCTTTTTACCTTGAATAACATGGATAATAAACTTGATGTTACCAAAAACATATTCTTGAAAAAATTAAAGGACTATTGGCCAGCTCTTATCAATGTGATCACCATTTATTTACATTTAATAACAATAAAAAATGTTAATTCCATTAACTTTAATTTTTGAATAAAAATGTTTTGTGGTTTAACTTTTTTGCTGTTTCCATCTAAATTATTGTCCATACTTCAACAAATTTATAAAAAAGTAACTTTAACGAAGTTGTACGTAGTGCAACAGTAGTTGTACCTCCAGATAGAAAGTGATCAAATTGCAAATTATATGTTCTTTTTATGTTTTAGGTATCCTCTTGTGTTCTCCGTGGGTTCTTTATTATGGATAATTCTTGGTCAACTTTTATGATTTTAAAACTATAATTAAACATATGGTCATTATTATATTAAAGTTAAAAAAGAGAATATGATTTTTTTAACAAATACTGATGTCGTATATTTATATAATGTTTTAAAATACATGTATGAGATTTAAAGTTCATGCAAAATAACTTTAAAGGGCAATTTGAATAATTGCCAAATTTATGCATGCAGATTTATCTTTTATTGTGTAATATTTCAATATTTCATTATTTCAAAATACATTTCAAGGACCATGAAATTAATAAACATAATATATAAAAGTAAAATTTATAATTGACAATATTTTCATTGTAAAGATAAAATTTTATAACCTAAAAGTGAACTTTTCTAATTTATGCATGATAGTTATATAAAGCATCAATTAGTTCTACAAAAGTTTATTTTTTTCGGTATTTGTATTAATTCAGAAAATTATGTTACAAGAAGAAAACGGAAATAATGAAAATTAAAATGCACTTATAATTAATAGGGCTAGCAAAATAGGTTTATCGTGTTTAAGATGTTAGAGATGACATGCGTAGCTCACGTATTAAACATGCAAAAGACTTATTTAACTATCTAAATATTATGTCTATAATGTTTTTATATGTTTTTTATGAATCAAGAATGTAAAATAATGAAGTCTAGCCTCTTGATTTTATTTATTTTTAAAAATATAAAAAATTAAAAACTATTTTTTTCATTAAAAATATTTAATCGTGTCATAAATAAATCGACAATTGTAAGCCCTACTTATAAATCAAGCCTACCTACAAGGTTAAAATCTTTATTTATTTATTTATTTATATGCCGAAGCAAACATGACAAGGTTGAAACATTTAATTTGATGTGAAAGTCAAAGATTTGATTATATCAAGAACAATATTTAATCAACCTTAAGTTGAGTTTTCTATCAAAATGTTTACTTGGGGAGCGACACATTTTCGAGAAAATTTTATATCGTAAAAAGTTGGTTTTCTATTAGTGTTAGAAATAACTTTATGGTTTTTCTCAGTATCAAATACCATTCTCAATAGTATTTTTTTTTAATGAAAGGTTCTCGAAATATCATCTAAATAATGAGGATAAAAATTCCTACGACTATTTAGGTGTCTTATAAAATTAAGGTAATATACATTCATATTTTTTTTTGAAATGGTTCATATTTAATTTCAAAAGGAGATTTATATCGAAATCTCATGGCATAACACTAAGACACAATGTCCTACCTCAAATGCTACATGTGAAGGCATGAATAGGATCCCATACACATCAGTCGTAGGGTTTATAATATATGTCACATTTCATACTAAGTTGACATCGATTAGATCAAGGTGGAAGAGTGGATGGTAGTAAAAAAACTATGTTTTTTATATATGAATATGTGAGAGATCTTATTGTACATGGTTATACATATTTAATCTTCCAAATTGATAACAATGATTCATGATCACAATCAAGGCATGTGTTTTGCTTAAATGTCGATTTCACTATAGAGCTTGAGTACATACTTGTATCCAATGCATCTAAGGAAGCAATATCAATGAATACCTTCAGCAAGAAGTTTCATTTGATGTTTCTAACTTGTTTACTTTGACAATATGTAACTATTAAATATTTTAGTTTGATTAGATTGACTAATGACAATATGATTATAATAACAATCAAACAAGTTAGGAGGTGCGGAGTGTACACTTGTTTGAGTTTATTATGATCTTCAATATTAAAAACCTCATCAGGGGCAAAGCCCCTAAGTAATGAGGGTTTCAATGGGGCAACACCCCCTTGGTGAGGGTCCGGGGGCTTGTTTAAACACAATGGCTTATAATCAGCAATTCGGCACAAGTTTGGACATCATAATAACTAAGATCGCGATATATGCTTGTATCATATTATATTATTATATATACAATATGATTTTGTAAGATAAATGCAATATTGTAGTTTGAACTTACGTTTAAACCGATGTTCAACTATGTTAAACTAATTCATGATGAAGAAGTGCATAACAACCTTAAGACGAATTTGGTGGAACATATTTACAAGATACAAAAGTCCAACATTTGATGAAGAGGCTTGTCATATTTTAGTTTTTTTTATGTAATGTTTATATCTACATGAAAGTTTTTAACTAGTCTTATATTAAAGTTTTAGTTATTTATTATTTATTATTTATTATGTAATATTAATCTTATATTTAATTTTAGATTTAATTTTTTATGTAATATGTTATAAATTAAAATTATTATTTGTATATAAAAATGGAAGAGAAATGTAGAAGGAAAGGAAGTGAGGACTGAGGAGTAGAGTTGTTCAAAAAAACCGGAATCGGTTTGGGGCCCAAACCGGTTTGAAACGGCCCGAACCACCGGTTCCCCTCCGGTTCCACCTTTCGAAGTTTTAAACCGGTTTTGGACACAAACCGGTTTCAAACCGGTTTACAACCCGGTTTTCAAACCGGTTACCGTTGGGTAACGGTTATATAGCCGTTTGTACCATTTTTTAACCGTGGTTTGGATGTTTTTTACCATTATATCCCCACTAGGTTAGTATATATATGTATTTGATATTTTGGTTGAATCACAACAACGTATAACACCCTCTACTATCAAAAAACTCAAATACGCTCTCACAAATACTTTCGTTTTAAACGCTCTAAAAAACTCTCAAATGGCTTCAACAAGTGCTCAATCATCCGTTAGTTGTGAAGCGTCTTCGAGCAACGTCGTGGTAGCAATCCTTCCTATGAATAGGAACCGCGAAGTATGGTGCAATTACGATTTATGTGAAATGGCTAGCGGTCCAAACAAGGCTCGTTGCAAGTTTTATCATAAGTTTTTCAAAAAAGATGCAAATACAACGTTAAAAAACCATATTTTAAATAAATATTGTAAAGCGTTAAAATGTGAACATTCTCAAGGTTAGCTTCGATGGCAAACGAATGAACTATTTGGGCTTATAACGTTGATGCGGTTCGGGAGCAAATGGCGTAATTTGTAATTCAAAAAAGCTTGCCATTCAAACATTTCGACAACGAACATTTGACTCGACTCATTCAACGAACTCTCCAACCACGTTACACCAATGTAAGTCGTGCTACTCTTCAAATAGATTGTTTTAAAAATATGGAAAAAAACTAAAATGAATTAATATCTTATTTTGAAAATTTACAAACCGGTGTTAACTTAACTAGTGATGTTTGTTCGACACCTCACAGATCACCGGACTCGTACATTTATGTCACCGCCCATTGGGTTGAACCCGATTCGTGGCAAATGATGAAACGTACGATTGTGTTTGAATTGTTTGATTATCCTCACACCGGCCAAAACATTTTTTATCTTATTGATAAAGTTATTCAAACGTATAAATTTGAAAACATAATATTTTCTATGTCTTTTGATAATGTTTCAAATACACTCTTGCGATATATCATTTGAAATTAAAATATAAACCAATGTGTGAGGGTGTGTTTTTTCATAGTCGATGTGTTGCGCACATCATAAACTTAGCCGTTCAAGACGGTTTAAAAACGATTGAAACAGTTAAAGATTGTTTTAAAAAAATGTTACGTGATATTTTTAGTAATAACCAAAGATATACTAAATATCGCAAGTTTTGTAAAGACGCAAATACCAAATGTTTAGGCCTGAATAGGGACGTACCAACACGATTGAATTCCATTTGTAACATGTTTGAAAAGGCTATTAAAAAAAAGTTTAATAGCCTTTCATAATAGTTTGGTAAGTCGGGGAAAGACAAATTCTTACCATCCATCGGGTTGGGCCATTATCGAAGAAGTAACAAAAAATGCTTCAAATTTTTAAAAACGCAACTACGTGTCTTTCTGGAGTTTATTACCCAACGAGTCCGTTAGTACTTCACCAAATTTATTTAATGACTTCAAAATTAAATGAAATGGCGTGTAGGGGTAGACCTTATTCCGATATGATACCCCCAATCAAAGAAAAACTTATAAAGTATTTTAAAAAAAAATGACTCCCGTTATTACATGTGTCGCTGCTTTAAACCGTTGTTTAAATTTATCAGGGGTTGAAACTTTACTTGATAAAATTACTTTTAATTTGGATTTAGAAGTTCGTAACCCAATGTATAGTAAAACTATAAAAGCTACTTTTAACAAACAATTAGAACAAATGTATGATGTTTATTTATTAAAATACGGGGAAACATCACAAATCCATGACACTTTAAGGCATGCGACAAATGCCGAAAGTTCGAATGATCCAATGTTTGCTTTATATAATACTTTAAGAGATGAATGTAATAAACGTCGACGCGGTAACACTCCGAGTAGTGAACTCGGGAGGTATGGTCTTACAAAACTTTTTATCGACCATGACTTCACAATATTTTAAAATTTTTTACTTGTTAGCTTGGTGAAAAGGTAAGGAAGATCAATTTCCCATCATATCCACCATGCCCCGAGATTTACTAACTGTCCAAGCTTCTATGGTAGCTTCGGAATCTGCTTTTTCTGTTAGTAGCAGGGTTATATCAATAAGACGAACTCGACTCACTCCATAAGCGGTTGAAATGTCAATTTGCTTGAAAGATTATTTGTATGTCGCGGAAAGAGTATAAGACAAACGTTCACTTGAAGGAGAACTGTAATACGAAGCAGAATTATATGAGGACGAGGTAGAGAGCAGATTGGCATCAGGAATGACTGATGATGAAACGGCATATGATGACTACCTTCGTAACAGCTCCGGTGCTTGTGGCGAGGAATAAACGTACAAGTATAATACGAACGAAGAAATAACTATGTTAAATGTTTTGTTTTAAAATTTTATAAATGTTTTATATACTTTACTCTTGTATGTTTTTTTAATTTTTATAAATATTTAGTATTAAAGATTTTTATTTACCCTTGTATGTTTTTTAAATTTATAATGTTTTATATATTGTTTAAATGTTTAAATTGTTTAATGTTTATAAATGTTATAAATTGTTTAAATGTTTATATTGTTTATAAATGTTATAAATTGTTTAAATGTTTAAATTGTTTATAAATGTTTATAAATTGTATATATATGTTTATAAATGTTTAAATTGTTTAAATGTTTTAAAAATGTTTATAAATATTATAAATTATTTAAATTATATAAATTGTTTTATGTTTTAAATGTTTTAATAAAAAGTTTAAATTTTTCTTTGAATATAACAAAAATCCAAATTATCAAAAATAAACAAATAAACCGATTTGGGCCGAACCGGTTTAGGCCCAAACCGGTTTGATGGGGTTGGGTTTTTTGGGTTTGAAACCGGTTTCAACCCGAACCGGTTTGGGGCCAAACCGGTTTTGACCGAATTTGACCAAACCGGTTTCGGTTTGGAACCCGAACCAGTTTGGGCCCCATCCCTGTTGTACACATCTAGTGAGGAGTGATTGAACATTGACGTGATACAAGGAAGTGAGAAATGATTTAACATTAACGTGAAGAGAGGAATGGAGAATAGTTCATATTCCATAAAACAGTTTTGATCATATGTGTATCTTACATATGTTAACTTGTATCTATGTATGTTTTATTTCTCATTTGATCATATGTGAATCTTAATTACACATCATGAAATTATGACACTAAAATTGTCAACAGTTATTTAATATTTTCAACTCAAAGATAGTTACGTACATATGTACATTCATACATGTTAAAAATAAAAAGGTATAATAAAACTATAAAAGAATCAAACTCAAAGATTTTGTACGTGGAAGATAAATATTATATAGTAGTCATCATATGAAAAGAGAGGCGCATTTTTAATGTGTTATATAGTACAAAACATACACATAACCCCCTACCACATGATTCCTTTATTCAACATTTCATTTGTCTCCTTTTCATAATACATATATGAAAAATATAATTTGAACAACTTTGAAATAGCAATTATTTTTTTTATATTTAACCTGAGATTTACTAAAGTTCTTAATGCAGAATTGTTTAATTTGCGTTACAAGTTTTCTAGCTGGATCGTGACCGTAGTATGTTTAATTTGAATTATAATTAAACTAAAAACAAATTAATTAAATAATTTGGGGCGCATCTACGATGAATATTTGTTTTCTTTTCAACAAAATGAGAATCCCCGGTAAAATTAAAAAAAGAAAAAAGAAAAAAGAACAAGACTCTTACTTCACTCTTGAATCGAGATGTAACTTTATAAAATAATAATCAAGTTTTAAAAATATTTCAAGTCACTCAAGTTTAAAAAAATTGTTTTGATTAAGTCATTCGGCTTACATGTTTGATCTAAATAAAGGTTCTAATATATTTTTTAGCATGTAATTCTACTAAATAAATTCTTTTAATTGATGATGATGCGAAACGGTGACGTGAATTTTAGGTATTTAAGGTAATTAATGTGGTTTTTAATTTTTTTAACATAATTACATATTAGAATTCCCGACCCACGTATCTTCTTATTCATTATTTCTTGACACAAGAAAATTTTGATCATGACTTGATTTGATTGTTTAATGATCCGATTTAAGCAAAAGATATTAGTAACCTAATACTTGATTATTAATCAAAGTAAGCTTCTTTTTTTCTTACTACTTACGTTCCATATGTCATGTTAAATATTTTCTCTCTAAAAATTTTCACAAGTGGTGTTTTTAGATGGTTTTTACATAAATTAGTGAAAATGCCCGTGCATTGCAGCAATACGGTTGTTACGCGATTTTTTGGGAATTCGATTTTAGTCAGTATCAGCTCGCTACATTATGACGTAAAATAAAAAATCATAATATATTATTAAAAAATTAAATGAAATAAAACAATTACATGTATTGCAAAAGTCTTTAAGACAACTATATTATCCAACAAGATTAGTGAAAACATATGTGATATTTGTGTTCGAAAATCATTTATTACCTAGATTTTAAGGGGGGGTTCGTTTTATGAATATAAGTTAAAGTTTAATAATCATTAGAGGCAGTATTCGGTGGTGATTTGCATAGATCAGAGAAAGTTAAAGGAGAAATTGTCACAACAAATTACCATCTTGATTGCTATTAAGCTGTTAACAACCAGCAAAAAACAAGAGAAGAGGATTAGTGCTCAATTGCAATGAATGAACGGTACTGAAAATAAATTACAGTTTTGTCTGGCCACAGTATATGCTTTAGCATTTGCATTATAAATATCATATGTTATATTTTATTATAAGGGCATAAATGGAATAAAATGGTTATATTTTGTTAAAAAAAGGTAAGCATAAATTTTCATTTAAGTGTCTTAATCTATATGTAAAATTATCATTTTATCCTCCTTTCACTTTTATTATAAAACATATAGACAACTATTAAAATTATTAAAGTCACAATATGCCCCTAGAATAATATTAGTATTATAGTTATTGTAAATATATATATATATATAAATTATATACTTAAATATTTAAATAAAATAATACTTAATCTAAATAGTATTAAATTATAAAATATAATTAGTAAATATAAATTTAAATGTTAATTTATAGTATCATAAATACAATAAAACTCAATGAATTGAATTATATAATATCATATTATTACATAGTGTATTAATAATGTTTATTAAATACATGAAAGAGACAAGGATAAAAATATCAAGTTATATAAATTTTAATAGATAAATTAACTATATTACCTCTAAAGTGTCTTAAAATCTTAATTAATTTCCTATTCTACACCTCTTAAATGTATTTCTATAAAAAAAGATGTATTATATAGTAGTATAGAATATAGATATGAGTATATAAAGAAATAATACTTAATTTAAATAATATTTAGTTATAAAAATATGATTAGTAACTATAAATTTAAATGTCAAATTATATTATTATAAATAAAATATAAATTTAAGGAAGTGAATTAAATAATATCACATTACTTAATAATGTATTAATAATGTGTATTAAATAATACAATAATTGAAAAAGTTATTAAATTGGGGCAAAAGTGAAACTATGACATAAAACACATGTATTTTATGCTTAAATATTGTATAAGTTTCTTACACTTTGAATGAAATTATTTTTTTATCTTTTTAATATGTATTATATAGTAGTATAGATATAATACTTTTATCATTTCAAAAATGGATTTTTCGATGTTCCATAATCTTGGAATAAAATTATTTAAAGAAACTCAAGGACGTGTGACTAGGGGTGTGCAAAAAAATCTGTTCGGGAAAAAAACCAATAAAAAAAACCAGACCGGTTTGAAAAAAAATACCGGTTTGGCTCAAACCATTCCCAACCTAATCCGAACCGCTGGTTTGTATAACAGTTTGGTAGCCCCACTCTCAAAATTGGTTTGTAAACCGGTTTAAAAATTAAAAACCGGTAACACACCGATTTATTTATAAAAACCGGTTTCAAACCTGTCCAAAATGGTTTGACAAATTCGAGTGGTTCAGTGAGCCAAACCGGTTTGAATAAAAACTTGTTTGACCCCGTGACCAAAGAACCAGTTCAGTTTTAAACCCGAACCCGTTCAGAAGAAAACCGGTTTGTACACCTCTACGTGTTATAAAAGTTGGACTTAGTATTTGGATTTTTCAGTTCTAGAATTAGTTTTATACTTTAATTTCAAAACTATAAAACTCAAATTTAAAATACGTCCTCTACCATCACTACTAGAAAAAAACAAATTTCACAAATATGCAGGAACACCAAAATTGTGTCGCATTTGCCACTTAAAAAAAGTGTCAGGTATTCACTCGTGGGAAATAGTTTGTGACGCAAACTTTCAGTAATCTAATTTAATAAGAACTAATAGTAATGTAAAAATATTAAAATTTTGTTTTCTTATAATTGTGTGATTCAAATTTTCGTTAATTTATATTATACTAATTATCAACTCTTTTATGTATGATGGTATTGTATCTTATGCATAGAAGGTTTTTCAATGAAAAAATTAATTTTTCACTTTTAACATAAAGTTTTTCTTTTTTTACAATTTAACTTCTTAAATTTGACTTTCTTTCCTTTCAACTCAAAATTTTTCATCTTTTGCAATTTAATCTCATAACTTTTATATTTTTAATTTTGTTATCCTATATTTTTCATATTTTTCAAATCTTCGTATTACACAATGTGCGTGCATGGATCAATATTTTTATAGTTATTTTTTCCTTTTGAAGGGTTCGTCACAACACACGGTCTTAGATCGACTTAGGTATATTTTTCTATGTTATACGTTTTGGTCTAAGTTTTTGTATTAACACACCGCAACTTCAGTATTTGTGGTCGTTACATGTGGAGCAACATTTATGTTATTTGGCGCGGTTTTACGCCTCCGCAACAACACGAGGAACTTATTTCTAGGTAGACTATAATTGTTACGCATTTACAACAAAAACTTGGATATTTAAGTTTTATTACTTTGTTGTAGGAAGTTCGTGGTAAATACGTCACAAATGTGTGAAGAAGTTTTAACATAAAATTTTTGCATCGTAAATTTCTTTACAAAGAGGGTTGTTTTTTTAGTAGTGCATTCACTACCACCCCACTCGAGCTTCTCTAAATGATTTGATAATAGAGTTAGGAGCTAAGAAAACCTTAAAATAAAAGGCACTTCCCCTCTCCACCAAAAAGAAAAAAAGATAAACACCTACACATTAAGCAACCTTAAAAGAAATTTTATAAAATAATAAAGTTTCAAGATTATTCTAATCAGGTTACTTATAAATTTATTTGTTTCAATCAAGTCACTCATATATATTTTTGTTTCAATCAGGTCATAATTAACTTTTTTTTGTCTCAATCAGATCATTAAAATTTTAGAATTTTTCTAATTAGATCATTCATAAATTGTAAAATATTTTAAAAACAATTGAAATATATAAATTTTAAAAACAATTGAAATATATAAAATATTAACAATATTTATAAAGAATCGAATCATTTTAGAAAATTGCGAATTATTTAAAAATTTTAGAAAAATATGAGCGAGCTAATCGAAACATCTTAAAACTTTAGTTATCTAATTGGAACAAATAAAAATATCAGTGATTTAATTGGAACAAATAAAAATACGAACGACTTAACTGAAACACTCTTAAAACACTCTTAAAACTTTCTTACTATTTATGAAGTTTTCCCAAAAAGAAAATGCATCATATTTAATAATAAAAATCAATATTATTGGCTTCTGATGTGTAAGTGGTTATCACAAACATATGAAGGATTCACAAAAACTACTTATTCACAATTTATAATTTTATATAATGAAAAGATAAAAAGATTAATATTTTATATTCTATCAAACATTCAGATTGTATTCGTAATGAAATTATTGAACATATATATTTATTAATTATTCGAATGATTGTTACCTTAAGACACAGAAAGTAACATTAAAATTACTATTTACTTATCTTCTATCATGTTTCACAAAGCCTTAATGGATTAATGATGATATCCATTAAACATAAATATATTTTAATAATTAGTGACTCGTTTGATTGATTGAAGAACTTTCGTCAAAATAACATTGTAGGTGAATAATTCTCATTATACTATATCATCCTTTATTTGCATTTAACTAGCGGCCTTATTTTTTAATAATAATTATTCAAGTTATAAAATGATGCACTATTCTTTTAAATATTTCAAATTCTCAATATGATTGTGTTAAATTTATATGTTTTTTCTAAATTTTGTATAGCATATTTATAGAACCATGGAACTTAAAATAGTTTAGTCCATGAGGATAAAAGTTTTGTACTGCGTAACATTCTTGAGAGTGCTTTTTATTTTGAAAATAGTATAAAAAAGAGAAAGATATGATAATCCTTTATGAAAAATGGTCTTTTTATAATATAAACTTGAAGGACTAGTTTCCAAAATTAAATGATTATTATATGTTAGAGGTTTTAAATTCTAGTCTTTTTTAGTTTTTACTCTTATTGTCAACATAATTGAAGCCTAAACTATGTTGTGTTCATTAAAAGAGTTCTAACATTCACATTTTATAGTTTTAATAAGTTCGAAACCATGAAATCATATCAAAGTCATATTCGAGTTAATTATCAACAGATTGGTTTTGGTTTACAATGATAAAAACCTGTACTAACTACTCGACCCATGTTTTAATCTAGAACCATCAAAATCGAACCATAATCAGCCGATCCATATCATCGTACCACTTACCATAACCTTGTAATTAGATTATTATGATTCCTTATTCAATCTTTACTTTATTGGGTTAGGGCGTCCTGTTCTTTCTATTTTTTCGTTTAAAAGTATAAATTTATATGTATTTCATTTGAAAATTAATACATATTAGTTCGGCTTCTTGATTTTGGGTGTCATGACTCTTGCCCCCCCCTCCCTCGACCCATGTTTTAATCTAGAACCATCAAAATCGAACCATAATCAGCCGATCCATATCATTGTACCACCTACCATAACTTTGTAATTAGATTATTATGATTCCTTATTCAATCTTCACTTTATTGGGTAAGAGCGCCCTGTCCTTTTTTGCCGAACCCCCCCCCCCCCCCCCCCCCCCTCCCCGAGCACTCTTTTCGAGCTTATATAACTAGTTTCTCGTATAAGAATAATACATTACATTTGATGCATAATAATCTATTTTGACACGTATGATCTTTTCTTTTAAGCCGGTGTTTTGTTATTAAATTTATTGTTTTATTGTTAAATTTTATCGGTTTCATCCACTAGAATAGAATGTAACGTTAATCTATCCCAAACGACCATTGTACACTTTTCTACTAACATATTGATTGTTTAACAACTTCTAAATGATTAAGTACTGAACCAATAAGAAGTCTGAACCATTAAGAGGTCTGAACCATTAAGTGTTGAACCATTAAGAGGTCTGAACTATTAAGAGCTAATATATCGTTTAACTATTCAAATGCAAATGTCTGACCAATTCAGATAAGATGTCTTAACCATTCAGTATTAGACATCTTAACCATTCAGCACTAGTATAATACTTAACCATTCAGAGACAAATGTCTGAATCATTCAGAAATTTGCTCACGAAACAAACAGTCTGAACCATTAAGTGTTGAACCATTCAGACACCTGAATAATTAAGAGACTGATTAAAAGACTATCAAACAACCCCTTAAAAAACATGTAAAGCCATTGAAGCATGCAGTGAAATAAATAAAAGCTAGAATAAACTTAATTGGGCCTCCATGGACTTAAGCTGCATCTTAGATGATGGGCTTAAGAGATGCTTTTGGATGAAGCATGAAAGGTGAAGGACCTTTCATCTTAATTGGGCCGGGGCATGAGGCTAGAAGCTACATAAAGTTGGCATAACTTTAGGTACACATTGCACTTTTCTACCCAAATCGATTCAGGTTTGACAACAACTGTTAGAACCGTCTCTTTGTGAAACCGGTTTTTGAAGTGGAAAACGATCGGTTGGGTTTGAAACCGGTTCGGTATTAACCAATGTTTTATTTGGTTTGGTTTGGATTTGAACGATTATAAACTAGTCATAAACTATTGTTTGGTTTCAACTCAAAACTCGTTTCTCTAAATCTGGTTTAAATATCAGTAAACTGGTTTCTGATCATAAACAACTGTTTCCCACCTCTAAGCACAATGGGTAGGCTAGAAAACAAGTTAAAGCTGGTAACTTTTGTTTAGATAATGGATCAGGTTTATGAAAAGTTTTAGTTAACCTCGTGCTATACCTGATTCTATACTGTAAATCATACCAACAAATCTAGCGAACCCGTAATCAAACCAGGCTTAGGAAAAGACGGAATGTTAACTACTATTATGATAAGTTAAAACTGTATATCATACACCTGCGTAGCAAACCATGGATGACAAGTTAATACTATTTTTAATTTTGAATCTGCGTACAATTCATTTTTTTAGTTTTGTTATGATTTCCAACTTATAAACTATTAAAATTAAAAAAATTAGCAAAAAAAACAAAAAACAAAAAAATAAAAAAATTGTTATTTGGTTTATTCGTATAAATTCGGATTATTTGGATATTATCCGAATCCGATCCGAATTTAATTCGGATAGATTCGGATCGGATAGAAAATTCCTATTCGGATCGGATAGAAAATTCCTATTCGGATCGGATAGAAAATTCTTTATTCGGATCGGATCGAATTTCGAATAGGGTCCTGAAATTTTCAAATCCGAATAATCCGATCCGATGAACACCCCTAATAACAGATGCAAGTCGGGATCTTTGCTTGAAGCTATAATAATAATTTAAGATCATATTTAGTGTTTAAGAATCCTAAAAAAAAGGGGTTGAAGTTATTGTACGGCGGTTTTGATTTGTATTTCTTTTTGGTAATACATAAATCGTATATATAAATCATCAAAAAGTTAAAAAAAATATTAATAAAAAGAAACGACGCCTGAGAGATTCGAACTCTCGCGGGGAAACCCCATGTACTTAGCAGGCACACGCCTTAACCACTCGGCCAAAGCGTCTTTGTTAGTGAAGAATAATACTGTAGATACTTATACTCTAACAATATTTTATACCTTTGTATGTTTTAATAATTAGCAACCAACAATTCATAAATTTACAACTCTTTTACCCGATCAGTTTTCAAACCTCTAATTATAAAAACTTTTATCTGATGACATAAACACGCATCCACAGTTGTTCGAGATTAGCTCTATGAATGCTCAAATATTGTCAAGCTTAAAAAAACTTGTGCTTGTATATTGAGTTTATCTAATAAGTGAGCTTAGATTTAAGTTTCACATGTCATGCAAGTCTTAACAAGTTTATTATTTATATAATATATTCGCCTAATCACTTATGATATAATAACATAACAAAAATAACTAAATAATATAATTATGTTTTATATGTAAAAGAATTCACTACATTGGTTGGATTGTCAAAATTAAACAAATGGTTCATGTATTTTCAAAATTATAAGGTCAATTAAATATTTTTGATGTCGTGTAGCATTTATAGTCGTTTGACATTCTGTCTATTTTATACGTTAAGTCTTCCTATATGTCCTTCATGTGAGGACATATGATGCTTCAACTCCCTATCCTATCAAAAATAACAAATTTGTTATATGATATTTTCCCCTTGTAAGTTGTTTTCCCTCCAATATCATCATTGTCATTGTCATCATAGCACCAACTATTCTCGATAACTAATTTTTTCCGTTAATCAAAGATCATTAAGCTGTTGTTTGAAGTTGCAAACAGTTGTAAAGTTTGAATCAAAGATGGTATGGTACATTAGAAAAATAAATCCAAAAATGATCCAGAAATCTAGAATGCTTCATCTAAATGCAAAAGGCAAAAAAACCGTTGTGCAATCACTAGTTAATAACATATGATATAAATTATCATACTTCAAATGAATAAATCAAACTATAAGGGTCACTTCTTGAAGGAAAGCAAGACTTATGCACAAAAACCACGATCATGTTATTTTCAATTTATCCATTTTTGAACCTAAGATGTGATACAAGGTTCCTTTGTAAACATATCTTATTTGGTCATTTACCTATTAACCTTATTTATCATTTATTTATTAACATTATTTTTATCGTGTATATTTGTTTGTTTATCTATAAATGTTTTTTTCAAACACTCAATATGATATCTAACATTCAAATACAATCATTAATCAATATGCATTTTTTAATTAGGCAGTACATATACTTGTCCTATTACCTCTTCTTTAATCTTTCTTTTTTGTCTACTAAGGTTAGTAATGACCAAATTTTCATCTTCATCTTCTTATTTTGTAAACCATTTGCTTGTTAAGAGTTTATGGATATTGTACACAAAAGCCACCAATGTATTAACTTCTCTCTCCTAGTCTCGTATATTTGAAGTGCTTTATACACATTACCTAAGTATATATTTGGTTTCGTTTATAATATTGTAAAATGACAAAAACACACTATTTTCATCATAAAATCATCGCCTTGGATTACTGATATACAAAATCATCGCCATGGGATCGAGAAATATTGAATCATGCATAGCCCCTTACATGTATATGTCCTTTTTTAAGTTGTCATCAGAGTATTAACCATTATCTATGCTTCTCCTTGATCAGCCTCCCATCCCATAAAATCTGATATTGTCGTCGAAGTAGGTGTTTGACCGGATTCTGGGTTGTTCGATTCTGATGTATTATGTGCCACTTCATCGGCATAGAGTACATCCTCTATTCTATTCATCACCGTGTTTGCTAAACTTTCTAATACTCTTGAATAGCTCTCCAAGACGGCGTGACCAACATCCTGCATATTATAGACAAAATTTGAAGTTGTAGTATAGTTTTAAGGTTGTAAGGGTTAATCAGTTTAGGCATACTAAAAACAATTAAGTTTTGTATATGTGAGATTCTTTACCTTTTTAATGAACACATTATTGTGTTTTGTTGCATAAAACATCCAAATTGATTTTATAATAAAAAACAAATACTAGATTCTGCAATAATTATTATTTTTAACCAAATCAAATTATAAACTCTTTCTCAACCCTGTCATATTGTGTTTGTCAGCAGAAGAGAAGTTTAGACGAGATTTACAAGTTAGTACTTGTATCATCTTTATCCTCTCCACTGCTGACAAATCTATTATCATTAAACTAACGGAAATTTGGTTTTTTTTATGTATTCTTACTTTATTGGACTCGATCTTGCTCATCTCTAATGACGATTGAGGAAGCCCAGGGAACCGTTGTTTAAGGAGTAACAAAATCGTTTCGGCCCTCTCTTCAAAAAGCTCTCTTCTTTCCATTTTTGCAGAAGACCCCCATGAAGATCTTGACTCTTTTTGATGCATTTTTCTCTTCCAAATAATCATTGAAGCTTCAACTTTGTTCTTTAAGTCAAGTATTTTGTGTTCTGATGATAAGTCCATGGATGCTAGGAATTGGCCCGAGTCGAAGAACTCAACTGTCATACTCTTATAAATTGATTCTCCAAGACTATCACGCGCATTCTGTTTAGAAGTACTGAATTCATCTGAGTGAGTTGAACAACTTGTATTATATTGTAATGATAATAATGTAAAACATTTTAAAAGGATTAAAATTGACCAACCAAGTTTTATTTGTAATTTTGTAAAATTTCAAAATCTTTTTGGAGTAATATGTAACATATGATTCATAGGAGTTGTATATGTGTACATTGATTATCTAACTTTACATATTGTTATTCAAAACATACCTGAAAATGTAAGCAACTTTAAAACTTATAATTTTATACAAAAATATATAAATCTTGATACACTTTCATGCATAAAGTTTAAAAGTTATTATGTACCTTAGGGAGAGTCTCTGTGTAAGACTCTGGAATCTCCATTTCTGCAAGAACTTCAGCATTGATAGCCATAGAAGCTTTCAAAACTTGATTTGCAGTGTCTTTTTGTTTTTGCATCCACTTTCTAGAATCTTCCGATAGCCCGCCCGGAGGAACCTTAACGGTCGGTAACCACCATTTATCGTTGCGTTGGACTCCTTTTTCGGATTCATTGGCATCTTTTGACACATACCAAAATTCTTTTTGATCTTTAAAGTTGTCTAGACAATCCTGAAAAATAAAGTCATAAGGAGGTGTTGGGTTCAAGTACTAAAATTATTTATTTGCGTATTGTGTTTTAGTAGTTTTTATATAAATAACTAAAGGGTGGTTATTATTAAAAAAACAACACTATTATTTAATAATCTAAATCTTTTAGTAAAACGAGTTAGAAGGCTGTATGCAATTAAAATAAAATTCAGATGATCTTCAACCTGTTTAAAACAATAACAAATCTTTTAGGGATGTTTTTTTCTTGACTTATAAGACATAAAACACAACCACAGATAAGTCTATTTATAAGTAAATTGGTAGAAATTGCAACATAATATGTTTGATTTGAGTTATGAATCATATGCTAGAAATGGGGAATAAATATGCAATTTCCTATTACTATATTTATATTTTTATTAAAAGGTCATTAGGAATCATACTGTGAGCATCTTGTCAAGCTTCCTTAATGCAGGAATGTTCATGATCAAATCTTTTCTTTGTTTTGTCACCATAATCTGCATATTTAAGAATATATTAGAAACCTAAGATACAGAACCAAAAAACACACAAAGATGATAAATCTCATTTAAACTGATGTCACAAAATGATAGGCTCGGTAAGGTTTTGTTGTTGGGCTTATTAGCCTGTTTCTAATGCTAATGAGCCCACAACAACAGAGAGCCTATGCCTATCGCTCAAGGCGCACTCTGGTCATCATATTCTAACAAAAAGTTAAATGACCTCCATATTTGATCCATCTCGGGCCGTATGTTGGACAGGAACAAACTCAACGATGTGATCAGTCACGGATAAAACCCAATCAACTTCTTTTCGCCACCTCTTTTTCGAGTCTTCTTTCATTGGAGCTAGTTTATGTTGTTCTCCAAACACCGAAGCTGCAAGTTAACGAATAAATTAACAATAATTCATGTGGAAACAAGACTTGTTTGTTAAGACTAGTTAAATTACCTGCAAGATTTGTAATAACATTTGATAAAGCCAAAGCTGATGATACCCCCTTCCCTCCTCCTGACATATCCTCTCCTAAAAGCAACTTAGAAAACTTTTCTTTCATTTGTTCCATATCTACAAGAACACGCGGTTTTTACATGAAGTTGATCCAATATCACGTAATCTTTATAAAAAAACTTACCTGTTTTAAGCTTTTCCTTAACACTTTTTGGCTTTTCTCTCGTGTTTTCAGGCTTTTCGTTGGTGCTTTCGGGCTTTTCTTGATCCATATTGTTATCTGATATAGCATCTGTTTGTGTAACATCCGTAGATTGTTCTTCATCCATCGTTTCTTCCTCAGGAATTACAGATGTTTCTTCTTCGTCTTCCATTTATATTCTTGTAAAAGCTTCAATGATTTTTAGGATGAATCAAGAGATACATGATTTAGATCTACAAGAGAACCTAAAAGTGATGATTTTTATGGAAAAAAACGATTAAAAATCCTCTCTTTCTAAAGAAAATGGTAGAAAACTGAGAAATTTCTAGGGAAATATTTGCATAAAAGATTGAGCATTATTTACATTGGATGAAAGACATGAAGAATATGGTGTTTTTGATCGATTTTTTGTGTTAATTTTGTCACAGTTTCTTGTTTGTGGTCTTTCTTGTTTTAGAAAGTTAATGTAGGTTGGGATGCATGTTTTTATGAAACAAGAGTTTGTGTTTTTTTTGGAATGAATGGTTTTATTTACTTATTTTACAACTTAGCAAAAAACATGGGATATACACATAAATGTTAAAATGTGTGGCTTAAATGGTTCAAACTATGTTAAATCAATCAAAGTTTTTTCTTGTAACCTCTTAACTGTCACATGTACATCCTAAGCTGCCATTTACATGGTCTAGTTGATTAAAAGTGTATTAACATTGTAATAATAGGGTTTTTGAGTTTACTTGTAATGAGCTTTCATGATCATAGAATAAAGAAAACACACATTATAAATTTAGGGTTTGGCTTTCGGATGACATTCTTCTTTTGACGGTAGATATTAATTTTAAATATCTAATATATTTAAGTCGTTCATTTGGGTTTTTGGGGAGATAGACGACTTCTTTTTTTCTAGAGCGACTAGAGATGAAGATTTGATGCGTTGGAGAGCACTTGAAGCATAGGATTGAAGATTTGAAGAGCTTTCGGTTTGTTATTTATTTAGGTATAGCCTTTTGCTTTGTTCTTTGATAGTTTCAAACCTTGTAGCTATGATGTTTAACATTTTTTTCTAGATTTCTTATGTTTCTTACGTTCATGAGTAGCTAAATCATTAGATTGTCTAGACTTATGACGAATACGAGTTGATTTTACATGTTTTCCGAAAATTAGACTGTCTTGATAAGTTAATATTCACATAAAGATTTTATGTTAGTGAATTTTCAGGTTAATAGTCTCTCCATTTTTGGGATAATTATGTTTATCAGATTCCTTCTATGCTTTGGGTGACTAGCTTTGGGCTATTTGGTTAAAGTGTGTATTTTTAGTCATTACTTTGTGTTTGGATTAAGTTTGGTTGATTCTAGAAATAAATAATGTAATTGATTAAAAAATCAGTGATTCGTCTACTTATGAGAGCTAGAGGTGATGGATTATAGATTAGTGTTGATTATTAGGTTTTAGGGATTTAATTGTGCGAGAATGAATTAATCCTAATAATCTATTAATTATTATTAATCTAATCAACATTTAGTGATATTAAGTGATTCCTTGTATCCCCTATACTTTTCGGATCCATTATGAATTATTGTAATCTATTAATTATTGGGTTAGTTTGACCAAGAGGAAAATTAATCTACATCCTAATGAGCTTTAAACGCCTGTTAGGATCCATTAGCTTATGTTAATGAGATCGAGATGAAATCTAGTATATTTTGATATTTCTTAAGTTGATGTATCCTCAGATCCGATTATCAATCAAATAATCATAACCCGAGAGCATTAGAATCACCAATATGAGTGCTTCTTTAGATGGTTGTTTTTTCATATCCGACAGTTTATCTTTATCTTATTTATGTTTTTATTGTCGTTATTTCTTGTCTTTATAATTTGTGAAATTAATGAATTAATTATAACTAAAAATACCAATCGATCAAACCGGTAACATCTACTATCGAAAGCCACCAAAGTTAACTCTAGGGTTCGATATCCACACTTACAAAACTACACTAAAACACGACCAATACACTTGTCGATTGTATATGGGTTAGTTAGTGATTCTTTTATAAAACATGAATTGTGAAATTGTTTTCATAATAATTATATATTGATTTTCACACATTAGTGATCTTACGAACGACTCTATTATCTTAAAACTCATAAATAACCAAAGTTTTTAAATAACTAAAAAGTTAACTATACATGCTTTTCGTTAAAAGAAATCACGTTTAACCCTTTAACTCCGTCAAATAGTATCCTCCATTTACAATAGGTCCAACTATATGTACGTCACCATACGTATTATATAGATCATGAAAAGTGTTATGGATAGAATCAAGGTAGTAAACGGATAGAAATTTGAAATCAAACAAAACGGATAAAACAACGGATCGAACGAGATACAGATTCACCACCCAATTCAAACCGGAAGAGCTTCCTAACCCGAGCGTAGGATATAGATTATCACCACCTAAACTCAAGTATAGGTTCCAAAGAACACCACCCAAGTTGCCACTTTCGATTAGTAATGGAAAATCAAGAACTGGTTACTAACAAAAGAGAAAACACAATAACAAAATCTGATCATAAAATTCACCACCTCCTCATTACAAACTCAAGTTGCTTACATATGGAGTTGTTCCTCTAACCCACGTCCAACATTTAGGAGAATTAGAAATTAAAGTACTACCTTAAAAGCTAAAAGTACAACTAATAAACAAGACATAATAATTGCAGTGAACATGTAAACAAAAAATATGAAAATAGTTAAAGGTGGTCTTAAACGTGGACTCTTCAAGTTGCATGGGTTCAACCTCCATTATGGGGTTGCAATTGGTCCATTTTGACCCATGTGGGTATTAACCCATTCATTATTATCGACCCATTTTCGACTACTAGTTTCGGCTCATAAAGTAAAGCTTTAACGGTTACTTCAATTAAATTCCGGGGCTCGCTACCGCTATCATTCTCTACGTCTTTGAAGAAGTTTGACATCAAACTTGAATAGAAAACTGTTAGATCAAGAGCATGGTGGTAATAATCATTTAGATCGGGGGCTGGAACAGCTTCCTTGAATGCCTTAGATTCATGGGTAGTAACTTGATTTTTAATTAGTAATTAGAAATTAAACCTCCGCAATGTGGCGAGTTTGCGCACTTGGTTACGCGCGTTACATCGATGTTATTTACGTGATCAAAACATAGAAAAAAAGAGTATTATGGCTCGCATATTGCGTCACAACAAAAGTTAACATTAAAATGACAAATTTATGAAAAAAATTAAAAAAATTAAAATATGCAAATATTAATAACTAGTGTAGAAAAATAAAGAACATAGAAAATGAAAAAAGAAAAAAAAACATGTACGGATTAAGTCAAAATCACATCATCAAGTTCAGATAGTCTTGCTAGTGGACTAAGGGTCAAGTTATATTTTTAATTTTCAAAGATTGTATTTGACAAAATAAAAGAAGTAATTAAAAAAATTGGAAAATATGTCTTTCTTATGATTCGAACCCGAGTATTCGAACCCGAGTATTCGAACCCGAGTATTCGAACCCGAGTATTCGAACCCGAGTATTCGAACCCGAGTATTCGAACCCGAGTATTCGAACCCGAGTATTCGAACCCGAGTATTCGAACCCGAGTATTCGAACCCGAGTATTCGAACCCGAGTATTCGAACCCGAGTATTGAGAGTAAAAGGCAAATGACCAAACCAATAGACCAAACACAAAGTGGTGTTCAATGGTTGCAATGAATTGTATAAAAGTAAAGTTCAAAGTGAAAAAATAAATAAAAACGTCACCGACCTTTGTAAATGTGTAATAGTAAATGTGTAATAGTATAATGGTTTCTTGTTGGTATAAATGGACTCTGGTAGACCAAATCCTACCTGCATAAACTTGTTATCCCAATTAATATATTGAAGGAGAATGGAACATATTTAATAGTGACTAAAGTGTGACAATTAGGAACATTTGTATGGTTTATGTAGGGGTGTTCAAAAATATCCGAATACGAAACCGAATCTGAAATATCCGAAAATCTGAAATTTCGGATTCGGATTCGGATAGTGATTTTGAGAATTTTCGGATATTTCGGATATCCGAAATATCCAAAATATTTTTATAAAATTTTAAAAATATTAAATATTAATTACATATTTTAGATATTTTCAGATATTTTAATAAATACTTTGGATATATGAAATAAATTTTAATTAAATTTATTATATTTTTATAAAATTTATCAAATAATACAATTTTTTTTAAATTCGGATATCCGAACGGATATCCGAATCCGAATCCGAAATTTCGGATATCCGAATCCGAAATTTCGGATATCCGAAATTTCGGATTCGGATTCGGATAATGAAATCCACTATCCGAAAATGAACACCCCTAGGGTCATGGGCATTAGTGTTACTTTTTTTCATCTTTGACAAACGAGTAGGTGTTCTTGTACCCGTCATGGACAACCCTTCTGTCGAACAACCAAGGACGACCTAACAACACGTGGCATGCATTATCTCGTCTTTATATCTTTTTCTTGATTCTCTCGTTTCGAACAAACATTGGCCCACCAAGTGGAGGCATATTACAATCTTCGCTTTCTTCTCTTCTGGTGTTTGTTTGTAATCGAACACCCGTTCTACGATTCACAACCAATCTACAAATTCCGGGTCTAAGCACCCATCATACTCCGGGATATCAACCTTGTGATCATTTTTTGTGCTGACTTTTGGGATATCGGTGACCATATGGATTATAATCACCAGCTTAAGAGCAATCATCAGAATTTTAATCATTGGGATGATAGCGAGGTGGGGATCGGCAGTGGCCTCTCCTTCTGTTCATGGTAGTTGTGAGGTCATGAAGTTGTTCTCGAAGGTCTTTAAGTTGTTGTTCCATGGTATTGTTTTCAACAACCATAACTAGAAAAGAAAAAGAAACAACAGGTAGAAAGTGTAACAAATGAGATTGAGAGGGTTGGGGTTTGGAAGGGATGGTTGGAATATAGTGTTTTGGCTCTGATACCAAATAATAGGAATCAGGGTGGTAAATGGATAGAAATTTGAAATCAAACAAAATGGATAAACAACGGATCGAATGGGATACAGATTCACCACCCAATTCAAACCCGAAGAGATTCATAACCTGAGCGTAGGATACATATTATCACCACCTAAACTCAAATATAGGTTTCAAAGAAAACCACCCAAGTTGCCACCTTGGATTAACAATGGAAAATCAAGAACCAGATACTCACAAAGGAGAAAACACAATAACAAAATATGATCATAAAATTCATCACCTACTCATTACAAACCCAAGTTGCTTACATATGTAGTTGTTCTTCCAACCCACATCCAACATTAAGGAAAATTAGAAATTAAAGTACTATCTTAAAAGCTAAAAGTACAACAAAAAAAAACAAGTCATAATAACTACAATGAACATGTAAACAAAAAATATAAAAATAGTTAAAGGTGGTCATGGGCGTGGACTCTTTAAGTTGTATGGGTTCAACTTCCATCATGGGGCTCCAATTAGTCTATTTTGACCCATGTGAGTATTTACCCATTCATTGTTATCGACCCATTTTTGACTACTGGTTTTGGTTCGCAAAGTGAAGCTTTAGTGGCTACTTCAATTAAATTATTGTTTCGGGGCTCGCTACTGCTATCAATTATATTGGTTGCGTGACCTGGATGAGCTTGTCAACAGTGTATCTTATTATGTCTTTTAATATTCGTAAGTCATATGTGAGATATAATATTATAATGTGCTTTTATAACGTCTCATACGACCTCACATGATATATAAACATAACACCTCGTACTTTTATATAACACAGACGTATAAAACCGTTTCATATAAAAACACATACGACCCGTAACGCCATATCTCCCGCGTAACATGTTATTGGTGTGTATATTCCGCCTTTACCAAATTTCTAGGGTTTACTTTCATACTACGTGTAACAATTCAATATCAAATTTGAAGCTTTCACTCGTTGAATTTTCCGCCCAATTTACAAACAACAAATTTCTTGAACTCTTCATCATCCTTCTTATTATAATCCCAATATAAAATTCAATCTGTATGCATGCGTGTATATTACAATAACACAATCTGTCAATCTCCATCTTCTCCGACATTCACTGTTTTATGAATTTTCAATTCAACTTCTAAACAGAGAGAATTTGAGAGTAATACTAATGGGGGATGAAAAATCATCAACAGCAGAGATCGTGAACTGCTTATTTCCGTAGCCACCACCGTTGACCATGACGACGGCGCGTCGTCGAAACCCTCGCCGTCTTCCACTTCATCTTCCCATAACACCGGTCGTGAGGTATCTCTGTTCGATTTGATTGCTTAATTGGGTTTTGGGTTTTGAAGCTAATTGAGCCCTAATTAGGGTTTTTGGGGAATCTTTTATTATGTTTGTGAACTTTGTATATGTTATCTTATTTGATCTTTTGATTGGTTTTTTGTTTTTTCTGTGTGATTACAAGAATGGGTTGTGTTTAGGGTTCTAGATTGGGGGTTTATGAGAAGTGAATTGATAATTGTAGTTATCATTGGTTGATTGATTGAATGCATTTATGGTGAATCTTTTGTTTAGCACGGAGGAATTGGGAGAAAAAATGACTGAGGATGTTTTGATTTAGTTGTGGCATGAGTTATATGATGATAATTCTAGATATTATTGTAAAGAAGTGTTTGATTTTTCGTTTGATACGAGTATTATTGCGTGTGTGAGATTGTTGATCATAACAATGTGAAACATTTTGAACATTTCATTTATCCCGCATATGGGGTTTGACTTTTGAGTTATTTGGACATTACACTATAATTTATTCGACATATTTCTTCATGACCTTTTGTTTTTATGTAGACTTTCTCTAAAGTTGTGAGGAGTTGGGCTTCTAAAAAGTTCATGACAGGATGGTATGCAGATTTCCCTCAATATTCTTTCCCAATTTTCTTAGTTGTAGTTGGAAATGAGGTCTTTTTATTGCTGAACTAATTCATAGTTAGATGATTGATGATCTGACACTTTGCCTTTTGAAGAACTAATTTGAACAATAAAGCTTTGTAACAAGTTTTGGCACGTTCCAATTTGATGCTACCTTTTTAAATATCTATGGACACTAGGAATTAATTGTTGAACTGGTTCAAAGTTAAGGTGCCCTCTTAATGACTAAAATGTTTGCATTTAGAGATCAATAAAGATTTTACACATTTGGTAGTTGGCTCTAGCAGGTTAATGTGTTTGAAGTTGATAATTTTCTTTTTATTAATAATATGGCAATTAGAGTAGTGTGTTATTTTGAAGTATTTTATTATTCAACTAGCTTTTCACCTTATCTTTTAAATTGTACATTCATACGTAAGTATTTAGGATAAAAAACTAATGTGTGGTTTTATAAGATATGTTTATGATTGATTCCTAGAATGTATAGATGCCATTCATGCAGTTTAAAGTTGATACTATTTTATGAGAAAATTAAGAAATAATTTTACGATACGTGCAAATTTGATGGTCAATTAGATTTAATATGCAAACCTAAAAATGGTGATGTCACTAGTATAGTAAATTAGTTACAAAAGGTAGAATCTTGAGGAACTACTAATGGACAGAAGATTCAGTTGTATACAAATTAAAACTACCAAAAGCATGTTATTATAGTTATAGTTAGGCTATTTTTTTCTTTCAGTTAGTTTATTTTTGTATAAGTCAACATATGATTCCTGCTTCTTTGTATAAAGTTGATCCCTAATTCTATGATTTCAATAAGTAAAATTGAGATTATTGTAATATGGATATTAATCCAGCTTAGCAAAATAGTCTTGACAGCTTGGGTCTTTATGTGTTATATTCTTTTTACTGAATTTGATAATTGATATTGAGATATTAATGTGATTTATCATTGGAAAGTCATCTTTTTACTAATTTTGATATTGCAATAATAATGCGATTTATCATTAGAAGTCATATTCTCACTTAATTTGACACTTGTTTTTAATGTTGTTTCTTATTTAATCTGACACTGGTTTTTAATGCTGTTTTATATTTAATCTGACACTTGTTTTCAATGCTATTTCAGAATAAATTTGACACTTATTTTATCTTTTCACAGTGTCATCTTATTGCCAATTGCTATTACCTTCTATGTAACATGGTGGTTTATTCATTTTGTGGATGGATTTTTCTCCCCAATCTATGCTCAACTCGGCATAGATATATTTGGTGAGCACATGCTTATATTGTTTTTGGTAATTATGCAGAGCATTTTATATTATATAGTTAAAACAGGTGTTCTTGTTGAGGTTTCACTAGTTATAAACTTATAATCAGCTCACCTGTTTTTAGTGCTTCTTAAATTATTTCATAATTCTACTTAACATTTCCTATTGATCATGTATATTTTAAAAGCAACAAAATACAGGATATCCTGAGTTTAAAGATTTAGACAATACTCTAATCAGTTTCCTAATAATATTATTGCCTTTTCTTTTGCAAGACTGATCTAGACTAATAGTATGAAAGTGTGTATTCTGTATTGGGATGTCAAAGAAAACAGATGCGCAGAATTATAACTAAAAGTTGTGAACTTAATAGCCCAAGTTCAACTTATTTTCTAGCTTTTATTATACTGAAAATATTACCAATTCTTTTTTTGAATTTAAGCAAACAACTTATTTTCTTGTTCTTAAAATTGGGGTGGCTAATTGGTTGATCGGAGGGTTAATAACAGGTCAAAACAGATTAGTTTAGCACAGCGTCGGGCTAGGTTGGCCTACCTTTTTATTTTTAGAAATATATGCACAAGTAACATGTTAGATATGATTTATGAATACACATTCGTTTTTTACAGTAATGCTAGATGTTTTTAATATAGAAATTTAGTAGGCGTTATGTCTTTGAAACCATTTCCTGTGACTTTCAGATATCAACCTGCTCGACTCCATTTGACTCATTTTTGTTTTAGTTAAATCATTCGTCTAACCCAAGTCAATCCATTTTATATAAACAGGTTAAATTGCTACATTTATTTAAAGTTTAAAACTTAAGTGTGCAACTTTTATAACTTTGGATTTCTGTAGGTCTTGGATTTATCACTTCCATCCTGTTTATATTTTTGGTGGGGGTGTTTATGTCATCTTGGTTGGGTGCATCGGTTCTGAGTCTTGGAGAATGGTTTATTAAACGAATGCCGTTTGTTCGTCATATCTACAATGCATCCAAGCAAATTAGCGCTGCAATATCTCCAGGTTTGTGGTTATTAGTTTTCACATGTTCTGACTTCGGATTGATAAAACTACAACATATAAGCCTTTATTTTCTAATATTTCAGATCAAAACACACAGGCGTTTAAGGAAGTCGCTATCATTAGGCATCCTCGTATTGGTGAATATGCGTTTGGGTTTATTACGTCGTCTGTCATTCTCCAGGTTCATTCTTAAACCAAATCTTGGATGAAGTTAAATTTGTTTATATGATTTCAAGTTTTGTGGGTCTCATACTCCCATCTGTTAGAAATAGAGTTGGCAATGGGGTTGGATCGGGCAGCTTGGGTAGCAGGTCAAGATGAGTAATTGTAAAGTATGATTCATACTGTGTCGGGTTGGTTGACCCGCTAGCACATTATTGTTCATTATGATTACAAGAATGATCTATTTTTAATTTAAACAATTTAGGAGGTTGCTTTGTTACCCTATATATAATTAAGTTATTAAACACTTTAGGAACTAATACGAGTCGGAAAGTATGCATGAGTATGAACCATAAATGAGCCAATTTACAAGAGAAATACCGATTTGGCCTGTGAAGATGTCAATATGGTGGGGAGTCATGAGTGGCCAGCGAAAATGTCAAGCATTTGGGGAAGGGGTTGGAAATCTTGTTGTTAAAAAGGCCACATGCCTACATGAAAACATATAGTGTTTTATGATGAATTAACATGATTCATTCATGCAAATTAAATCATTCTTT
This sequence comes from Flaveria trinervia, assembly GCA_025506515.1. Lineage (NCBI taxonomy): Eukaryota > Viridiplantae > Streptophyta > Magnoliopsida > Asterales > Asteraceae > Flaveria > Flaveria trinervia. The sequence continues at coordinate 103,909,817 of CM046448.1, read as the reverse complement.
ATGTTTTCTGGATTTCAGAATTATTCAGGGGATGAAGAGCTATATTCTGTATATGTCCCAACAAACCATCTCTACATTGGTGATATTTTCTTGGTCAATTCTAAGGATGTTATCAGACCCAACTTATCTGTGCGTGAAGGAATTGGTAAGTGATTTGCTGGCTTATTTGACTGTTTCTTGGAGTTGGTATTTATTTTTCCTTAGAAGAAAAGGTGAACTTCATTGATTACTACCCTGACTAATGAAGTTGCAGTGTTTAAGTTTGGTTGAAACTTGAAGTGTGATAGCTATGTGTGATAACGATGCCAATTGTCTAGAATACTATGTGTGATAACGATGCCAATTGTCTAGAATAATCATAGGTACAGACAAAATAAGTAGCCAAATGTTTAGGTCATTCTTGTGACTTTTCATGCAAATGACGAACTTCAGTATTGTCAGGATTATTCTAAAACTGATTGAAATACCGTAAGCGCAAAGCAAATACACTAGGTAAAAATAATAGTTAAATTCGATTAAGGGGTGTTTGGATGTGTGCTTTAGAATGTGTAATTTTGACTTGAATAATTATAAACAAATAATCCATAAGCAAAAGCTAGGGAGAGGTAGGTAATTTTATGTGCATCCCAGTAGTGCTCTCTTTTTGCAATTTCTTATATGTTTCCTCCAAGTTGATTAGTTTGAACCTAAATAATCATAAACTCAATCTTGGTTGTAAATAGAGCAACACCTCACACACGTAAAGCTCTTGCCTCGTGCCTAGGAGTACCTTGCTCTTTTTAAAACCACAAACTCAATATCAAGATCACTCTTACCAAAACGCTAATTGATTAATTCGGCTTGAGTAGCAATAATCAATCTACATGTACATCCAAACAGCCCATAAATGTAATTAGGCTGCTTTACTACAAAAAGATGCATTTAGTTTGTCCTACTCCTATTAGGGTTGGCAATTTTAACAGATATATACAAATGGTTATCTTTCATCTTTAACTGATCACATGGTTTTAACTAAAAGATTTCAAGCAGAATAAACAAGTCAATTAGACCGGGCTGGTTGAACAGATTGAAAGTTATCTGAAATGTACTCAAATTTAAACGCATAAAACTTCATAAATTATTCTGTTTTTCAAAATATGATATATATGAAGTACTTGCAGTCGCAAGTTGACCCAATTCAACATGCTTTGACCTGAACCGGTAACCAACCTTCCCGATCGCTCATTTTGTCACCTCTAGGTCCAACTACCAATACAAAAACCATGTTCTGACCCTGACATTTGTTTTGTTTCTTTGGGTGCAGAAATTGTGGTATCTGGAGGCATGTCAATGCCACAAATATTATCAACTTTGGATTCAAGCGTTATCGTGGAAAGACCTAGGCACAACAGAAGCTGAAGAGACCGAGACACGAGGGTTCTAGATGTAAGTCGAGTTAGTTTCAGCCATTTTATCAAACACTGGTTTGTTATCGAGTTTTATTTAATCATTATTTTAGCAGTGAAATCTGATTGCATTAGCTTATACAAACACAAGAAATAGTGGTTTATGGTGGTTGATAGTCTGTAGGGCAGCGTGATTCTATGTTGTTTGTTTTACACGAGTAGCTTCAAGTGGGTCTGGAAACTAATGAGCCTGTGTGAATTATGTAGATAAAAGCTAGATTTTGCTGTTTGAAAAGGTCTTCTTGCTTGTTTTACCTACCCGAGTATCGATATTCGTAGGGCCATATTGTTTAATAAAGTTGCATATTGAAAGAATGGGACGGTCTCGTTATTTTGTTATGGGGCAGTTGGGTGCATAGCATGGTTGACGTTTTGATCCCAAAAGCTGATGACGCGCGTAATTCACGTTTGTATCCAACCAAATGGGCTTTATATACATTAAGTATGAGATTTCTTTACTGAGTTTGGCTTGTTAAATGTTCAAATCGAGTTGATATTTATTGAGTTAGAGCAAGTTTGTGCTCTCAATTGCTAAATGAGCTCGATCTTGAGCTTTTTACACAATTGTAGGTTTTGGTTAAACCCACGAACCTAGATGCTCGTGTTTACTTAATATGACATGAGCATCATAATATATTATGTGTAATTACATAATAAACCAATCGAACTTGAGCCTATGAAATTATAAATGAAATGATCTCAAGTTTTCTTAGGTTAACACGCTAATCTAGAGTCAATCTGAGACGATTATTCCATTACCTAAAACTTAATCTCAAACTCAACAAACGAATAACTTGAAATATCAAATACTCAAATATAATTTTAAGAGTTGTAAAATTTTAATAATTTCAAATACAATGCATACATTTGAAACCATAAAGAATAAACTAATCTCATACTCGATTACATATTTGAATACTATCTTTTTACTCTTGTAGATTTTTGTTTTCCTATGGTGTTTGGGTTTTCTATAGCCGTATGTATATTCGTTTGTTATTTTATCTTTACATGTTCATGTTGTAATCGTGCTTAAAACGACATAATGATCAAATCATGATAGTAAACCGAACCTAATGGAAGCATGGATGATGGAACTACATAAGAAGTTTAACTATTCAATGTATATCATTTTTAGTTACATAAGCGTGTCAAGATAAAATCATTAGGTTATTATCCCGTGTAATACACGGGTTAAAAAGTTATAAATATATATTCAAATCTGTAAACAAAAATATAAAAAAAACTTTATCGTTTTTATTGTAAATCGGTTATATAAAGTTATAAGGTTTGTGATCATAAGGTTTAAAGGGTTAAATAAGTTTTGAGATAATTGATATCATAGATTTAAAATTCCTAGAATGGTTGGTGGTAATTGAGGTAGTTAAAAAAAAATAAAAACTTCACACTTGTCATTCAAAAAAGTTCAAATAAAATAAAAACTTCACATAAGAATATAGTATGATTTGTGGAAAATTTTGTTAAAACAAGTTTAAGCGGAAAAGTTTTTATGAGGTGAAATATGATGATAACATATGCATCACATGTAATCATTTATTAGTATAGATTTGTTTGTTTTAGATTAATAAACCTTTTTTTCAATCAGTTTTATTTTATTCTTTAGTTAAATTGCATTTTAAAAAGTCTGAAATTGTGTTATAAGTTAAAGACAAACTAAAGTATAATGATTCAAACTTAAACTTATAGAGCAATAATAATATATACTCACAATTTAAATAGTTTTTGTTTCTTTTGTTCTGGTAAAGGGCAATCAAACTTGTATAATCATGATAAATTTATACCTGATTAATGCTCAAAGATGATTATGAGAAAAAATGGGAAACATATCATCTTTGTAAGTGAAATTACGTGCAAATTTATAAAAATTATGTGAATGACATTGCTTCTGACGACAAAAATGAGTTTTATAAGTGTTATGGGTCAAAATTTCACTATTATTGATTAATAAATCTCATATTTAATTATTAAAATCTACTTTGCTTGAATTAAATTTAAACTATCATTGTAAAAAATATCAAATTCTAATATTGAAAGTTTTATATAATTAATTTATTTACTTAATGAACTACAAAAGAAAGTTTATTTGGAAAATTTTTAAATACGTGATACATTGAAGGTTGCAAAGTATTTGAGGCAAATCAATTTAATGACTCGCATCTTAACGTATCTAACTTCCTACAAATAGATATTATTTATAGACGAAAAACTACACATCTTAAAAAAAGAAAGGTTTCTTAAGATATATGTCATCATTCTAGCATATCAAATGACACGTGTTAATATTTTAACATAACAAAAAAATTTATTTTCCTGTCTCTCTCTCTCATAATAAACACCAAAATAATAAAAACAATTATTTTGACTTTCCTTTTTAACTAAAATATATTATAATTAAAAATTATTTATATTTGTGTTTATTGTCTCTCTCATATTAAATGATAATTATTGTAAATAAAAAAACAAAACTATTAAACATCTAGAATATAAATGTAGTTATTTTAATAATTTATTAATACATATTAAATATAGAGTAATAATTTCTAATTCATTATGTGTTATAACTTTTAAATATTCATTATATTTTTATTTCAACAATTGATAATAACATCTAGAATATAAAATATCTATAAAACTAATGATTTTAATATGTTTTATTTATTCTACCCATGTAATACATGGGCTCTAACCTAGTCTATTGATTATACTTCTTATATACATTACTAGTATAATATTCCTTGTAATACACTGGTTAATTAAATAATATATGAATGAATTAGAAATAAATAAGTAGTTCAAGTAAAATAAAAAATAATATCATTTTAAAATATCATTTTATAAGATTGTGTTTTTTAATTGTTTTTCAAATATTCTGGTTTTTTTAGTTTTATTTTGAAAAAATAATTATGTTATGAAACTTAGAAAAAATGGTATTAAAATACTAAGTTTATTTTTCATTATAATGTCAAGTTTTTAAAATTTTACAATATCAATTTTTTATTTTAACATATTTTAAATAATATAATTACTATATATACTTTTATCATTTATTAGAATAGAGAGATGAAAAAATAAAAATAAAAATACTTAATATGTTCACATGTGACATCAAAAAATCTTCTTTTATTATAAGTAATAGATTTGTACACATTAATCTTGAATCCTCATTACTTGTGAGCATTGTTGTAAAATTATTTCAAAGCAGCCGAGCACTCGGTAGGGTGCGGAGACAAACTTCTTCAACTTGATCAACTTTATTCAGATCAATCAAAATCGGAGCAACTCTACCCAAATTAGTCATGTCGGATTTTCGTTGTTCATCTATTGGTTTTGGTTAAGTTTATGTTGTTTTTTCATGAAATACATTGAAAGCCGAGAATTAAATGACTACTATGCTATAAGATTATATAACGAATATCACTTTGGAAATACTTTAGTATTCGAACATGTATTATTTTGATATTATATTAACATTAACGTATATCGCTATAAATATTATCAAATTTATAATATTTCACATAGATACTTTTTTCTAAATATCAATATTTTTTTAATAATTTATCATGTACAAGTATTAACTCAAATTCAATTAACGTAAAACTAAAATAGTCCTTTTGTCTCCATGGGCCAAAAATAAATCATCACTAAACTCACCACAACACAAACACAAAAAGTTACACAAAGATTTCATTCAACCTTCCACATGAAACGGTCTCTTTCCACCCCCACATTAATCTCTCCAAAACACCTTCAAATCCCTTCAATTAGCCTCTTTATTATTCCCCCTCAACACCCAATTAACCCCTCGTCACGACTCGTCGAAAACCATGCACGACAAGTCCGAAACCGACTCCTCGACCTCATCATCCGCCTCCCCCAAATGCACCTACATTGTCCAAAGCCCCTCCCGCGACTCCCACGACGACACCAGCCACAACAGCCGCCTCACCACCCCGACCGAGTCCCCCTCCCACTCCTCCTACGAGAGCCGTGTCTCGGGACCCTATCGCTTCTCGTTGATCGGCAAACAACAACAACAACAACAACAACAACATCATGAGTTTTTGAAGAAGAAAAAAGGGTGGCCCGCGCCGCTGTTTAGCGTGATCGATGAAGAAGACGAGGATTACGGGGACGATGATTACTACTATGATCGACATGTTACGAGACAATGTCGTGTTGTGATGTTTTTGATGGGGTTTGTGATGCTCTTTACGATCATTTGTCTTGTCACTTGGGGGGCTAGTAGACCTTACAAATTTCATGTTCAAATGAAGGTAAAAACTATAAACCCTACTCACAAACATACATATTTTATATATTCGTTTTAAAAATAATAATATGTTAAAAATCACGAGAACTATAGGATACGACGTTATGTTTTGCATAAAGGACGATATGATTACAAGTAGTGGTAAGAGAAACTAGGTGGTTATATAATCGTTCGTATGTATAGGATTCAAACTGATATGTACAACTGTATTATGTGGTTATTGTAGTTCTTAACATATTGTTTGTATTAAGAAAAACATTCTTCTTTATAGGTGTGTGTAGTATGATTGTTATTGGTAGGTGTATTATAAGTTTGGTACTGGTAAGTTCTAAGTTTAGAATTGATCCGGTTTTCTTACTAGTAAACCGGATCCAAACATTACGATAATACTTTTAGCTTAATTTTTCATCTAAACGATGGAGTTTAGTTAAAACCGGTTATTAGTATACAAGCATTACGTATGTATGTATATGAAAATGTCGATCTATTAATGTTGTATGGTATCTACCATAAAGATGAACATTTGCATTTCCGAAATTATTAATTTTTTGTTAAATCATATTGTTATCTAATTTAAAAGAATAAAATAGTAAAATGGTGCCTTTTGAGGTGTTTTAGATTGTATTTTGATGTGTTATATATGGATGGAATTATTACAATCAAATAATGAGATTTAAAGCTATTAAAGATGGTGTTTGAATATGTTTCTATTAATTAATTAATTTAATGCATGGGTTTTAATTTTTAGGCATTTAATAAGTTTGGTTATCAAAACTGATTATTTACTTTAGTATTTAATACGAGACATTGAGAATCAAATTAGCTCTATTTGAACACTTAAAAAGTAATTATGAACGGGTTAGAACATATATTATTTAAAAGACAATTAAGTTATTTGAAAGTTATTATCAACAAACTAAACCCTAGCAATTGATAATGTAGTCATAGTGACAATCTATCATATATCTTGTATAGTAGTAGTTTGAGATTGGAAATACCTTTTTAACTTTGTGACATGATGTATAAATGTTGTGGTATTGTAGAGTTGGAAAGTGAACAGTTTCTATTATGGAGAAGGATTGGATAACACAGGCGTATCGACTAAGTTATTGACGCTAAATTGTACAGTGAAGATGAACATACAAAATCCTGCTACGTTTTTTGGCATTCATGTCTCGTCGACTTCATTGAATCTCTATTATTCACGAATCATCGTTGCAAGTGGTCAGGTAAGGTTTTCAAACCAAAGGTTTTTTGTTTTTTGTCGGGCTTCGATCTTGAAAGAGATCGAGGTGATTTATACGTGATCATAATTACTTTACACATCACAAGGTACATTATTACTAGTAGATTGTATACCATATAGTAATTCTTCTGATGTCTGAAGTAATTGTGTATGAATCACCTTTCAATCTAAAATTCAGTTTACACAAGCTACTAATAGGGGTGTAAGTAATTGAGCTTTACTTATCAAGCTCGAGTAGGCTCGCAAACCTAGAAAAACATTTATTTGTCTAATATTTTTTAGTCTATTAAAAATACATTTAATTTTTTATGTAATAGTAACTTTTATATATTAAATCATGATAGGATAACTAAATAACATATATCAAGTCATATATAAAAGCATAGCTAGCTATAATGCATATATACAAATAGTTAATAAATAATAAATAAGCCAGTCTCAAGCTAACCTCGAACTTGACAAACTAAATATTAATCAAGCTTAGACTTTGCTCGTTTACACCCCTACCAATAAGGTAAGCATAAATATCACAATCTTACACTTTTGAGTGTGTAGAAGTAAACACAAATGTGTACATTGAACTAACTTGTTACACTATACTTACAGTTTGTAGACTTTTATCAACCAAAGAAAACCGAAACAAAAATTACAGTGAACTTGGAAGGTCGACAAGTTCCACTTTATGGAGCCGGGGTTGGCTTGGTTATGGCAAACGACTATGGTAGCGTCCCATTGAAGTTAGAGTTCGAGGTTTACTCACAAGCCAACTTGGTGGGACAGTTGGTGAAGACAAAGCATCGTTGGCGAGTCTTTTGCATCATGAAAATCGACACCCATAATAACAAAGTTATCAACTTTAAGCAAGATTCATGTTCGTATAGTTGAAATACAAATCAAGATCCATGATCTTGATCATTTTTGCTTGGTTTATGAAGATTGCTAGCAAGTGTGCCCTTCTAGTTACAAGTGATGTTATTTTTGTAGCTTTTTTGGTGCAATAAGAGATTAAATGGTGGTTTTTTCTCTTGCATCATTTGGCTAAGTATGGATACAATTGCTTCCACTTAAACATGTATGCACATATCATGTTAAAGCAAGGAGTTTTTGTTATAAATTAAATTATTAAGATCTTATAACTTTTGCTATAGTTTTTTAAAATGTTGAGTTGATCAAGAATAAGAACACACACAATCTCAGAATTTGTAACTCAGGTTTCTAAAATATCTTATGTTATACCCCTTTAGCTAATTATACATACATCATCTAAATAGATAATTATATTGAACTAGTAAAAAGGCTCATGCGTTGCGGCAGGGATATAAAATCGTTTCAAGTAGCACCAATGTCACATCACCGTTAACGACCACAAACACAAAAAAATATCGTATTATAAAGGAAATAAAAAATAAAAAATAAAACCGACGGATAGTTGACATAAAAACGTTGAACTACGCATGTGAAACATAAAACATTAAAAACAATAACAAAATCGATCTAGGACTCGCATGTTGTGACATGGCTGTTAAACGGGAAAAAATAGGCATAACAACGTTAAACTACACACGCACGTTACGGCGTTTTAGTTTAGGTTAAAAATTGTAAACATGATTAAAGTTGAAAATGAAATGTTATAGGGGTTAAATTGTAAAAAAAATCGTAAAAATATAGGTTTAAAATAAATAAAAAAATTATAGTGAAAAGAAACATGTATAAGTTTTAATGTTTACTATACTATACAACCATTAATGCATCAATAAGTTGAAAATTAATAATATTTAAATTATCAACAAAAAAAATACTTGTTAATAAAATAGATAATTAAAATAGTACTTTCATCTCAATTCGACAAGAAAGCTTGTTAATAATCAAATTATCAAGTATTCAAACATCACCTTGTTCTAAAAAAAGGACGTCTTTGTCGACCCCTAAATGACATTTGATACTCGATTGGTATTAATACAGAGTTCTCAACTTCAAATCATATTATTAACTGTAAGATGTGATGTAAAAAAAAATATAACAAATATAAGAAGTGATGTCAAAAACAAAAAAAGTATTAGCTAAAAAGTATCCAGAGTTAAAAAACTTTGAATGCTGAAGAATATGCAAGCAAATAGTCAAATTGTTTACAACATTCAGAACACTCATTTTCTGGATTTAACACGTCTTTTGTAATTAAATTCAATACGCAAGTCGCCTAGAAAAGGCGAGGCGTTTGTAGGTCGCCCAAACTGTATTTCTAACACATACAATCTTCTAAATTGTTTTTTTTACGTATACAAGTCTGATGTTACAAATACATTAACTATTTATAAGTTTTTGAAGGGATAAAAAATGACATAGATTTTGACCTGTTACCCAACTCATCAGACCCGCTTTCCTAAACTAGGTCTCTAAACAAAAAAAAAAATATAATGGTATTAACAATAGTATGCCTGTTGACTACAAAAAAGTCAATGGGAAATGGTGTATTCCTTAAAGCCCCTAAATGCTTACTGTGATGCTAGACTACTGGAGTCTTGTTGTGATTCTAAACTATTACTGCTATCGTCTGGTTTGTCGACGGCACAACCAGCAGGCAAAACCGTACTGCCGATCCTTGCTGGCGGCCAATACCGCAACACCGATCTCCCGATTATGTTTTTTGATGGTAAGGGTCCCCTGATGTGATTAAATTCAAAAAGAAACATTAGTTTCATTATTGAGGATCCTTACAAGAAAGACTATTAGCAATGTAAATAAACCAAATGATATAAAAATGATGTTGTGGAATGTAAATGTCAAAAATAACATGTGCGCGTTTTTAGAGAAGGCAAGATGGGTAGATGTAGATCACACGGCTTGGATAACGGGTCAAAAATGTCCGCTTTTTATAAATAGTATGTGTTAAACATAATTACAAAAAAATACCTTACAATAATACTCTAATCTTTGAAAAGATGCATAAAAATAGGATAATAGGCTTTCAATCCCATTTTAGCCAACTTTTTTACTTGATCCGTTGAGATAAACCACAACCCAAATCCATTTATGAAATGGTTTTAATTTTTGCATCTTTGTGAAAAGCTTTTTTTAAAGAAAAGCGAAATAGGATGGACGTGTTGAAGTGGGGTAAAGGGTCAAAACGGGTCGGGTTGCAATGGGTATATTTTAGTACGGTTGAAACACGTGAGATCGAGTTGACCCACTAACACTACTTGCCCATTCGTGTTTTTTATACATAATGAATGTTTTATTACCGCCTCTAACATATAGATAGCTTACCAAACATGCGAATCATAGCTGTTATTACGATTATCTCCCATCACAAAAACATAATTTTCTGGTACGCGCTGCAAATATAAACAAATACAGTGAATTTAGTAAGCATTTCAAGATTAGGGTCTCACAGATGATTAAAAAACATAAAGATCAAACATACAACTGGAGTCATTTCATATTTAGGTGCTTCATACGTGAAGTCTTCGTTTCTAACTATCCCATTTACTATTAGCTTCTCATTGTGTACCTGTGGAGAAAAAATTTGCAAATAGTAAACAATTGAGAACTTCAGAAAAAATAAAACCTTTGCAACTACCAGGACAACCCGAAAGATTAAATTTCTCATGATGAACTATTTACTTGGGTTATAAATCATGATCACGATGTGTCCATAGATTTCTTTCAACCAAAAAAATGATACCGATATCATCTTAGTGAAGGATCAACTTTAGTCAAGTGACAATATTTACTGCTAAAGCAGGATCTTTAAGTCAACAAGGTCAAAACATAAGATACAATGACCAAATCAAGAATATTAACAATCCGGTATTAAAACTTATTTCACTTGAGAGTTGAGACTACAAGTGTCAACAGGTGTTTTTCCATGGGTAATTCAATCTGTGCAGACCCAACACAATACAGACCCAACACGAAATAGACAAGTTAAGGTTTCAGGTCATAAATGGGTAGGCATGGCTAACCCGTTTCGTTTGTGTCGAGTTGTGGTTGACTTTACCAGCCACTTTTCAACCTACCATCCCGTTTAAATTTAAAAAATAAATATTAAACCTGGCAACCTGTTTTTTAAATTATGTTTTCTCTAGAATAAAAAAAGATAAACAAAACAGGTTTACCCGCCACCCATTCAATTCATCAATCCATTTTCTATTTATACTTTTATAACAAAAAGAAAAGAAATACAGGTTGATCTGCGACCCATTTAATTCTCCAACCAGTGTAACCCGTTTAGATATTTAAATTACACTAAATGTTTAACTTCCAGGTTAGGTTATATAAACTCAACATGAAATATCTATTTGCAATTTGGTAGGACAAACCAAGAAACTCACCTCCACTACATCTCCTGCCTTTGCAACAACTCGTTTAATAAACACATCATCATCGGTGTATCCCACCTCTTGAAGAACCGGGGGGCTTTTAAAAATCACAATATCATTTGGGCATGGCTTTCTAAAATAATAACTAACCTGAAATGGAGTTATAATTCAAGAACTCACCATTTGAGGAATCAAAATTAACTTAATTAATCATTTAAAAAAATAGTTAATATAACTTTTTACACATGAAAATTAAAAATGCATGTCATATATCATAATATGGAAACTAAACCAATATTGTTCAAGTCGAAAGAAACCTAAGCTTATGGTACAATATACAAATACACAAGAAGATATTATCCATGCCGTAAATGTATGCTACCTATTATTTTAGTACCTTCAATACTTTTACTATAAAGTCACAAATCAAAGATTTTAGTGCTTGTAAAACAAAAGTTATAACAGTTTTCAAAAATCACCTGTCACCCTTAAATTTTATATACAATGTTTTTTAAGTGTGGCGTATGGCATGCTTTTTATAAGTGATTATGGTATAAAGAACGAGCAGAATCAGATAATCAGTTTTAAAATGCAGGTAATAGGAGACAATGTTCGGATGGATATCTGCTGTTTTAAGTTATCACACTAAAATAATCAGCAGTTTTAGAGTTTGAAAACTATCAATATTTAAGGATACAAATGCAAATAATCTCCAAGTTAGATAATATAGCTTGATCAGAATCAGACACTCAGTTGTAACAAAACAGGTTGTAGAAGATAATCTTTATGCATGTTTATAATCAAATAATCAGCAGTGTTAGTCTTTGTCCAACTCCGATTACTGATAACATTTACATGTAAAAACAAGCTATATATAATCAGAATTCATAATCATTGATTCTGCAACTAATCAGTAATCACACACACTGATCATCCAAAACTGTAGATATTCAAAAAACTAAAATCAGTTTCATTATACCCATACACCATCTTCTGCAACTTAACACAATAATCAACTTTAAGTAAATAAATCAAGATTCCATAATACTTTTTCCCTCAAAATAGACCTTATGAACACAAATAACATGTAAAATAATAAAACAAAAGATCAAACTGCACAGAATTAACAAAATCAACCACAAATTCTACCTTCTCAGCTACAATTCTATCTCCAACATCAAATGTAGGATACATAGACAACGAAGGAATGAACCTGGGCTCCGCAACAAACGATCGAAACGCAAGCGAAACCGCAAGCGCAACGAAAACAGTTTTCGCATCATCGGAGCTAAAATCCACCCAATCTGGCAACAACCCACCTTTCTCCTCTTCAATCCCATCTCCGCCGTCTCCTCCACCACCACCGCCGCCGCCTCCGCCGCCGTCTAAATCCAACCCCACCTTAGCGGATTCTTTGCTCCCATTGCAGATCAGTTTGTGATATGGGGTTTTAGGGTTGCAGAAAGGTGTGAATTTGGGGGTTTTGATGGTGGTGGGAGTTAGGGTTTGTGATGAATTGGGGAAATTGAAGGTGGGTTTAGGGTTGTGTGAAGGGGATAAGTGAAGAAGATGTGAAGATACCATTTTTATCTCCGAAGTTCTTGTGGAGATCGAATTCTTGAATCTTGAAGTTTTGTTGAAAAGTGGATGCAATACAACTTATTTAACGGAATAACGGTGATGACGTGGATATTATTTTTTTAACTGCCGCGTGGATATTATTTTATTATTTTTTTCAACATTAATAGTATTATACTAGAAAATCAATAATGAGACCGACATATGGTAAGATTTAAACTCATAATCGTTTGTTTGGAAAGTGTATATATTTATTACCGAAATATGGTATTTCTTAGATAACGCATCCACCTCACATTAATAATTTCTTTTATTTTTGTCGAGCTTCATATTTTATCAGTAAACATTATTTATTTTCATATTTATCCACATAAACTACTAGTGTATATAATACAAGCGGAGATAAACATTTAATAACTTTCACTTGAGGAGGTTGTGAGTTTGAGTCTTATTTTTCCAAGAATATTTGAGTATACACTAATTTTTGCCCCGCAAAATTTCCATAAAATCAAATAACCGGTGTTTCTAACTATAGTTGTATTCATAAAATATCCTGCATGTCATCATTTTTAGAGTTGAAACCAATGTTAAAGAAGCTGCAGTGTTAAGATTTCTTAGGGCGCATTTGCGATTGCCTTTCAAAGACATGTGTTTCAGAATAATCATTTCAGATAAGCTACTTTCATACTGATAATCAACAGTTGATTATATCTCTTTAAAATAATCAATTAATAGTTTCATAAAAACACTCAAAAACTGGTTTTTTGTGATTTGGAAACACAATAATCAAAAGTTCAGTTTGCAAATGCAATCCCAAACACCTCATTATAAAGAATGTGTATGTTTTAAAAGGAATGCAAATATTGAGAACACTTGTATCTCACAAACAGTCATCATGTTACAAACAGTCATCATGTCACATACATATCAAATATGCTATATATATATATATATATATATATGAATGCAGATTCACTTGTTTGTTCATCTTATCAGCACTATAATCAATTTAGTTCAGTATTTCAAGTGAACTTAAATCATTAACTATCAACACTGAGTCATTGACCACTTAGCAGATGACATTAGGTAATAAAGATTCTTGATTTAGTGATAGAAGTACCAAAAACTCAGCTCAGTATAATCCCATAAAGTGTAATAGGCATAATGTTCTTCTACTGCATGTTTCCAACATATGTTTTCTTTCACTAAAAGCTGCAAAGTGGAGTAGTGTCAAGAAACTATAAAACTCGATTCTATTATCCCAAATCAAATGAGATGGACCCGCGTTCAGATGAAACTAAACAAAACAATACCAATAGAAACCAATACTCAACCATCAACATGATGGATGACAAAATACAAATAATTAGACAAATGATTTCTCCAACATATAACAACGAAATCTTGAAGATAAAGAGAATGACTCAAGACAAGAAACGATTGGAAAATAGATGTGAGAGTCGCCATTGATAAAGATGATGATAAATTGAGTCTTCAACTCTTCAAGATAATTAGATCTTCTGCAGCTCCAAATTATTATTTGATGATATGTAGAAGATGAAGAAGAAAAATAGTCAATATTACACCTTGTTCAACAAACCCAATAATATGCACCTTGCATCAGCCCATAAGCCCATTAGTCATTGCTGCTAGCTTGCTACAAACCCAAAATACTTCAATCCAAAAACAGCCCATAACATGCATAAAAGATAACAAAATAATCCAACATTAATTTTAATCATTTAAAATATGTTTGATATTGAATTGAAAATTTACATAAATTTTAACATTCCCCTTCAATTCAATAAGCAAACGTATTTATTACGTATTTTTTTTTTCAAATAAGATAAATGAGTTTACTCTGAAAGACATGAGAAAAACTATGATTTGAGCACAAAATTTTTTTTTAAAGAACCATGACAGTCAAACAACACTAAAAATTGAAAAAAAATATATACAATCCAATAACAAATCTCTTATTAAATGGCCGTTTGTTCAAGTTTGACTATAGAAAACTAGTTTACCAATTTATAGCAATCCAGAAAGACTGGTAATTTTCATATTGATAAAAGCTTCAGAAAATTATTTTCAAAAAGAACAAAAAAAACTCTATATCTCTATTATCAATTCCCAAACAATTTCATAAATTTTAATCGTACTATTCCAGATAAAAATCAACCTCACGAATTAAAAAAAGATACAAAAAGATAAGCACAAAAGACAAACACAGACTTCCATGAACATCAAGATTCTCTAAGGATGAAGAAGTGATGACAATAATGGCTGCTTTTGCATATGGATTTATTGACACCACTGATTCACTGAACTTGATATAGAACCTTCGCTCCAAAAGTGTTATTTCCATTAACAATTGACACTTATGAGATTCATAAGGTATCATTTGCCTAATATAAACAATCATTTTTCCATAACAAATCAGCATATTGCTATCCTTTAACTGAAAAACTCAACCTTAAGAACATTTGATCTTTTAAGTTTTGCAATTTTAAGCTAAATTTCACAAGTGTATTTTAGATTTCCTGAAGCAACAAAACCATAGCAAAATATACTCAGTTTGAACTTGACAACATTTGGAACCCGAAAAACTATTTCAACATTTTATCTTTTAAGAACCGAAAAAAATGATCAAATAAAAAAATAAATCTTTGTGTAGGAATCAAAAAGAGGTAAACTAAAATATTTGTTAGCATGACTTTGCTCACACCTGTTAAAAAACATTATAAATTTGTTTGTAAACAAATCAATATTTTTTCGAACATAGGTAGACATTTGTTTTTTTTTTTTTTTAAACATGTAGTAACTGCGTAATCATAAACGATCTAATAACAATGTAGTCGTGTCAATGAACAACAAAAGAAGAAAAAAGATGGTGTAGATTTCTCACATAAAGAAACACCATTTAGATTACAATTAATAATGTTTTGTCAAGTTACATCAAAATAGAAGGTAGACGGGCAACAAGCTGCGCCGCCACCCCTTTCTGAATAGCAAATCCTAACCTTCCAAAAACAAATCCTTGCCTCCCCGGGGTTGAGCAATGGTTGTCTATGACCCGTTGGACCCTGGTCAAAAAGTTGATAGCTTCTGGCGCTAGGGAGCCAAATGTATCAAAGGCAAAGGGAACAAAAGCGTGCTGGTTCTCTGCGCAAGCTTTAGCATGTTTATCCACTTTCTTTGATTCTGCCTTTCTTGCGCAAGCTTTAGCATGTTTATCAAAGGCAAAGGGACATTTGTTTACTCAAGAAAAAACTTTTTATGCAATGGAAACTTCTTGCCGTAAAAAAACCAAACAAATCGGCAACTTTTGTAAACAATTATGAACCAAAGAAAACTTGAGATGTCAATCACACATCAATAGACACAAATATTTTTTAGTAAAAGAAAAATAAAAAACAACAAAGAAGCAATCAGAAAAGAACGCATTTGATACACAATCTATAGCAATAATCAGATTAATATCTCATGAAACAAGAAGCCACAAGATTCCACAACACTACTAGAAAAACACCTTGAATCACATGAATCAAAACAAGAAAGAGTCACATGACTTTATAATAAGAAATGGACTTTAAATCCACTACCATTATAACATAAAGAACAAGTCATAAACATACAAACTTCCTGTATCACCATAGAAACAAAACCAGAAAACTATTTTGATAAAACAATGACTCATAAGATTCAATAATCAAATGAGAAGAAGTTTCAAAAAACAAGTCACACAACTTTTAGAACTTACAAAGACAATACAGAATATGTCACAAGACATATATCAACTTCCAGTAACACTAGGAAGGAAAGAAATCAAAAACATATCTGATAAGAAGAAAAAAAGCCATGTAGCTTTTAAGAACTCAGATTAACGTCTGAAGACAAGACTTGAGAGGAACTTAAAGACTAATTTGACATGATCAAAAACTTTTACAACTTTACAAGAAGTTAACATAGGATAACTTGTAAAGAACATAAAGACTAATTTAAATCAAGCAAAAACTTTTACAACCTCACAAAAAAAACTAAATCACAAGATTCAAGAGACCAGTCTGATAACAATAAGATGAATTGTACCAGACCATAAAGACACAGCCAAACATATTTTCATTGAATGCAAAATCACATAATTTGTAACAGAAACACATCTCACGTAAAAGAGAGCATACAAGGTTGTAAAAACATTCAAGAATAATCTTGCTAATACTAGTAATCAAAATACATGAATCACACGGTTTAACAAACTAGACAACAATATTATAGACAATAAGACGTATGCCCGTAAGGATCAAGCAAACCTTCATGAAAGCAATCATATTGTAATCCAAATAAGGTTTTCATGATACAAAATTACAAAAAAACCTTTCAAGACATAGTCATACCTGTAAGAATTTCTCACTGTTTGAGCCAAAACTGAATCATACGATTCAAAACAAATATTTGAGAACAATTATACAATTTGTGACAATTACTACTAGCATCTTTGATCATAGATAAAGTTCAATGCACGAAACATGTCTCAAAGAATGAACTAATAATAACACGAAACACATAATCAAGTCAACAACTTTAGACTCAATTGAACACATAAAACCAGTAAAAAATGACAAACTTCTTGGAGAATACACAAGTCTTAGCACCCATTGAATCTTTTACACAACATACCAAAAATGAGTGTATGTATGGCTTTAGAAAAACAATAGAAAATACTTATCATTTCATGTGACAACTCATGGTAAAACCTTGATTTGTTCATTAACAAACTTTACTCGATACATACCATAATTGAGTTAAAAACACAAGTCCAAGTTTGTAAAGTTTGTAAGAAATATCACTAAAAAGAATACATCTTAGGAGCACGATATTCTTTAAAAACTTAACTACAATATCCATATGTAGAATTACATGAAACATAACAACAGTTATTTAGAGAATTATGAGATGACAAGTAAAATTCAAGTCCTTGTTTACATTAAAAGAAACTAATCAGATCATGAATATTGAGTTTTATCAACCGAATAGAAGACCAGAATAAAAAAAATTGAACTCCCAATCACGGATGCTTTCAATATCTTTTGTTTTGTTTTTGTAGAAAGCAGTACCTAAACTTAAGAGTTAAGAACAAATCATTAAGGAACACACCAACTTTTCACCAAATATTCAATCAATGAGAGTATCAATAATAAATCATCCATGACAAGGTTTAAACAAATCTAGAACACAATCACACCCGAGAACCAAGAGATCAATGAATGTCGGCATATAAGCATGCAAACATAAAACAACCAGCATTAGAGATTTATCAAAGTTGTTATGCAAACCTTAAGAAAACATAAACATTTGATCACATACCAGTTAAAGTAGTAATATAATGTCAAGAAAATAATGCAACAGTTAAAAAATGTATGAATCTCCCTTTAAACCAAGATCCAATGTTGGCACCCCTAACCCAACCAAGAATGCTTAACAAAAAAAATCAATTGACAGAAATTTAAAACGGATAAGAAGTTCCTCAGATCGCTTTATTGTCAAGAAGCTCCGGTAAACCTTCAAAATAGTGAAGTGAAAGTTTGGCAAAACATTATTCGTGTGTACAAGACCTTCAATAACTCCAATCTTCATACAAATTACTGCCACCCAGTGGAAGATGAACAACCCATCCAAGATCAATCAAATCATCACCTATGAATTAGGAATTTTTGAGTTACAGCGAAAGACAAACAATAACTTAGTGATCAACACTCTTGGACTTTTGATAAGAGATGAAGCGTTCTACTTTCAAGAGCTGCTCACATATCCCAAACTAAAAACCCATGAATCAGGATTACGAGACCACGCAACAACAGTAGAGATGATTAACCACCGGAGCAGGGAACACATATTAGACAGATTTGGATTTCATATTAAAGAATATGAAAACAATAAAGGGCACAATAAAAGCTTGAACCACCACAAAGAAGATCACCAATAACAAGGGTTTATATTAACCCCTAATAGCCATATACATAGGCACTCAAGTTTAGAGTTTTAGATCTAGTGAAACTTTAATTGAACGGATGATAACTCTAAGATTATCAGATCTAGGGTTTGTTCACAAGAAAACCCTAATAAACGTTAAAGACCAGAATCGAATAGATATGATGCGAACAACTCAGAATCATGAGCCTAAAGCTCTGATACCATGTCAAGAAACTAAAAAACTTGATTCTATTATCCCAAATCAAATGAGATAGACCCACGTTCATATGAAACTAAACAAAACAATACCAATAGAAACCATACTCAACCATCAACATGATGGATGACAAAATACAGATAATTAGACAAATGATTGCTCCAACATATAAGGACGAAATCTTGAAGATAAAGAGAATGACTCAAGACAAAAAACGATTGGAAAATAAGTGTGAGAGTCGCCTTGACAAAGATGATGATAAGTTGAGTCTTCAACGCTTCAAGATAATTAGATCTTCTCCAGCTCCAATTATTATTGATAATATGAAGAAGATGGCAGGATCGGTTAACGTCACTTAATATTTAGCTTTTCTCTCAAACTCACTTAGAACACCACTATAACACCCGGTTATTTTTAAAATCCAAGATAAAAAGAATAAAAACAAAAAAGGCAATAAGGTCCAAGTGGAGGGACTAAATGTGTTCAAAAGGACAAAACTTTGAAAAGTTGGTGTAAAGGTGGGCATGGTCGCCCACCCTCACTTCACATCACCATTTTCTTCGGTTCTAGAGAGAGAGAGCAGAAGAGAACTCTCGGTTTGTGGAAGAAGAAGAAGAAGTGAATGAATTCAAGGTAAGAATTCGTGGTTTTTACATGTTTATGATGGGTTTCACCCCGGTTATGTGTTTGTATGCTTATGGGTTGTGTTTGTGCTCGGGTGTGTGTGTTTTTGGTGTTGTTTCTAGGTGTTTTGAAACTCTTTGCAAGCGGGTTAGAAGGAAGAACACCCACGTTGCACCAGGTGAGTTCTAGACCCCGGTTTTTACTTGTTTTCAAACATCTTTGGGGCTGAAAATGTATTTAAATATTTTTCAAATGTTTGAGTATGTATACCCGTATGTTTTGTGCATGAATGAATGTGATTCTTGAATTCTTATAGGTTATTCATGTTTAGAATAACCACATTAAGCTTAGAGTAGATAGATTTGATGATTGGGTTGAAAACATATTGAAAATATGTTGAACAGAAGGTCCATGCGCCTAGATAAGGCTCATGCGTCTGAAAATGCCATAGTAAGAACTAAGTGTGATCCATGCGCCCAAACAGTAGCCCATGCGCCTAAGATTACCTTAGAAATGATGAAGTCCAGCCCATGCGCCTGAACAGTGGCCCATGCGTCTAGAGATGTTAGCTGGACGACTAAGTAAAGGGCCATGCACCCAAGTGGCCCATGCGCCTAAGTGTCCATGCGCCTGAATTACTCATGCGTCTAAGTGTTCATACGCACAAATAGTGCCCATGCGCCTGAATAGTTCATGCGCCTAAAATGAAAATGCTTAAGTATTGGCTGATACGCCTACATAGTGATGAAACGCCCGAACAGGGCTCATGCGCCCAAATAGTTCCCATGCGCCTAAGACTTAGAAATTTCTACAGAATTTTTCTGGGAGTCTGTGCCTTAGGTTTTGATTGAGGTTAACTAAGGGCTTATTAATGATGTTGTTTCATGCATGATATGATTGATTATGATTGTTCCTTATTATTGTTATTGCTATTATTATTACTTATAGTATGTGACTTTACGTGGTATGTTATTATCGTAACATAAAGTATATCGTAATAATAAAGTGAAAAAGCAATAAAGAAAGAAGAGGAACATTAATGAAAATGTTAACAAGTCTTGCAAGCTTACAGGAGGTACATAACCATGTTGTCGTTAGCTCAACTGTGCTGCGGGTTAGCTACCTTATTATGCACACAGGGTCAATCAATTGAGATTGGCAGGACCTTTGCAGCGTGTCCTGGGTGATTGGGTTGGCCTTGTACATAGTATACAGTTGACCCTTTCGGGGGATACAATTGACCCCTTTCGAGGGATATAGATGGCCCATCACCCGTTTTCCATCTCGCATATAGTTGGGGTATTGCTCACTGGTCCATACAGAAAGTGAAACATAAATATAAAAGTTTACAGAATAGACAAGGCCTACAGTAAAGTGATCGAACAATATTTGTTCATATAGTTGATGCGTGCTCGCATATACAGTACAGAGTTGTATTTTACTGAAAAGAGTATTTTCTTATACAACATATAAAAAGTATTTTATTACTTATAAAACTAGAGCTCACTCAGCAACGCTGACGTTTATACATTTTCAGTTGGCAGGTAATTATTGCTGAGGATGGCACGAGGGTGAAGCTACACGGCAGGGAAAGTCTGACATCCATTCGTACTCTGTGTTGCTGTTGTTTTGTAATGCATATAAACAAGTCTTTTGTAAACAGTCAATGATGATGTATTTCTTAACAACAGTGTTTTAAATGAAGTGAATGACTTTTGATAAATTAATTCCGCTACATAGGCTTGTTTAATTGTAATGTTTAATGTTTTAATTGCTATAAATGACCAACTGTGAGGTTTCCGGGAACGGGGCCTTACAAACACTCGGATAAAGATAGATTCAATAAGAGTTGAATACAATATAGCAAGTAATAAGGAACACAAGAAGTAATTTTCAAGGTACTTTTATATATTGCTTATCAACTCAAATAATACAAGACTCTTACAAGCAATGTGGAATGAGTTACAATGAGAACCTATATATAATACTATCTACAGCCAGATATACTTTGATACCAGTTGGGATCCTATAACTAAAGCCTATACTACAAGACTATAGTTTAAGGTATCTCGGATAAAGTCTTATCTGAGATATGATAGCCAGGACATGTCCCTGACTTACCTTTTGTTACCAACTAAAGTTGGTAAAATGTACTATCATAAAAGGTGAACAGTGAAATAAAGTATGGTCAACTACATGGCTCTTTAGGAAGAAGTCATGCAGTATCAGAGGTCTGCAGTGGAGTGTCAGAGACCATACTTGTGTCCACTGGTTCATAGCAGTGTCTTCCGAATGTTAAGTGGCTTCGGAAGAACAAGTATACTTTGATACCAGCTGGGATCCTATAACTAAAGCCTATACTACAAGACTATAGTTTAAGGTATCTCGAATAAAGTCTTATCTGAGATATGGTAGTCAGGACATGTCCCTGACTTACCTTTTGTCACCAACTAAAGTTGGTAATATGTACTATCATAAAAGGTGAACAGTGGAATAAAGTATGGTCAACTACATGGCTCTTTAGGAAGAAGCCATGCAGTATCAAAGGTCTGCAACGGAATGTCAGAGACCATACTTGTGTCCACTGGTTCATAGCAGTGTCTTCCAAAGGTTAAGTGGCTTTGGAAGAACAAGTACTTCCGAAGCCACTTATACTTCGGAAGAGACTGCTTCTTCTAATGCTTGGGAACTTCTTCTTTTCTTTATACTTCGGAAATAGTCTTTTGATTGTTCTCTTAAGACTTGATCTTCGGAAGCATGCTCTTGACTTCGGAAGTAGAGTTCTATCTTCGGAAGTTGATCTTCACTTTTTCTTCGGAAGAACGCTACAACCTTCGGAAGTTCCATGCTAAGCTTCGAAAGCCCTTGCATGTAATACCAAAATTGTCTAAGTGAATTGATTTTGGTTGCACCAACCTTTTTTTTGATCCAACACAACCTTTTTTTTGATCCAACAAAGATGAAGAAGAAAAATAGAGAAATATTACACCTTGTTCATCTCTCACTTCTTAAATACAAGTCTTTATAACAAACCTAATAATATGCACTTTGCATGAGCTCATAAGCCCATTAGTCATTGCTGCTAGCATGCTACAACCCAAAATACTTCAATCCAAAAGCAGCTCATAACATGCATAAAATATATCAAAATAATCCAACATTAATTTTAATCATTTAACATATGTTTGATACTAAATTGAAAATTTACATAAATTTTAACAAATAGTCAATCATGTTGAGTAACGGGTCAAACAGGTAACTTTTAGTACAGATTGGGCTCTCCCAAAAACACATTTTATCTTTACTTTTTTGGCACTCATAAATTAGTAATGTGTTACATATGATTAGGAAAAAGTATTTTTCTCTTACAAAATGAATAAGAAGGTTTTATGCACTTTGAACACACTATGGGCAACTTTCAACCATTTGACCCTTTTATGAGATGCTAAATTGGAACACAAATCATTAAAATGTTGCTTACACTTTGTCCATTTATGGGAAACTATTAAAACGTCATTCATGATTAATTACGGAAGTCAAAAACAAGATGATTACAACAAACTTTAATATTTTTAATTCAGTGATTTAGATAAATGTATGCATAAAGCCTACATTTTGAGAGACTTTCAACTTTTTCTTTTGAAGTTGATTTTTTCCTTTTATTTTACATATATGTCCCACTTGAGGTCCCATTGACTATTGACCACTGATTGTAAATCAGACCCTGATTTTATTGACTGAATTTTGATTACACTGAGGACGTATAGTTTAACTTGATATATGAGAGCAGAGAGCTCGCATGTGAAGTTTAGAGTATTTAGTGTGTGAGGGTGGGAGTTGAAGCTTAGTGTTAAGATTTTAGTTTCTATAATCAAGAGATGATTGTGGGTTCTAACCTTCCCATCACTAATTAGTTACTAACTAGTATTTGGGCTCTCGCGTTGTGATGGGGTGTATAAAACCATATTAAATAGTACGAGTGTTACACACCGTTAGTAACCATCAACACTGGAAAAAAATTGTATTAAAAAGAAAACAAAAACAAAAAAAATAAAACTAAACGGAAAGTAGTCGTAAACACGTTGAATTGCGCACGCTATACATAAAACGTTAAAAACCATAAGAAATTCGATCTAGGACCCATACGTTACGATGTATATGTTAAATGGGAAAAAAATAAGCATAGCAATGTTGAGCCACATGTGCATGTTACAACGTATTAACTCTCAAAATTTAAAACGTAAATAAAAAAATTGAAAATATCAAAGTATTGAGGACTAAACTTGAAAATGAAAAATTATATCGGTTAAGTTATGAAATATGTTAAAAAGGTTAAAAGGTAAAAAAAGAATTAACAACATTTTGTGCACATTGCACAACAATTAATGCATATGACTCAACACGTAAAACTTATTTGGCTAAGCAACAAATAAGATACAACTCTTAAAATATATGATACAATCAAAATGCAATAACCAAATTGGTAATTAGTATTATATTAATTAAAGAAAATAAAAAGGTTTAGAGTGTCATATTTGAGTGAGTCGTTGTATATCATTAGACATCGAAATTTCTTTTTCTTATTTGTTTAGGGTAGGTTATAGTAAAAAGATTTTTAGTCTAAAATTCTAAAAATTATTGTAGACTTGACATGTGTCTTTCTATTGTTTTAAAAAATAAAGCATTTTGATTATTGTATCAAATAATTAAGCTCATTATGTCATATACGTTCATTATGTCTTATACGTTCATTATGTCAAATATTAGTTTATTGTGTCAAATATCAGTTCATCGTGTCATATGTTTTACATAATTTGTTATGTGTATTTGTTATTGTGTTTTACGTTTTAAATCATTTTGTGTTGTTTTTGTTATTGTTTTTATAGATTATAAACTTGTTATTTATCATTGTGTTTTACAACTACATTACACAATGATATACTTTCAAAATTTGTTTTTCAAAATTCATAGTATTAAAGACAACACAATATGTTATTTTTTTATTTTTTAATATATTATATAAACTTATTGTTATTAATTATTGTGTTCTATCATTGGAAGTACACAATAATATTATTTCACCAATGTATTTTTTAAAACTTACAGTAGTCAAGATGACACAAATAATGATTAAAAGACACAATGAAATATTATGTTATTTAGTCATTGTTTTAATGTATAAGGTTAATTAGTTGTTAATTTATCATTGTATTTTACATATTAGATATAAACAACAATATTATTCCAACATCATAAAACTACTTATTTTAAAAAAACAAAATAGTATTCAAATTAACATAATAACTAATAAAAAGATACAATGAACCGTACTAAAGACATAATGATGATATATGATCTAAAACGTAACATGTTTTTTTATTTTTTATATAACAATACAATACTCATTTTAATGATATTGAACACTTGATTTTATGGCATAATTTTTATAAAAAAATAATGTCGTACTTAATAGTTATAAACGTATAAAAAATGAGAAAACTTGCAAAAGATCAACAAAAATAGCTATTTCTAAAATAATCTTTTAACAAACTGTTTCCTACAATTTAATACCAATCATTAATTAAAGAGGTGGATGGTTGAGATTATTTTTATATTTTTTTAGTTTTAAAAGACTTTATTTGAACTTTTCCATTTATTTATCTATGTAAACTGGTTAATGACTTCGTACAATTGACCTATATGGTCGTTTTTTCCGCTCTACTGTGTGTTATCTATATTATTTTTTTATTGCTTTAGAGCCAAGTATTTTTCTGAAAACAATATCTCTATTCATTATGACAGAGGTAACGTTTGACTATGATTTCTATTTATTATGATAGAGGTTAGGCTTGACTATGATTTGCGATGCAGATATGTCTTGTTTGTTAGATACAAACGTAAAAAGGGCTAGGTTGTGAATCGGTGCATAACCAAATTGTGTGACTGCCGAGAAATTTGATGATCTTATTAATGTATATACTTACAAAATTTGAAGCTACTCTATGGATGCTATACTTTTTTTTTAGATTACTACAAAGTATTGTGCTTTAAAATTTGACCATAAAGATTTCATACATTTTGAATAATGAATAACATATTTTTTATTTTTTTATTTATTGAATAATTACAAAAGTAAACTACTTTTTTATAAATTGACCACAAAAGTTTTGCCATTTCGAAATTTGACCAAAAAGGTTTTTTATTTACAAATATTGAATAAATGTCATATATTCTCAACTTTAATTAAACTTATGCTATACATTCATCTGTTTATTATTTTTACAAATAGATCACAAAACTTTGTTGCTTAAAGTTTGCCCACAAAGTTGTTTTTCCCCTTTAAATGTAATTAAACTACATAATGAGGATGTATCAACTACTATATCATATGTTATAAACCAAGCGCTGCAACATCGTCTTCGTAGCACGAGGCTGCATCTATTAGTTAAAACTAAGAACTAGACTTTGTAGAAGAAAGTTTGATTTTGATGTAGAAAAAATGTATTTTTATTTTATAAAATTAGTTACATAAATGATATTAAATCTTCATAACCTATCCACTTACTCATCAAATAATGTCATGTGACATACAAAAGAAACAAGGCTCTCATATGTGTATAGTATGGGGTCCTCGAGTCATCATTATGAAATGAATGTATACATTCTTACCTTGAATTTCTAATTTTTTTAAAGATGATATACTTTGACTTGGATTAAGGTTATTTTTTATCTGTCAAATTGAACTCAATAATTAAACTACATCTTTTACACCATGGTATCAAAACCCAAAGATGTTTTTTTTAAGAGTTTTGAGTCTCTACTAGTTTGACAGTGTGTTTTTTACCCGAACTCAAATATCAAAACTCGAACCCAATTAAAGACTAACCTGAGGAACCCAACCTGATTATTACACTAACCCGAACCCGACTTTTATAAATGGTGTGGTTTCTGGGTTGAGTTTGTAAGATTCGGGTCAACCCGATTAACCCGAATATTCGTTTTTTAAAAATTCCACGATTTATATATATATGTGTGTGTTATGCTATAATTTACAAGATTTGAAAATGATTTTCTAAACTTTATATAATATTGTTGTGGTTCCAATTTATTATATAAACTCTAAGGATAATTAATATATAATGTCATTTAATAATTAAATATGCATAATAAAGTGATTGTAAATATGCAAAAAATTTTCAATCAAAATAATAAACAAAATTCTATATTGATAACACATGTTAAATCTCATACATGTATTTAAGATCATATATATATTGTTTATACAAACATTTGAGATAACGGATAATTTAAAACTTAATGGTTTAGTCTAACCTGATTACCGATTAACCCGACCCGAATAAACCCGAATATTGAAACCCGAAAACCGATTAAATGTTGCTTATATGGTTTGGTCTTCGGATTGATTTTCTACACCTAAAAACCCGAGGAACCTGACCCGAACAAACCGAAACCCGATTAAAAAACCAGAATAACACCCCTACCTCATCCCTCTTGCTCAATAAAAAGAAATATAAATAATAATTTTAAAATTTGTATATGTTTTAATTAAGGAAGATTGTCTTGTGATGGAACAAAAAATAGAATGTGAGTTCGATATCATTAAATTGTAGTACTGTACAACCCTTCCAATTGGTCCCAAAATGGCTGTATTGGCTTTGGCCCTTGAGGCTTTTTTCAGGTGGTCTTATTGGCTCAGACACCAAATGACAAAATAACTTGCAAGTGCAATGACCATTTAGCCCCTCTTGGTCAGAAAAGGGTACTTTTTATACATTAGAGGTCCTTTACACATAACTAATAAAGTTGAGTATCTTCTTCTTCTAAAAGAATTGTAATCTTAAAAAATTATTTACATCAATTTAGATATATCCAAAGATGGTTGATAACATAAAAAATGATCCGGACAATGATTCGTATAGCGAGTTATCATAACACGTGTTGTTTAAATTTATAATAATCAAGATGATTTTTAATATAACAAAATGATATTTTATCCTGATACTAATACGTGTAACAATGTATAGTTTATCATCGACAAATTATACATCATGGTTTTTTCATGATACATTGTACACAATCATACGTGTGAGTATCATAACTCTTACATCTTTTATGTTAAACAATGACGTTCACGTCAACTCTAGAGAATTTAGTTGCAATAAACATTTAAATACGTAATGCATCCGTAAACCCATGAATCTTTCTAATAGAGGTCACACTATGGAATCAAACTTAGACTAGTTTTCTACATTTAATATTCCGTCATTAAAGACCGCATGTTTAACACATAAACTTTGTTTTACCATATCTCAAAAGTAACGTCTTCAACACAAGTTATATTTTACACGACCCTGTTGGTTAGTAGGTTATTGAAATGATCACGTTAGCTTTCACTAACGGATTCTTTACCGTTATATGAAAAAGCTCAAATTTATTTTATTAAAATAATATTATTTAAAACAAAAAGGTAAACAAAAATATTTCTGTCTAAAGTATGTGACCACCATTTTACATAATGGCCTAGACAATCCCAATTCCTTTGAAAGCTCCAAGATTCCTTCATGGGTTCACCCCCCCACCCCCACCCCCACCCCCCCCATCCCCACCCCCACCACCACCCCACACCCACCCCACCCCCACCCCCACCCCCACCCCCACCCCCACTTCCCGCCAAAAACCTAATCTCCACCATTTACCACTAAACTTATAATACTCCAAACATTTTTCACATTCTTTCACACATAGTGAACAAAATGGTGATGGGTTCATCCAATTTGATGATGGGGTTAACCCTGGTGCTAGTGGTTGTCTAGCCGTGGTTCTGGGTTAGTCCTTGTTCTATTGGCGGAGCTCTACTGCTCCATCCTCCTACGCCGCCGTAACAACACCACCACCACCACCGCCACCGTAGACACCACCACCGCCACCATCACCACCACCCCACCACCACCACTAACCAACCTATACACACAAAGCATCCTCACAGCCCCAAGAAACCTCCTTTACCCCTCAGCCGCCGGAGATGATATAGAAAAACAACAGTCGCCGGAAAATCAAGAAAATTTTCAAGATTTGGTGTACATTTCGAACCCAGTGTACGACGGTGGCGAAGACGGGAGAAAGAGCATAAGGGTCGCCGGAAACACGCCGTTTGAGACGCCGGACAGCTCGCCGTCGCGGCTGGAGACGGAGGAGACGTCATCGGACGACGACGGTGGTGGTGGTGGTGAGAGGGAGGAGGAGATAACGTCGGCGAAGTTGGCGGTGGCGATGGCGGTGGTGGTGACGCCGCCGTTGACGCCGATGAAGAAGCTGCCGGAGACGGTGGATGACGGTGGTAACGACGATGGTGATGACGGTGGTGGTGGTGGTGATTTGAATAGTGTTAATGGGGTTTCTTCTTCTTCGTCTTCTGGAACACCTTGTACTTCTCTTTCTTGGTGATTTTTTTTTAAAATTATTATTGTTTGTGTTTTATATTAAAACTAACATAGTTTAGTGGGATTTAATAACTTAGTTTAGCATAATGGTTATTTTGTTAATAAAGTTATGATTTCATAAATCATAATGCATTTATGTTGCTTTACGGTTCGGTTTTAATATTCTTCTAGACAAATCATTAAGGATTTAATATTTGCTAATTAAATAAAACGGTTTAAAGTAAAAATGAAATCAACCAAACACTACTTAGAGTTTTATTAAATGTTTGAGCTTATTGAACTTTCAAACCAACTTCTTAATAGTTACTAAAAGGTTATATCTTAAAAGTTTATAGTATTTTAATGGTTACAATATAAATATTAAAGACTATCAAACAATTTTTTAAACATGAATAAAATTATTTTCTCATTTTATTGACTACGAGAATTCTATCACCAGAAAAGACAGACGCAAACATATGCTTACGATTATACCAACACTTCAAAGCTGACACACCTTAATGTTTATACTAACAAAAGAGAAAAAAACAACTTTACACAAGTAAAGAGAATATTTCTAAAACTATACAATGTTTTAACATATTATTGACTTTGCTAGTATAATCAAGTAAATTATGTAACGTTTTAACATATTATTGATTTTGCTAGTATAAGCAAGTAAACTATGTAACGTTTTAAATTTAGCTAGTTAAATCACATCTTATATCGTGAAATTTAAATTTAGTTTTTTCTAAACTAACAAGCCTTAAAGAACAAACTATAACTTGCTAACTGATTTCACTAAGGAATCACATAAACTTAAGGTATCTTTGGTGGTACCATCTTTTATTTATTTTATCATGTTTTTTATAAAAAAAGCATTTAAATCTTTTAATTGCTAGATTCTGATGGAACAGTTCGAGAAGAAAACACACAAACCGTGCGTTACTATTTTTAACTCACATACCCAAGCCACGCCTCTATTATACCAAGGTTTTTTGTCCCCTTTTTAACACACATACACACACAATAATTAAATATTATTTTAGCATAACAATTTAAGATTACTTATTTTATTATTACTAGATTTGCTTGTACAAATAGAGTAAGACAAACTTATTATAACAACTCTTGCTAACTAAATATAATAAAGATTCACTCAAATTTTATGAAATATATATGTCCATTGGGAGAATGGAGATTTTCATTGGATTCTATTTTCAGGAAAAGAGTAATATGTTAATACTAGAGAAATGTAGCATGCATGTATTGTCTTCTTCTACTTGTGCAATAACGACAACTCTTAAAATAACTTTTGTGCCCTTTTGATCGAGATATCTTCAAATAAATATAATAAATATGTTTAAAGCTATACAATGCACACTTTAAGGATTGATATAGCATTATAACTACTCACTTTACAGATTTAAACACTTACATAATGGTGTATCTCGAGGTGAAACCCGACACATAAAGGTCCATTAAACGCAAACATGTTTTGTAAACATCAGGCGCGAAAGGACACCTAACCTTTGCAAGACATCTGACCTCTAAAACACGACTGTTATCCCCAAACATTACTACGTTGTGTCTATTTAGCGAATGAATGACTTTGAAGATATACTAAATACTCAATACCCAACAAAAAATCTATTGAATCAGGTTTAACCCTCGAAGGCGTATTATACGCTTTTGAAACACCCCTTATAGGTGCATATGTAATTTGACCAGATTATGAAGACAAATCGTTTGCAGTCTCCAAACAATGAGCATTGGAGTGTCGTCATTGAGAATATAGTTATTAAAGGTTGAAATGAAGCAATGATGTGTTCGAGATGAGAAATCTATGATGGTGGTGTTTGTGGAGGCGAAAACCCCACTTGCGCGGAAATGAATGTGTATTTGAGGATGTGATCCATGGTTTACATAAGATAATTCATAATGAGAATGCCTTTACATCATAGTAAGCGTATGCTTTATACACAAAGAGCTTTAATACCTTAAATACGCTCAGTCACTCACTTAGTCATATGAACCTACCCTCAATGTTCGACGACATCTAAGGTATCTTGAAGCACAACTTCCTTTTAGGGCCTAGGTCTTAAACACATGTCATATATGAGTCATGTCTCAGTTGTAGTCGGTTGTAAGTAGTCGTGTCAAGGCTTAGTGAAGTTGTTAGCCTATTCATTGCCTTATTGATTGGTGTGTATTGAAAGCCTAAGGTGCATCATGTAATCAAAGAAGATTTTTTTATTGTGAAAATTGATTAAGAAATCTACTAATTACACAAGTCCACTATTATAAACAATATGAAATATAGAGAAAACTAAAGAACTTATTGCTAACTAAATGAATAAACTTTAACTAACTAACTAATTATAAATCAAATGAAACACGTGGGAAATGAAATCTCTAGTTCTCTACTTCTCTACACATCCGTAGTTGGGCTTATATAGATTTGGACTCATGGGCCGTAATTCGCAAAGAAGGTTCATGTTGGGCCTTAACTAAGTGTTTCACTAAGATACTACTTCTAGACTAGCTCAAATAAAAGGCCCAAAACCATGCTTGTTAAGTAGCCCAAAGGCCACAACGATACATATAAAGAATTCAAACAAAGTCGCACGTTTTTTCATCTTTTGGAATTTCTTCATAATCTGCTCATACCCACATCAATCAATAATCTCTCAACATTATAGTTCGATCAAAGGTATAATTCTTGAATTGATTTTAGTGTTATGTGTGTTTGAATACTGACATTTGTGCATTGACGTTGTATGCTTCTGATTATTGTTTGTGTTTTGTTGAAGACTGTGATTGAGTGGGTATAAATTGATCTCGTATTGGTTTCTTTAAGTTTATGTAGTTCTGCAAGTGGTTTTGAAACAAGTGTTTGCCCAATCATCTATATCAAACACAATTATAAGAATTATGAGCTTGACACGTATCCTTTTATTATTTTAAAAAGGTTGATATTTTGGTCCAGAGCGGCCTGTGATTCAGGATTGATCGACGCCCGTTGTCTTATACGTTCATTGTGTTTTATACGTTCATTGTGTCATATATTATACATCGTTTGTTATGTGTATTAATCATTTGTGTTTTATGTTTTAGATTTTTTGTGTTATTTTTGTTATTATTTTTATAGATTATAAATTTGTTATCTACCATTGTGTTTTACAATTAGAAATACACAATAACATATTTTCACCAATATATTTTTTAAAATTAATAGTGTTGAAGATAATACAATGTTTTATATTTTGTTATTTAATTTTTAATAGATTATATAAACTTGTTATATATCATTGTGTTTTACCATTAGAAGTACATAATGATTTATTTCACCCATGTATTTTTAAAAACTCATGGTGTTCAAGATAACACAATGATACATTGTGTTATTTGGTCATTATTTTTATTGTATTTAGTTAATCAGTTGTTAATTTATTATTGTGTTTTGTATATTATAGATACATAACAATGTTATTCCATCATTATATTCTTGAAAATTCATCAGTTTAGAAAAACACAGTAGTATTCAAAAACATAATTACTAACAAAAAGCATAATAAACTGCACTAAATACACAATGACGAGATATAAGCTTAATAATGTAAAAAATGAACTTTTTATATAATAATACTGTACTCATTTTAAAGATAAAAACGTTCATTTTTTGGTGTAATTTTTTATAAAAAATAATGTCGTACATAAAATTTATGAACGTTTTAAAAAAAAGGGTAACTTGCAAAAATCAATAAAAATGATTATTCCTAAAATACTACTCTAACTAATTTTTTCATACAATTTTAATCTCAACCGTTGATTAGTAAAAGATGGATGATTGAGGTTACCTACTACACTTTTTAGTTTTAGAATGCTTTGTATGTACGATTGTAAACCCTTTCCTGTATTTATACTACACTTCTATTTATCTTAATATAATTCAAACACTATTTAGATAATCAAAAAGTTAAACAAACTCACTCTTAGTTTAATACAAACTCAACCAAAATATTGATAATTATTATTTTATTTAAATAAAGACTAAACATTTATTCACCTTTTTAATCTTGTTCCACGTGGATCTTGAATACCTTGTAACACTCGTACTTCTTCAATCTTAATGCATGGTCTCTTGTTTTCACCCCACAACAAGACCTTTAGAGTATATACATTTAAAATACGTCTAAACACTTAATATAAACACAAAATTAAACACTATCCAGTCCATCAGTTTTTGTGCTTCTTTTCCTCATAAATTACCAATAAAATTCTCTTTTTTTATTTTTTGCCTATCACCTCCTTGAGCAGATATCCACAACTCCGAGTTCTTCCGGGTCCTAAAACTACATCGTTCCTAACCACCATCAAAGAAAAAAACACTAGCTTGCTACCCTGCTGCTCCTGTCGTTTTTCTTCTTAACCTGCTAGGCAAGACTAGATTCAAAGCCTTCAAAGCCTTCTACTAGATTCAAATCCTTTTTATTTGCTATTCGTAAATCTAATCAGATATCTTCTGCAAAAAACCCTCCTACCTTGGTTACTTCATTTTTATCCTCAACGGTAAAGAAAAAATATGTTGTTGATCCTGACTTTGATGATCCTATTAATAGAACTGATCTCACCTTGATTGACTTAAAAAAATCCACACAAACTTCCTCATTCATTATTTTGATTGTTTGCTACAGGAAACAATTTTGGTTTGTTTTCCTGATCTCTTGTTCGTTGTCTTAAGTATTTGATTTTTTTATCTTAACTACACCCAAGTCTTTGACCTCTTGCCTTCTTGTGTGTGAGCTACACCTAGTTTTAATACCAATTATTGGCCAGAATCATTTATATCAACAAGACGATCTGTCTCAACCGTAAGAATATTATTATAAACAAAAACACAACAAATACAATGATTATAACTCTTTATTTATATTACACTTCTAGTTTAATACTAACTCAACCAAAATATTAATAAACTAATATTAATAATTATCTTTTCATTTAAATCAAAATTAATGTTCAAGAAGTAGATTGTGAGAATAATAGTAGAGTTAGATCAATGGGGTGTATTTTAGACAAACACACGGTATTATATGATGTAATTTTTTAATGAAATTAAATAACTTAATATGTAGTCGTGGTTAGTTTTTGCATATTGACAAGGCCAGCCTAAGGCCGGGCCAAATGAACGAACGCGTAGGGTCTGATTTTTTCAAGGACCTGAAATTTTAAATTTTTTATATTATATGTATGTGTTAAGAAAATTATAAACTATCAGTAAACTTATTGGTAAATACAACAACATTTTAATTAGAGTGAATTTACGTTTCTTGTGAACAATTGCAGCAAGCTATCTATTGCAGCTTCAAGACTTGTCAGTAACTTTCAAGCATGATTCTTAACTACAAAAAAAAGCATAAAACAATTACACTGGAAAATTTTAAAACATACATTATAACAATTTTTATCAACAATGACGAATCTAGAAATTTTTTTATAGGGGGCGGAAGTTTTTAAGGGTAATTTGACTATCATAATATAATATATTTTCTGGTCTAGTTCGTGTCGAATCCGGTTCATTACTAAAAAAACATCTTTAAAATGGTCCCTAAAATCTTATATTTTCATATATATCAAATCAAGAACTATATTAAAGTAATTATACTCATAAAAGTAGTTATATATGATGTTTAAGACAATTATACTCATAAAAATGGTGATGATATATAATATGTCAGAAACAATTATATTCATCGTTAAATAGTTCTCAAACTCTTTAAAGCCAATGATCTTTAACATGTTTGAGAACAATGTCGGCCATTATAAATTGAGCTTGCTTAATAATTAAAAACATTTATCTCGATAGAAATTTGTATTCTTCCTACTAACTACTTGATTATTTAAGGGTGTAAGTATTAAAAAACAACTAGACCTCGGTTAGCGAGAAAATATGTTTCGTTGAACTGTAATCCTATTATAGTTCCACCCCGACAATGTGTTTGCGACATTATTGTTTTCTCTTTAGTTTCAAAAATTCAATGGGGGCGATTACAAAATTTTAAAGGGGGCGGTTGAGATTTTCCGCTATACATAACACTGAAAATTTTTCGCTTAGGGTGGGCTGCTGCCCCTCGTTAACATGTAGGTACGCCCATGTTTATCAATGAGATCTAGAAAATAATTGGGTTGTGACAAAGGCACCTAAACCCAATACTTTAACAATAAAGAAAGGGGTATATTTTATATAGACCTCAAATACCAATGGGTTGAACCAAGCTACATAGTTTCAACATTGAACAAACCCAAGCTACAAAGTCGAACCAACTAGCCTATCTATCACGGACGATTGTTATTGAACCACACGAGCAGAGAATGATGTCGGGTTGTGCAGCCATACATGTCGATCCACAGCTGATGTCTCCTATGCACTTTGTTGATTACTTCCCCACAATGGTTGACCAAACATACAACTAGGTTAGGGCTTTTTAAAATTGGGGGATTTTGTTTATATGTACAAGGGTATTTTTTTTAATATTATGAATTTAACTGGTTAAATTAATAGTGTTAACTTATTGGATGTAAATGACATCAAATGTTAAACTTTGGAGGATCTAGATGCAAAAAAAAAAGGATTTTGGATGATAATGGCAAATATGAATAAACCACATAGGTAAATGTCAATTCACTCTTTTAATTATATTAGCCTATACATTACTTTAGAGCCTATTAATACTTTGTACAAGTTATTTAATTTAGACTTTTAACGTCGTACAATAGGGGTCTATTTTTTGTTCTCGCCCCGAGCCCAAGGTCTTTTAGAAATTCTTAAGGGTAGCCCTACATATTGATAGCAGTTATTGTTTTTGTTTTGATGGATGATATGTGTTTTTGTAAGGAGAATTATAAATGTCACCCTATAAACTTAATAAATTATATATATATATACAACTTAAAGTTTTAATTATATATCCACTTCTAAAACTTACTTAATTAATTATATACTCAAACTAAAAGGTTAATTACGTATATCCAATTTATTAAACATTAATATTACATATTTACCCATTTTAGTAGTTTTATTAAAAAAAACTTATATAATTAGTATTTTACTCTTATTTTTATTAAACTATAAAATTATGTTTTTCTTTATTTACTTGTTTTTCGAGTTTAGATTATTTATTAATATTTCTATACTAAAGGTTTTTTTTTATGTTTTTGTATGTTTTTTTTACTTTGTTATGCTAAATTTTCCAGTACCTTCATGAGACACCTCTAGTCTCATTATGCAACATAAATTATATGTTCAGATCATGTTGCATAATGAGACTGGAGTGTCTCGTATAGAAAACTTAAAAAATTAGCATCAAAAGGTAAAAAATAAAACGAACATAAAAAACGTTAACATAGAAATATTAGTAAATATTAAAACTCAAAAGCTAGTAAAAAGGAAAAACATAATTTTATAGTCTATTAAAAATAAGAGTAAAATACTAATTATGAAAGTTATTTTTAATAAAAATAATAAAATGGATTAATATGTAATATTATGTTTAATAAAGCAAATATATATGTAAACTTTTAGTTTAGGTATATATGTAATTAACTAAGTTTTAAAAGGGGATATATGTAATTAAAATTTTAATTTGAGTATATATGTAATTAATTAAGTTTTACAAAGGGATATATGTAACTAAAATGTTAAGTTGGGTATATATGTAATTCATGAGTTTGTAAGGAGAAATATACTTCTCTCTTTTTTATAG
Organism: Flaveria trinervia; assembly: GCA_025506515.1. Classification (NCBI taxonomy): domain Eukaryota; kingdom Viridiplantae; phylum Streptophyta; class Magnoliopsida; order Asterales; family Asteraceae; genus Flaveria; species Flaveria trinervia. The sequence continues at coordinate 103,872,924 of CM046448.1, read as the reverse complement.
AGTAAATTTCACTTTTGCTCCATGTGGTTTGGTTCAAATAACGGTTATCATCCAAAGGTTGCAAATAACGGTTATCATCCAAAGGTTGCAAAAAACGGTTATCATCCAAAGGTTGCAAATAACGGTTATCATCCAAAGGTTGCAAAAAACGGTTATCATCCAAAGGTTGCAAAAAACTATAATGCTGTTGTTTTTAATGGATTTATTTAACGTTGCTAGTGGGTTGAAGTTTATTGAGACAAATTGAAAACCACAAGGAGTAAAATCATAATTTTGAAATCTTTGGAGAAAAACCGTTATTTGAACCAAACCACAGGGAACAAAAGTGAAGTTTACTCTTTTTATAAATTTCTTCCAACATGCCATCTGTTTGCTATTTTGTTTGTATGAATGCGGTTGAAATTTTGAGTGATTTAATCAAAGTGTTGTCGCTAGAACATTTACTTTAAGAAGCAGATGTAATAACTAATGATTGTGTGTAGCTTAAGTTTAAGGGGCTGCGAACCACATACCGCTTGTCAAGGGGGCGTTGCTCCTTTGGAACCCTCATTACTTAGGGGCTTCGCATCTAAAAAGATTTTCAATATCGAAGATTATAATAAACACAAACAAGTGTTCACTGCGCACCTTCTAACTTTGGTGACTTTGGTGAATCATTTAAACTCAATCATCTATTTTTGTGGAGTCTAATCGCCAAACCGTGAGTCATACTTCACCCATTTTGTTTTAACACTGTTTGGGTTGCAACATGTATCAATTATCAAATTCAATAAATTATTCATTCAATCAAAATCATTATAAAACTCAATTCATACCAACATGCTTACTTGTTATACTATTTGTGAATACATTCTAGAATACATTATCTTGCAAGCAATCTAAACCTCCCTTAACATGTATAGCGCTATAAGACTAGCACATCCGCCCTATTATGATGGGTCTATGTTAAGTTATTCAATATTTACGGTCTTGGTCATTTTTAATGCTAAGATTACGCTAGTGGACACTTTGGTTTGATTATCGGCTTTGCATGCTAGCAATGTACAAACTTTAGTATACTTTACTCATGTTGAATTGAGATTTATTCACTATTATACTATGTATTCAAACTTGTATGCTTACCAACATATTCATATGTTGACCTATATTTTATATGTGTTGCAGGAAATGCTTGAAGTTTTATCAGAAACTCAATTAGGTGGATTTAGAAACACACCAAATCTACTATTTTGTTATGCTTGTTTTAAACTTGTATTTCTCAAAATTTTTGTATGTTTATTTGAAGCATTGTAATGTTATGTTGATTAATGAAAATGAAATTTAATCTTAATTTATTGTCACTTTAGTTCTATGATGTCTTTGAACAATCTATCACTTCTCGCGCCCTGATGTTTCCGCCATCGGTTGGGGTGTGACAAATTTTATAAGGAAATGAATAGGATGGGGACGAGTGAGGTAGGGCTGTTTACGAACCGAACTGAGTCGAGTCAGGCAAGCTCGAACTCGGCTTGAATTTCAACCGAGCCAGCTCGGCAAAATGCAAAATAAATTAAAATACTACATAACTCATTACCAGTTTATATCAAGTTTCACAACATATGAATCAATTAAAAAAACTAAGTTGAACTTCAATGATATACAAATAACTTTATCATTATCTAAATCAAATGAATAAAACCCGTAACATTACATACAACCATTAGTATGCTTTTAATTAATAAATTAAAAGTATGTTTGAATAATTTATTCTAATATATAGAAATATAGAATCATCACATGAAACAATCCAAAACAAACATTATAGTTTAATATTTTACCAAAAAAATTTGTTAAAATATATATTATATTCTAAACAAATAAGTAAATACAATAATATATGTTATTTACATATAAAATATGTATATTACACGTAAAATAATCCGAGTCACACCGAGCCGAGCTAACAAGCAAGCTAAACCGAGCCGGCTCGGCTCGTTACGAACCGAGCCGAGTTCAGCTCGTTTTCATACCGAGTCGACTTGGTTCGGTTCAGTTAAAACCGAGCCAATTCAAGCGAGCTTTTTCCGAGCGAGCTTCGAGCAAGCTACGAGCCGCGAGCTATATGAACGGCCCTAGAGTGGGATGGGTTTATGGAACTTCAAATTTTTATTCTCTTAGTTTTTGTTTGTTTTTTCTAATCCAAGAGACGAAAAAACTAAACTAGATGACTTAAACAAAAGAATCTAACATTTTATTAATTCAAAAGTATGAAATATGTAATTTTCTAGTACACAAAAGAGAAAAGTGTAATTGCGTTAGACAGAAACATAATAGATGTCACGATTAAAACATGTGGACTTTAAGAGAGGAAAATACGGATCATCTTGAGTGGTTTATATTGAACTAACACGTATATGTCTTATTATGTGTTCATTTAATTCTATAACATATTGATGTATTGATTTGATAACAAATACATTGTAGAAACCACTCTACTTTTTAAATAAAATGATTTATCCCGTTGTGAGTCTATGAATACAGTTTAGATGACATTTAGTTTGTTGAACTTTCGACCCTTTAATTTAACTTGTTTCTTTACGATTTTACAAACCTACCTATAACTACATATCACCATAACTAATACAGATCGGATCATGCTCCAAATTCCCTTATGGAGTGGCCCGATATAGTCCTTTAAAAGGAAGGAAAGAGAGAGTTAGCTAGCTAGTGCGTTTTTTTATGACTTGGTCAGCTACCTAGAGATAAAGGAACGATGAGGTTGTCGTATTGACGATGTGGTTCATAACTCGTTCCGTTGATAGAAAACTAACTATGAACACGCGATGTAATCTTAATCGGATAGAGTGGTTACACAATCTTCTTCGTCACATGTGATTGATTTTTCTTTTTAACCAGTCACTTGCTAGTCGTTATTTTTTAATACAAAACCATAGTTCCAAAAAAAAAACATAATTAATACTACTGAGTATAATGATAATTATTAATTAACTTCTCTAATCTTTTGTAAGATGGCAAATAGAATTATAAGTAAAAAAATATACACAAGTTACAAGGTACCATATCGTGATTTTATATATTTAAGAATCATTTTCTTCATATATTATACGCAACCATCTTAATCACATGCCATTGGTTGTATAAAAAAAACACTAATCTTCCTGAAATTGTTGACCTTAATCTTGTTATCTTCTCCATTTGACCATAATACACATGTACATATGCACATATTAAACGATTATACATAGATATACACACATAAACATACATGCATACATATGCGAATATAATGTATTATATATAATAGATATCTTTCTTTAATCTTTTTCAAAAACCCTAGGCAAAACTCAAGAAACAGTTGCAACTTCAAGTGCTAACCATGGAAATCAACATGGGTCGTAGCTCAACGGTCAAATACGAGCGTTTTCGCGACAGATCGGGCTCCATGACTCATGAGCCAAGTGGTCTTCAAAATCTGTGTTGAAAGTTATTTGGAAGAAGTTAAAACGAGAGCAAAAGAAGTTTATGATGAGATTGCCATTGAAGCATGTTCAAGTTTCTTATGATGAACAAAGTTATGTTCAAAACTTCGATCAAGGGCACGAATGGAGAAACGAGCTTGATATACTGTCGCGATCTTTCTCTGTTCAATACACAAAACGGGCTTCGATGATCATTTAGATTATTAGTTCTTTGAGTTCTTGTTTAGGAACATGGTTACAAGATAGGACTTCAATGTAGTTGATGCCTTCAAAATATTTTTCAATATATGGTCTTATTTATTTTAATCCAAATTGGATTGATGTCTATGAAGTTTATGATGATGATAAGTCTTTTGCATCCAACTTTAAGTCTTTAATTGTTTGTTTCTTTATTTACTAGACTTCCTTTTGTATATTTCTACTTGTTTTGTTTCTAAAGTTTTAATGTAACAACTCATAAAATGACCTAATGTGTATTGTATTGAATACAATTACAAACTATTAGTAGTGTTTGGATCTAATATTTGCATCATGAATAGAGCATTCACAGTAAAGCCCTTATAATTTTTTAATATTTTTAAAGTGGTTGTGAGTGAATGAAATAAAAAAAAAATAATGATAAGGGTACAAAAAATATTATTTAATTGAAAATTAAATAGAAAATATAATGATTTTTAGTATAATTATATGCATAAAGATAAAAAACCTACTGTGAATACTCTTAGAGTGGTTGGTATCCGATCTTGTACCGGATTAATTAAACTAAACCTAATGATCATACAAAAATATTCAAAATAAAATTTATATGAAAAGAATCAATTGAAATCAACTATCTTTACGTTTAAAATTGATAATGATTTAACAAATTTCTCTTACAAACCATGATACCATTCGTGTGTAAAAAATACTATGAGTGATTAAGACGGACTTTAGGTGAACTTGAGGTATTAATCGAGAGAGATGAAGACGATGACAAATTATTCTGAAGTTTGACTCGAACATGCGTTTGCAAATATTACAAGATTTATCTTTCATTTGGTTTGCATTAGGTTGTCTTTAGGAGCAAATCTAACTCCTTCAAGACTAGAAATGAGCTAAAATCAAGCTTTTTAACGTTCAATAAGGAGTTCAATGAGAAGAGATCCGGTTTAATGAAGTTAAGACTTGATTTGATTCCTTTGATTACAACCTTTCAATAATTAAAATATAAAGTAAGAGCATTCACAGTAGTTTTCTTATCTTTATCCATATAATTACACTAAAAATCATTATATTTTCTCTCTTTTTTTCAATTAAATAATACTTTTTATACCCTTATCATTACTTTTTTCTCTCTCCTTCACTCACAACCACTTTATAAAATATTAAAAATTTATAAGATTTGAACAGTGATTTTTTAATATATCAATCCACAATATATTTCTCTTTCCTTCACTCACAACCACCCAAAACCATTTCATATAATATACCAAACACACTCACATACTTTTAAGAAATCCACTGTGAGTGCTCTAATAATAGCATTTTCTTTTTATCAAAATACCAAGTAAAATGCTGTTATAAAACATCATTTACTATCATTTTAAAAGGTATAAAAGCTATGCACTTTATAGTTGGCGTACACCTACACTTCGTTAAGTTTGTTTGAAATCCACTTTGTTACACACGAATAGACATTTTAAGGTAGCGTTTATAGAATCCCTAAAAATAAAATATACACACTTTTTTCAGTCACATGGTATTGTTGTTTGTATAATCAATATATTCTTGCTAAAACTAGTTGACCTTAATCTTGTTATCTTCTAAATCATTTTGACCAATATATATACACACATTTTGACCACATGATACATACGCCCATGCTTATATATATATATATATGTTTATATATATGTATATATGTATATATATATATATAATATATATATATATATATATATGTATGTATATATGTGTATATATATGTATGTATATATATATGTATGTATATATGTGTATATGTATATATGTGTTATATATGTATGTATATATATATATGTATGTATATATGTGTATATATATACATATACACACACACACACCACACACATATATATATATATATAATATATATATATATATATATATATATATATATTTCCTATAACCCTACTAGCTACTCTTCCTTTATAGATTCACACTTTCATTTAGTCATCACAAAAACAAAAGACCTTATATATAGTCTACATTCAAGAAAGGCTCTAACTTTAAGTCTTAACCATGGATATTAAGATGTGGCGTAGCTCAACGGTCAAACCTGACCATGTTCGTGACCGACATGGCTTGAGTACCCATGAGCCAAGTGAGTGTTCGAAGTCGGTGTGGAAAGTTATATGGCAGAAGTTAAGGAGGGAAAGAAAGAAGTTTCTAATGAGATTGCCCACGAGAATGCTCGGGTTTCTTATGACGAGTACAACTATACCCAGAATTTCGATCAAGGATCAACATGGAGAAATGAGATTGACATACTACCTCGATCATTCTTCGTTCAATACACAATCGATATTCTTCTATTATCTAGATAACCATTTTCAGTGTCAAACATGTATCAAAAACATTTTTCAAAGATTGTATGCCCAAATGAAGACGGCTAAAGAGTACTCAATCAAAGCGGTTGTTTTAGTTGTTATGGGTCCAGATGGTCTGGTCTGATTCTATAAACACTAAGTGTTTGTTGTAATATAATTTTGTACTCTATTATATCTTTTATCATATTGGGGTTGATATATATTTGATATTTTGGAGAACATTGGTTGTTGTCTTGTTGATAATGATCGAGTCTTTTTTTTCCAACTCATTTAAGGTTTCTTTACTACAAGAAAGTATATTTAATATCTTCAAAAGAAGAAAACAATTGTATGATAAATAGCAATCAATATTTTTGATTTTATGTAATTTGACACAAAACTAAAAGTTATTTCAACACGTTCGCTAGGTCCTACTGATTAAAAATTATATTATTTTACTTAAGAAAAAGTTGGAAAAATAACTCTTTACATACATAGTATTTATTTCTAATATTTTAACACGGATAAATATATTTTATTTGTCCATTAATGTACGAAAGTGAGATTTTCAGTCAATTTGTCTCTTATTTCGTGTCTGTTGTTGTTCGCTAGATATTCATGTGTACACCTACACTTCAATAACTAGGTATGAAATCCACTTTGTTACGCACGAATAACCAAATTAAAAGTAGTTTTTATTCTCGATCAAAATATTACATACGGACTAGGGGCGACAAGCACGACCATCGACGGGTTTAAATCAAGAGGTGAACATGGTGAAAAAAATCATATAAGATTGTTGAGTTGTAATTAACCGGTTAAACGGGTCGTAAACAAGTTAATATGTTGATCTTATAATATACGTTTATAAATAACTTTTTTCAAATTATAAATATGTTGATGAACTGATCTATGTGTTAAACAAATTAAATAAGCAATAATTATGAATTCAACTCGTTTACTTATATGAGTTAAACAAGTACTCTAACATAATTTGTTTGTTTATTAAACATATTATACATACAATAAACCTGATTAGCTTGATACTGTGTTTATGTTGGTACTGATTACACCTAATATTTACATTGATCATCATGTCTTTAACCAAATACATTAGTTGTAGACTCGAAAGTTGAAAATCAAACAACACATATTTACAAAGTGAACAAAATTACAATATTTTCATAATCGGATCGGTCATCAAATTGTCATCTTATCAGTAGTGGTAAGGTCAGTCAAACTGATTAAAAAAAAATATATAACGTCATAACTAACTATCTGAAAAGTAAAAATTTATATATTTGATTCTTTAATCTTTCCAACAACCCTAGTCAAAACTCAAGAAATTGTTCCAACTTTAAGTGTTAAGCATGGATATCAAGATGTGTCATAGCTCAACCATCAAATATGAGCGTGTTCATGACAGATTTGCCTACATGACTCAGTGTTGGTTTTCGACATGTTACATTGAGAAGTAATTTGCAACCTATCTTTACTTGTTTAAAGCAAAATCCACCAAGATCCATATGTACATAGAAACTTAATACTAGATATTCAGAGGATTAAAATCTTTAGAAAGAAGTGTTGCTATTATTTGATGAAAATGATCAAGAACCCAATTAATATGTTCTTAACCAATAAAGTTCACACCAAGCAAGATCATTTTTAGGATACTAGTCTTCAACCTAAGTAACAAAACAGTCACTAAAATCACTCCTTTTAATAGAGTATGCAAGTAGAAATCAAACAACACAAAGAATTAAGAGAAACTACACTTGAACACAAATAGTTAATTTGTTATGTTTCTTAATATGTTTTTCATTCAAATGACCCTCTTTCTTTTGATACTCTTTGTTCTCGGTTGAAAAAGGTCATCTAAGAGCTCCAATTTTATTCATCTTTGAAGTGTGCCACCAACAAAGCTATCCTCCCTCTTTGAGTTTTAAATATAAGGCATGAAACTAGGCGAACTCAAACTTCTAAAATTACTTACGAACTCAAGTTCGAGTTTTTACTAAAAAGCTTAAACAAAGCACACTCGAGCCCTCTAGTGAATAGAGATGAATATGAGTGTAGTAAGCCTCGACTCGACTAAACTCGTTTTACATTTTTTTACTTTTAATAATACAAAAATAATAACTCCTAAAAAGAGTAGTAAAATAGAATTAATGTGTGCTTTAAAATGATTTAATTAGCGTTAAAAACAACAAGAAAGTTGATAGAATTCACAAAATAAAATATACAACCTTAAATCACATGGTATTGTGGTTTGCATAAACAACTACTCTTGCTAGAATTAGTTGACCTTAATCTTGTTATCTTCTTAATTAACTTTGATCATTATATACACACACATTTTGACCATGATATACACAAATGAGTGTGTCTTTTTGTATATATTGTTCCTTTAACACTACTAACAACTCTTGCCTTAAAGATTCACACTTTAGTCCTCACAAAAACAAAAGACCTTAGTCAACATTCAAGACAGGCTCCAACTCAAATTCTCAATCATGGATATCAAGATGTGGCGTAGCTCAACGGTCAAACTTGATCGTGCTCGTGACCAACGTGGCTCAAAAGTTCATGAGCCGAGCGGTTCCTCAAAGTCGGTGTGGAAAGTTATATGGCAGAAGTTAAGGCGTGAGAGAAAGAAGTTCCTAATGAGATTGCCCACGAAGAATGCTCGAGTTTCATACGACGAGTACGATTATGCCCAAAATTTCGATCAAGGATCAGTATGGAGGAACGAGATCGATATACTCCCTCGATCATTCTCCGTTCAATACACAAATCGTCATTCTCCTATCATCTAATCATTTCCATAGTCAAACATGTATAAAAACAATAGTTTTCTTATCCAGAGTTAGCTAGCTCAGACAATGACAGTTCAAAAGTATTGAATCAAAATGGTTGTATAGGCGATTGCTGGTCTGATCAATTGATCTGTTCTGATTCTGAGAACTCTGTAAAAAATCGTAATTGGAATACTTTTTTGTACTTGTATATCTTCTATCATATTCAGGTTGATATTTGAAAGTTTGGGTTATGGGTTAACATTGGTGGTTGTATTGTTGATAATGATCAAGTCTTTTTCTTTCAAAATTATTTAGGGTTTCTTTTATTACAAGAAATAATATTTAATATCGTGATAAAGAAGAAAGCGATAGTGTGGAAATAATTAATCAATTGAGATATATGTGATTTGACATAAACTAAAAAATATTTGAACACGTTCTCTAAGTCCTATATATTTTTTGAAGATTAATTGTTTTAAGAAACAATATGAAAGACTAGTTACTTGCAATATTCAACCGGAGTTATTATCTTATTTGTTCTTTAGTATGTGTTGTACTAGCATTGTAGTTTTTAATTAATTTCTCTAATTTCATGTGTGCTTGTGTGTTCACACATGCACTTTTAAAATTGGCTGAAAATTCACTTCTTTACATACGAACGGATTAATAGAATAAAGCTTTTTAATCTTGCTCTTAATCTATATCTATATCATTTAATTCTTTTCCACTTGTTATTCTTTTATACACCCACACATTAATTTTCCTTTTAAAAGGGTATTATAATAACTAGGTTAGTGTAAGGTCTCGTTTCCAGAGACCTCACAGTTGGTCAATCATAACAGCTAAAACATTAAACATTATAATTATACAAACTTAAGCAGCGGAAATGATTTATCAAAAACCATTCATTTCATTTAAAACACTGTTGTTAAGCAATACATCATCATTTACTGTTTACAAAAGAATTGTTTTAACGCATTACAAAACAACAACAACATAGAATACGAATGGATGTCAGTCTTTCCCTGCCGAGTAACTTCACCCTCGTTCCATCCTCAGCAATAATTACCTGCCAACTGAAAATGTATAAAAGTCAGCGTTGCTGAGTGAGTTTTAGTTTTATAACTAATAAAATATTTTCTGTATGTTGTATATGAAAATACTCTTTTTGTAAAATACAACTCTGTACTGTATATGCGAGCACGCATTAACTATATGAACATATATTGTTCGTTCTCTACTGCATGTCTTGTATGTTCTGTAAACTTTTATCTTTATCTTTCACTTTCTGTATGGACCAATGAGCAATACCCCAACTATATGCGCGATGGAAAACGGGCGATGGGCCATCTATATCCCTCGAAAGGGTCAACTATATCCCTCGAAAGGGTCAACTATATCCCTCGAAAGGGTCAACTGTATCCCTCGAAAGGGTCAACTGTATCCCTCGAAAGGGTCAACTGTATACAAGGCTAAGCCAATCACCCAATGCAAGCTGCAAAGGTCCTGCCAATCTCAATTGATTGACCCTGTGTGCATAATAGGGTAGCTAACCCGCAACACAGTTGAGCTAATGACAACATGGTCATGTACCTCCTGTAAGCTTGCAAGACTTGTTAACATTTTTATTAATGTTCCTCTTCTTTTCTTTATTGCTCTTTCTCTTTATTATTATGATATACTTTACGTTACGATAATAAACATACCACGTAAAGTCACATACTATAAGTAATAATAATAATAGCAATAACAATATTAAGGAGCAATCATAACCATGCATGAAACATCATCATAAATAAGCCCCAGTCAACCCTCGGTCAAAACCCTAAAAGCACAGACTCCCAGAAAATTCTGTAAAAATTTCTAAGTGCGTAGGCGCTTTGGCACTATTTGAGCGCATGAGCCCTGTTTGGACGTTTCATCACTATATAGGCGCATTAGCCAACACTTAATCATTTATCACTTAGGCGCATGAACTATTCAGGCGCATGGGCACTATTCGGACGCATGGACACTTAGGCGCATGAGCCACTTGGGCGCATGGGCACTATTGGGGCGCATGGCCCTACACTTGGTCGTCTGACTAATATTTCTAGGTGTATGGACCACTGTTCAGGTGCATGGGCTATACATAAAACATTTCTAAAGCAATCTTAGGCGCATGGTTTACTGTTCAGGCGCATGGATTACACTTAAATCCTTCTAAGGCATTTTCAGGCGCATGAGCCTTATCTAGGCGCATGGACCTTCTGTGTAACATGTTTCTAGTATGTTTTCAACCCAATCATCAACCCATCTGTTCTAAGCTCAATATGGCTATTCTAAATATAAATAACCTATAAGCATTCAAGAATTAACATCCAATCATGCACATTACATATGGGTATACATACATAACCATTTAAAAATCGTTTAATACATTTTCAGCCCCAAAAGATAGTTTAAACAAGTAAAAACCAGGGTCTAGAACTCACCTGGTGCAGCTTGGGTATTTCTTCCTTTCTAACCTGCTTGCAAATGAGTTCACACACCTAAAAACAACACCAAACACACACACCCGAGCACATACACAAACACATAAGCACATAAGCATATAACCGGGATAAAACCCGTCATAAACACTTAAAAACCACGAATTCTTACCTTGAATTTGATTTCTTATTCTTCTTCAAAACTCGAAGTTCTGCTCTCTCTCTCTCTAAAACTGAAAGAAAGTGTGATGTGAAGGGAGGGTGGGCGGCCATGCCCACCTTTACACCAATTTTTTCAAAGATTTGTCCTTTTGGACACTTTTAATCCTTCCATTTGGACTTTCTTGCTTTTCTTTCATTTATTCTTCATGTCTTGCCCTTTTTTTAAAATAACCGGGTGTTACAAGTCCACCCCCCTTATATAGGTTTCGTCCCCGAAACCTGTTATTCTTCGAACAGATGAGGATAACGCTGCCTCATCTCCTACTTAATCTCCCATGTAGACTCTGATCCCTTCCTGTGCTTCCACTGTACACGCACAAGGGAAACCACTTTATTTCTCAGCCTCTTCTCTTTATGATCGATGATTGCCAGTGGTTGCTCCACATAATTAAGCCTTTCGTCTACTTCGACATCCCCCAGTGGAACAATCATGTCTTCATCAGCTAAGCACTTTCTCAGATGAGATACATGGAATGTCGGGTGAATCCCACTTAACTCATCCGGTAATTCCAACCTATAGGCCACCTCTCCTACTCGAGCAGTGATTTGGAAAGGGCCTATATATCTTGGGCTCAACTTGCCCTGCTTCCTGAATCGGATAATACCCTTCCAAGGTGAGACCTTCAACATAACCCGGTCACCCACCTGGAACTCGATCGGACTGCGTCGTTTATCGGCATACGACTTCTGCCTATCTTTTAGCTGCCTTCATGAAGGCTTTAATCTTCTCAAGCTTCTCAGTCGTAGCCTCAATGACCTCAAAGCTCCCCAATTCCTTCTGGCCAATATCACCCCAACAAACGTGTGTTCTGCATCTCCTACCGTATATCATCTCGTATGGTGGCATTCCAATGCTAGCATGATAGCTATTGTTGTACGAGAATTCAGCTAACGGTAAGTGGTTATCCCAACTTCCCCCAAAATCAATCACACATGCCCGAAGCATGTCTTCCAGTGTTTGAATGGTCCTTTCTGACTGACCATCAGTTTGGAGATGATAAGTCGTACTAATATGTAACCTCGTCCCCATGGCATCGTGGAACTTCTTCCAGAATTTAGATGTAAACCAGGTGTCACAATCAGACATAATGGACACCGGCACACCATGACGAGTTACAATATCCTTGATGAACAGGTCAGCCAACCTCTCGAATGAATATGTCTCGCGGATCGGTAGGAAGTGAGCACTTTTCATTAGGCGGTCGACAATCACCCATATGGCATCGTACCCTTCGGAGTACGTGGCAACTTCATTACGAAATCCATGGTGATGTGCTCCCACTTCCATTCTGGTATATCCAAAGGTTGGATCTGTAACATCTTGTACTTTTGTTAAGTAAAAGTTAACTTCGTTTACTCATACAAGGGTTATTATTGTCAATTTTGAAACTCATGTGTTGTTTGTGCTTATTCATTATTGTCATTAAGTTAAAAATACATATTAAATAAAAAAGATAATGTTAATATTAATAAAAGTAATAATAATAATAATAACAACAATAATAATAATAATATTTGTAATAATAATAGAATAATAATAACAATAATAATGTTAATAATAATAATAATAAAAAATTGTATAGTTATTAAACTTAACAATGTCTAAAACTTAAAACAACTAAGCTAGGGGGTTAAATTGTTATTTTTAAAACTTTAAATGCAAGTTTTGAGCATAAAATAATAAAAACAAAACTGCAGGGACCAATTGTGTAAATTCAATTAAACCCAAACCACCCGCCCCCATTACCCTGTTTTTCCGGCAACCTCGCCGGCCGGACTCCGGCCAAGTCCGGCGAGGCACCAAAACCACCAAAATTGACCGTTTCTTGATCCGAAACCGTTCGCAAATCATTCTTGTAACCGTTCCGAACTCGAAATGCACATTAATTTGAGTGTTAAGTCGGCGATGGGAGCTTATGAGTTCGGTAACCGAAAACCATTAATCTCGAACCATTGAACTATAATGAATCAATAATAACTCAATTAATCAATCATAGTGAACCGTTTAACAATCCCTGAGCTATCTACACTCTCAATTCCACCTGAAACCCACACAAACACTCTGTTCGATTTCATCTTCATCGCAACCTATAGCCGAGTTGTTCACCACCCATTCGACATTTTGAACTCGAATTGATAAGGGGTTTCAAGTTTAACTCATCAAACAAGCTATTCACAAGTTTAGGTCGATTATCATCAACGTTTGATCATCGATTGGACACCAGACATTCGCGGCCCGTTATTCGTACTGTTCATCTTTTGTTCTTATCATCTTCTACATCAAATCGGGTAATCAAATACATAGATCTGATCGGTTTCACTTGGAATTAAAAGCCCCAAGGTTAATTTCATGTTCATAATCGAATTGGGGTTCGATTGGAATCAAACGATTCTAGGGTTCATATGTGTTTTTGGGGTTTTTGTTAACTTGGTATTTAAGGATTAAAACCTGTGTTCTATCGTGGCCGAGAGCCTTGGTTTACTGGTTAAGACTCTGCAACTTGAACATGAGGTCCCGGGTTCGAACCCGGGCACCCTCATGTAATTTTTTTAGGTTTTTTCAGTCTTATTTAATTATAATTTTTTTTAATAAATATAAAACGATTTTTTTACAACTTCAAATATTTTTATAATCATCTAAATATTTATTAGTAAATTAATTCTTGTACAACATTTCAACATTTTATTTACAAATGTTATAACTGAATATTTTTATAAAAGTTGATTTATATATAATAATTTAAATTATTAAATTATTAAATTATTATTGGATCCTATGTTATCTTTGAATAGGAATTAATCATGATAATTATAGAATTTAAATATATTTCATAAGTTATTTACAAGGATTTAGTTCCTTTAAAATTTCATAAATGGTACTTTTATAAGAGTTTACTAATTTTATAAAAGCCCCCAAATTCTAATACCCTAGTTCATGTTAACTCGTTAATCTTATATTAACATAAATCTTGTAATATTTATATATTTAGGTGCCTTGTGACGTTTTATCTTGGGACGACATATTTATTCTTATTGATCTTCATTATATACTTATTTGACAAGTGAGTTTTCCTTGCCCTCTTTTTATATTTTCACACTAATTTGGGGTGAAACATGTTACTTATACATAATGCACTTGTAAACGTTTAGACTTGTAAGCACTTGCAATTCATACTTTTGTTATGGTTATTTGTGTGTTGTAAGTGTTTATATGAGATACATATTTTTGTTTACAATCATTAACTATTGCTAGCCTGGCGACGTCTTTGATCATTGGGCCTGACAAGCCTATTTGGTGCTAAAGTCGATGTATTGCCGACTCCTGATGACGTATGCTTGTTCATCATGGGAACCAAATACACTTAGCCAATCTTTTATACTTGTAATCAAGTCGAGGTTTGGTTGTGACGATATGTGTTCTATAACCTTACTTGCTTATGACCTATGACATGAATTGCTACTTGTAACTTTATCATATTATGTATAAAAACCTTGGAAACTCACCACTATTTACAGTTGACCTTTTATTTTTATCATGTTTCAGGAAATTCCCAAGTTTAAAGTGGACTTTTGAAGCTTGGAAATAAAACTAGGACTTGGACCTAGTTTAAATATTTAAAATGTTATGTCATGTTTTGTGATATGTTTAAACTTATTTCACGTTTTATACTTATGTTTGTTTTCCTTTTTTGAGTCTTATAATTTTTATATGTTCATCTAAATTATAGCGTTATGTGGTTGTGAACAATCTTAACCCTCACATCTCGACGTTTCCGCCGTCAAGGTTGGGTTATGACAGGATCTTCCCATACGGCTTCTGATGTTCGGCCTTCACTTGCAAACAGGTAAGGCACTTACTCACATACTCCACCACGTCACGCTTCATACCTGGCCACGAATAATCTTTCTTCATATCTTGATACATCTTTGTGGCACCAGGATGAATGGAGTATCGAGTCTTATGAGCTTCATCCAAAATCCTCACATGTAGATCCTCGAAACGAGGAATGCACACCCGTCCAAATCGAGTTTTAACACCAAGTGTGTTTTCACCCAATTCCCCAACCAGACCTCTCATTCTTTCATAGTTTAAATGATCTTCTTTTAATGCCTCATCTTGAAACACCTTGACTTGCCTCATTACATCAGAGGTCATGATCAGTTGATATGCTTTCACCCGGATTGGCTCGGGCCTCTCCTTTCGGCTAAGAGCATCAGTCACCACGTTGGCTTTGCCCGGATGTTAATGGATCTCGCAATCATAATCCTTTATACGCTCCAACCATCGTCTCTGCCTCATATTCAAATCCTTCTGCTCGAATAAGTACTTCAAGCTCTTGTGGTCAGTGAAAATAGTGCACTTCGTCTCGTACAGATAGTGCCTCCATATCTTTAGTGCAAAGACCACAGCTGCTAGCTCCAAGTCATGAGTAGGGTAGTTGACCTCATGAACTTTCAACTGTTAGGATGCATAGGCTATAACCTTTCCTCTCTGCATTAATACACACCCCAACCCCGAGTAAGAAGCATCTGAATATACCACCAAATCCTCGCTTCTTTCGGGTAATGACAAGACAGGAGCATGAGTCAACCTCACCTTTAACTCCTTGAACGCCTGTTCTTGGGCTTGACCCCATATAACTTTACATCCTTTCGGGTCAACTTGGTCAGTGGAGAAGCGATCTTGGAGAAGTCCTGAATGAACCTTTGATAATACCCCGCCAACCCCAAGAAACTACAAATCTCAGATGGCGTCCTTGGAGACTTCCATTGCATCACATCCTCCACCTTAGCAGGTCTACCATAATCCCCTCGGGATTTATCACGTGACCTAAGAATTGAACTTCGCGTAACCAGAACGTGCACTTGGAGAATTTGGCATACAGATTCTCCCTTCTTAAGGTCTCTAACACCTCCCGAATGTGATCGACATGCTCCTCCTCGCTCTTCGAATAAATCAGGATATCATCAATAAACACAATCACTAATTTATCTAACATTGGCCAACACACTCGATTCATCAAGTCCAAAAAAGCAGCTGGCGCATTGGTCAAACCAAATGACATAGCAAGGAATTCATAGTGACCGTAGCGCGTGCGAAAAGCTGTTTTAAGGATATCTTGCTCCTTCACCTTCAGCTGATTCGAAGATCTATCCTTGAAAACCAACTGGCACCCTGAAGCTGATCAAACAAATCATCAATCCTCGTTAAGGGGTATCGGTTCTTCACTGTCAGCTTGTTCAGCTCATGGTAGTTGATGCACATCATCATGCTACCGTCTTTCTTCTTCACAAACAGGACCGGAGCACCCCAGGGAGAGATACTCGGTCTAATGAACCCCTTATCGAGCAGCTCTTGCAACTGCTCCATCAGTTCTTTCATTCTGTGGGAGCCAACCGATATGGTGCTTTGGTAACGGATTGAGCACCGGGTATCAAATCAATTTGAAACTCAATCTCACTGTCCGGTGGCACACCTGGTAAATCTTCTGGAAACACATCCGGAAAGTCACACACAACTGGTACATCAGATAGTTGTGGTGTCGGTGCGTCCACATCCTTTACGTAGGCCAAGTAGGCACTACACCCACGCCTCATGCACTTTCCCGCCACCGCCATCGAAATCACTTTCGGGATCGTCGTGACACGATCACCATAAACCGTCACCTTATTCACGTTAGGTGCAGTCAATCGGATCATTTTCTTGCGACACACGATGTTTGCTTCATAGGTTGCTAACCAGTCCATCCCTAGTACTACATCAAATCCACCTAAGGGTATCACGTGTAACCTAGCAGCAAACCTATGACCTTCTAGTTCTATGACATAGTCCTCTATCACATCAGTAATTCTAGTGGACTTACCAATACCAGTTTCTACATCGAATGGTGTACTGACCTTTCTACTACTTACAGCCAACTTAGCACAGAAAGTAGTGGAAATAAAACTCCTGCTAGCACCGAAATCAAACAATACAGAGGCACAAGTTTGGTTTACTAGAAACATACCTGACACAACATCGGGATCAGCTCTGGCTTCCTCCCGGGTCATGGTGTAAGCTCTAGCACCTGCCCTCTGCCCTCCTTACTCCGGCTTCTTCTTCTCTGCTCCAGAGCTCTCCGCCCTCGGCTTCTTACAGTCTCTAGCGATGTGGCCAGGCTGGCCACACCTGAAGTATACGTTCATCCCCATCCTGCACTCACCCGTATGCTCCCTTCCACATTTGTCATACCTCCTCAGCCCTGATCCAGATGTGACCACATGTCGGTCACCCACCTTTGCCACCTTATTGTTTGGAGCGGTTCTACCACGTCCAAACCATTTCCCATTCCAATTCTGGTCACCACCACCCTTCTTATTCACCTCAGCCACCACCACCTCGCGTTCATCATATAATCTACCATCCAAGTCAACCACCGACCTAAAAGTGCTCGGCTGGGCGGCGATCATATGCCTACGGATATCCGCCGGCAGCCCCTGGATGTATCTCTTAATCTTTCGTGACAGTGGTGTCACTTGATCAGGCACCAGCTGTAACATCCGCTCTTTTTTTTCCAAGTTAAAATCCAAACCTGAATTCATTTTGATTTTTTAATGTATCTTATGGATTATAAATGTAACCATGATATAAAAAATTTCATTTATTAAACCATTTAAACAAGTTATAATAATTTTATAATTCATAAGATAAAGTGTTACAAATTTACAAATAATTGTCATTTATAAATTTTAGCATGGAAGAATAATTATATATCAAAATATTTTTTTTTCAAAACTTATAAATTTATATAAGTTTATAAGTTATAATGACAATTGGATTTAATTTTAAATTATTTTTTTAATTTATAAACTCTTTAAAATTTTTAAAAGACAAATTTAATTATAAATTGGTTTAATAAGTTTGGGGCCAATTTTGTAATTTTTTTTAAAAATTAATTCAAAAGGGTTCAAGCATAAAATAACAACTTTCAAAACCTTAGGGACTAAATGTGTAAAATTTGAAAACCCAAACCAACCCCCCATTTTCCCGTATTTCCGGCGTGTGCTCCGGCCGAGTTCCGGCCAAGCTCCGACCACTCTAAAACCTCCAAACCTTGTCGATTTCCGATCTAAAACCGTTTCCGAATCGACCTGAATATGTTTCGAGCATAGTTACACTATTCAATCGAAGTTAAAGTGTCGGTTATCACTCATTCGAATGGGTAACCGAAGCCCCCTTAAATTCATAGCCGTTCGAGCCTTAAAGTTTAGTAATAACTCAATTAATGTAACCTGATCGAACTTCTACCTATCACTAATCAATTGTTGTATTCAATTTCACTTGGCAAGCACAATTTCAACGCAAGCAATGTCCATCTTCATCGACAACCTGCAGCTTAGCCGTTGTCTATCTTCTCGGTTCCATTACTTAAAATTGATAGAGGGCAATCGATTACCATTGTCATACGAAGCTTCCAAGTGGTCAATCGAATCAAACCATCAAGAATCATTCCCGTTTGATTAACTCCACGAGCGCACCTATTCCTGTTCTCGTTTGCTAACTAAACAAAATCAATCCAGGTAATTAAGCACATCTTTGTGCTCGGTTTCACATGGGCAATCAAAGCCCTATGATTGATTTCATTAACAATATCAATTCAATGTTCAATTGGAATCAAATTGATTCTAGGGTTCTTATGAAATTGGGGGCTTTTGTATTTAATGTTTTTAAACTTTAAAACTGAGCTTTTTACAGACATGGGGCTTATAGCCCAGCGGTAACTTACAAGAACTCCACACATAGGGTCCCGGGTTCGAACCGAGCACCCGCAGGTTATTTTAAAATTAGTTTTTTTTAATCATTTTAAATTATTTAAATTCATAATATATTACTTAATAAAAATAAAATTGTTATTGTTAATTAAATTATTCCAGAATTTATAATTTAATTTCTGAAATTTTTAAACAAATTAATATTCTAATCTTATAGTTTAAAATTATAAAAACTATGGCAATAGTTATTAAAAGTTTGTCTTTTATTACCTTATAATGGTCTTCTTTAACTCAAATAATTATATTATAACCTATTTAAATAATTGACTATTTAATTAATTATTAACTTAATTTTTAAGGTTAAAAAGCAAACTTATGATGTTAAACTTAATTATTTTTAGAATAACAAAGGTTATAAAATATTATTACTTCTTTTATGTGATTTAAATGCTAAAAATATTTTATGGTTCAAATTTTGGTTATTTCAAAACATTATGAATTTACATGTTAAATAACTAATTGTTCAAATAGTTATTGTATAGTTATTTAAATATTAATTCTTTTAACCATGTTGTATATAAATAATTAATAAAGTTATTCCTTAAAATTTTGTTTAAATTCTTAAAACTTATAACATAATATAATGTGCTATTATATTTATTTTATTTTTAAGGTTTTTGTATATAAAACCTTTATAATAAATCATTTTAAAAGCTCAAAACTTTATAAAATGATTTTAAATAATTTCAACGTCATTTAAATATGTAATATCTTTATCAAGTTTTAAATAGTTAACTATTAAGTTAATTATTTCTTTACACATATTATACTTAACTTTTATTAATCAATAACTTAAATTGTTGAGATATTTTTTTTATTGATTTATATTGTCTTTATTAAACCAAAACATAAACAAGTCATTATTTTACTTAGTTATATAAACCCCCAAATTCCAATTGAAACCCTAGTTCATGTCTTATTGTTAATCATATTATTGAACTTAATGTTAGAACATATACATTTTGGCATCTTGTAAGAGAAATCGTTGGAGCCTCGTTTGTTATTCTTATCATCATCTTATATATATAATGTGAGTTTCCTTGCCTCCTTTTTACTTTATTTCACACTATTTTGGGGTGAAACATGATACTTATACATCATACACTTATAAACGTTTGAGACTTGTAAAGCACTTGCAATTCATATTTTTGTCATGGTTATTTGTGTGTTGTAAGTGATTATATGAGATACATAGTTTGTTTACAATCATTAACTATTGCTAGCCTGACGACGTCTTAGATCTTGGGCCTGACAAGCCTATTTGGTGCTAAAGTCGATGTATTGCCGACTCCTGATGACGTATGCTTGTTCATCATGGGAACCAAATACACTTAGCCAATCTTATATACTTGTAATCAAGTCGAGGTTTGTTTGTAACGATATGTGTTCTATAACCTTACTAACTTATAACCTATGGCATGAATTGCTACTTGTAACCATTTTATATATACACATATATGCGTGTGTTTAAACCATGGATACTCACCAACTTTTTAGTTGACCTTTTATTTTCGTCATGTTTCAGGTTTTCTACTTGAAGATCTTCTTGTGCTCATATAGGACTTGGACCTAGTTTAAATTGAAAGTCTTATGTTATTGGTTGTATCTTGATTGTTTTGT
Source organism: Flaveria trinervia (assembly GCA_025506515.1). Taxonomy (NCBI): domain Eukaryota; kingdom Viridiplantae; phylum Streptophyta; class Magnoliopsida; order Asterales; family Asteraceae; genus Flaveria; species Flaveria trinervia. The sequence continues at coordinate 103,851,976 of CM046448.1, read as the reverse complement.
AATTATTATTTGTCTTGTAATGTTTAATGAATAATGATATTTAATATTATTTCAAGTTAATTAGTTCCATGTGCTATGAGAAATTGTCTCCCATTCGTCCGCCCTGATGATTCCGCCGTCGGTCGGGGTGTGACACCAGCCACGCCATTTCATTAAATTTAGTGGTGTACTGCTGGTGTGTCATTGTTCCCGCCTCCGGCCGCAGGAAGTCTCTTTCTACCTTGTCCATCTCTCTGTGAGGACATAATTCCTTAATCACTAACTTCTTCAGTTCAGGCCATCTCATTCTCCCAATGGCTCTGCTACCCTCGGCTTGGACAATGTTGTCCCACCAGCACAAAGCCGAGTCCACAAAAGAGTGGGTAGCGAATTTCACCTTCTGATCTTCACGGCATTCACTCATATCGAGGACAACCTCCATTTCCTCACCCACCGGTGAGTGGCTGCAGCAGTGTCGTTTCAATCGAAGGTAGGGGGCTTGCATCTCATAAATGCCCCATAGATACAGCCTCGGGTCGCCTCCGACGCAGGCTCCTCTTCTTCCTCCTCCTCATCATCAGAAAGAACGGTTTCCGGCTCTGGTTGTTCTCGTCCTCTCGAGGACCTGTTTCTGTCCTTTCTTTCCTCTTCCCTTACTGCTTTGATCACTTCGGTCACCACAAACGGTAGAATCGTCTGCATGACCTGATGACCTCTTCTACCACAGCCTCCTTTACTAAGGCTCTCAGATTGGCGCTCTCGTCGCCACCCTCCGAATGAGGGGTCTCTGGTTCTTCGCGAACCACTTTCTTTACTCTGGGTCTCCCTCTCTAGGGTCGCGGAGTAGCACCGCGACCTCCACCACGAGAGGCTTTTGAAGATCTACCGCCAGCCATCCTCTAAAAGTACACTATAAGATTTAAACACTAATGCGGTCATTCAAGGTAACACTCAGTTTATGTCAAGTATAGTAAGTCCCTAATTATAGTGTCCAGTTGTGATTAGCCACTTACTTTACTCTTCATACCCCAAGCATCTCCTATCCTGACTTAATCGGTATCTAAATCGACTAAGAGCACATAATCAAATAGCATGCGCACATAATACCGGTTAACATTAAGAAAATACATACCTGATGGCACGTAGCTACTCGGGCTGACATCCCTCCATTTGTCCCATTTTCAGTTTAAGTTTAGGTTTTAAAAGTTTATTTAACCCAATTCTCTTAAACTTTGGCTCTGATACCAACTTGTAAGGCCCCGCTCCCGGAGACCTCACAATTGGTCAATCACAACAACTAAAACATTAAACATTATAATTATACAAACTTAAGTAGCAGAAATAATTTATCAAAAACCATTCATTTTATTTAAAACACTGTTGTTAAGCAATACATCATCATTTACTGTTTACAAAAGAATTGTTTTAACGTATTACAAAACAACAACAACATATAATACGAATGGATGTCAGTCTTTTCCTGCCGAGTAGCTTCACCCTCGTGCCATCCTCAGCAATAATTACCTGCCAACTGAAAATGTATAAAAGTCAGCGTTGCTGAGTGAGTTCTAGTTTTATAACTAATAAAATACTTTCTGTATGTTGTATATGAAAATACTCTTTTCTGTAAAATACAACTATAACTGTATATGCGAGCACGCATTAACTATATGAACAAATATTGTTCGTTCTCATTACGGTATGCCTTGTATGTTCTGTAAACTTTTATCTTTATCTTTCACTTTCTGTATGGACCAATGAGCAATACCCCAACTGTATGCGTGATGGAAAACGGGTGATGGGCCATCTATATCCCTCGAAAGGGTCAACTATATCCCTCGAAGGGTCAACTGTATCCCTCGAAAAGGTCAACTGTATCCCTCGAAAGGGTCAACTATATCCCTCGAAAGGGTCAACTGTATACAAGGCCAACCCAATCACCCAGGACACGCTGCAAAGGTCCTGCCAATCTCAATTGATTGGCCCTGTGTGCATAATAGGGTAGCTAACCCGCAGCATAGTTGAGCTAACGACAACATGGTCGTGTATCTCTTGTAAGCTTGCAAGACTTGTTAACATTTTTATTAATGTTCCTATTCTTTTCTTTATTGCTCTTTCTCTTTATTATTACGATATACTTTAAGTTACGATAATAAACATACCACGTAAAGTCACATACTATAAGTAATAATAATAATAGCAATAAAAATATTAAGGAGTAATCATAACCATGCATGAAACATCATCATAAATAAGCCCCAATCAACCCTCGGTCAAAACCCTAAAAGCACAGACTCCCAGAAAATTCTGTAAAAATTTCTAAGTGCTTAGGTGCTTTGGCACTATTTGGGCGCATGAGCCCTGTTTGGACGTTTCATCACTATATAGGCGCATTAGCTAACACTTAATCATTTATCACGTAGGAGCATGAACTATTCAGGCATATGGGCACTATTCGGGCATATGAACACTTAGGCGCATGGGTCATTTGGACGCATGGACACTTAGGCGCATGAGCCACTTGGGCGCATGGGCACTATTGGGGCGCATGGCCCTACACTTGGTCGTCTGACTAATATTTCTAGGCGTATGGACCACTGTTCAGGCGAATGGGCTATACTTAAAACATTTCTAAGGCAATCTTAGGCGCATGGGATACTGTTTAGGCACATGGATTACACTTAAATCCTTCTAAGGAATTTTCAGGCGCATTAGCCTTATCTAGGCGCATGGACCTTCTGTGTAATATGTTTCTAGTATTTTTTCAAACCCAATCATCAAACCCATCTGTTTTAAACTTAATATGGCTATTCTAAACATGAATAACCTATAAGAATTCAATAATTACCATCCAATCATGCACATTACATACGGGTATACATACATAACCATTTAAAAATCGTTTAATACATTTTCAGCCCCTAAAGATAGTTTAAACAAGTAAAAAGCAGGGTCTAGAACTCACCTGATGCAACTTGGGTATTTCTTCCTTTCCAACCCGTTTGCAAATGAGTTCAAACACCTAAAAACAACACCAAACACACACACGCGAGCATATACACAAACACATAAGCACATAAGCATATAACCGAGATAAAACCCGTCATAAACACTTAAAAACCACGAATTCTTACCTTGAATTCGATTTCTTCTTCTTCTTCTTCTTCTTCTTCTTCTTCTTCAAAACTCGAAGTTCTATTCTCTCTCTCTAAAACCGAAAGAAAGTGTGATGTGAAAGGAGGGTGGGCAGCCATGCCCACCTTTACACCAACTTTTTCAAAGATTTGTCCTTTTGGACACTTTTAGTCCTTCTACTTGGACTTTATTGCTTTTCTTTCATTTATTCTTCATGTCTTGCCCTTTGTTTTTTAAAATAACCGGGTGTTACAGTTAGTCCCTGTATAATACACGAATCGAATAAATAAAATATTAAATAATTACTAATAAAACTTCTTAACTATTGCTTGGATTGGGTTTGACACTATTCAATACTAAATATCTACTCGTGGAGGGAGGGGAGGCAACATAAATCATACTTGAAGATAAAATATGATTAAAATTACGTATAAATAACTACTTTAAGTAAATAAACAATAATGTATTTTTCTTAAACTTTTATTTCTGTAAAAAATTTTGATTTTTAAATATATTATTTTAAGATAAATGATTTTTTTAGTTTTGTTGTATTCTGTCTTTTTTATTTTTTATTTTTAAAAATATATGTTTTTAATAAAAAATAGGTTATTAATTTATTAATTATATATTTTTTATTTGAAAATAGTATGAGTAATAATATGAGTATTCAATGTTATTATTAATAATATAGAGAAATGTGAAATTAAGCGTAATGAAGTTTACGATTGTTTCACGCTTAGTTTGGTTTTTTTATAGATAGATAGATAGGCTAAAAACCCATTAAATAAACATATTAAATTTTAATGTAAAATATATATTTAATATGAACATGAATAGTTACACTATAATTTTTTAATGTAAAATACAATTAAAATTATATATGTGTGATAGTTCAACAAAAATATAATAATTATACCATTTTTTAACTCTTTTATAAAAAATTGTTTAAAAAAACCCTGTTTGTAATTATTCAGGTTGTTTTAAAAAATATTTTTTTTAAATTTCACTTTTTATAACTTTTGTTTAAAACAAAAAGGATTAAATTATTTTGTTTAAAAAGTGTTTAGTGTTTTAGAAATTTTATATTATATTAAACTTTAATTTTTTATTATTTAGAATTTGTTTAAAAGATGTGATTTTTAATTTCTTTCATAAAATCTATTTAAAAAAAGATAATTTGATTTAAAAAAAATTAGATAAGAGAGAAAAATTTATAGAAGTATTTAAATTAGCATTAGACTATTTTGGAGAGAAAATTAATATGTGGATATCTAGAATAATGACAAGTGTAAAAACATGACTTAATAGAAGAAGAAATGACGAAAAAAATATTGTTTTATTAGATGTTATAGATTTAAATACTCATTTAAGTTTCTCTCTCTTATTAATAATAATGAATGTTATTAATTGCTATATTTCTCTCTATTATTTATTTTTTTTAAAGTTACTTTTTTAAATAGATTTTATTAATTAAATTAGAAATCAAATCTTTTAAGTAAAATCTAAATAATGGAAAAAACTAAGATTTTGTATAATATGAAATTTTCTAAAAAATTAAACACTTTAAAATAAAATATTTTAAATCATTTTGTTTTTAAAAGCGTTATAAATTGGTTATTTTTTTTTATAAATTGTCTTATTAACACAACACGAATCATTACAAACTAGCATTTTTAAAAAACAATATTTTTATACAAAAAAAATTATAATTTTTTTTTCAAAGAATGTTTAAAAGTGAAAATATTCAGATAAGAGGGTTAGAAAATAGTATAACTGTTTTATTTCTAGAACTATTACGTATATATAACTTTATTTTATTTTATAATAAAATTTTATATAGTAAGTTTTTGTGTTTATTACTAACTATAATACGTTTAATTAAAGATTTTTAGCCTATCCTCTATCCATAAAAAAAACTAAAATAAGCGTGAAACAATTGTAAGACTTATTATACTTACTTTCTTATTTTTCTATATTGTTAATTATAATATTGAATACTAATAATATTACTCGTACCATATTTAGATTAAAAATGTATAACTTAATAAATAAAAAACCTATTTTTTTATTAAAAACACACTTTTTAAAAACTAAAAAAAAATTATAAAATAAAAAATATGATGAACTTTTTTTATCATTTTTCTTAAAACAAATTATTTAAAAATCATAATTTTTGATAAAACAAAAGTTTAAGAAAAATACATAATTGTTTACTTACTTAAAGTAGATATTTATATGTAATTATAATCATATTTTATCTTTAGCATGATTTTATGATGCATAAATTTTTAGTACTTATTATTTAATATTTTATTTATTTAATCTGTGTAATGCACGAAGACTAACCTAGTAATATATATACAGACTAGAAGTGACAATTATGTTAGATTGACGACTTGTATTCAAGTTGTGAACAAATTCTATGAATCATTCATAGGCGAAGGTTACTTTGGGCCCAGTGGGCTCCGACCCTCCTGCTTTTTCGCTTAAAATTAGAAATTTATGTGTATTTCGTTCGAAAAATTTATACGTATAGAGTCCGTCCCAGTGATTTAGGTCTCGAGACTCGTAACAAGTTGGTGAGTTGATATAATAACATATGCTTTTAAACATTTTTTATCATAGTATTAATCAAATATGTCCACGATTGACCTATGTAGTTAAAAGGGTTATGCAAGTCTAACCGAGTACAACTGTGACATCCGTCACCACAAGGTCCGTCAATTAACGTGACTATCCGTTAATTTTCCTTGATCGTTCATTCCTCATCTTTATTAACTCCTCGTGTGGATATCCTACTTGCTTTATTATCTTTGTGCTTGTGTCTCTTTCATGAACGTGTGCTATGCTTAGACCTTTTACAAATTTTATCACCATTATCACTAATATATCATTTTTATATAAAACTATTGTCATTAATAAAACTATTTTTTAAGTGCCAATTATCATTAAATACCTTTTTAACATTAATATAACAAACACTTTCAATGTCGTTTTCAACCGAAAAAAGCTTTGGGAACTCGGGGGCTAAGTGCAGACTAAAATTGACATTTTGCAACTTGGGTTGGGTATATATACCCCCTCCCAACCATTCTTCATTCTTCGTCTTCTCCTTCTTCTTCATTCTTCTTCTTCTTCACCTTACATCTCCTTCCTTGCAACAAAATCGCCCCATTTCGTCCCGTTTTCGTCATCTAGACTTCATCTACCCTAGTCTACTCCATCCTTGCAGGTAGACGACCTTGGTTGTCCCTTTCTTGCTCGTTTTACTGCTATCCATTTCTAGGGTTTCGGGTGTTCGGGTCAACCCGAACACAAGAAGTCGCGTGGGTGCGTGTGATGTCTTTCTGCGTATGCTTCTTGTTTGTATGTGTTTGTAGTGTGTTTCTGGAAGTTCTTGTTGTGTAAAACTCGTGCTCGGAGCAGCCGAAGGCTGCTCTGCACTTCAGCAGCCGCGAACCTGTAGTTCAGGCGACTGGGTCTGTCATGCGATTGAGCCATGCGACGGGGTCTGTCGTGCGACTGAGTCGTGCGACTGTGTCATTCGGGCGACTGAGTTGTGCGACTGGACATGTCGTGCGACTGGGTCGTGCGATCGAATGAATGCATGTGATTGAGTCAATGCGAATGAATGATGTATGCGATGAGCTTGCGACCGATTGAATGTGTGCGATTGTGCGTGTATCGCACGACTGAAGGCCAATCGTACGAATGAAGGTTCAATCGTACGAATGAAGCTGATTCATACGAATGAAGGTTGATTCGTGCGTATGGAGGTTGAGTCGTGCGATTGAGTGTTGTGTGGTACGACTAAATGCCAGTCGTGCGAATGAAGGTTCAATCGTATGAATGAAGCTGATTCGTACGATTGAAGGTTGATTCGTACGAATGGAGTGTTGAGTCTAGCGTCTGGTCCTGTTGTGTGATTGATGATGCTGCGTGTGTGAATTTCCTTCTTAAATGTCGTGTGATGATAAGGTAACATCAACACAAATGTCATTGCTCGACCACAAAGATTAAAGTCAACGCTATCAAGGCCACAAATACTATTCCAAATCAAATCAACCTAACATTTTACAATTAACAACAACCGATTTGTGACTACTAATATTTAACAAATACTTCTCTTATAATAATGGATCTTTTACACGATATCACTAGCAATGGCAATGGTTTTTAGTACTTGGATCTACATAAGATCTAAAACGTGTGTCTGCTTGTGTGTGTTACCCGCGACCGAACCGATACAACCCGAACTGACTGAACATTACTATTTGCTACATACATATCATTAATGCTCAACAATAACTATCAATAGGTTTTGACCGTTCTTTGCATACAACACTTGGGAAACTTTGATCATTCATACTTCTCACGTAACAAGTGAGTTTCATGGCCCCTTTTATGCTTATACAACTTTCAATCAATACAAACATGGGGGAAAAGTATGTTCACCCGTTTTCTATGATGTACTGCTTACATACAATTTACATACTTGGAATCAACGTGATACTGTTTTGTGAGTACTTATCTCATACATGCTTGGGTCTGCTGTGTGGTTCTTTCTTTACAACCATTTAATTCCAGTGTGGGAACCGACGGATAGGTATTGGTAGTACTACTGGGTTGACACCCCACCCTCGTTTGTTGGTATACTAGTTAGTACCAACAGTTTCCAGGTTCGGGCCTTGGGTGAATATATTCCGACAAGATTCTTTGTGTACGTCGTTCGGTTTGGTTGTAAAGCTCACGTCATGTGATTTTGCTTACTTTTAACTGTATTCACGGTATTCTGCAACAACTATTATACAGCATCAATTACTTATTTACATTTAAACTGCGAGCTCACCAACAATTTTATTGACCATTTTGAGCATATCTTTTCAGGTTATCATGCTAGTTGAAGATCTAGGTTTGCTGCCTTATTGGAGACCTTAGGATGCATTTTGAGACTACACTTTGTCTTTTAGAAAACATTGTTGTAGTTGCTTTGAACAACATTATAGTTTTGTAACTTGTTCCTGGGTTGTGGGAATTGCATACAATGTTATCATCTTTGTTTATGTAAATCATTTAACATGTTTATGCTTATGGCTATGTTGTCGTGAATATTGACTAAACACGACACAAGTCGCCTTGTTTTCGGGTGTCGTCATGACACGCTTGTCATCAGTATTATATTGCACCTCTATCGCTTACCATGTGTTATGACGATCCCGTCTCATTACATCCCTGTGTTTCTGCTTTCAGCGGGGGTGTGATAGACTGGTATCAAAGCCATTGGTTATAGAGAATTAGGCAATTCACTTGACCTAGACAATAACCTAGGAACCTTCATATAGATTTGCATGCTAGGGCTGTGTGCATTTTATATCTTGTGTATGTGTTCCTCTTTGCTTGATTCGTTTATCTATCTGCCTTGTGATCTTTTCACCCTACGAGAGAGCTCTTATGCTTACTCCTTATGGGATGCTTTTATTGGATCTTCCGTTCCCTCTGCACGCCGAGTCGGTTTATCAAACCCAGGTATTAAACCCGAAAAGATCTCAACAGATCATGGTATTGCGTTGGACCTTGGACATTGAGAATTACCCTGAGGAGGTTATGTCTTAAACCTCAAAAGGGGAGGAGATAGACAACCTTCGCTAGACTAACGTGATTATATGCATGGGTTGCAACTATTATGATGGATTACTGTTGGAACATTTTTAATTCATGGTGTGAGAATTACATGGCTTGTATGTGATGTGTGGTAACCACAAGTGTGATATTAACTTGGAATGCTGGACTTTGATGAGTAGTATGGTTAATATGCTTGAAATGGTTAAAGCTTATGTGTTTACTACTTCTATGATTAAAAAATGCCGCCTCGAAGAGTTACCCGCATCAACAATGGCGAAGTGAAGCCTCGAGGGGCAGAGGCAGAGGTAGAGCACCAAGAACAAATGATAGCCCTGCCAACAACAATCAGGGAATAGGAAATGCTGATGTGGCAGCTCTGATCGCTCAACAGCTGGCCACCATAATCCCGACTATTGTGGCCCAAGTGAGTGATGCTCTTCAAAACACCACCCCCACGGGGTTGGGGCAATGAAAATGAAGATAAGGGAACCCGACTGGGAACAAGAGTAACCAGGAGACCGGGAATGGTGGTACAACCGGTAATGAGACTGGGGTTGTTAATGAGACTGGGGTTATTAATGCTAGAAGGGGGTGTTCGTATAAGGAGTTTATGGCCTGCAAACCAAAAGAATTTGATGGAAAGGGCGGAGCTATAGCCCTGACCAGATGGCTTGAGCAAATGGAGGCAGTAATTGACATCAGCGAGTGCATCGACAGCCAGAAAATCAAGTATGCCACGTGCTCACTACAGGGCATGGCACTAACTTGGTGGAACACTCAGATACAGGCTAGGGGAAGAGAATCAGCGATACAGATGTCGTGGATAAGTTTAAGGCCTTAATCACTGAGGAATACTGCCTCCTCAACGAGATGCAGAAACTGGAGCATGAATTATGGAATCATGTTATGGTGGGGGTTGGGCACGTAGCCTACACTGATCGTTTTCATGAGTTGGCAAGATTGGTTTCACATCTGGTCACTCCGGAATCAAAGAGGATCGAGAGGTATATTTGGGGACTTGCGCCTCAAATCCGAGCGATGGTAACAACAGCTCCTCCTCCTACGATTCAGAGCGCAATTTGAAGGCTGACACTCTAACTGATGAGATTGTGAGAACAGGGGTATTGGGAGGGGAGCAGAGAAGAGAAAAGATGTTGGGGAAACGAGCCGGTCGAGTGCCGGGAAATTTGATAAAAGGGCCAAGACAACCAGGAATTTTGTGGCCGTGACACAAGGCAGGAGAGAGTATGTTGGGCCGCACCCCAAATGTGATAGGTGCAATTTCTATCATCCCCCAGCAATGTCGGCGCGAACTATAGACGCCCGGGGCATTTAGCGAAAGACTGCAGAACGGCTCCAAATCTGGTGGCACCGGTCAACACGGTTAACCCCGCTTGGAATGCCAGAGGCTGTTATGAGTGTGGAATCCTTGATCACTACAGAATCATGTGCCCCAGACTGAATCGGGCGCCGGGTCAACAAGGGAACAACCAGTACCGGTGATGACCATAGCTAGAAATCAAGGCCTGGGAAATCAAGGGATACAGCTCGGGGACGTGCACTCGTCATTGGAGCCAACGATGCCCGTCAGGACCCGAATGTTATCACGGGTACGCACTTACTCAATAATCACTTCACATCTATATTGTTTGATACTAGAGCATACAATAGTTTTATATCTTCTGAGTTTGTGGAATTGCTTGATTTGAGTCCTAGTAGGCTAGAAACTAGCTACTCTATAGAAATGGCCAATGGTAGGATTGTTCAAGCTGATGAAATCATTAGAAAGTGCTCGATGATATTGGAGGACCATGCCTTCGTATAGATTTAATACCCTTTGAGTTAGAAGTTTCGATGTGATTGTAGGAATGGACTGGTTATCGAAACACGGAGCTGAGATTGTCTGTCGGGACAAAGTAGTACGAATCCCCATCCCAGACGGGGAGGTACTCAAAATTCAAGGAGAACGACCGGGAAGAAACTTAAAGCTGATCTCCTGCATGAAAGCACGCCGAAGTTTACGAAAACAGTGCTACGCTTTTCTTGCTCATGTGGTAGGAAAGAAGGAAGGAAAGAGGAAATGGGTAGATATTCCGGTAGTACGGGACTACCCAGATGTATTTCCTGATGACTTGCCTGGTTTGCCTCCTCCACGACAGGTGGAATTCCGTATAGAGTTGGTTCCTGGAGCTACACCGGTAGCAAAGACACCATACCGGTTAGCGCCGTCTGAAATGCAAGATTTCTAGTCAGTTACAGGAACTACTGGAGAAGTTTTATCTGGCCGAGTCACTCACCATGGGGAGCACCGGTGTTATTTGTCATGGGTCGTTCCGAATGTGTATCGATTACCGCGAGTTGAATAAGTTAATTGTGAAGAATCGGTATCCTCTCCCTAGGATCGACGATCTGTTTGACCAGCTGCAAGGAGCTTTGTATTTCTCCAAGATCGACCTTTGTTCTGGATATCATCAACTAAGGGTTTTCGAGGAGGACATACCGAAAATAACGTTTAGAACTCGTTATGGGCACTATGAGTTCTTGGTCATGCCATTTGGGTTGACTAACGCACTAGTTGTGTTTATGGACCTAATGAATCGGGTGTGTAAACCTTATTTGGATAAGTTCGTGATCGTATTCATAGACGATATACTTATCTACTCCGATCGAAAGAGGATCATGAAGAACACCTTCGGGCAATTCTGAAACTGTTACATGAAGAGAAACTTTTCACCAAGTTCTCGAAGTGTGAATTCTGGTTGCGGGAAGTGAAGTTTTTGGGTCATGTGGTTAACGATGATGGGATTCATGTAGATCCCGGAAAGATCGAAGCGGTGAAGAAATGGGATACACCCCAGACACCTTCAGAGATACGGCAATTCTTAGGATTGGCTGAATACTATCGTCGTTTCATCGTGAATTTTTCAAAGATCGCTTAACCGTTAACACTGCTGACTCGGAAAGACAAGAAGTTTGATTAGGGACAGGCATAAGAACAAGCGTTCCAAATTTTGAAAGAGAAGTTGTGCAATGCACCGATATTGTCCCTCCCAGACGGAACTGACGATTTTGTGGTATACTGCGATGCTTCACATCAAGGATTGGGATGTGTACTAATGCAGAAGGATAAGGTGATTGCCTACGCTTCGCGACAACTTAAGGTGCACGAAAAGAACTATACAACCCATGATTTGGAGTTGGGCGCTGTAGTATTTGCACTTAAGATTTAGAGGCATTACCTGTATGAAACCAAATGCATCATCTACACTGATCATAAGATCCTGCAACATATCCTGGATCAGAAGGAGCTTAATATGCGTCAATGACGTTGGGTAGAGCTTCTTAGTGACTACGATTGTGAAATCCGGTATCATCCGGGGAAAGCCAACGTGGTGGCTGATGCTTTAAGCCGCAAAGAACGCGCAAAACCACTACGTGCTCGAGCGTTGGGGTTGACTATTCAAACGAATTTAAAAGCTCAGATCCAAATTGCATAGAGTGAGGCGTTGAAAGAAGAAAACCTTGCGGGAGAAGAATTCCGAGGGTTGGATAAACAAATGATTTGCAAGGATGATGGTGTACAATACTTCATAGATCGTTTATAGGTACCCAGATGGGGAGGTGTATGTACCTTGGTCATGGATGAAGCACACAAGACGCGATATTCTATTCATCCTGGTGCAGACAAGACGCGATATTCTATCATCCTGGTGCAGACAAGATGTACCACGATCTTAAGGATCTGTACTGGTGGCCAGACATGAAAAAAGACATCGCTATGTATGTAAGTAGATTCTTGACATGCTCGAAAGTCAAAGCTGAACATCAGAAACCATCGGGATTATTACAACAACCTGAAATTCCCGAGTGGCAATGAAACTTTTAAATTAATCATATCTTTATATTTTATTGTTATTTGGTAAATAAATGTTTAAAATTAAAAAAAGAAACATTAGTTATTTTACAGAATAATACATAAGGTATAAGATAGGATGAACAATGAAGACGTTATGACGGAAAGATAAAAGATAATAAAAGTTAATAACCATACGATGTTAAACCATTTTAAACTACAAGGGAGAAAAATGCACACCATCAATCAAGTTAATTTTATCCTCACATTAGTGATGACATAACTATTAGAGGTTTTTGATAATATCTGAATCAGCCTTTTAATGATTCAAATGTCTGAATGGTTCAATATTTAATGATTCATATTGTTTGTTTCGCGAGCAAATTCTGAATAGTTTAGACATTTACCTTTGAATTGTTAAACATTATACTAATGTTGAATGGTTAAGAAGTCTAATGCTAAATGATTAAAACTCTTATGATTTATCTTTAAATATTTTATCTGAATTGGTCAAATATTTATCTTTAAATAGTTAAGTATACTAACTCTTAAAGTTCAGAACTCTTAATGATTTAGCATTTAATGATTCAGATCTTTTATTAGTTCAAAAAAATTGTCAAACAGCCCCTTAAAATGATATTTGATGGTATAACTCGACTTAACCTTATTTGAGTTAGTGTTCAGAGGGATAAACAAAGAAACATGTGACAAGATTAAATTTGTACTTGGGCAAATCCAATTCACTTAACCCGTCTATAACACAAAAAAACACGTTATACTTATCGTGCTAATAGATTAACGCGTCACAGTTAAAAGCCTCTCGAAATGTATGATTTAAAGTATTATAACTAAATAATTGTTATATATTATAGAAGACATGAGTTATTGTTTTTTAGTAGTTTTATTCTTTTTATTACTTAAGAAGCGTTTAACAATTCCAATCAATAAAAATGTCAAACAATGTCACATTACTAAATTGAATTATTTGATTAACATTAGTAAATTGAATTATTTGATTAAATTAGTAATTGAATTATTTGATTAAATTAGTAAATTGAATTATTTGATTGTGTTGACATGCTGTTACATGTAACATTAAAAGATTTTAATCTTGATAAGTATTACCATGAGTAAATTTGTTTATATTTGATACTTCTATTAAGTTTGAGTTTGGTTAGAATTAACATTTATTTAGTTTATTTTAATTGATCTTTATAAGTCATTACGCCTGACAGCTGCTGATCGAGGGTATATAATTTTTTTTAAAGTTATATGTATTTATGGTCTTTGAATAATAAATTACGATTATTAATTAGTCATAAAATCTATTTTGGTTATGTTCTGTTTAATATAATTTTCCAAGGTCACATTAGTAAACTGGTTGTATCTGATTGTGTTAACATATCACTTTATGTACCATTCTTGTTAATATATTTTTATTTATTAGGTATTTACACATTCCTTATCCTCATTAACATATGATTTATTTATATTATTTTACCAATTTATTCTTGTAACCATTAAAAAATTACATAATATATATCTATATTATATATAAAACATATGATATGAGATTGTAAAACACCATAAAATTAAAACAATTACCACATTCAATGCATAAGATACAACCACTTATAAGAGTAAAAATAATATTTTTAACATTATTAACAATTATCACTTACATTTAATTACATAATAACCTTATACTTACTGTAAAGTACATAAAACTTTACATTATATACCCAAAAAACAAACAAACTTAATTTGATTTAATATTTCAGTTATATTTTTAATCTATGTTTAAAAAAAATTTTGAGACTACAATTGTAACTTTTGTGTTCTTTTAAACGTTTTGATGTTTTAAATTTAGCTTAGAAAAACAAAATAAACTTTTATAAAACTACTACAAAAATAACAAAATATAAATATTTGTATCAAATGTAAAATATCGTCCTCAATACGCCGCACCCTTCTAATAATAATATAGTTTCTAACTCCACCCTTTTTTATAGATCTAAATACCACCTTTGTTCAATTGTTTGTATGACATGGATCATTATATCTACTATCATAGTCACTCATGGCCCATGGGGAGTAACATGGTGCTACTTACCATTAAATAGACATTCATATATCTTAAATAAAAGCAGATCCAGTAGCAAAAATAAAAGGTCTGGGCCGCAGGCCCAATAAAAATTGACACTTTCATGATTCATCATTAGAGAATTATCAATATCCAAAGTCCCATCAAATATCAAATCACTCGTGCATCTATAAATATTAATAAAAAAATATAAATGTTTTTTCTCATTGTTATATTTTTAAACTATATTTTTTACTCTTGTTATTTTTTAAAAAATTTTTATTTTATTTTCCCTTTAAAAGGATATTATTAAATAGTTTAAAACTCAAACAATTTCTCTCCTCGTAAAAACTAATTTGATAATTGCTATATTTTTATCTCTTATCTATATTTTTTAAAATCAACTATATTTTTAAAAATAAATTTTATTATAAAAATTTAAATTCATATATTTTCTAAAACATTAAACCTTTTAAAACAAAATATTTTAAATTAGTTTTTTTCTAAAATAATTATAAAATATACAAAATTTCTAAAAGTAATTTTATTAAATCAACCAGAATAACTAGAAACTTGAGTTTTTAATAACAAAATTTTGATAAACAATAACTTTTTATAATAAAATCTTCAAATAAATATATAAAAATAAAACTATTTAGATAAAATATTTAAAAATAATATAATTATTTTATCACTTGAACAAATACGTATATATAATTTTATACATATATTATATTAAAATATCGTACTGTAACTTTTCGTGTTTATTATAACTATAACCTATTTAACTCGATTATCTATTATTTATATATCTATCCGTTTATAACTTATCTATTATTTATTTACTTAAACTACTTATTCATATATAATTATGATCATATTTAATCTTCAATTATTATTATTTTATTTATTAACACGTGTAATATACAAAATTATATATATAATATATATAATATATATATATATATATAATATATATATATATATATATATATATATATATATATATATATATATATATCAATTGTCAATGCACGTATCAGTAGCATCAAACTGTTGCCATGCCTGATGCATATCAATATTCCCAAAATTCATTCAAAAAATCACAAAAACTATCACCGTACAAACAATTCCAGCAAGGAATCATGATCAACAATTCATATCTCAACACAACCATCGAAATAATGATCACAGACAGTATTGCCAGATCTCACAAACGAAAACAACTTCTACAACGAAAACGATTCAATAACATGATAATCACTAATCAGCTTCCGATGAACAACGATTACAAATATCCATCACGATTCATCACCAAATCCTAACACAACAACACCTATACATGATCCATGATCCAAATTCTCATCATACAGATTACGAAACAACAATCAATCACACAGAAGCTTACTTGTGAATCTTCCCTCTCAGCTTGACACCGAGAACTCTCTCCATCTTCGCCAACACGGCCTGATTCGGCACCGCTTTCCCGTTCTCATACTCCTGCACCACCTGCGGCCTCTCATTGATCTGCTTCGCCAGCTCCGCCTGACTCATCTTCTTCTCTATCTCGCCTTCTGAATCATCTGCCTCACCTCCGGCGACACTCTGTCGATCGCCGCCGGCTGCTCCGCCTCGTCAAGCTTCCTCGCGTAAACCGCCGTCGCCGGAGCCTTTTTGTTCGTTCCTCCGTCGAACTTCTTCACCGTTTGGATCTGAGCTCCGGCGCGTAGGGCCTGGTTCACGGATTTCTGATCACGAAGGACTTGTGCCTTTGGTTTCGACTTGTGCAGCACCACTGGCTCCCAGTCTTGTGACATCGGTCCCGTAGGTCTCGTCGGCATACTGATGATCGGAGATGATGATCGGAGATGATGATCGGAGATGATGATGATTTGATTGTTATTATGGAGAAATGTATTTCAATTATGAAGAACTGAAGATGTTGGGTTTATATAGTGGTGGAGGGTCTGGAAGGTTCTTGATAGGACAAAAGGTTCGAGGGCAATTTGGGGATAATGAAAATTGTGTATAAGCATCTCGAAGGTTCGTAGATTTAGATTTTTTCGGTCATGACTTTTTCCCCACGGCATGTAAAATAAAAAAGAACTGGAGAAAAAACTTATAACTTTCTAAAATAGAGGTCATAAGTTAAAATCTCATTATATGTAATATGTTTTTAGTGGGTCAAATGTTTTATCACAGTGAACTTTTAGATGGTGGGTTTTCTTTGAAACGGTGGACGAGCCTGGTCACCAGGGTTGTTTGTGCTCGTGGGCGTGGGTGACATTTCGCCAATAGATTTACCCGGATGACCGGGCTTAAAAATTATTCGTTGGCCGTAAAAAAAAAACTTGTTCCCGCGGGTAAGGTTTTTTTTTTAGTTTTAATAAAAAAACGTCACACTTACATGTAGGATAAAGAGAGAAGAGGAGCCAAGGAAAACTTGTTGGCCAAGAATTAGATTTTTTTCTCTTTCTTATGTTTTTGGTAAGTCGTTAGTCTAATAATAAGAGTTATTATGTTTTTAAGGAAAGGAACAAGTTTTAAATAAATTCTGACATGGGGTGTATTAAGAATGTGTGTGGTTTAAAAGTAGATTAGATATATGTGAGTCTAGTTCCATGAAGATGAAAGATAATTGTTATTTTGTACTAGACAAACACTCTTAAGAATAAATCAACAACAGAAAATATATGGGTAAATAGCCACATTCTTTGGTGTGTTCTCCCTTTCAAGATTATATTCCCTAGCTAAAAAGGATACGCGGAAGTTAGGAAAGTCGATGTTCGTACTAGCTTGAGATGGCAAGGTAAGTGAAACCGTCACTACTTATACTACTTATAAATGAATTGGAATTTCTAGTGACAAAACATTTAAGGAATTGAAATTTATCACCCGTTGCAAACCGTTACTATCTTAAGATCTCCAATCATCGCCGCTACATACCATTAACTCCATCGCTATCACCGCCGACAATCGACTACGACCATAAACCGCTCGACCTACGGGATAGGGCGTTAAACAAGGTAGGTAGCGAGAGGGTGCGCCTGTTGTCAACAACCGACCGTACCCCACTGCCGCCAACAACCGATAACGCCCGTCTTCGAGACACAGTTCGGCAACAGTGGTTGGCAACAATCGACGGTTAGGGGTGGTGGCGGTAGGCAGTCGGGGCAAACAATGGGTGGTGATGGTCGGCGTTAGGGTTGTGCAGCGTCAGTGGCGGTGGATGAGACGATCGGGGGGCAGGGGTTGGCGGACGACAATGGCAGCATGAGGCAGGGGTTGGCGAACGACGGTGGTTGGCAGCGATGTGGCAGTCGATTGGCGGTGGGTCGGATGGTAGGCGACGGTCGGGGCAGCGGTTGGGGGGGTTGACGGTCGCGGTTGACGGCGAGCGGCAACAATGACCAGGGTGGTAGGTGGCGGTTGGTGGTGGAGGCAGGGTTGGTGGTGGAGGCAGGGTCGGTGGAATTTGCAATCATTCAATATTTAAAAGGATTTTGAAATCATGCGTTTGACCGAATTTGAGGGAATTAATTCCAATTCCATTTTTATTTCAATTTTTTTTCTCAACCAAATATGTTAAGAATGGAATTCAGATTATAATTATAACGAATTCCTACCAACCAAACACAATGTTCAATGGAATTCAGATTCCAATTTCACTGAATTCTTACATACCAAACGTCCCCTTAGTGATAAGAAGGTATTATTCGACTTTTCTTTTTGTGTTATGAGCTTCATTGATAGATTATCAGTTGCTCTGTTTAAATCTTGTTCTAAGTAGGAAAAATGTAAGCTGATTGCAAGCAATTGCTTTTACTATGATCATTGTGGTGTGATTTAGATGCGTTGTACTGAAGTTATTGTTCCCTCTGTCTGAAAGGTATTGTCTACTTTTAAAATTGGGTAGTCATAATTTACTAATGTTCCTATTTTTGCTTAATAGCCTTATTGGTTTATTCTTGCATTTTTTGCAATTCAATTGGTATGTTAAATTCAAGGGTGTGATTGGAATTCCGCTAATTAAGATATGCATATACATATCTCAAATTGGTTTCTTTATAATATATATATGAGATGGATGGCATATGTGATTTGACTTATCATACTCGAATAATCAGATGTAATAAAACATGATGTACAAGATGGTATTTTACAACTTGAAGTTGTAACAATAACAGTGCTGGATGTTTGAAAATTTCTGTTTTTTTAAAAGTGTAATTGATGTAAGAAGAGTATATAAATAATTGTACTTTATCTTTTGATAATCAGTTTTAGTTAAATAGGACGTGTTATGCTCATGGTTTTGTTCTTCGCGACCATGCGAGAACTTCCTGGTATCCTTCCGGCTACTGCTCTCAAATAATTAGTTGTATAAACATGGTATTGAAGTTAACAAGTAACATTAGTTTAATTAAACATTAGATACTAGTTATTCTGACTTGTATTACCAATGAATAATTAATCAGTTTGACATAAGCTCACCAACACCCCACACAGTGCTGGATCCAAGATTTTTTTCAGTAGGGGCCGTAATGAGTCACGTCAGAATGGCCTGGGTCAAAATGGGTCATGTCAATACGGTTTGGGTCAAAAGGCTAGATTACAATCAATATGTAAGTTGCTTTCGTCTCTAGGTTAGTCTTTTTTTCCCTAATAAATGCAAACTTCAAATTCTAGTTATGAAACAAATTGTTATTAAAGTGATGGAACTATTGAGTTACAATGTACCTTTATATGTTGTCGAATGATTTCAGTGATTAGCTTAAGGCATAATACATTATGTGCAATCTTTATAATAGAAACTTGGGGATACATGCAGTTGAAACATTTGCTGCAAAAATTAAAAAGAGAAACATGAAAAATTAGGGAATTTTTATGTGTGATTCAATTGGATGTGGGCTGCAACTTAACTTGTTTAATAATCTGGGCCTTGTGGGCTGAGCTTGAGTGGGTGCCTGGGCCCCCACTAACATAACATTGGATCCGTCTTGAAGAAATATGATTAGTTATTGAGAGACATGTACTGACATTATTTTGAAAAATGGGTTGAAACTTGAAATTAGTCCATGTATGACAACATTTAAATGCATAAAACTTCCAAAATCATTTCATTAAGAAAACTTATTCTTGCATTCATATTTAGCAACATCAATAGTTATCATTATGAAAAATGGATAAAGAAAGTGACAAAGTGTTGCAGGCTGTTGCAAACCGACCTGACTGTTTGACCTCCACATAAACTAGTTTATACCCGTCTGGTAGCCAGGTTGTTTAATGTTTACTATAGTGAAACCATCTTTTTTCGCATTTTAAATTGATGTTGATGATGATTTATAATTCTTAACTTCTAAACCTTACCGTGTGCGAGAATTTATAGGGGGGACTTGGATGGTAACCGCTGGTGCACCATCACTACCTATTAAGATGGATCGTGGAGATCTAAACATGGGAACATGGATAGTTGGTTTGAAACCGTCGGTAACCTCCGATTAAGATGGATCGTGGAGGATAACCGCTACACCAAAACTTAACTTCTCAATTAACACGGTCAGGATCAAAAGTTGGTGGTTTAAATTCTACGGTCAAGATCTCCTGAATTTAGATAACCGTTTTGCAGCAACCACTAATATATATATATATAATATTAACCATTGGCTTGGCTTAACTGAAGTTGTTTTGACCCGTTACCTAACTCTTCTAACTCATTGGAGTGATGGCTTAACTGTAAAAGTGTTTGCATTCATGGTTTATATCCCAAATATGTTAAAGAGTGTTCTTATATGTTCTGACAATTTATACGTACCAATATTTGATTGAATTCTAAATTTTATTGTTTTTAGCATGGTATGATCTTTCAAAGGGTGTAGACGATTGAATCAATAACTGCAGTACTGATTCCTTTTTCTCTTGGTTAGTTTTTTTTACCCTTTTTTTTGTATGTTGAGTTAATTTTTTATGTATTGAAGTAAACTTAATAAAGTTAACAACATTTATAACATATTTGAAATGCTTGTTATTTCATTGATAAAATTGTAACAGATCTCTTGCTTAACTCCAGCATTCATTTGCATCTTGAGTCCCATAAACTTGACAATTGTTCATATGCATCATACTGCATTCGTAGCATTGAATTAATCATGATGAGATTATTAGAATGCTTTAAGAGTGATTAATCAAACATAATTATAATTTAAAAGTATTTTGCGCAGCCTGTTTAAGCCTGTAATGATGAGGATTCAAAGTTAGGACTTGTGAGTAGAGGTGGCATAATGTGGAGTCGAGCATCTAGTGTAGCAGGCTATTCGGGCACGGGTCAAAACATGTAATTTTGGTTGGGTCGGGTTGACTCAAAAAACCCTCAAAAAATCAATAATTATATAAATAATTGATGTTTTAAGTATGATATATTGCAGAAAACACCTTATGAATCTTTGTTGAATTTAAACACCAAGTCTTCTAGATTTGAAAGATTTATATAACTAATTGATGTTTAAGTTTCATCCTTGACACTACAATCTCACAAGAGTTTATTACAAAGGAGTCTATGTAGTTTGTCCACAGGTGCACCTTTGAAGTCTCAAGTTTTAAATGTTACATGTTTAAATGTATGTTTGGCAAAAATTCAAAAGTTACTTTTTGACTTTTTGGAGGGGTAAAAAGATCAATTACCCCTCCAAAAATCACCAAAAGTTGAAAGTTTTTAACTTTGGTGGCTTTTGAGGAGGTATTTTGGTTTTTTTACACCTCCAAAAAGTCAAAAAATAAGTTTTGGATTTTTGCCAAACATAGACTAAGTTACGAGGGTTTAGTTTTGTAACAAAGTCCGACAAATATAACCCACAGAGTAAAAAACAAAAATATATATGATAAATAAAAATATATAATTGATCCCTCATTTCTTTGTCTTCTTTTTTATCGATCACATGTACTAGAATATCATGAACTCAATTTTTTATTTTGAACGGTAAATCTATTTTACTTTTAAATCACATCATATTACATCTTGTATGGGTTTGAACCCATAACCTTGCTTTTAAAAAAAACAAAACATCTACAAAACGAGCTACTCTCATGTTATTCACTACAACAAAACCAAAATTCATCTCAAGAACCCAAATGGGTTAAATGAAACCAATATTTCAAGAACTATGTGTCAGTTCTTCGTCAAATGGGTTACTCAAACCACGCATATGAGGATTTGATTCTTCATATGAAAAGGTTTCGATGTTGAATCTGGACAACGGGTAAATAAACCTAAAAAACAAAAGTTAGCAGTAGAACTTAAACATGTTACAAAACAAAAATAAACTACATAACTAAAACATGTAGTTTTCTTTTAAGCTTAGATCTTAAAGGTATCCCCATTTTCATATAACTGAAATAAACTACATAACCAAAGTACGTTTATTGAAAAATGTTGTTTAAAATTAAGTAGGTGCGTTCAAATTCGAGTATCCGGATTTTTCATATATATGCATTTCAAATATTTGAAATATTTATAAAGATGTAATATGTTTTATAAATATTAAAATGTGTTATTAAAAATTCTTTTGGATATCCATTTTTTTAAAAATTTTTGACATCTGTCCGAAATCTTTAATTAATATTTATATTTGTGAAATATTAAAAACCAAAACAAGTGAACTTCCGAAGGTTAAGTTTCTTCCGAAGCTTAACATAGTCTTCCGAAGCTAAGTTGATATCTTCCGAAGGTTATGTTTGCTTCGGAAGGATGTTATTGTGTACTTTGGATTTCTTCCGAAGTATACATGTGTTTAGTAGGGAATCTTTCGAAGGATTATTTCGTTCGGAAGATATAGTGTAGGGTCTTTTGTGTAAACTCTCAATATGTGTTGAGAGTTAGTTAGAGTTAGTTTCATGCTATAAATAAGTTGGGTTGTAATCGGTGGAGGATCCAAAATCATTCAATTAACTAATAATCATTTGAGAGTTCTTGTTCACGTTTATTCTTTCTGGTATCATCTTTATTGATTGATATTCCGCGTACGTATTCTCAATCGGTTTTACAACAATTGGTATCAGAGCCTGGTTGTGGTTCAATTAAGAATCTAGATTCAATCAAAGATCGATCGGCGACAACAATGGTGTCTACGAAGTTCGAAGTTGAGAAATTCGACGGAAAGAACGACTTCGGATTATGGCGGTTGAAGATGAAGGCATTACTCGTTCACCAACGAGTAGTGGATGCCTTGGCCGGAGAATCCAAGTTGCCGAACACAATGTCAGATAAGGAGAAGAAGGAGATGTTGGAACAGGCACACAATTCAATCATCTTGAACTTGGGGGATCGAGTACTCAGAGAAGTATCGAATGAGACATCTGCTGCAGGGGTCTGGGCAAAATTGGAAAGTTTGTACATGATGAAGTCTCTTGAGAACAGATTGTATCTCAAGAAATGGTTGTACACATTCCAAATGGCTCCTGGGAAGTCAATCGAAAATCATACTAATGAATCAACAAGTTGGTGTTGGATCTTGAAAACATCAAAGTTGAATTAGATGATGAAGACCAAGCAATCATATTCTTGACATCTTTGCCATCATCTTTGAACACTTTGTGGATACTTTGATGTATGGTAGGGACACTCTTACCATGGAGGAAGTATTGGCAGCTCTCAATTCAAAGGAATTGAAGAAGAGAATTGATTATAAAGAAGATGGTGGAGAGGGCTTGGTAGTCAGGGGAAGATCTGATCAAAGAAACTTCAAGCAGAGAAGTGTCTCAAAGTCCAGGTCCAAGTACAAAAGGAGGTGTTATGTGTGTGGATCAGAAAAGCATTTTAGAAAGATTGTCCAGACTTGAAGAAAAAGAAGGGTGAATCAAGTGGATCAAAGACTCATTCGGGACACAATGCACATGATGATTCTTCTGATGGATATGAAAGTGCAGATGTGTTGGCTGTTACAAGCAGTAGTAAGGAGGATGAGTGGATTATGGTTTCAGGGTGCTCATATCACATGACACCTATGAAGAAGTTCTTTAAAGAACTAAAGATTGAAGATCTTGGATCAGTTAAGCTAGGGGATGATAGATCTTGCAAGATTGTCGGCCATGGAACAGTGACTCTAAAATTGAAGAGTGGTATGGAAGTGGATCTTCATGGTGTAAGGTATATTCCTAGTCTTAAAAGAAGTTTATTGTCTTTAGGGCTATTGGAGAGTTCTGGTTACCATGTTAGTCTTAGAGATGGTAAGACTAAGGTGATAAAAGGATCAATGGTAGTATTATCTGGGAGTAGAAGGGAGAATAATATCTACTTGTTAGATAGTGCTAGTGTAGTAGAATCTCAGGTGGAATCTGCCTCAAGTGATGGTAGTTCTAAGGCTATGTTATGGTATAGGAGGCTTGGTCATATTAGTCATCAGGGACTGGTGGAGTTACATAAGCAACAGTTAATGACTGAGTTGAGCAGTTGTGATTTTGGTTTTTGTGAAACTTGTATTCTTGGTAAACACAAGAGATTAAAGTTTTCAAATGCTAGGCATATCACAAGTGGGATATTAGACTACATTCATTCTGATTTATGGGGTCCTGCTAAGGTTGATTCTTTAGGTGGTGCTAGATACTTTATGACCTTGATTGATAATTTTTCTAGGAGAGTTTAGGTTGTTATACTGAAGAATAAGGGTGATGCTTTCAGTAAATTCAAGGAATGGAAAGTCCTTGTGGAAACTCAAACTTAGAAGAAAGTCAAGAAGTTAAGAACTGATAATGGGTTGGAGTTTTGCAGTCATGAGTTTAATCAGTTTTGTAAAACTCATGGTATTGCTAGACATATAACTGTGCCAGGGACTTCTCAGCAGAATGGGCTGGCTGAGAGGATGAATAGAACTTTACTTGAAAAGGTAAGGTGTATGTTGGCTAATTCTGGTTTACCCAAGATGTTCTGGGCTGAAGCTGTTTCAACTGTAGCATATTTGATCAATAGGTCTCCATCAGCAGCATTAGACATGAAGACACCTATGGAGGCATGGTCAGGAAGAAAGGATGACTATGGGGAGCTTAAAGTGTTTGTGTATCTGGCTTATGCTCATGTTAGCCAAGGGAAGTTGGAACCTAGGGCTTATAACTGTGTCTTTCTAGGATACCCTAAGGGTGTTAAAGGGTATAGATTATGGAGGCTAGAAGGGGACAGCCTAAGGTGATAGTGAGCAGAGATGTTATTTTTCGAGAGAATGTTATGTATAAAGACATTCAAGAAAAAGGGAAGTCAAAGGTTGTAGATCAGAGTGGGGTTCAGATTGAGGTAGAGCAACAAGGTGTTAGTGATCAAGGTGTGGATCAAGGTACCTCTGGTAGCCAGGGAGATGGTATAGATGATACTAGTTGGCTAGGGACAACATAAGAGACAAGTGATACCTCCTCTCAGGTTCAGAGAGGGGATGGATTTGTCTATAATGGCTTTTGTTGCTGCTGAAGAAGAAAGCATTTATGAACCATTGTCATACTCTGAGGCAATTTCTATGAAAGAAAGTGATAAATGGTGTAAGGCCATGGAGGAAGAGATGGAATCTCTGTATAAAAATGGCACATGGGATCTGGTTGATAAACCTGATGGTCACAAGCCTGTATCATGTAAATGGTTGTTCAAATTGAAAGATGGGATTTTTGAAGGTGAACCTCCTAGGTACAAGGCTAGGCTAGTAGCTGAGGTGTTTACATAGAAGCCAGGTGTGGATTATAATGAAATATTCTCACCTATGGTGAAACATTCATCTATCAGGGTTATGTTGTCATTGACTGCTTCTATGGATATGGAGCTACATCAGTTGGATGTAAAGACGACATTTTTACATGGGAAGCTGGATGAGACTATCTATATGAAGCCGCCAGAGGGGTTTGATGTGAAGGGGCGGGAATAGAAGGTATGTCTCTTGAAGAAGTTTTTATATGGGCTGAAGCAATCCCCTAGACAATGATATAAAAGATTTGATGAACATATGGTGACTAATGGGTTTAACAGGAGTAGTTATGATAGTTGTGTGTATTTTAAAGAATACAATGAGAACAAATTTGTGTATTTGTTGTTGTATGTAGATGACATGTTGGTGGCTTGTTCAGACTTGGAGGAAGTTGAAGCTACTAAGAAAATGTTGATGTCAGAGTTTGAGATGAAAGATCTGGGTGAAGCGAAGAAGATATTAGGCATGGAGATTACAAGGGACAGAGAGCACAGGATGTTGAAGCTGTCTCAAAAGTCTTACTTGGAGAAGGTGCTAAGTAACTATAGGATGGATGATGTGAAGCCAGTAACTGTTCCTATATGTGCTCATATTAAACTATCAAGTTCTGATTGTCCTAAGTCAGATGCTGAAGTTAGATATATGGAGAAAGTACCTTATGCCAATGTTGTTGGGAGCTTGATATACTTGATGGTTTGTACAAGGCCGGATATTGGGTATGTTGTGAGTTTAGTCATCAGGTATTTGTCAAATCTGGGAAAAGCTTATTGGGTTGCTGTAAAATGGATCTTGAGATATCTCAGGGGTACTAAGCACTATGGTTTAGTGTTTGGGCATCATGTACATGAGAAGGTTGATAGGATTATTGGTTATGTGGATTTAGATTTTGCCAAGGACCTGGATAGAGGTAGATCTATTACAAGGTATGCATTTCAAGTGCTGAGTAACTTGGTAAGTTGGAAAGCTCAGTTGCAGCATGTGGTGGCATTATCTACAACAGAGGCTGAGTATATAACTTTGACTGAGGGAGTCAAGGAAGCTATATGACTGCATGGTTTTGTTTCTGAGTTGGGAATCAAAGTGGCAGGCTCCGTAGTATTCCGTGATAACCAGGGTACAGTTCAGTTATCAAAGAACAACATGTTTCATGAGAGAACAAAGCATATTAATGTGAAGTTACACTTCATAAGGGAAGTGGTGAATGCTAGTAAGGTGAAAGTGGAAGGTGTGTATTCTTTGGAGAATCCAGCAGATGTGTTTACAAAGTCTCTACCTGGTGGAAAGTTCAAGTTTTGCTTGGATGCATTGGGAGTTGGTTAAAATCTTGTTTTGGATTTTAAGGTGGAGATTGTGAAATATTAAAAGCCAAAACAAGTGAACTTCCGAAGGTTAAGTTTCTTCCGAAGCTTAACATAGTCTTCCGAAGCTAAGTTGATATCTTCCGAAGGTTATGGTTGCTTCGGAAGAATGTTATTGTGTATTTTGGATTTCTTCCGAAGTATACATGTGTTTAGTAGGGAATCTTCCGAATAGTTACTTCCGTTCGGAAGATATAGTGTAGGGTCTTTTGTGTAAATTCTCAATATGTGTTGAGAGTTAGTTAGAGTTAGTTTCATGTTATAAATAAAGCCGGGTTGTAATCGGTGGAGGATCCGAAATCATTCAATTAACTAATAATCATTTGAGATTTCTTGTTCACGTTTATTCTTTCTGGTATCATCTTTATTGATTGATATTCACGTACGTATTCTCAATTGGTTTTACAACAATATTTTTAAAAAGTTCATAAAAATATTCTGGATATCCGAAAATTTTAAAAAACATTATCCTAATCCGAATATCCAAATTTTTGATCCCCAAAATTCAGATATCCGAATTTTCGGATATTTCGGCTTCAGAATTTCAGATAGTTTGGATTAAGATTCAGACCTTTTTGCAAACCCCATGTTGCCAACTCTCGGACATGATGATAACAATATAACATAAAGCATACTTCATCTTTTTATTAATTTAAGAAAAAAACATACTTAAAATGATTTCCGGGTTTAAAAAGTACGAAGCCCGTCCGTCAAACCACTCGAAATCAATTGTTAAATAAAATCCTTTATTCGAAAAATCATCCTTTTTTAAATATATACCCGTTATTCCTATAATAAAAGACATTAGATGTGTTTTTTGTAGAGTCTAAGATGGAGAATTAGCAAAGAACCATTTGTTGTCGATGATGAAGAACCCTTGAATTATGTGTCATCATCGTGAGGAGGAAAGAACAGAAATTCGACTTCTCAAGTGTAGAGCCGTTTTGAAATGTTAAAAGCAAAATCAAAAACATATTGAATTGTAATGTTCTTATTTTATCAAAAACATTTTGAATTGTAATGTTCTTATTTTTGTGGTTTTCCACATTTATTTTCTTTTTGGGACATTTGCATTATACTTTTTGGTACCACTTTAAAAGTGGAGAATGTGTTTTGTGATAACTTTGAATATTTGATGTCATATGGTTCTTTGGGTGTAAATTTATAACTTTAGATTATAATATCTGCAAAATAAAAAAATTTCAAGATGATAAAAAGGATCGTATTCATGTCAAGTTGTCAACCCATGAATATTCATGTCGTGTTTAGAGTACGTATCAAGTTCGAGTTCATGTCAAAATTTTAGGTTTGTACCTTAGTTTAACATAGCAACTCGTGAGCATGACTTGTTTAACATTCCTGACCCATAACCATGTGGGTGACACTTGATCTAGATTTTAAAGAAAAAGAAGAAGATGTTTCTTTCCTCATTCTTTATAGAGTCAAATGAACAAGCCCAAAAAGGATCCACTCAATCCATCCCCCATGATAACAAAAACATCCTAAATGCTCTTTTTCCTTTATATTTTGAGCTTTCGGTATGGTAAACACATATAAAGTTGTACACATTTTTAGTGCATAAAACCTTCTAAAACAATTTTCAAAACTTATAGTATAACTTTTATAAAAATATGGTAATTTAATTTATTGTGTAAGAAAAAGAATTTTGATTGACCACTTTCCTTGCGCGGTTTAACTGGATATGATAAAAATAAAAGAAATATTATGATAACGATTTGAGCTCATGAAAGATAAAGAGCGAACCATGTGAATATGATGAATTAAAGCGTCTAAAGACAAAAAATGTGAAGATAAAGATGACAATATACAAATATAAACATGAAAAGCTTAAGCTTGTTGATAGTAACAACTTTAAGATCACATATTTACTTGTATCATGTTTTATTGAATCATCACTTGCAAGCACATTCAAAGAATGGGCAGAGAGAGAATAGAAAATTGTTTTAGAATAAGATGTAAAGTTATCTTATGATCATCACTCTTTATCTTACTCAACTTGTAGTTTATGTTTTCTTTTTCAAAAACTCAATATGCCTTTGTAAATGTTGATGGTGATGTTGTGTATAGAGTTTATAACGAGACTTGAAGAATTTAGCTTAATCATATAGCGAGTTTTACTTACTGCTTATGATTTAGTTCAAGAAACGATACATTACACCCTACTAAAATGACTTATTAATTCTTCCATGTTGATTCATGTACACACGGGAAAGAAATTTAACATTAATTTCAAACAATGATTCTAATTCTCTTTCTTATGAGCATTCAAGTTAAATCAACCTTAATTTTTCTATTGAAAAATTCTCTTTAGTTGAGGATACTATATTTTACAACAATGGGTTGATGGTGTAGATTCATTATTGTTATGGATTGCGTCAATCAACAAGATGAATTATTTTTTCATTTTAGAAAACATTTAGTTGTAATTTGTAATAAAAGTTATCTTATTTTTTTCACCAGCCGTACTAGGTTCTATTTAACAAAAGTTAACTAAAAAATAAAAGGATCAAGCTTAATTGGAACACCAACTCGGTAATTGAGTTTAATTTGTAATGAAAACAAGTATAATATAATCCTCTTATAGGTAGTTTATAATTTCTTTTTGGTTTATTTTTCTTGTTATAGTTGCACATAGATCTATAAAAGGGTTTTGTTGTTATATATAATAGTTGATACTTGTTTTTCATATGTTTATATAACACGTTACTTTTTTTCCATGTGTTTATATGTAAGGAATATTTATTATAAAAAAATTATGGTGAACACGAAAAACATGATAAACACGAAGAACATGATTGCATTAGTTTGTTTATTTGTAAGTCTTTTTTATTACATGTGTAAACATGTTACATATATGTAACTTAATTTGTTACATAGTTTTAACTTGGTTATATCTTCTTAATTATATACATATGTTAGGTTTACCAAACATGGTTATAACTTATACGTCTTACCGTTTTTAACATATTCGTAACACTATATTTACATATATATTTACAATTAGGTATTAACAATTAGTGAGAATGTTACAGTTTTACAAGTACTGTTTACATATATGTAAAATCTTGTTTACAATAGAATATAACTTCTTTTGTCTTCCTCCATTTATGTTAATAGATAGCCTCCAAAAATCATAACTATTGTTTTTTACATTTTGTTGACCTTAAATTACGGAGATAAGGATGGAAGATTACTTAGAAAGATAGAATTGATTGACAGAACCATCATTATTTTTGATGATCTATGGTTTTGCTTCAACAAATAAAACATCTTCTTCTCACTCTCTTTTGTTCTTGGTGTACTTTATTTTTTTGTTTGTTTTAACCCATGTTTACATATAGTAAATGTATGAGTTACATATATGTAAACCAAAGTTGTAATTACACATGTCTAAACGTGTAAATGTATGTAAACCCACTTGTGTATATATGTAATTATGATTTTGGTTAATACTTTTTGTTTTTATTTGGTTTTTATGTGGTGGCCGGCGGCAGTGAGGTGGTGTGGGTTGTGGTGGCTGGCAACAGTGGAGGTGGTAGGGGTTGTGAAGGCCGGCAATAATAGAGGTGGTGGGGTTGTGGAGGTCGGCGATAGTGGAGATGGTGGGGTTGTTGTAAGGTCTCGTTCCCGGGACGCTTACAGCCGGTGAATCATTGCACATAAAACATATATTTTCATCATTTTACATAAAAACGTTGCAGCGGAACATGTAAACAAAACACTCCATTTCAATATAATTGCTTTTGAAAAATAATATATCGTTATCCAATTACAAAACCCCAGTTGCATTACATCACAAAAGTATTATAAATGGATGCCATCCAAAAGAGCTGAGTAGTCGCCTCGTGCCATCCTCAACAATCATTACCTGCCAACTGAAAACACATCAAAGTCAGCGTTGCTGAGTGAGTTCAAGTTTTATAATAAAACATACTTTTCTTTCGTTAAAACCATTCTTTACATTCATGCGACCATACATCATGCGTACACATAAATAATAGCATTATTATCTTCATTATTCGTACTTTCGTCATTACATCTTTTCCTTTCATCAACACCATGAACTTTACCCTTCATGCTCATGGTACTAGGCCTAATCCTATCATAGACCTTCATTCACGGTGCCCAGCACCTCTAGCCACAGTACCTAAGATAAAGTTCAGGTATACCATTATCATGTGCTATGCCCTTCATGCTCATGGTACTGGACCTAAGCCTATCATAGACCTTCATTCACGGTGCCCAGCACCTCTGGCCACAGTACCTAAGGCAAGCAACAATGCTTTCCATACAAATGGTCAATCACAAAGAAAGACCCCAATGTGCATCCTCCCGGGGTAGCGAACCCGCACACCATTGGACTAACACCTTTTAATGGCATGTCCCGACATACTATGCTTGCAAGACTTTCTTTACTTTCATCATTCATTAATGCATGCATTCTTACTTCATGTTCCTCTTTCATTATCTTTCGCTTTACGTTACATACTACTTTCATTCATTCATTATCATTCAGCGTAATGTCACGGGAAAGATAAACATACATCATAATAAGGTACATAACATACACAAACATCATCATCATACAGGGATACATCATACATACGTAACATGCGTAATCATGCAACATCATCATCATCATGCCCAACATACACTCTAAGGCCTCACAGTCATCTTACATGAACTTACGGGACTTTCACGTCAAAACTTACATCTGCACTTTCCCCCGAAAGTCAGTACATAAACTACACTTCCCTCGGGTACACCAACCGTACTTGGGCGTATGGGCACCCTTCAGCCGTATGGCCTCCAGGTGACTGAACATCATGCGATTGGACCAATGCAGATAAACACCTTTGCGGATGAACACCTATGCGGATGAACACCTATGCGGATGAACACCCAATCGTGCGAATGAAACTAATGCGAATGGACCTAATGCGGATGGAACTAACGCGAATGGGCATTTATGCGACTGGGCTCTCAGTAGTGCGAATGAATTCTCAGTTGTGCGAATGAACCCTCAGTCGTGCGAATGAACCCTCAGTCGTGCGAATGAACCTCAATCGGCCGTATGGCCTTCATTCGATCGCCTAGCCCTAGCTAGGGCAGAATGCAGTTCATCCCGAACCCAATATGTCATTTTCAACCTCCAAGCTTATCAAAACCTATTCTAAGCCCAAATCAATCATCCTAAACCTTAGGAATGCATATCACAACACCATTTAAGCACACACAAGTCCAAAAGCAAGACCCAAACGAATCATACACATACCCACACATACACAAACGGGTCAAACACACACACTCAAAAACATGATTTTCAGATGTGTTCCAGCCCCAAATCATTTAAAAACGTGTGAAAGAGGGGTCCTAGAACTCACATAAACGACCACAACGAGAAGAGCTTCGATTAGACCCGCTACACTTCGATTTTGCTCTCTTGAATCCACCTGAACCAACCTTTTTCTCTTCTTTTCTCCCTTTTCTATCTTCTCTCTTTTCTTTGCTGAGTTTTTGGAGATGTGGGGAGGGTGTGGGCTGCCCTCCCATCTTATTCTCCTTTTCTTCCGAACTTTCTCGCGTTTTAGCAAGTTTGGTCCCCCGACTTTGGACTTTATTTCTTTTTCTTCTTTCGTCGGCTTCAAAGAAAATATCCGGGTGTTACAGTTGTGAAGGCCGACGACAGTGGAGGTGGTGTGGATTAAGGTGGTGGGCGACAATGGTGGTGGTGGGGTTGTAGAGGCAAGCAACAGTGAGGTGGTGTGGGTTGTGGTGGTCGGCCGTGGTGGAGGTGGAAAGGATTATGAAGGTGAGCGAGAGTGGAGGTGATGGGGGTTGTGGAGGCTGGTGACAGTGGAAGTGGTGGGGGTTGTGGAGGTCGGCAATACTAGAGGTGGTATGAGTTGAGGTGGCTGGCGATAAGGAGGTGGTGGGAGTTATGGAGGCATGTGGGAGTGTAGGTGGCGGGGGTTGTGGAGGTCGGCGGGAGTGGAGGTGGAAGAGTTCTGAAGGTCTGCAGGAGTTGAGGTGGAGGGGGTTGTGGAGGTCGGCTGGAGTGGAGGTGGCGGGGGTTGTGGAGGTCGACGGGAGTGGAGGTGACGGGGGTTGTGGATGTCGGCAGGAGTAGGGGTGGCAGGGTTGTGGAGGCCAGCGGCAGTTAGGGTGGTGGGGATTGTGAAGGTTGGCGATAATGGAGGTGGTGGAATGTGGAGGCCGACAATGGGTAGTGGTACTATGCGTGAGGTATGGAGGTTGTGTGAGTCAAAGGAAAAGAAGAAGAAGATGGTGTGGGTGGTCCCACAAAATTTTTTTTTATTCTTAAGGGCAATTTAGTCTTTTCCATAAAGATTTAACTAGACAATTTAAGAGAGTTAATCATTTGGATTCAAATGGAGACAAAAATAAAACTTTAGGGGGCGAATCAAGATTTTGAAACTGCAGGGATATAAGTGGTTAAAATGGAAAAACGTCAAGGATGCAAATGTTAATTAATCTAGAAATTATTACTCTATATGTAAAGATAAAATATGTGTAAAATCAAATAATTTAGTATGTAGTAAACAAATTATTAAAATAATAATATTTATACTTTAGATGTTTAATAGTTTAGCTTACTTATTTAAAATAATTATCATTTAATGAGAGACAACAAATACAAATATAAATATATATGTTTTAACATATTTTAATAAAAAAGAAAAGTCAAAATGTTTGTTTTTATAATTTTTGTTTATTATGAGAGAGAGATGAGAAAATGATTTTTTTGATATGTTAAAATGATAATACATGTCTTTTGATATGCTAAAATGATGACATGTGTCAAAAAAATATTATTTTATTATATGTTATAAATTTGTTATCGAGGATTTGATCAAATGGTTTTGATATGTTTTCTTAAATCTCAAAGTTTTCTTTTGAACCCTCTTGTGTGTGCATATATTACTAGTTTTGATTAACTTAAAAACAAAACAAAAAAATGTGCCAAAAGGAAAAGCAACAATGTGAAGTAAGCAATAGATAAGAGAAATGATCATAAAAGGGAGAAAATAAAGCAAAATTTGAAAAGGGTTTTCCCCTTCTAAAATATAAAATGCACTTAAATAACGTATGCTAAAAAAACAAACTCATGCTTACACGGTATGGGATGTGTCATGTCACAATGGGTTGTGATATAAACGAACCAAACGTTCGGAGAGAAATCTTCCTTAGTTTAATAAACTAACGAACACAAATAAGAAAATTTTATAGGCTAAGTTAAACAAATAAACATGAAAACATGTCACGTTTGTTCGTTTATGTTCGTAAACGTTTGATAGTGTGTTTGTTTCTGTTTTTTTATTTGAAGGTTTTATGTTATTAGTTTTAATGTTTTAATATCTTTCATTTAACCTTTTCAACTTTAGTTATACTAAAACTTGACAAACTTCTTAATTTTTTTTATTACTATTTATAATAATTATATCTAGTATGTTCGGATAATTAGGTTAAGTTTGTGTTAAATTTGCCAAGCTTTCTTTTGTGTTCGTTAATGTTCATAAACATTTGTTTGTGTTTATTTATGTTCGGCAGATATTCGTAAACAGTTAATAAACAATTTATTTTCTTAATAAACGAATACGAAAATGTTCATGAATAATATCATTTCTTTATTAAAAGAATATGAACAAGACTTTGTTAATGTTTATTTCATTTGTTTCTAGCCCTAACACTAGGTTAATGTAAGCTGCTGTATTCTATTAACTTGTTTATATAACACTATAATATACAAACTAAAACCGAAAAGTTTGGTACTCGTCACTTTGTTTGTTAGCCATTTAATATAATAAACACTGATTTCTGGTTTATTTGTTTTTTAGTTTATTTCAAGTAAAAACAAAATTTTAAGATAAAGCTTACACCGTGAGTCAAGTTTTATGAAGAGCGTCGATTTGTTTCGAATAAACCTTCCTTATTTAATTTATAAGGGTTATTGAATTGAATTTTAATAATTCTAAATGTTGATATCGGTTGTGATCAATTCCAATTCAAAAAATATATTAACATACTTCCAACTTTAAGTTTTTTTCGTTCAACGATCCCTTACTAACTAATAGTTAAAACTCGTTATTTTTTTTTGATAAAAATGGGGCTAACTTAAAGTCATTATTCAACTCTATCGTTGTCCAGCCTCCATCAAATGTGTTTTCTAGCGTTTACCCTTCATCATCGCTTGAAATCTACCTCTAACGAGTTAAGTGCTTCATTCAAAAGATGGAGATTAATGGGTTTCAGGATGTATAAGTTTCAAATTGATAAACCTGATGATATATTTTAACTTTATGATTAGTATTTTGGTCACATAAGCAGTTCACGTCATCAAAGAACTCTGATAATGCAAACGGTAGCGATCAGTCATTCGCTACTTATGAGAAAAAGAGAACGTTGCCGCTAATGAATTTAAATCCTACGGCAAAATATTCAAATGTAACGGGCTCGTCGTTCTCCGGGTATGGAGAGAATGGTATTGAGGAAAACGATTCGTTCACTTCATATGGGGAAAACAATAATGTGCCAAAGAATAATTTTAGAAGTCATGATGATGATGGTAATTGACTTGTCAATTCATTTGCTAATTACAGTCAATCGAATGTGGGTGATGATATCTTCAAATCGTAAACTAAAAGTTCCAACGTTGTCAACGAGAAGTTTAGTAATTACGACAATTCATTCAACAAAGGCACCGATCAAAGCTTGCAGAGGAAAGGACGATTTTGCTTTTGATGGTAAGTGAAGTTATCTATTGATTTGGATGAAATGGTTGTTTCGGCAACTTTTTAAAACACTGAGTATTGAAACAATAAAAAATAAAACATGTGTACCGAAATAACAAAAATGATAATTATTAAAACCATTTATCTCATTTTAATTGAAATAATATAGAAACGTTAGTAATCATTTAAAAATTTTAAAAATGATATAT
The DNA here is from genome assembly GCA_025506515.1 of Flaveria trinervia. Lineage (NCBI taxonomy): Eukaryota > Viridiplantae > Streptophyta > Magnoliopsida > Asterales > Asteraceae > Flaveria > Flaveria trinervia. The sequence continues at coordinate 103,816,251 of CM046448.1, read as the reverse complement.
TGTTATTTCACCAAAAGCATATAATATTTAAGTTTATTTAGAAGTAATGCTCCAATCTCAATCTTCATCATTCATATTATTCACCGTAGAGAATATGCATAGAGGCTGAAGCAACCAAAGACTTTCTGCATGCATGCTGCACAAGTACTGAAGAAGAATGCTCCGTAAGTTTCACACATGCAACAGAAATATTCTAAGTGTGAAATCTTCCGAAGCCAAGACCAATATCTTCCGAAGCCAAAGATGAAGTCTTCCAAAGCTTCAGAGACAAAGTCTTCCGAAGCCTCAACTCTTGAAGACAGATTTCTTCCGAAGACTTTTAGTAACATGCTTTATCTGATGTATTATTCCATAAAACTGGACACATTTCCGCTGCATCTCTGTAAAATCACCAACTTGCATTAGTTGGTGAAAAGGTTCGTGCTTTTGGTAACTGTACATTAAGATCTTAAGTCTGTAAACTTTCTACTTCATGTACTTTATCCTTTTTGTAATAGATAAGGATGTGAGCTATGGCATGTCATAGTCACAAAGTCAAAAAGGCAATCTGTCTTTTTGACTCTACAATTGATTTGGTTTTGAGTCTAGTCAATTGTATCCAGTTGGTTTTTATAGTATGGCCCGCTATAGGATGTAGTATAAGTATCTCATGTTGTTGTAACTTTATGGATATGCTTTGTAACACTTGTAATAGAACATAGAGAAAACAATATACTGCATTCTTAAAAACCATATACTTGTGTTCTGTCTCTTACATTACTTGTGTTCTTAGTGTTTCTATTATGGTTAATCTAGTTTACTATTTGCTTGAGTTTAGTTAATCTTCTCTTTGTGTTGTTGTGTTGTAAGTTAACCCCCTTCACCGGTCCTGCATTTGGTATTAGAGCTTTCCAGGCTCTTGATATAACATTTCACCAACTTAAGATCCCTCACACACTCCAATACTAAACTTTTCAAATGGCAGCCATTTCCAAGACTGATATGGAAACTAGAACCATGAACAAGTCCCCATTGATCACTTTTGATGACTTTGATACCTGGTGTTTAAGAATGGAAGGTTTCATCAGGTCTCTGGACTCAAGAATATGAGAGTCTGTTGAAAATGGACCTTTCATACCTAGCACTCCTTCTGCTACTAGTGCTGGTATGATCCCTAAGGATGTGGCAAACTACTCTGATGAATATAGGAAGAGAGTAGAGATTGATAGAAAAGCCATGACAACCCTTCAAACTGCCTTTCCAAACTCTGTATACAGAGGTTTCAAGAAGTGCAAAACAGCTAAGCAGTTCTGGGATGCACTGAAACTAATGTATGAATGTTCTTCTGAAGCCAAGGAGAACAAGAAAGATCTCCTGAAGCAGCTGTTTGAAAACTTCATCTTTAAAACAGATGAAACCATGACTCAGCAATACTTCAGGTATGTTGAGATTGTGGATACCCTTGTGGATGGAGGAGTTCCTCTTGAGAATAGGGACATTGTAATGAAGTTCATGTCCTCACTTCCTAGGCAGTGGACACACTACTGTGTGGTGATCAAAAGGACTGAGAATCTAAAAACCCTTACTCTGACAGAGTTATATGGGATTCTCAGTGGCTACCAGATGGAGATGAACATGCAAGGTTCACCTGGCAAATCCAACAATCAAATGGGTTCAACCCTGCATGTGGTTGAAAGGGATAGCATAGAACCCCAACATCATATCATATGCTACCCTCACAACTCACCTAAGGGTCCTTTCATCACCTTTCCAGAGACACCTAGAGAGAACTACACCTAAGGAAGCCCATTCCAAGAGACAAGTTCTTCTCAAGCGTTTGAGTCTTCTGATGAAAGTTGTGGTAGCTTCCTGTTTACCCTTGAAGACCTGGACTGTATCCATCCAGATGATCTGGTGTAATATCTTGTATTTTTGGTTAATTAAAAGTTAGCATCATTAAATTCTTTTAAGGACCATTGTTGTCATATGTGAAACTTGTGGGCCATTTATGCTTTTGCCTTAGTTGTTTTAATTCTTTAACTTGAAAGCTTATGGTGTTAAATACTTACTTAATAAATAATTAATGTTTCTAATAATACCAAATTACAATAATCATACTAATAATAACAATATTAACAAAAATAATAATAATAACAATGTTGTTATTAGTAATAATAATTTGTAAAAGTTTATTAAGCTTAGAAATGTTTAAAAACTTGAATTTAATAAGTCAAGGGGGCCTTAATGTCATTTTATAAACTTTAATTAAAAGGTTTTGGCATAAAATAATAAGTGTACATAAGTTGAGGGGCTGTTTTTGTAAAGTTAAAAATCAAAACATTTCCCCCCGCCCACCCCGTAATTCCGGCCTGGACTCCGGCCACACTCCGCCCGAAGTCCGGCGAGCCCCAAAACGCCTGGAAACAATCGATTGCATCACCCAAACCGTCCCAAATCGCTTTATCTACCTGACTCGAACATGAATGCACGTTCAATGGCGTTTACAAGTCGGTAATGAACCTCAAACAAACTAGTAACCGATAGCATTAAACTTTATAGCCGTTTGAGCAGTGAATCATAATAATAATCTAATTAACTTCACATAATCAATCATCTAACCATCTATAATCGATTTCAACCTTCAATTTCACTTGATACACACACAAACTTTGAACTCGAACAATCACCTTCATCGCGACTTGCTCCATACTCGAAAACCACCATCCAAACCTCAAATTCTGAAATTGATAAAGGGCTTTCAATCTCTAAGTCTCGTGGAAGTTTCCTGCGCAACTAATTAGATTAATATCATCATTTGCATCGCGAAGACTACAGCATTCGGGCCGCGATTGTTCTTCATTCAATCTTGTTGTGTTAAACTTCAATTCGGGTAATTAAAACCCTTTGTACATTAGATTATACATGGGGAACAAAAGCCCCATGCCTATTACAGTAATCATTATCGTTTTATGTTTCAATTAGATTGAATTCGATTTAGGGTTTATGTGATTTGGGGGAATTTCTTAATCTTGGCTTGTAAAAGTTTGAAACCAAAATAAACCGCGGCTGAGGCCTTGGTTCACTGGTTCCCCACTCGTTTGTCAATCTAGAGGTCCCGGGTTCGAACCCGGGCACCCTCACCATATTTTTTAGACTTTTTCAGCCTTTAAAAAAATATAGAAAATTTCTGAAAATTATTAAAAATCAATTTTGTAAACTTAAATTATTTTTGAAGTCACTTAATCAATTTCTGAAAATTTATGTTCTTATAATATTCTTATATTTTTATAAAACAAAGGGTATATTTAGTTTAATTTGATTAAAATAGACTTTAAAAAAATGACTTAAATCACTAAAAATTATTATTGATTCAAATCTATCTTTTAAATTAATATGGTTGAATTTTGTTATAAAAAGTTATTCAAACTTTATGAACTTTCAAATTTATTATAAGTTTTCCTTTTCATATTTTATTTTATGTATAAATATATATTTTTAAAGGGAATGTGAATGAATTTAATTACTTAACAACCCCAAATTCCTATCGAGACCCTAGTTCGCATTAAAACATTAATCTTATAATTTAAACTTAAACTTGTAAAATATATATTTAGGTACCTTGTGAGGTTCTACGTTGGGACAGCTATTATTTTTTTTATTTTTCTTATTATTCATCAATTATATACTTATTGATCATGTGAGTATTTCTATACCCCTTTTTTATATTTTTACACTTTTGGGGTGAAACATGTTACATTATAAACTTTGCACTTGTAAATCGTTTGATTCTTGTAAACTTATGGCAATTTACTTGTATGTTGTGGTTAGTTGAACTTTGTGGCTACCATGTAATGTCGAATATATGTACATTTATTAACTATTGCTAGCCTAGCGACGTCATAGATCTATGGGCCAGACAAGCCTGCTTGGTTGATCCAAGTACACTTAGCTAATCGTATATACTTGTAAACATTTGAGACTTGTAAAATTTTGTCGAGGTTTGATTGTGCATTCTGTCTTACATCCCTAGTTACTTTGTTCTCTAACTTACAACATAAATTGTCATCTTTATATACTTATGTATTGCAAACTATGGAAATCTCACCAACATTATTGTTGACCTTTTATTTTTAACATATTTCAGGAAATACTCAAGCTTGATCGCCACTTTTGAAGTTGTTCACACCTAGGAATGGACCTAGTTAAATACATGAATAAGCTTGTTATGTTTTCTTCTTTTGAGACTTATGTTTGTAATATTACCTTTGAAACATATGAATAATATTTTTGGATTTAATTATAGCGTTATTAGGCTGTGAACGATCTTAACTCTCACTCCTCGACGTTTTCACCGTCAAGGTTGGGGTGTTACATCTGGAGTACATGGAGATAGTCCAGCAGATGGCTCTTCTCACTCACAGAGCCAAGAAGTTCTACAAGTGGAATGGAATGAAGTTTCCAAGCAATGCAACCAGTGGAAAGTTTGCTCTGGACAAAGGCAAAGTCAAGTGTTACAACTGTAACTTGATGGGCCATTTTTCCAGGGAGTGTAAGGCACCTAGAACAAATGGTGGCCAAACACAGTCCAGACCCAACTACACTAACAAAGCCCTCCAGAATAAGAAGCCAAAGCAGCAGGCTGTTGTTGCTGTTGAAGAAGGAGGCTTTGACTGGAACTTTCAGGTGGAAGATACTTCTCCAACCAAGCACTGATAGCAGATCATGATGAAGCCAAGATATTGGAACATCTCTGTACCCCTGAATGCATTGCTAAAGTTAATAGATACAGGTCCTATAACTTGGAGATGAGATCTGATCTTGAGTCCTTAAACATTTTAAAAGCTGATTTTAAAAAGTCTGAAAATGATTATAACTAAAGATTGAGGAATTAGAGAAAACCATTTCAGTTCTAAAACATGAGCATACAGATTTTAGGACTCAGATCAAGGATCTCATAACCAAGTTGACTGAGTGCCAGGCTGAGCTTGTGATCAGCAAGGCCAGGGCAGACAAATGTGTTCTTGAAGAAGAGACCTTCAAGAACATGATATCCTCATCCCTGCACAACAAAGTGTGCTATCAGAACAAGCAGGGACTAGGATCAAATAAGATAGCTCCTCCACACACAATCTTGTCTATAAGATCACCTAGGTGTGAAACTTGTGAAGATGAGCTTCCTCTCATAGATCCTTTGAGTGAAGAGGATGAAGAAGTGATAGTGAAGAATTCCTCTGAGAAGAGTGAAGAGGAGGATTCTAAGAAGGGCCATGATCCTTCTGAGGAGAAGAAGAAGACTGTGATGAGCAAGTCAATAAGAAAAAACTTGATCAGGAAGAGCAAGAGGAAAGCAAGGAAGGCTCAAGAGATCAAGGATACTTTTGACTCTAGGCAGAAACAAGTGTTTATCTCTGCGGGATTTGAAGTAGTAAAGATTGAAGACATCAACCTAGACTATTCTGCTAAGAGTTTTGGTTTTTGTTCAAATCATCTCAGTTCCAAGAAGAAGACTGATCTGCTGTGTACCACTGCTGCACAACCTGGACCATCAAACTCCAAGAATAGTTCCCAGCCCAAAAGGATTGTGTCAGCATCTGCAAAGATGAAGGTGGAGAGGGGATGTGACCAAAGTCAGTCTTGTTCCTAGCAGAAGGCTTTTGGGAAGAAGAAAATTGAGTGTGTCATGTGTAAAAGTACTGCTCATCTTGCTAAGGATTGTCCATACAATCCAAAAGGTACTCTTCACATGACCAAGACAAGGACTTCCAAGAGTTTCAAGAAGATTCAAGCTTCGGAAGGAAAATCTGTTTCCTTCGGAAGCTCCAAATCTAAGAAGAAGGCAGGTGGAAAAGTGCATTCGGAAGAAAATTTGGCCTTGGAAGGAGGGAATACTTCCGAAGCACTGAAGTCTGTTGCAGTGTCTGCAGGTTCTTTCGAAGGCTCAGTCATCAAAACTTCCGAAGTATCAAAAGTTTCCAAAGTATTGAAGGTCAAGTCCAAGACTCCAAAGGTGGTGTGAAAGTCTAAGAAAGACCAAGTGACTGAAAATTCTCCATCAACAACAGCTCAAGATCCTCCTAGCACAACCATAGGATCTATTGCTATTGCATTACCTTCTGTTTCTCTTAATGAGCCCAAGACAAGTAAGGCTTGGGTTTCCAAATGTAACTAATCATTTTCTTTGTGCAGGGACATCTGAAGATAAACAAAAATGTCTGGACCATTGATAGCGGTTGTTCCAGGCACATGACAGGCAATAGGTCACTACTCCAGAACTTTGAAAGGACTGATGGAGGGCCAGTGGCCTTTGGAGGAGATGAAGGTGGTTACATTTTAGGAAGGGGAAAGGTCACAAATGGTAAGCTCAGCATTGAAAAGGTAAACTTTGTCAAGGAGCTTGGGTACAATCTTCTGAGTGTATCCCAATTTTATGATCAGAGCCATAACATGCTCTTTACTGAACATGAGTGCATTGTTCTCAAGCCAGGGGTGGTCATTCCTCATGAGCATATTCTGCTTAGAACCCCCAGGAAAGGGAACATGTATAAGATGGATTTGCAAGAAACATCTCCCTCTGTCTATGGCATAAAAGAATATGCCATGTAAACTTTAAAAACATGAATAAACTGATTAAGAATGATTTGGTAACTGGAATGCCAAAGAAAGAGTTTACAAGTGATGACCACTGTGTTGCATGCCTGAAAAGGAAGCAACATAAGATATCTCACAAGCCTAAGGAAAGGAACTCCATCACTACACCCCTACACTCATTACATATGGATCTCTTTGGCCCCACCAGTGTAATAAGGCTAGGAAGGACCTCATACTGTTTGGTGATCATAGATGACTTTACAAGACTCACTTGGGTCTTCTTCCTTAGAACTAAGGATGAGACTCCTGAGATTCTAAAAAGTTTCATCTTGAAGATTGAGAATCAATATGATCACAAGATCAAAATCATAAGATGTGATCAGGGAACTGAATTCAAGAACCAAATCCTTGATGCATTCGGTGATGAAAAAGGTATTTCAAGACAATATAGTGCTCTAAGGACTCCTTAGCAGAATGGTGTTGCTAAGAGGAGAAACATGACACTGATTGAAGCTGCAAGAACCATGTTGTCTGACTCTAACCTGCCCATCACCTTCTGGGTAGAGGCAATCAACACTGCCTGCTATGTGCAGAACAGAGTTTTAGTAGTTAAGACTCATGGCAAGACTCCTTATGAACTTTGGCACAAGAGGAAACCTTTCATTGTTTTTCTCAGGTCATTTGATTGTCCTTTTACCATCTTGAATATCAAGGATCAAATTGCCAAATTTGCTGAGATATCAGATGATGGACACTTCATTAGATACTCTTCCCAAGCTAAGACTTACAGAGTATACAATCTCAGAACTAGAATTGTTGAGGAGTCGGCCAATGTGACTTTCAATGAACACACACCCTGTGTGGCTAGTTCTGGTCCTGATTGGCTCTTTGATCTTGACTTAGTTACCAACTGTTTTAACAAATCTTGTAAGTCTATTTCAGGATCTGCAGAAAATCTAAACACAGGTGATCCTGATCCAAGATTTGAGCTGAGAAGACCTTCAAGTAACACATCTTCAGCTCCAGTTGGAACTACTTCTGCAAATGAGGTTTCTATCAACACTACAATGACAAACTTAGCTGATACATTTGGTATGCCTTCAAATTCCAGCTCAAAGGATCCACAACCATATAAAGATGCTTAATAGCATAAGACAATGATGGTAGTGGTGACAGTGATAAGGACTTTCTTGATGCTGATAACCACTCCATAGATGAAAACATCAATGATGTCACACACTCCTTGGATCAAGTCTCTCTTGATAAGTGTGCTGATGTGGTGGGTGAAACATCTATACCAGATTTAAATTTTTCTAATTTAGATCTTTCTCAGCAACTTGTTGTGATCCCTCAGCTAAGGATCCATAAGTCCCACCCCACCACAAACATCATTGGAGATGTTGTCACAGGGGTAAGAACAAGAGGACAAACCCATGAAGCAAATGTTTGTCTTCACTCTTGTTTCTTATCCCAGATAGAGCCAAAGAAAGTTGATGAGGCTTTGAAGGATGGTAGTTGCGTTGAAGCTATGCAACAGGAGCTGCTTCAATTCAAAAGGCAGAAAGTTTGGAACCTTTGTCCTCTTCCTCATGGGAAGACTACCATTGGAACCAAATGGGTGTTTAGGAACAAGAAGAATGATAGAGACATTATCATCAAGAACAAGGCTAGACTAGTTGTTCAAGGGTACACACAGGAAGAAGGGATTGACTACACTGATGTCTTTGCTCCTGTAGCAAGACTGGAAGCTGTTAGGATATTCCTGGCATTTGCTGCATCCAAGAACTTCAAGGTCTTTTAACTTGATGTGAAGTGTGCTTTTCTTTATGGAGTGATTGATGAGGAGGTGTATGTCAAACAGCCACCTGGTTTTGTAGATCCTGATCATCCTGATTATGTTTGCAAGCTTGACAAGGCTCTATATGGGCTGCATCAGGCACCCAGGAAGTGGTATGAGACACTATTTGAGTATCTTTGTAAACATGGATACAGGAGAGGTACTATAGATGGAACTCTCTTCATCAAAGAACAGGGAAATGACATATTGCTAGTTCAAGTGTATGTGGATGACATCATCTTTGATTCAACTAATCCAAAGCTCTGTAAAGACTTTGAGAAGCTGATGAAAGACAGATTTGAAATAAGTGTCATAGGGTAACTCGTTTTCTTTCTGGGAATTCAAGTGAAGCAAGTTGAAGATGGCATCTTTATAAGTCAGTCAAAGTATGTTCAGGACATACTCAAAAGGTTCAACATGACTGATTGTAAGATTGCTAAGACACCCATAGCTAGAAACCACTCCTTTAGACCTGATCTTGAGGAGGAGTGTATAGATGAGCACTTATACAGGGCTATGATTGGGTCTCTTGTGTATCTTACTGCTAGCAGGCCTGATATTATGTTTGCTACATGAATCTGTGCAAGATATCAAGCCAACCTTAAGATTTCTCACCTCATCACTGTTAAGAGGATTCTAAGATACCTCAAGGGTGCTTCAACACTTGGCTTATGGTACCCTAAGAATCCTAACTTTAATCTTTATGTTTATACAGATAGTGATTATGGTGGTTGCAACATGACTACAAAATCTACATCTGGGGGATGTCAGTTCCTTGGTGGAAGGGTTGTCTCATGGCAATGCTAGAAACAATCCTGTGTTTCTACATCAACTGCTAAAGCTGAATACATTGCTACTGCAAGCTGTTGTGCTCAAGTGCTTTGGATTCAGAATCAGATGCTGGACTATGGATTCAACTTCAAGGAGACTTCTATTCACATAGACAACAATAATGCTATCTCAATCACAGAGAATCCTGTGCAGCACTCAAGGACCAAACACATCAATATCAAGTATCATCTAATAAGAGATAATTATGAAAAGGGATTAATTAAACTAGTCAAAGTTTACACAGATGAACAATATGTTGATCTGTTCATAAAGGCCTTTGATGAACAGCGATTTAAATATCTTGTATAAGCTACTGGGATGATCAACTTTGAGTAGGTTTTTCTTAAAACTAATTCTTATTATTTCTTAAAACATGTGTATCCTAAGTTGTCTAGTTCATCACTTTCATAAGCTCTTGTTTTCTTTGGATGAAAATCTTTTTGAAGACTTTCCTTAGATTTATGAAAATTTTGATCCTTCAGAAGTTCTGTTTTTAACTTCGGAAGAAAATCATGCCTTCAAAACAAATAACTGTCTTAGAAATTTTACCTTTGGAAGAGATTTCCGATGCATCTTCCGAAGCTTAAATGTCTGTCTAAGACACTTATATGTTTTCAAGGACCTTCTTCTTTCGAAGCAAAATTAACACTCAGAAGCTTTGTTCTTTTGTGCACAAAGCTTTCAAGTCTTAATTTCTCTTCCGAAGCAAAATTTTCAAAACTCTCAGGAAATTCTTCCGAGGTCATTTTACCTTCGGAAGCTTTTTCATTAAAACTTACGAATATAACTTACCTTCGAAAGCTTTTTGACTTCCAAGAAAACTACTTTTTGAGCAAAAGTAAACTACTTTTTAGAAGTGGGACCGACATCCGAATTTCAAAGTTTACCCTCTTTCATTAAACTTTATCTGAAATCCTTTTCACATATAAACCCAATGGTTTCCCCTTTTTCTATCATCTGCTTCTTCCTCCAAACCTAAAACCCCAAATTTCTCTCTGAAATTTCTTTCTTTCTTTCTTCATTCTTAAGCTACCTCACAATGGCCAACCCCACTCATAGAAATGACCTAAACTTTACCATGCAGCTCCATAGGCAACACAACCAGGTTGCTCTGTTAAGCTCTGAGAAAGATCCTCATTTCTCAGAGGTTTTCCATTTCTTAGCTTTATCCAACTACTTTACCTCCCTAACCATTGATCCTCCACTTTATAAGGATCATCTGCTTGAATTTTGGAAGACCTGCCAAGAGGTCATAATGGATGAGGAGAAGGCACTGTCTACCATAGTATAGGGGAGAACAGTCTTTATCACTCCGGCCATCATCAACATGCATCTTCAGCTGGATGATGAAGAAGGTGAGGTGTTCTTTCCCAAAGAAGCTATCAATCATTCTTTTGAGCAAATAGGGTATGAGGGAGATTTCTCTGTAAAGACCTTTAGGAAAGGGAAGGTCTCATCCCAGTGGAGATTCCTGCTCCATGTGGTCATCCACAGCTTATCAAACAAGCATGGTGGATGGGACCAGATTCCTGAGGATCTCTCCTTCATTATCCATGGAATGATTCAGGGGATCAAGTTCAGGTGTTCTCAATTTGTTTATCCTAATTTACTTGAAAACTTAGATTTCTTAGAATATTACATGTTTCCTAGATATGTATATATATTCTTAACTGTGAACTGGGCTCACAGTTAAGGGGAACAGAAACATTCTTAAACTGAGACAGATAAAACCCGACATCTTTAAAATATTGAGAAAGCCCATTGTTGGCTCTCAGGGGTAGAAACAACCCTGGTCCCAAAAATATTAGAGCTCATTGCTCAAGGTGACAACCTAGCAGCACCCGCTAGTGTTGAACCCACACCTGCTACTTCCCAACCACCTACATAACCACAAATCACCATCACCTACCAAATAAAATCCAAACGAACCCCTGCTCAGACTACTCAGTCTGTGGAGGCCCCCATACACTCACCCATATAGGAGGAAGTGGAAACTAGAGCTCCCACATCTCTTGAGGAGCAAACCACTCCCATCTCTTCAAGGATCAGTGCTGAGGTTCCTCATGCTCAGCCTGATGAGCTCATAAGCCAAACTGCCTTAATCCATCACTCTGAGTCTCAACACTCAAGTGATCAACCTTCAGGGGACGGTTACCATCCCCAGCCTTTAGATCTCAACCAACCAATCCCCAACCTTGATTTTTACACTGATGTAGATCTAGGTTTCAGTGAGTACCATGACTCTCTCTTCTTTTCCCCTACTCAAAGAGAGACGAGTGCTTCTGAGGCTCCTACTTCTAGCCCCCATCAGTCACCTATTGCTGAGGTGGACATTTCTGAACCTGTTCAGGATGTTCATATGGAAGAGGCTCTCACTTTTGAAAGTGATTACATCATTAAGACCTCAACCATGGCAACTCAGCCCACTATCATCTCAATTGAGACTGCCAGTGAGCAGAGAAAATCCAGCAGCCAAGAACCTGAAGCTAGTGGTGAGAGAGAGGACTTTGGTCCAATCATCCCATCCCCTAATGATTCTTCTGATGAAGATGAGGGGAATTTAAGACTAAAGGTGCAAAAACTGTCCAAAACATGCACCTATTTAGTCCCCAAGGTTAGTCACCTTAAATCTTAAGTGACTACCTTACATAACAGGGTCAATAATCAGCAACTTCATATTTCATATCTTAAGGAAAAACTAGCTGGGAGACCTTTAAGAAGAGCTCGACCAGGAACACAAGAACCTGTGGATGCGATTGACCTAACTCTTGGCTCACCTATGCAAGTGGGTGATGCTATCAAAAAGGGGGAGAAAGTCATTACAGCTACAGAACCTGGGAGTTCTTCAGAGAGAATGGACACTAAGGACTCACCATCCTCACTTGCAACTATGCATTCTCAGCAACCTCCTCAAGTCCACATTGATGTGGATTACACAGACTCCTTCATATAGAGCATGTTTGAGGATGAGATATCAAGGGTTATGTCATCTCCACTATCTTCCAATCACATTATTGTGTGGAGGTATGATAGCAACAGGAGAGCCCTAATCATCATAAAAGTTTAGGAACATCAAGAGATCTTCAATTTTTAGAACCTAAACTTTTATGACAGTCTGAATTAAGTCAACATGCCACTTGTCAATCCAAGCCAATCAAGACAAGCTGACAAGTTGGCACAAAGAATCCAAGACAAGATCACTACAGAGTTCAGCCTAAGAAGAAGACTATGGGAATCAGGCAATGTCATCGGTCAACTGGATGTTGAGGCAAACCCTAAGATTAGCTTCATAGGGGAAACCTTGACTGAAGGCCTAGTGACAGAACCTGAGAGCCCAATCTTATCACCAACAACTGCTGCAGAGATCAATGCTCTTTTTGAGAAATCTGCTGGTGAAGGTGCTTCTCAACCTCTCTTTGGCCAGAGCTCAGAAGTTTCATCAAGCAATGAAGGCCAAAGCTCTCTCCACCCTGAGTCACAAAGGTCTGTGAGTGATAAAGGGAAAAGAAATATGACATCTAAGGAGATTGAGGAGGAGGAGAGAGAGAGGAAAAGGAAGTTGAGGGCAGAAAGTTCCTCTTCTGAGTCTGCAACTGCTATCAGGGCTGCTCCCAGACCAGATACTCAGAATGATGAGTTAAGGGCAATCAGGATAAACTATCTGTAGACAAGGAACTATGACATAAACAATGTCATCTCTCTCCCCTTAGAAAAGCTAAATGAACTAGTTGGCCTGGAAAGGTTAAGGGAGAAGAAGGAGATGAAAATGCAGAGCTGTTAGTACAAATCAAAGAAGAAAGAAGAAAGAAAAGATTGTACAAGCATGTGTCTACCCTCTCCCCAGTTCAAGAAAGTCCTATACAAGAGGTTGTGGTTCAACAAGAACCTCAGGTAGATAAAGAAGAAGAACAGATCAAGATGATCAACAACCTGAATGCCACAGGCCTCTACCAGGCAGAAGCACTTCTTCCCTTGTCTTTTGACTATGTTGAGTTTAAGTATCTCAAACAACTTGAGCTTGAGATAGTCAAAGAAAGAAAGACAACTAAAAGAAAGCTGAGGGAAGAAACTGCTAAGTCAAGAGCCATCATCCACAAAAGCATGAAGAAATCTATTGACAGGCAGAGGATGATGAGCTTCTTGAAGCTGTATGGATTCTCTGGAAGGAGACTTGGCCCCATGTCTCTATCCATTATGGATGAGCATATCAGGGTGATCAAGCAGAAGATCAAGAGTGGAGAGCTGGTTGACTTACATTCCCCTCCAAGTCAAGCCCCACTGAAGTGGAGGTTAAGGTTGAACAACCAGAGACATCACAACCTGGACCTCCTGCTAAATCTCAGCAAGCTTCATCTTCTGATCCACAGCAGGGTCAGACTCACTCTCAATCTGAACCTGTGAGAGTTGAAGACCCAATTGAGAAAGACAATGAAGATCAATCAGGTACTGTAGGCCAGTCTTCTCAGTTGAAAGTTGTGAAGAGAAAGAAAAGATGGCTTCTAAACCAAAGCCAAATAAGAATAAGAAGACTGCATCCTTTTCTAAACCTTAGGATAAGTCAGAACATCCTGAGGATGTGCAGCCAGAGGATGCTCCATCATCTCCCATTCAAATAGCTCCTCTTGCATCAGAAAGACCTATCATGTGCTGGACATACACTACAAATCCAAAAAGGTGGCATGTCATCAAAGATCATGGCATTGAGAATGTCTACACTTAGTAATACATGTTTCAATTACCTCTGCATGATCTCTTTGACATGAGAAGACATTTTGACAGTCTGAAGGATCCTGATCATCTCATGAAGAAAGGGTTGGTTATCATCCTGATGAGGACTGTTGATATCTGAAGTCTTCAGAAGTTTTGGTAGCATCAGCCTAGGGGGAGTTTTTAGAGAATATGCATAGAGACTGAAGCAACCAAAGACTTTCTGCATGTATGTTGCCAAGTACTAAAGAATAATGCTTCGAAAGTTTCACACATGCAATAGAAATATTCTAAGTGTGAAATCTTCCGAAGCCAAGACCAATATTTTTCGAAGCCAAAGATGAAGTCTTCCGAAGCTTCGGAGACAAAGTCTTCCGAAGCCTCAACTCTTGAAGACGGATTTCTTCCGAAGACTTTTAGTAACATGCTTTATCTGATGCACTATTCCATAAAGTTGGACACCTTTCCGCTGCATCTCTGTAAAGTCACCAACTTGCATGAGTTGGTGAAAAGGTCCATGCTTTTGGTAACTGTACATTGAGGTCTTGAGTCTGTAAACTTTCTACTTCATGTACTTTATTCTTTTTGGAATAGATAAGGATGTGAGCTATGACATGTCATAGTCACAAAGTCAAAAAGGCAATCTGTCTTTTTGACTCTACAATTGATTTTGTTTTGAGTCTAGTCAATTGTATCCAGCTGGCTTTCATAGTATGGTCAGCTGTAGGATGTAGTATAAGTATCTCATGTTCTTGTAACTTTATGGATATGCTTTGTAACACTTGTAATAGAACATAAAGAAAGCAATATACTGTATTTTTGAAAACCATATACTTGTGTTCTGTGTCTTACATTACTTGTGTTCTTAGTGTCTCTTTTATGATTAATCCAGTTTACTGTTTGCTTGAGTTTAGTTAATCTCTTCTTTGTGTTGTTGTGTTGTAAGTTAACCCCCTTCACCGGTCCTGCATTCACTAACTTCTATAATTATATCATTGAAATAAACTAAAACTAAAATTTCAAATTTCTGGCAAATGAAATAAACTAAAACTAAAATTTCATTGAATAGTGTTTGGTTGTAAATATAAAGAAACCTAAATACTCTTGATCTATCAAATGTTAAAAATTCAAATTTCTTAGGAATTCAAAATTTTGACAAAAGTAAAAACATTTACATAACATTATATGAAATAAAAAAATATTTATTTAAGAATCAACCAAATGTTAAAAATTACGAGAACACATGATATAATTATATGTTTGCTTTGACTTCAAGTGTGATGTGACACAAATACGGTTACATAGCCTCAAACCTATTTTTTATTTTTATTTATATAATTATATTAAAAATCATTACTTTTTTCTTTTTATTTCAATTTTATCATTACTTTTTCTTTTTCATCCACTCACAATCACTTAAAATATATTAAAAAAACATTATAGGGTTTCGAACAGTGTTTCCCCAAAGTACATACTAAAAAGTAAAATTTTTATATTATTCACTTACAATCACTTATAAGCATACCATATAATATATGGAATACACTCACATAAATTTAGGGAGCAGTGTGGGAATGCTCTTAGGTATCATACATTTTGTAGAAGTGTTTTATGTGTTTTCATAGTCGTCAACGTAAAATTAATTTAAAAAAACATATCATGTATCATATAATATCATATTAACTATATTATATTAGTATATTATCTTAAGTAATGTTGTTTCAATTTTCTTTATTTGTATTAAAGATATCTAAATACCCTATCACAATTCTTAAAATCACCGAATTTAAAATTTTAAGCAAAATAAGTCTTCAAGATAATTTATTTTTACCATTTTTATTATTTATAGTACTTTTTATTATAATCATAATGTTGCTTTTATTTTAATTTCTTTTGTTATTTAAAAATTATATATTTTAAGTCCTTCATATATTATTTTTAAAAATTTACCTCCTTAAGTATAATAATATATTTTATTTTATTAGTTAATAAATTGAAACAAGCAATGTTGCCCACGCGTTACAGCGTGACCATCCAGAACGTCACCTTTATGAATTTTGTTACACGTGTTGTGAAAAGTATATAATGTGCTCAAGTATACAAAATACATATTAAAAACAATATTATGAATTGCACGTTGTGGCATAATAGTTTTAAAAGGTAATTTAATGAGAGATCCACGTGTTACGCCGAAACCGTATAATAACATTAAGAGTTAATTACATAAATAGTCCATGTTTTTTATATAAAGTAACAAGTTTGGATACTAAGGGTTTTTTGTAACGATTGGGGTTTTATGTTTTAAATTTTGTAACAAGATAAGGTATTAAGACTAACAAATGTTAACTTTTCCGTTAAATTTAAATAGAATGACTAAAATACCCTTTAAGGGACTGTTTTTGTAATTTTATCAATCTCTTTTAATTTAGGGACCATTTGTGTAATTAACTACAACCAACCCAACCCACCCTCCCACAATCATCTCCCACTCCCATCAAACCTTCACCATCATTCAATCCACCGCCGCCACCACCCACCATCATCACTCATATTTAGACCACCACCGCCTCAATCCATCACCACTATCGCACACCACCATTTAACCAACCTTCATTTCAGACCATCACCGGCATTCAATCCACCATCGCCACTACCCACCACCGTATAACCAACTCCATTTAAGACCATCACCGCTATTGAATCCACCACCATCGTCGCCCACCAATATTTAAGTCGCTCCCATTTCAAATCACCACCACCATCAAATCGAAGTAAATCATAAAAATACAAAGAGATAAACATAAAAAACCCTAAAATCATCACCAGAAACCACCTAAAATCGGTGTGTGAATAATGTTTGGGGTGAACTCTGATGTTGTTTGTCAAGTTAGACCTTCAATTTCGAGCATTTGGAGCTTTGATTTGGAGGTGGGGATGAGGCGGTAGTGACTAGGGGTGGGGACAGAGATGGATGATGGTGATGTAAGGGTATCACAATGAAGATGATGTAATGCGGTGGTGACCGTGGTTGTGGCCGACATTGGACAACAGTGATGGACATCGGCGGTGGTCGGCGGTGGTCGGCGGTTATAGCTGACAATGATGGAACTCATCGTGAAGACATACATATATGTGTGTATGTGTATAACTGTGTGTGTATATTATATATATATATATATATATATATATATATATATATATATATATATATATATATATATATATATATTATTTTAACTAAATTATATGAATAGTCCTCCTAAGTTGCATAAGTAGTCATATGATGTGAAATGACTAATTAAACTTAACAAAAAATATGACGTCTGTTAGTGTTAATACTCAAACTTGTTATAAAATTAAAAGTGTGTATCCAAACATATTACTTTTTTTCTTAGTATCCAGACCTGTTATTTTAAATAAATCAAAGAGACCATCTATGTCATTAACTCTAACATTAATATGGTTAATAACATAAACTTCATTTATTGATGAGTTGAAATGTAAAGTGATGTGAAATCCTTTTAATCGACAGTTGTAATTTAAAGTATTCGTGAAAGGAATGAAAAAAACTTTTAGTTACTGTAATGATAATCATCAAGATTTTTGTCTTGTTGTTATAAATGTGACGTAAAAGCATGGCATCACAATGTAACCCTTTTTGCTTGATGATGAAAAGACTAGTGAATTCCCATGTGCGGTACGATGGAAATCTAGTAAACGTTATGAACGTTTACGGCTCCATTTTAAATAAATTCATACCGTAACGTAGGAAAAATAATAATGTTGAAAGATTTTGTTCATTGTTTATAGATATTAAGTATTTAAAAGCAACAGAATATTGACATGTTTTTTGTTTTAATAGAATTTATATCAAAACGTTAAAAAACAAGAATATCGTGCTTATACAGTTGTAAAAAGAAAATAACATATAACTAGTTCGGTTTTAAATATAATTAAAACTGAAACATAGATAAAATTTAGAAACGTTACAACCATATATTTAAAATTTTATAAAATATTATATTTTAAAAGTTATAGAAAACAAATTAACATAAAAGCTAATTATAATATTAAATTACTGAAAAACCACCAAGACTAGTTTGAATTTAAACTTTACGGTACATACATAATCCACACGTTCATCATGTTCAAAATACAAATACAAATTAAAACACTACCTCAAGTTGTTCTAATCCAATCCTTATATTCTATATAAGATTTTATTCAACTTAAACCATTAAGTCTCCTCAACCTAACCGTAAGGTTTACACTTAAAGACTGATTCAACCAAAACAATAAAAGAGCTTTGAGCATGCATGCATGAAATGCAAAGTAAAGTCACTTCGAAAGTTTTACACATCAGAGAAAATATACTAAGTGTAAAATCTTCTGAAGCCAAAGACTGATTTCTTTTGAAAACAAAGAAGATATGCTTTCGCTTATCATCTTTTGACAAAAAACTGAACAACTTTCCGCTACCACTCTGAATACTCACCAACTTAGGAAGTTGGTGAAAAGTTCCATACTTTTGTCAATTGTAGATTATGATCATTGGTCTTTAATTTTTTACTTTGTATCTTTTATCTTTTTTGTAATATATTAAAATGTGAGTTATGATATTTTATAGTCACAAGCCAAAAGATAATTTGCCTTTTGACTGTGCATTAATCTTGTTGTTTAGATTAGTGTTTCTAGTTGACATTTAAAGTAAGCCTGTTATAGGATGTAATATAAAGTATCTCAGATTTTTTATTTATTTTATGCCTTGTAACACTTGTAATAGAACTTAAGAGCAATATATAATATTTTTGAAAACCATATTTATCATGTTCTTGTTCTTTGTTATGTCTCATACTTACATGTGTTCATACTATCATCAACTTAAACATGGTTCTCTATTTGATCTGTTAAGTCTTCTAACTCTTTCCTCATTATGAAACTGACTGTATTAACCATTGTTACATGATCCTGCACTAACTTGTGCCTCCCAGCACCTCTAGCTCCTGCATCATGAGCTAAAATATAACAATAACAACGTTGTTACTATGTCATAACCAATGAATCTAATATAGTTAGATAATGTAACCACATATGTAAGAAGATTATTTGTCAAATCAAGTTTCACCTACACCCTAACAATTGGGGTAGTGCCCGTTAAAATATATGTCATTTTCAGTTTTAGTAACTTGACCATGAGTAGGATAAAGACGCCTCGTGTGACTGAATCCTGACGTGCCATAACACTCCAGTATCAGATATCCCCTGCCTGGACCTTTCACTCTGACCAATCCCAAAGGATTGGAACATGGTGATTAATGACACAATCCAAAGTCACCTTTCACCAAACCCAAGAATATGACCCTCCTATCTAGATGGATCCAACCTCTCTCCAAGAGATACGATTCGGTATCTGAATCGGCTAAAGGAGAGTGAGAGTTCGAAGTTGCCAGTAGGTCAATATCCGGGGCGCACATATATCCCGAGATGAGAACACTTGTTAGTTTATATGAGACTTTCTATTCTGCTTGGTGCCACTCCATGCGCATACCTTTCACATACCTTAATAGAATTGCCTATGACTAAAAACGACCCGCATCGGACACACATAGTCGTGGCATGCTAATCCACAAAAGATAATTTTTAACTTACAAAACCATATACATATCAAAACATTTCATCAAACCAACTTGGATATAGCCTGTAAAGCATTTAAGAAAGTGGGGACAATAATACTCATAGTGATGAGCTATCTGGTCGGGTCTGTACATATTTTGGTAGTTCTACAAGCATTTTACAACCTTGTAACACATTAACCTTCACCTCAAGACATTACCTCATTAAGCATAAAATCCACCGGGTCGTCTCACCCAATATAATTACGTGACCTGCCTAGTAATGTTTATGACCTCGAACTAGAGCTTTCCCGAATCAAGTCGATATTTCCGTTTTAGCTTTTGACGAACATGCTTCAAAAAGCTAGGGTTTGAGCACACTCTCAACCCAATAACCAAAAAGACTTAACTACCGCATGAATCCCTATCATTCAAATCCTAGTGACAACCTCATGATGATGAAATGACACTACATTAATCACTTCATACTTACACTAGATCTTGTCTCGTGGAAAATCTATTTATCTAAAAGTGGTTACTTTCCTTATAATATTATCAATTATGCATCCTAACCACTTAGATAGTCGTCTGGTTCTTTCCAAAACTACGGTTTACCCTTATATGCCATAATGATGCATAATGTGGAAGTTTAGAACCTTACCACAACAAATCTAAACCGCAGCTAGTCATTGACGTCCACAAACATATCACCTAGTGATCCAACACTACATTGTAGTTTCGTACGTCATATATTTGTTCATAATGGGTAATAACTCGTATTTAGAAGATTTTGAGGTAATCCAAAACTTGTATTGTAAGAACTAAGCCTATGAACATTGATCCTAGGCCAAATCAACGTCAGCAAACATATCTACAAGCTCTGATTGTCAAAATGAAAAAGCCTTGAAACCGTAGAGAAAGTGACAGCTTCGGGTAGAGAGAAAGCACCGAGATGAGAGAGTTGTAAATGGGTAGAAATCAGATTTCTTGGACTTTTATACTTGATTTGCACCCTTCACGGAACCCTAAGTTGTTCTTGGCCATCAATATCAACTTAAAATGGAACATTCGCATATTTCAATTTATATACTCCCATATTAGAATGAAATATTAATCGTGGACCGTTACGCATAACCTTAGCAATTTCCAAGACCGCAACCACCTTTGGCGAATTGTTACCAGTTTCCTTAGCAGTCCGCAATAAAACATTTGTCCTGGACCTTAAACCTTTCCCATGGTAGACCATTATGGATAACCCACAGGACCTTTTAGTGTTCTGCTATGGCCCCACAATCCGAAATCCTTTAGGAATTTTCATTTAAATCCTTCCATTCACGTTTCCAACTCACTTAATTTAGTGATAACTTGCCCATTAGGCCGAGGGGTCACATGTATGATAAAAAATTCAATATCTTGAATGGGCATACGTGATGCTTGACTTAACTTGCACTTTGCGGATGGCATAGAAAGGGACTAAATTGTTTTGTGATATGATGCACGTAGTCTTACCCTACACTTTGTGTAGAAAACTATTTCCCATGGCTTAAACTTATGATTTTAAAATCACAACACAACAACCATAAATAGTTTTGAATCATAGTAAAAGAACTATTTAGAGATGAACATAAAAATATTAACATCTTTTTTAAAATATAAAAACACTATTTCCCTTAGATATTTATACGGATGTAAACGAACTAAACTGTTCATGAGTTCTTACCAAATAAGATTTCATGGTTGTGTTCATCGTTAAGGAAACGAACATGTTCGACATGTGTGTTGTTTCGTTATTTTATGTAAAAGAACGCAATCAAAAAATTGCTTAATACTCTTTACTGAAAATGACTTTTTATTACATTTAAAAATATGTTACATCATAGTTCATCATTTTTTTGGGATTCACATGAGAACATGGACTCATCTAATACGAGTTTGGTATAATGAAATTAACCACCCATAATCGGTTATGATAATATAATGAAAGGGCTAAAATAAAACGGGTACAATGCACTCGCTTTCATTATTTGGTATGAAACAAAAAAGTAAACTTAAGAAACAATTTGATCCTCAAGAGTAGGATTTACAAATCACATGATATGTTTACCCTTTTCATGATAATTCTGTCTCGAGAAATTGTTTAGCTTTTTTTTTTTTTTTTTGCTTCTCTTGGTTCATTGGATATCCTTTTGAAATTAAGAGTTGTGTTAGGCATCTCAAAAGTTTGATTGATTAGATTTGAGACTTAAACTTGATTAAAGTAAAACCATTATCAGTTTTTGCTTTGATGATCGAGATGTTTGACGTTTAACGTATGCTTCTATAAGTATATGATATGTATATATATTTTTAGAAAGATATATGTACCCGAAAGGCCAAACATAACATAAGAATATGCACCACTCGTGTAACAAGTTATACCATTGATTATGTCGTAGGGTTAACGTCGTTTTATAATTTTAATTTTGGTATGACGAATAATAACGGTTGGTGATTGACGAAGAAAAAGAAAGTGTCATAGTAGATACTCCTCTTCACCAAGGAAATTACTTTATATCCATTCACGATGTTTCATAAAAATAGCAATATTTCTTTTTTTTTATAAGAATTTTCACTAAAAGCAATTAATTATTATTCATAGCTTTATAACAAAGAAGTTAAAATATGTTGATTTATTAGGTATACTTATTTAATCTATAATCTACGATATATAATATAATACTAACTATGAATACACATAAACTTTTTTTGTCCGTTAACCTAAGAGTCATATTTGCATGAACACATGCCATTACATTCTTGATCCTACAATCTAAATTATAATAAATTTGAAAACTATTAACTTCATAATCTACAATCTATACTAATCTATACTAATAAATATTTATATTTTTTGACACATGTCATTATCACATTAACTCTCCCATTTATTTTCCCGCTTAAACTAATTATTTCATTTTAAAAAATCAAGTAACTAATTTCCATTTTTTCTCTTTCTCTCTCTATATTATAAATTTAAGTTCTTATTAAATCAATATATTAAAAAACATTATTTATTAAATAAAAACTAAAAACTTTTATTAAAAAATACACGTTCTCAAAAACAAAATTTTCTAAAACCATGCTTTTTCTAAAACAACGAGAATTTTTATAATAATGAAATTATTTTAAAATCATTCTTTTTATATATAAAATAATTTTACAAAACAAACCCGAAGTCTTTAAACAACAATATAAAAAATGAAATTTTTATCAAACAATATTTTTTTATAACGAAAGTTTTAGAAATAATATAAATATTTTAACAATTAGTCAAAGTAACTATTTATACATAATTTTAGTTATATCTTATATCAAAATAATACTTTACTGTTCCTTATTATTCACTAATAACTATTTAATATTTTGTAATCAACCCGTGTAATACACGAGGTTGTACCATAGTATATAATAAAATACTAACTATGGATACACATGAATTTTTTTTTGTCCATTAACCTAAAAGTCATATTTGCATAAACACATGCCATTACATCCTTGATCCTACAATCTAAGTTATAATGAATTTGAAAACTATTAACTTCATAATGGATTTTATATATATATATATATATAATATATATATATATATATTATATATATATATATATATATATAATATATATATATATATATGATCACTTATTACTTTTAAAATGATTTGACATCTTTCCTTATAAGAAATTGCTAATAATGTTAACAAATAGTGTTTAAATTGTTAATTATTATTGTTAATATTTTTTTGTCTATTAAAATAAAAGTTTCCGCCATGATTTCTTTTGAAATAACATTTTCCTTTTAATTAATTTCAAAATCATGAGATTATTCACATCTTCGACAATATTTTTCTTAACAAGCTTTATTTTATTTTTATACATTCTTTATAATCTTCAATACCATTACAGAAAAAAGTACTTACATCATTATTAATAATTAGTTTTTAAAATTTAAGTGTTTTTTGTATTGGTTACGTATTATTGTTATATACGTTTATAAAATATCATATTTGTTTATTAGTTGATATTTGTTTCTACATTTTCCTTTTTAACCATTCCACCTTCATTTGTATTTATTATGGAACCACATAATTTTTTATTTTACTCAAATTTTAAGATGTCTACTACAACTTTCTAAGCATAATAGTGATCACCCCCTTCAATATTTCGTTAATAATACAGTGATCACCTATTCAACAGTCACTAAATGATTGTAGTGATCATCATTTTACTCTCCCTAATTTCATAAGGTTTTGAATCTCTCAATTTTACAAAGATGGTGAGTAAGAATATTACAATGAAACTCACAAACACCTCATTCAAATACTCATGAGTGATTTAGCAAGATTCTTGAACCACCATATGTGGTGCACCTTTTATGATTTCTTTTAGTAAAAAGATGATTCTATTGGCTAGTAATCATATAGGATATATGGATATGTAAGGGTATATGTTACCTTCAAAGTGTGGCGAAGACTTGCTTTTATAGATACTTGGATAGTCGATCCGACTGGCTAATCATGTACCGACTGTAGTCCTTCTCTTCACTCCTTTGTTTCTTAATGTTATATCCATAGTAATGGGTCTAGCTTCATATCTTGACCTTAATTGAATAGACTAAGCATTGATAATTCAAGACCAATTAATGTATCTCTTTATTTGTTAGGGAAGAAAGCAACTAATGCTAGATATGATGAGAATTGTTACTTGCAAAAATACTTTGAATTATGTCTCTACTCTCTTTAGATGAGCCATGCCCTTATGTGTGGCCGTCTTCGTTTCTTGATTTTGTATTTTAATCCATTCCTCTTTTGAAGATTCTTCTAGAATATAATTTATCTCAAGGTGTATTTTTAGAGAACCTTTTTATATATTATCTTGAGGTTGACATAATCCATTATAAAACCTTTAGGGTTTTATAAGTTATTAGAGTTTTCTTGTGAGTAATTGTATTTTAAGATAAATTCATATTTAGTTTGCGTTTTTTTATTTATGCCAATAAAGTGATGGTCAAATCCATGCTCAGTCCGTGGATCAAATGTATTGCTATTGTCGTACTTTTTTGTTGTATTATCTACATTATGTATAAAATATATGAGAATGATATTTTAATATATCATAAATTTAAAAACATTTACTATATTCAATGCATAAAATACAATCACTTTTGATGATAAAATAGTATTTATAGCTTTATTTACAAACTACCCCTTACAATTAGTTACATAATAGTTTTATGCTTACTAACACTTGCATAAAATTTTATATTATCTACCTATAAACAAAAAAAACTTAATATGTTTTAAGATTTTAGCTATATCTTTTAATTTATCATATTTAAAAATATTTTGAGATTACAACTTAACCTATATTTTCTTAAACGTTTTGCTGTAAACTTTTTACTAAACAAATCTGTATTTTGTTAGCTACAATAAGTTAATGTATATATGTACAAGTAGTCATGTAGAACAAATTTATTTGGTGTTTCAATTTTTAGCTTGAAAAAAAAATAATATTTTTTAAAACTACTACAAAAATAACAAAATATTAAATGTATCTACCGGATGCAAAATGACACACCGACACATTGTCTGGACATCCTTCTATCTATTCTAAAAGGTGTGTATATTATATGGGTTAATTTAAAATTTAGTTATCATATAATGTAATAATTACACTTCTAAATTTATATATATTTAAGGATTCTATTCGGTTTCTAAATCAAGATTCTATACATAATATACAAAAATTATTCTAAACAATTTGGACCCCTCGAGAGATTAAGCCTTTAGTCATCGCTCATGACCACCCCTGTAAAAATATCATTTTCTGTTCTTGTCAGCACAATGTCTCCTCTTTCTATTTGCATAAATTTAAGAAATATTTTTGTTATTTTAATTTATATTTACCATCAAAATGGTATAAATACATCTTCCATCCTTTCAATTTCTATTCACCACAACATCTTTCTTCTTGTTTTTTCATTGAGCTAATTTCTTACGATAATCTTTTGAGTTCATCAATGACAACTATTATTAAATGGAGTAGGATTGGAGTTGCCACTTCGAACCCTTTTTAAAATGGGAGAGGTGGATTTTGCTACCTTCATCTCTAAAAACAACAACCGCGTAAGTATTTATATGTATTGTTATAAATGTGATACATAAAATGATTTTTAACTATAACTTTTTTTCTATCTTCATATGTAATTATTTTTCATATGTAATTATTTTTCATGTATTATGTATTTAAATCTATTTTACAGTTCTTTACTAAAAGTTGGTTTTTATTAAATGTGCCCAATAGATAATAACATTATTAGTGTCTTCTAGGTGTAGATCAAACTGTGCATTGGTCTTCCTCTATAGATATGTTTATTTAATGAGAATAATTAATAAGAGGAACTTGTTGGCATGTAATTTAATAATTAACATTTTTGTTTATCATGTCTTCTATATCTAAATGAGATGCATCAATATTTTCAGGAAAATATATGTACACGAGAGACCAAACATATGATAAAGTATCACTCGTGTAACAAGTGATACCATTGGATCCATTGTAGGGTTAATGTCGTTTTAGAATCTTAATTTCGATATATATAAAGATCTAAAAAGTATTGGTGTTTTTAAAGAGAAAGAAATAAAGTGAGATTTAAATAAGATATTCCTCTTCCTTGCGAAAATTACCTTTTATATAAATGGCAACTTTTTTTTCTAATAAAGCTTCTTTACTAAAAGCAATTAATTAATTATTATTATTATTCATAAATACTTAAATAACAAGTTAAAAATTACTTAAAAGTAGAGGTGTTATTTTTACCCGAACCTGAACTTCTAACCCGATTAAAATCTACCCGAACCCGATTAAGGCATAACCCGAACAAACCGAACCCGAATACACATCAAACCCGAACCCGAAATTCTTATTTAAGTCGGTCTTTGAGTTGTATTTTGACAATTCGAGTTGATCCGAATAACCCGAATACCATATCGTCATAATTGATAATCCATATTTTATATTCTAGGATTTTATTCGACACTACCTATGTCCTAAACCTTAATTTTGCTACACCAAAAGAAGAAACATGTCTTCTGTCAAAAGCATCTGTTGATTAGTCACAACTAGGGTGTTATTTTTACCCGAACCCGAATTTCTAACCCGATTAAACTCTACCCGAACCCGATTAAAGCATAACCCGAACAAACCGAACCCGAATACACATCAAACCCGAACCCGAAAGTCTTATTTAAGTCGGTCTTTGGGTTGTATTTTGACAATTCGGGTTGACCCGAATAACCCGAATACCATATCGTCATAATTGATAATCCATATTTTATATTTTAGGATTTCATTCGACACTAACTGTGTTTTACTTTTTATGAATTCGATCAATCATTTATTCACTTCATTTTCAATTGATGACACATATCTTAAAATCGATCATTCCATCGATCTATCTTCCATACTAAACCATTTATAACGATTATAAACATGTATAATGATTCCATACTTAAGCATTCTCATGTATTTGTTTAAACTATATTGTTTGTGACTCATTGTACATCCGAACATAATAATATAAAGGTAACATGTTTTATGGCCTAGTAACGTTTTCAGGCTTTACATTTGTTCGAGCGATAATAATTATGATGTTTGTTTGTGTTAAGCATATGTTTAAGTAACATATGGATTTAAAGATTGGTTTTAGTTTTTTTTAACTATGACTACCAGAATTGCCTATGAAAATATATCAAATCCAATTACCAAAATTAAAACATTTTCAAAAATGTTGCCTTTGATTTTTAGATTTACTAGTGGACAACCCGACCACCGATTAACCCGACCAGAGCAAACCTGAAAACTGAAACCCGAATACTGATTAAATATAGTTTATTTGGTTCGGTATTCGGGTTGATTTTCTACATCTAAAAACCCGAGAAACCTGACCCGAACAACCTGAAACCAGAAACCCGAATGACACCCCAACTTAAAAGAGTGAGTGCATACAGTTAAATGTTATAGTTTCGGGTTTTGTCAATTATAGAAAATCAAAAATAAAAGTTCATTAATTTACTAAACTTTGTGGTTTTTCTAACGGTAAAATCAAGAATTGTTTTTTAACATGCTCTTAAATCTGTTAATGTTTATCATATACTTAAAATAAATTACTAAGCATTATGATACCTCTAAATCTATTATTACTTTTTTGCTTAATGTCCGCATAACCAAAGTAGTTTCTGGATTTTTGAACACTAAGTTGATAATATATTATTTATGAATTAATATATTGATGATTTTTATGTCTCCAGGTTAAAAAAACTACTATAAAGTAATGAAAATATTTATGATTCTGCTTGCAGCCCTATTCCCTTTGTTAGTACTTGATAAATTCGGTTCTGATTAATCTTTTAGAAAAAACTAATTAGATTTCGATAAAAAGAAATAGTGAAACACTTGTAACAAAACTGATGTTCAATGGCCGGTAACAATAAACATTGCTTTTAACTACATATAATTTAAATTATTTATTACAATAAAATTGTTTTACTACAAATAATTATTTTACTTTCATTTTCAATAACATAATAATCGTTTTAAATTATTAAAGGGAATCATCTATAAACACTTTTTGTTAATGTGAAATGCTACGAGATCTACAATTATTACGGTATATGAACGCAATAAGAGGTTCTGTCATAGTAAAATATTATTATCGACATGACTGCTATGCCTTTAATTACAAAATTAAATTGTTGTAAAAGTAACGTTATTAGTTTTCTTTCAGATCATATATAACGGTGAATTGACATTTCTGCATAACTTTGTTTAATTAATGAGAATATAACAATAATAAACGATAGGATTGGCATAAGATTAACTTCTTTTAGAAGACACAAATATATAGTATCGAGCTTATATCTTTTGTTTCATGTTTTATTTTATTTTTAGGTTTATATGATACAACGTAGCACGAAATATTACATTATGTCATTAGAATATCTTCAACCCATGGCTTTATGTGTAACATTGTCTTCCCTATGCGATAAGAAACACATTGATTATTTTCCCAACTCCTTCATCTCGATCTCTTTCCCTCTCATAATATTATACAGATGTCGCGCCCTCGTTGGCTAAACGCTTAGGTTGCTATAGCATAACCGGAACAAAGAAGTAATATAAAAATCTATTATAGCTCACTCTTTCATTTTTCTATTTTATTTTTTAAAATTCACTTTGGGGAAGTAAATACACTTTTAGGCTTACATTTGATTAAATTGCACAAATGGTGTGTAACATTTTCTTTAGAAGGATTGTTTTTTTAAGAAAATTAAATAAATTAATATATTTATCAAGGGGGTTTAAGAGATAAACTCATATTTGAATGTGAAAATGATCTAGTGGTAGTATGTTCTTTAGTTGCTGATGGTGGTGGTTAGTGATTGTAAGGCGGTTAGCGACTGATGTTATGAATCTAATAACAGTCGGTTAATGTATACATTAAAAGGAAAAAAAGTAAAATTAGTGTGTTAACACACCTTGCCTGAAACTTAGTTGACATAATTATTATACTATTTAAGATTAATTTTTTCAGATTAGTTTAATAATTAAAGTGATAATTCGCTTATCACAAAAGATGCCACACCGTGAGATAATAAATTTATGAAAAAAAACGTAACAATTACGTCATATATATTACTAAATATGGATCTGGATTGTCAACATATTAAATAGATACAAACATGAGATAATAATAAGTTTAAATAATGTTCTATTAAACTTACTTAACTTTTTTTACTACAGAAACACTAAGTTTCAATATTCTTCTGTTGTGATATAAAATGCTATGCTACGAGTTATATACGCGAATTTATAAAACTTGATTATTGTTTAGCAATTTATTTTTTTCATGATTGTTACTTCAAGGTAAAAAAGAAAAAGTTATTTTTAGGTAAATTGATTGAATATCTATTTGTCGATGATAATTCATACTTAATCATTAATTTTTTAGTGTTAATTCTGTTACCAAAGGAAATCTCTATAGCATAATCATTAAATATTTATTTTTAATTTTTGCTTATTTTTTCTAAAATTATGAATATTAATAAAATGGAAAAAATTTACAAGTGAAATCGAAAGAAAAATATATGCAAATAGAGTGCAATCCTATAATGATTATAAGTTAGTCAAGTTGTCATGATTATTAATATGAAAGTTAGAAATCACAAAAAAAAATTAAGATCGATAGCATGAATTAATATATCTTATTAAGTCTTCAATTATTAAAATTCAATATCTTAAATTTTAATCAATATCTCCATTTCTATATACATATAAAAGCAGGGGCGAAGGATAGTGAGGGCCGGGGGGGCCGTCGCCTCCCACTCTTTTTTTCGCCGGTAGTGTTAATTTTTAGTCCGTTAGCGTAAATTTTTAGTACGGTAGTGTAAATTTTTGGCATGGTAATGTAAATTTTCATATAAATATCGAGTTCGTCTCCCCCCCTAAAAAAATTTAATTTCACCCCGCCCTCCCTACGGAGATGTTCAAGCTCCGTCACTATATAAAAGTATATCGTTTATGGGAAATATAACAAACTTAATTTTCTATTGGATGTATCTTTGTTACAAGTTTTAGAGCTCAAGTTACAAACAACATGAAACATGGTGAAACAAGATTTTTGAACATATAGTTTGTCCCTTGTGATTTGACACTCAAAGCCTCAGCAAGAAAGTTGTATATGTTCATATAAAAATATCCGTCTCGAATGCTATCAACGCATTTCAGATGTATTAGTTATGCATAAAAGCATAATTTTATAATTAAACATCCCCGAGTGAGAGTAATTCAGGGATGATGACCTCTTAAGAAGTTTTTCACCGGACAACCTAAAACAAATCCATAAACTCCTTATAAGCATGCCATACAATATTGCAGATATGAAGTGTCGATTATTACAAATGGTATTATAGGTACTCTTGTTCCATTCGGAATGCTAGGGAAAACAAGGATTATGCGTCCTGGAGGAGTTCGGGAGGACAAGATAAGCGGATCTCACATCACCACTTGAGATAGGGGAACAAACTTCATCAAGGATGACGAGTTGGATTATAAGACTGTAGACAAGTTTCATGTCGCCATGGATGTTTTGTCACATATACATGGATAAGAAAAGAACTCTACGTTTTAGTGTTATCAAGTGAAAGCAACTCGTAAGCAAAACGATGAATATTAATATTACATGTTAGAACGTCACCTCCAGTTTTCATATGTTTTATTCATGATAATAATTAAAAAAAATGATTTAAATAAATAATAATATTATTATCGAACATACATACATCACGTTTCCATTTAAATATCTTTACTTTTACCTTTCTACCAACACCGTAACAAACATCCATCCAGCCAAAAAAGCAAGCACTCACATACCAAAACAACCTCCTCCTGAAGCAATCTCTCCCCCTCTCTCTGTACATATATATCTATAGTTAGTGAGTCGTGTGTTACACGAGTGGACCAATACTTAAATGACACATAAGTAAATAAATTACAGTAATATATATATATGATATATATATATATATATGTTGTTGAAAAGATAAATTAGAATACGAATCTTTTTTTATATAACAAAATAAAAAAAATTACGATGTTCCACAATAGAAACAAACGAAGGTAGAACAATTGAACATAAAAATAAAGAAAAAATATATTAACTAATGAACAAATTTGCTAAAATCTACAAAAGTATGTAATGATAATACGTAACTAAGACAAAAAACAACTAAAATTAAAAACTAACTGTTCATAAAGATGTAAATACTTATTTATGTAATGATATTTAAAGTTATAAATAATAAGTAAAAGTCATAGCAATGAAATGCTATTAAAAAACAAACAATATCGATATATATATATATATATATATATATATATATATATATATATATATATATATATATAATATATATATATTATATATATATATATATATATATATATTAGGTGGACGTGTTAAAAAAACGTCATGCGTACTCATACTTAATTTTTTATTATAAGTTATAGACATACATTTATATTTATATATATCTTTTTCTCTCTATATGTATATATGCATATACACTTTGTATGTATATATAAACATGCATGTATGCTTGTATTAGGTATGAACAATTGAAGCACAGAAAGAGAAAAAAACGCACATTAAAATAACTGAAAAGCACGATTTCTTCTAAAAAGCTTCTTGAATTGTGTAGTTGTTAGTGGTGGTGGTGGTGTTGCGGTGGAGGAATCTCTCTGTATGAATGCTTGCTTATGAAGAAAACCTCAAGACTTCATTCAAAGGATTTCGTAAAAAAAACCTGAAAAATCTCTCTAATCGGTCGATTGTTGCTTCTCATCAGGTGCGTTTCATCATTTCAATTTTAATTAATGTAAACGGTTGATGAATGTGTGCGTTTTCGCTTGATTGATGATGTGCGTTTGTGATTTTACCTTTGCTTTGGTGTTTTTGAGATCTGAACACTGCAAATGATCAGTCGGTTTTGAGTTGTGATCGATCGTAATGGTGTGATTATCGTTTAGTTTGCTTGTTGATGAATGT
The DNA here is from genome assembly GCA_025506515.1 of Flaveria trinervia. NCBI lineage: Eukaryota > Viridiplantae > Streptophyta > Magnoliopsida > Asterales > Asteraceae > Flaveria > Flaveria trinervia. The sequence continues at coordinate 103,784,058 of CM046448.1, read as the reverse complement.
GTGCGATTTTGATCGGGTAATCGTACTCTGTTTGTTGAAAAATACTGTTATTGATCGTTTTTTAGCTCCAGTTTATGCATTTCGTTTGATTTCTCATGATCCTGAATTCCTGATGTATCGAGTTGCGATCGTTTGCTTTGTTCTAATGCTTTTGTTATCGTTGATTCGTTTCAATTTGCAATGTTGATGAATCATGAATGTGCACTATAATCGGACGATATTCGTGCTCTGTTTGATAATTGCTTGTTTTACTAATTGTTTTCTTATCTAATTTCTTCGTTAATTTGGATTTCTAACGATTTTGAGAAGCTGAAATCGTGATAATCGGGTTTATTACACATGGAGTATAATTACTCTTTGTGGAAAGACTAGGAACACGAAAAGAATCATCATATGTTATCGCATCAAAGTGCTGGTCAAATTATTTACTTTGTGCCGGTGTAAATGAATCAAGCCGACTCGAGAGCTACTTGAGATCGACTCAGTAAAAAGTTCGAATGAGCCGAGCCTAGACGAGCTCGAGCCCGGTCTCGAACATGAAGTATGACTCGATTAGTTGTCGAGCCCGAGCTCAAGCATTGCATTCAAGGATCGCTAAGGCTCGCGAGCCTTAACGAGCCCACTAATATTTAGTAAAAAAACTAGCATAATCGATCTCGAGCTTGATGTAATTCTTAATAAACACAGGACACAAAAAAGTGCAGCCAAATTGAGCTCAAGCTTGAGTCAAGCTTTAGCTTAAATCTATTAGTTATCCTGTAAACGAGCTCGAGCCGAGCTTTGACTTGTTATTTGTATTGTACACAGATTAAACTAAGCTTATTCAAGCCGATCTCGAGCTTTAGTTTCACTATTCGAGCCGAGCTCAATTTAAGAATAATAAGCTTGAACGAGCTCGAGCTTTTGAAAAATCCAACAAGCCGAGCTCGAGTAAGACAAGATTTCGGCTCGACTCGGCTCGTTTACACCTACTTGATGCATATTGTAGAGTCACACACGCCATTTATATATTTTAATATGTATTTACCAAATAATTTAGGATGTTGTGTTTCTTTACACTTCTATAAATCATGTGCTAAATATTTATATCATTAGCAACAAACAATCAAAAGGTTGTAGTTATCTAAACCTTAAACCCCGGTGTTACGCACTTACGCCGGAAGAATTGATTTTAAAAGAAAGTTCTAGGTGTTAATTATATATTACGTATCGTATATGATTGTTGGTTGTCACGTCTATCAACTTTATTCAATTATCTAGGGGACATGATATGGAAAAACAAACGTACACGTACAAAAAATGTGCAAGTTTTCTCTATATATGATCTTATATGTTTTTATTCATGGTTACACGTAAATATATGAACTTTTAATAAGCATAACTAAATTTTTATCCTTTTTTATATATCTAAACTAGTCCTTATGTAAAACTACATCATCTCATGTCATGTATGATATTTATACGTTTTGTAGGAAAATAATACATTTGTATAATACCACTCTTAAAAAATTAAAATGTAAAGCTACTTTGAAGTTAGGTGAGAAAAATGTAGAGATCCAATCCAACAATCGTGGGAATCGGTGATTGCTTAGTGGAAACGGTATTCACCATTCGTATTAGTTTGTGGTCATATGAACAAAAAGAAGAATATAAAGATTTATAATCATTTCCTATACATAAAAAGTTAGAAGTAGAAAAAAGTATCACAATTAATTTGTCTTGACATGTATTTGTTTTTACAGGTTTTGCTCATTACCCACATCAGCGGCAAAGAATCTTAACTTTTCTTTTAATCTTAAGTTACTTTAATTAAATGCTTTACTTTAGTAAATCTATTCTAAAACATTAATATTATAATATCTGCTGCTAAGGATAAAGTCATATATATACTTTTAAAAGTTGATTTTTTTATAATATATCTTTTGAAAATTTATGATCCGTTATCTACCCTTTCAACATTAGAAATGTGTGTTTATCTGTTTTAAACTTTTTGTTTAGTAAAACATGTTATGAGTGAATTTTATTTTATTTAATATGAAATATCATAAATTTAATACTAGTTTTTCCACAATGTAAATACGATATTATAAAGTTTTAAAGCAAATAGGAAATTTAAAACCTTTAAAGGGGTATATATAAACCTAATCCTAAATTCTAACTTGTAAGCATGAATGGGAGCAATGTTTACAGATTGTTTATACTATTTACATGGGTTGGGAAATCTTTAATTTATTGGGTTCTATTGAAATGTTTTACACATTTATTAAGTAAAAAAATAATAATACAAATCGAATGAGCACATCTGTTGGCTTATTCTTGTCTTCGTCACTACTCTTTAAGTTTTATAGAAAAATTGTATTTTGCCGTTATACTTGAATTAAAGTCACAGTTATGCTGCTTGAAGTTTCAGCCATTTATGAGAAAGATTAATCAAAACTAAAAGAAGATATAAATAAGGTTACAAGGTAAACAAGCTCAAGCTTGAGGTGGACTCATTTCAAGCTTTATTTTCTAAAATTCAAGTATGTTGTTATTTAATTTATTTATTTTATATTATATGTATTTTATAATTACCATATATTATATATCATCTAGTCAAGCTCGGGGTTGAGCTCGTTTCTTGAATAAATCACCAAAATTAAGGTTCGTTTAAGCTCGGTTATTTTCGACCTTTTAGTAAGCTGGTCTAATCACCTCGTTTACACTCATAGAATAAGGTGTACCAAATTAGAAATAAATCTTAATGTATGAGTGGTGAACCCATAAAAAATTTTCATGGTGGAAAAAATAAGATGATTGCATGATTTCATAGGGGTGCTCAGGATTTTCATGTAACACTAAAAAATTAATTGTTTGTACTTACATCCACCATCTTAATTGAGATTCCAGGGGTATTAGTTAGAATGCATGCCTTAAGCCCAAGTAGTCATGGATGTGAACTAATAACGATGAGGTAATCAAGTATAAGAATAATATTGCTTGGATGTGCTTTTGCTTTATCTAGGCTTAATGAACATGCATATGGTTCTATAAAGATTTTAATTTAAAATATGATATATGATTATACACCAATAAGAGTTGAAAAATCTAACATTTTGCAGATGAGAAGGAAGCTTGTGGTGTAATTCTACAAGATATTGGTATTCAGATAACACTTATATTGATCTCATGATTGTTGAAAAACTTGAAAGTGGTATGGTGGACGCATCAAACAGTATACGCAATCGGTATGCTAAGCTTTTAGAGGGTTCTTGGTTGACCCAATTCCGCTATGGATCCAATCCTTGGATGGCTAGATACGTTTACAGTGTCATGTTTCTTTTAGCGAATTTGCTCGCGTGGGCTGTGCGCGACTATGGACCGAGTGCATTGACTGAAATGAAGAGTAAGTCTAAGGATATGTATACATATGCATATGGAAAATTGATCAGGTTTTAGTGTTTGGATGAATAGATTATGCTTCTGATTATCATATAATTTGAGTTTGCCAAACACTCATAACTCTATTACAATTTTAAACAACAGAACTACAGAAGTCATCCAAGACACATATTCTACAACTCGATTTATTACATACAATTACATGATTCTACTCCTATAATATCTACATAACCCCTTTAAAAGATTACACTTCCAAACACTTCAAATTATACCAAGGTTATGATTACTGACATTTTCTTTCACTAGAACATGCGTTGAATTCATCTGTTTGTTTCAGGATTGAAAAGTTGCCAAGGTGGAAAAGACTGTTTGGGCACAGAAGGAGTTCTGAGAGTTAGCATGGGTTGTTTTGTATCCTTCTATATTATCTATAACCTATCTAAATACAAAGTTTGAACCCTTCAACGTGTAGCATAATAGTGAACACTTAAGTCCCTCTACCAGAGGTCTCAGGTCTGATTATAACTTCCGCTGGTTTTTTTTTACTTTTAAGACCTACCCAGCCCAAGGTGCGTTGTGATCCAATTAGCAGGATTGTGGTGGGTCTCTAAGTTCTATGGTAACAGGTTCCTGGTTACCAAAAAATACAAAGTTTTGATGAGTTTTTATTTTTTCATTCAATAACTTTGGGAAAAACCTTAATATATATTAGATATTTTACTTCACAATGTTTCTTTCAACGGCTGGTACCTCAAAGTTGCATGGACGAAAAGAATTATGGCATTCTGGTTGGTGGTCTCCCAAGATTTTCCTCATGATTGCCCTGATTGTGTTGTCATTTTTTCTTCCTACAAATATGATCCTGATATATGGTTAGTTTCATTCTTGTAATGTCTAGAGGTGGTAAAATGGGTAAAACGGGTGGGCTTGGTAACGGGTCAAACGGATAAATTTTAGTTGAAAATTGTTTTTAATCCGAAAATCACATTTTTCTTATATATAACCAGTTTATCTAATCATATTACAGTAATTATATTATTTCAATAATAATCAAGATTTTTGATAAAATGATTTAGGAGGTTTTATGGATTAAAGATATATTGTAGCCAACACTTGACCTAGTGGGTCAACCTAAGTTGCCCTGAACCGGGTCCAATGTGCGGATATCCTATACGACCGCTATACAAGCTATATTTATTGACACTGCCCAAATGAAACAAAGTTGAGACCTTTATATCAATCATATACATTTGATCTGATGCATTGTTATTTTTGTGCAGGGGATATTGCGCATTTCGGTGCAGGGTATTATTCATGCTATTATTTGTCATCTCATGACTTTCTTTAAACCTGTGAAAACATCTAATCTATGTTGATTATGATTTTTTTGGTAGGGTATTTTTGCTAATTCAGCTAATCAGTATAATCAGTTTCATTACATGGTTGAATGATTGTTGTCTGTCCGAAAAATACGCTGAGAGATGGTAAGTGTTTTCCTAGAGTAAAATTTGTTTTTGGGATATTTCTGATCAATAGAGTACTCCGTTATTTTCTTTTGTATTATTTTCTCCATAGGATGATACTAGATGTGAAAAATGGGCGGGTTAGGTAACTATCAAAGAGGTAAATTGCTTGCAGTGGTTGAAATTTATCTGGTCAAGGTTGAATTGACCTGAAATACCTTTTGTCAAAACATTTGAACATGTTATACTTAATCAGTGTGACACATGATTATTTAACTTATGTTATTTTATTGTTAATCTAATACTACTAATTAAATAAGTTTTGCGGTTGAATCGACCAGAAACACCTTTTGGTAATGTTTTCCATTTATATGTTTGACCTAATAAAGATTAACCATAATAAAAATCAACCTTATCATAAGTAAATGAATCAGCATAATCACGTCTATTTTTTTTCACGCAAGTAGTACTTTCTGTGTGTGATTTGATGATCCTAAATGTTGTTTTGGTACAGTCACATCCATTCAATGCTGCTAGCAACTACTGCATACGTCGTTTGCATTTTCGGGATCATTTTAATGTACATTTGGTACACACCGCAACCGAGTTGCCTACTCAACATTTTCTTCATTACATGGACACTTGTACTGCTACAACTTATGACTAGCGTCTCTCTTCACCCAAAAGTAAGTTCAACCATCAAAACTAGAGGTGAAAAAATAGACGTGTCCCAAGAATTGTTTACGTGTCTAAACAGGTCAGTTTGGGTTGACCCAAGACATGTCTCAAAAACCAGTTTTCCTAAACTAAATAGTGTGTTTTGCAAAAGGCTAGTGACTCGGTTGTTGCCGTTCGCCTTCTATTTCTATGTAAGAAAATGTTATGAAATCTAGCATACTAATTAGAATAGTGTGTTATAGGTACAAAAAATATATATTTTCAGTAGTATTATATTTCTTTATAGAATGATTGGAGTTTACATGTTAAAAATAGGACAAATTTCACTAAATAGAAATCACAACTTAGTTTCTATCTTAGTGCATAATTTAAAGTTAGTTGCTTTTATCAGGAAAAAGTGTAAAGTTCGTTACTATTTTGGTCAACTTTCAGCCCGTTCAACTCATTTCCTTTCTAGTTTAATTTCTTTTATTTACCTGTTTGGCTGATTAGTGATAAACACATGAGTAAAATCGATCCATTTATAAGTAAATGCATCGAAATTGTCACCTCTATTTCAAAACATTTTTATTCATTGATGTGTTTGTTAGTATAACATCCTATCTTTATGAAACAGATCCGTGCTGGATTCTTGACTCCAGGTTTTATGGGGCTTTACGTCGTGTTCCTATGCTGGTCTGCTATTAGAAGGTATTTATAGGACTTCTGATTTTAAAATTGATATCATTTATTATGTTGCAGCCTCTAATCATGTGTTTTTGCCAATAGTGAACCCCCAGATGATAAGTGTCTAAGAAAAGCTGAAACCTCAAGAGACTGGCTAACCATCATTGTAAGCCTCAAACCTTTTCATTCATATTTAAGGGTCTGTTTTGTTTGAAAGTTTGGGTTTGAGGGTATGTATTTGGAGGAATAAAGTTGATAACTTGATACACATGAAAGTACGCATCCATTCCTCCATATCCAACTAAAGGCTTGGGTTTAGAAATCCATAGCCTTTCCCATTCGCATTCTCATTTCCATTTCCATTCCCATTCCCATTCCATGCCGCTATCAAAACTATACCTGTAGTGATTCCTGAGTTCAGACCAGATGTCACCTGAGTCTTCACTCTTCAAAACTAAATGTGAGTATGTAACAATTGGGTTGGATAATGGTCATAACAGGTAAGTTGGGTAATTGTGTTTTCTCCATTTCCTTTTTTAAGTTTTTTTAAATAATGTTTGGTGATATTATTACAAACTGTTTTAAGCACTAATATTTTTACTGATAACATGCTTCATGATTATCATAGTCGGCTCAACCTTTTTAGGAGGTCCTTAAGCAGATTCTAAAATCGTTTTCTAAAAGGCATACAATCGCACATATTAGAGTTGGAGTGAGTTTTTGTGAAAAGAACCCACTTCCAAGTATACTTATTTTTTTGTTCTTCTCGTCGAAACCTAAAAGTTAAACGAAGTTGTACCAGTTTGATCTCCAGTTGGACCTGTACACATATCATTGTACTAGTATCACACACAAAGTATACAATTAGTGTTGATTTTATTGATAGAAAACAAGTCATTTGATGCTCAAGATTCAAGTTTTTGACTTTTTTCAGTTACTCTTGTTGTGAACAGAGCTTTGTTGTTGCTGTACTCGCAATTGTTATCGCAACTTTTTCAACCGGAATTGATTCTAAATGCTTTCAGGTACTAATTAATACTTCTTAATTAACAACTACTATTTCATTGTCTTGAAACAACAATACATTTTTCTTTCTAAATCAGCATAAACTCAAAAACACGCACACAATGTTATATATGTGTATATGCGTGCTTATATATATAAAAGCTCTTGATTTTAAGTTCTTAAAGGTGATTACCTCACAATATATGTTCATGTTTTGGTATATTTATACCCCCATTGTTCGTGTGAAACAAGAATTTTGAGTAAATGGGTTTCCACTTTATATTGAAAAAACATTATAAATATATTTGTGATGTGCAAACTTTGAACTTGGCTAAAGTTTGAACTTCAAAAAAATTATAGATTTTTGAAAAGCATTTATGTACTCGAGAAAATTTGGCATACACAGAAAAAAATAGTAAAACGTGGTCAAATATTGTACTTTCAAAAGAATACGACAATCTTTGCAAAACTCAAATATCAATAGCTGAAAATTTTATCTGTGATTTTCAGATTGTAGAGGTAAATAACTGGCCATTTGACCAACAAACATACCTTGTAGCCATAAATTTGCTGAGAATTCTGTGATATTATGTACAAAATCACAAAGATGTGTTTAACATAGAGATGACATGAATCTTTCGCGATATCTTCGTGATGGTGTGATGACTTTTGTGCATCTTATCGGTATAGACCTTAGAATTGTTTCATCTTCATGTTGTTTGACTTCAAAATGGCTTATGTTTCAATTAAAAGTCCCTTTTGGTATGTATCTTTTAATGTCAATGTGGTCATATGGTCATCTTTCATAAATGTAATAGGAATTATGTATCAAAGTCATATGTTGTATTTAGCTTTAGAATATATATATCAAAGTCATATGTTGTGTTTAGCTTTAGAATATATATGAATTTAAATGTGTCTGAATTTAGTAAAAATATTATGTGCAGTTCAGAAAAGAAGAGAAGCAGGAGGAAGAGGATGATGTACCATACGGATTTGGATTCTTCCATCTTGTTTTTGCAACAGGAGCTATGTATTTTGCAATGTTATTAATTGGCTGGAATTATCACCACCCTATGAAAAAGTAAGTTTATATAATTTTACAAGGGGTTGTCTATAGTCTATACGCACACCCTCTACTATACTAATCAACCCTCTAGGATTACAACTGGATAATAATAGTTATACAGGTATACTCCACGGGCTACATGAGCGTATAGCATATGTATATATGCATATTTAAAAAGCTATACGGCTATATACATATTTATATGCTTGTGTAGCGTGGTTGGTTCAGACGTTCAGTAACATGATGATAAATGGTGTGGATGAAGTGGAGTTTTTTTAATTAATTTTGACTTTAATTCTAATTATCTTTCGAATTACCTAATTTCCCTCTTGCAGGTGGACCATTGATGTTGGTTGGACTAGTACTTGGGTCAGAATTGTAAATGAGTGGCTAGCTGTTTGTGTTTACTGTAAGTGTTCAATTCTTTTTTATATTTCTCACAGTTTTTTATAATATTAATAGTAATAGTAATAGTAATAATATCTGTTGTTCTAGTGTGGATGTTAGTAGCTCCAATCGTGTGGAAAAACAGAAACGTGGACAACTAGACATATCTGTATGACATATCTGTATGAAGGGGACAGTGGCACCACCTTAACGGAGTAATAAAGCTACGTTAATCATATCAATTTCAACCGATTACTCTGTTGCAAAATTATATGAAGTCGAGAAAGGTGGAGATGTGTAACGGTATGACCCTGTAAATAAACAACCTAATTCAACACTTATTTCATCTGTTATATTTTACATTATGTATATACACACACACACACACATATATATATATATATGTATGTATGTGTGTATGTATTTATGTATACATATCTTTATATTGCTATGACACAGAAAGAAAAAAAAAGAGCCATGACCCTTGGGAGAACCAGTGGTAAAACGAAATGTAAACTCTTATGGGGTTGTAAACTTATCTATGAATATTGACGAGGAAACGTTACAGTTAAAAAGTCATTTGGGTATTTTTGTACTTTAGTTTTGAATAGTTATTATATTCAGTTTCATATAGGAATGTACTTAATGCAACGAAGCAAAAATAACAATTATATCATTCTGTAAGATGAATGTTACGAATACAAATAATAATTATATCATCTCTATACTCATGATTCCTTTATTACAAAAAACACTACCATAAATTTCAATATCAAAAACACTTCTGTTTCGATGACTTTTTCAAGTTTCCGTAAATCTCTTTAAGATTTTTACAAGATTTTATCATTCTTGTAAAAAAAGATTCTTGTCAACTTTTACAAGGTTTCATCGGTTCTTCAGTTCTAGGATGAACTAGAAAAAAACGTAATCATACGCGAAAGAACATAATTTCTCATCAAGAACCAGCTACTCGAAAGATTTTTACAAGAATCCATCATTCTGTCAGCCCAAAGGTGAACAAAAAGATTGAAATTAGAGAAAACGATTTCTTATAAAGAACCAGAAATACATTCCAACAAAAAAAACATCCAGTCCAGACTAGTTTCATGATCTGAGGTCATTTGTAAATCACTAAAATCGCCTCAAACATCACGAAATCATATTAAAGCAAAAGAATTTAGTAGTGTAGGTAGGTAGTAAATTATCAAAACCAAAATTTCAACCAATATGCTGTAATTCAAAACCGTCAAAAACAATAAAGCAAAAACAACCAAATCACTTATTCATTTAACCATAAAACAGAAAGCAATACAAGGAACAAAAAACAATTTATATAAATCAAGTCTAATAATAATAATAATACAATTTATGAAGTGACAATAAAACAAAAACGATCACCAAAGTAACCCTTAAAATTGGCATCATTCATTTTTCAACCTTTTTTTTTACATAAACAACCCTTAATTACTGTCTGCCCCGAAAACCCGCACCTACATTTACCGACCTGTGAAGAAGGTCGATAAATACAAAATATACAACAAGAAACCAACCAACGGAAACAAAAAAGAATCCCTTTGATGATTCAGGAGAAAGCAAATTAGATGATTTGCGTGCTCCTTGAATATTTAATGAAATGTTTATCGAGATCTCAGCTTTTATATTTACCCGAACGGGTTGGAAGAGAAGGTGTTTGGAGTAGCACCAGCATATAATCCACTTTGCTGTTGGTTTGTATTATTCAAGGATCCGAACGATGTCATATCATATCCAAAATTTCCTACTTGTGGTCTGCAATGAAAAATCTAATAATTAGTTACTAAACGAGCCGATCAAAGCATAAAAGGAATCATTTTAATCCAAATTTGGTTGGTTTAAAATATGATTACATATTAAATTAGTAATCTAATATCTTTCTCATAAAGAAATTTACCCCTTTGACCCTTGGTGATAGAGAACCCAAATCAACACGTTTAAAAAATAAGATCTAAAATGGCCGAATACAGCTTTTGCCCATCATCCCAAAAAAAGACAATTTTCAGCACGTACCATTTTGTAAAAATGATATCATCTTAAACTCTTGAAGAGCAAATCAGTTGAAAAACGTTGATTTTAAGTAGACGTTAGATGTAGGAGTTGAGAAAGATATTACCTGGGTTGAGGTGGAATGTTTGGTTGTACTTGTCCCATGAATGGACCTGATGTAATATCAGACATCAAAATATAAGAATAATAGATCGGCATGCAATAGATACGATTTATACTAATAGCGAGTAGAGCGGGCAAGCCAAGTGGGTTTGATAACAAGACACTAATTTTCATTTTTGGACATGTTTATTTTATTTTTATTTAATGTAATAGCTAATGCATTATACATAGAAAACAATATTAGTACAACAATATTTGTAACTTTTGAATATAGCGATTTAGGAAGTTGTATGCTATAAGAATACATTGCGGTCAACTTTTGACTAATTTGACCCTATCCTTTCCGGCAAAAACTTTTATTTGAACTATTGTGAGTTTATGAGTAACCCATATCAACCCATTCAAAAAATAAATGGGTCAGACATGAGATTCAAAAAAGAGCCAAGAAAAGGCAGTACCAGAAGGCATTGATGATCCGTATGATGGGCCCGGGGGAGGCATTGACTGGTGGGTCATCCATGTTGGTGCAGAAGCACCCAGGCCCAAAGTTTGCTGCATGCTGGATGGTGGCCCAACGTTTGGTAAAGCACTTTGTAATGGTGCCATTGAGGGGAACTGCAAAAAAGTAATTTATATTAAAGAACTCATTTATGCTGTTATATAATAACTAATGGAATGTAAAAGATTAAACAGAAAAAATATAAGCTGTCTAGTTTCTTGACGCTTTGATAGGCATCTAACCAATAGACAACCAATGGGAGAAATTTATATTTTTTCAAAAAATTGTAGGAATTAAAATATGAGCTAATAGTTAAGAAAATTCCTTTCAAAAAATTAAATTCTTGGTGATTAACCTTAAATCTCAACCAAAATTCTATAGGGAAAAAAAGACTTACTGATGTAGCTTGAGCTGAAGGTGATTCGCCGAGATCAAACGGATTTGATGATTTTGATGGCTGTAAAACAGCAGGGGGCATAGGCTGCTATAATTAAAAACCACAATTAGTTCAGTATCATCTCAAATATGAGAAATAATATGCTAGACCTATGCAAATAATTAATATTTTTAAAGACAAGCAACGTTGATATTTTATTGTTTAGATAGATATTAGATATTAGTTTTGAATATGTTTAATTTCATATGTACCCTTCTAAATTTCTAAATTTCAAAAACACTACAAAATCGTATTATCCATTCCATTGTAAACAAAATAAAAGTCAGTTACTATGTTATAACAGTTACACATTAATAAACACAAATAGAAAAACAATGGTCTTACTCAGCACATCATGTTCTCTTTGTTTATTAGTTGCAACATGGTGTTAAAAGTAACTATAACTGATTTTATTCTGGTTGACTATAAAAATGGGTAAACATGACGTTATTAAATTTGGAACCATGAGAACCATGAGAACCCAGCAAGCACTTGTGCAAATAAAAGGTGAAGAGAAAAAGAGTTGCTTATGCGGTTGCATAACCGCTTCATGTATCACACTTAAAGCAATAAATAGATGTGTTTATGCAGCGTTTACTTTAAATTGGTTTGGTATTGCACATACCTTCTATTTATATAAAAATTTTCCCCATATTAAATAGAGGCATTTACATATTTCCCCTATCTAAACTCATTAATTACATATTTACCAAGCTAAAAAATTAATTACACATTTACCTTTACTAAAACATATATATATTACATATTTAATTATTTTATTAAAATTAGTTATTGAATGATTATTGCATCCATATCTTTACTAATACATTTCCTTTTTTAAGAACATCAATCACAAATTTCATCAAGTTCGAGTCTTCTATATAAATAAAAATAATAAAATTACAACTCCAAATACAAAAGCTTAGAACTTCTTTTAAAAACATAATTATCTTATAATCAAAGTTATATATCCAAATACAAAACACAATTGTCAAAGTTTTAAACAATTATAATAATAAAACATAAATACGTAAAAATCTCTTAGTAAACAAGGTAAAATAGTCATTTGATAGGTTGATTTTAATGAAATGGATAAATTTGTAATATATATATTAAGAATAGGAAATATGTAATTGAATTTATGCATTGGGGAAATATGTAATTTATGGTTTTAAAAAGGAGAAATATGTAAAAACCCCTTTTAAATAAGAACTATGTTTGGTAATTTCAGTAGAATGTACATTTTTGTTAGATATACCTATTAGTGGAATCATGTTTATTATCGTAATCAAACAAGATTTTACTTTTTGTGTAAGCATCACCAAGAGAATTGTCAAGTTATCTAAGATAGTTGGTCTCTCTATAACATATCAGATTGTTATCATCAATTATTCTATTTAGTTTATGTGCAATTCATTTTCCATGTATATTCTATCACACAACCATGGTATAGCCACAAAATTTATGTTAATGTGGTAAGTTGCATCAAACCTGAGGAAGGTTATATTGCATATTGTATCCCATGCCATATTGTGGAGCAGGGTACCAGCCTGGACCCTGAGCAGTGAATGGTGAATAGCTTGAAGTAAATAAATCCTGCAAACACAACAAAAATATTAGAATTTAAAAAATAATAATAGCTTGAGTTACAGGTTCAACCCATATACTTGTAAATGGGTTGATTTGGTTTGTGGTTCAACTTCTTTTCAAATAAAAGAAAAAAGGAGAAAAGGAAACAGGTAATATGATTTAACAGTAATCCAAAGTCTATTCTTAATGCATACATTCTAAACAGATTTATTAAAGATTCAGATTAGTATGGTATGAATACAGTTTTAACATGTTCGCAACAACATTATTTTTTAGCTAATAATTATTAACCACTTAACTATGTATAAAAAGCAAAACCATAGAAAAAGAATACCCAAACAGTTCCAACCGGTGCTTATATAGAGCTCTTTTCATGCCCATTTTGTTCCATTAATCATAATTAACAGACTAGTTATGAAATATCCAAAAAAGGGACAGAAAACTGTTTGTGAATAAACCCAACATAAACAGAGGTGCATCTACCCGTACAAAAAATAACCTGTTTTAAGATTCATTTCGATTACCTGACACCCTCATCTTGCCATTCCTAATAAATACAACAAAAACGTGAAAAAATACAAGATGCACCCAACAAAAATATACACCATTACCGCAGGTAGTTCTTGTTTGGCAGCAGGTTTAGCCTCGATAGTGGATGTGACTTGAGAATCTGCGCTTGGAGCACTAGTAGGCACTTGAGTATCTCCACTAGAAGTAGTCCATGGCTGCAAAAAGTTGCATGTAGAACAAGATTGTAAAAAATAATCTGTGGCAAATCATGACACAAAGAACAGGAGGTGACAAATCTGACAATGTACTTATTAATTCGACAACTCAGGGTGCATTTTGTATTACAATGGTTCAAAATTAAAATAAAAAATTAGTTAAAAGTTGAAAGTGGTTGAATATTAGCTTCTAATCAGAGAATTTCCTAAACCATTTTATTTAAAATATTTTGACTATTATTGTAATAATATAACAGTAATTTCTTATATATCCTTCTAAAAGTTCAATATTTCATGCATATCCTTATACCATTCATTAATACCATACTTACTAACACTATTTATCATATTTTTAAAGCATAGAATCTCTTAAACCATTTATTTAAATAACTAGATTGTTATTGTAAGAATATACAGATGATGCCATACTTACCCTTGCAGAACACTAAAGTTATATATCCTTCTAGCTTTTATGATGCCATACTTACCCTTGCAGAACACTAAAGTTATCATATTTACACATTTAAAAGCAAATAAAATAAAATCAATTACACGTAACAGCATGTCAATGAACAAAAAAGAACTAATTTCAAACACTGCCACGGCACCACCAACCTGATTAAATGATGAAGTAGAAATCTGAACACCAGTAGTAGGAACAGAATTTTGCTGACTAAGCACATTTTGCCACTGGCCTCCATCACCAGAGTTGCCAAAGGCATCAAATGTAGGTTGGGTAACCACAGGAGCAGGCGGCATTTGTACACTAGCAACTACTGGATTATTACCAGATGCAGGAACTGAGAGCTCAGAAAGTACATCAAGCAAGTTAGAGCTTGATGGAATAGGTTGAGTAGGTTTTACTACAGGTGATGAATCGAAACTGGCCCAATTATCATTTGATGATACCGTTGGCTGCGCCACAACTGGAGTAGGAGTAGGAGCAGGAGCAGTTTGTTGTGTTTGTGGGCCTGGGGCAGTTGACGGTGGTTCAGGGTCAGCATCAAAATCAATTAATGAAGTTTCTCTTCTGATTTCGGTTGGATTCCCATTAGATGATGCTAAGCTGCTGGAAGAAGTGGTTCTCTGCAACCAGAAATAAGTTTAGTGTAAGCTTCAAGATATGTTGGATGACATAAAGACGAAGAAATAAGCATAAGCTGTAAGCAAATAAATTAGTTAAATTCACAGTTAAACACTTAATCATGTTATAATTTCCGCAGATTCATTTAATTAGAAGAATATTTTTAAGAACAAATCCACACTTGCTTCATAAGCATTTGCAACTTAAAAGAACATGGTGATGTCAAGGGCATCAAACACAATATAAATCAAAAGGTGGCATTTGGTTCCATTTAAACTTCAGATATTTTTTATTCCATAACGAATTTAAATTTTTTTCTTGCAATAAAACTGGTTAAAAGTCACTGAAAGTGGACTTTAAAGCATAAAACCTCTAAAATCATCAATTCAAAAAAGTAAGGTACTATTCGAATAATACTTTATTATCATAATTGACGCACTACTTATCTAAAGAAAATACAATTCTGGATCCGAATAAAAAAATTCCTTTTTGATCCACCTCTAGTTTAAATGTATGTTTTGTCTCATGAGTTTTTACCAAGTGAACAAACATGATGACCATATACCAAAACACAATACAAATTCAACATAAAAGCTGATGAATAAAAATTGGTTACCTGTGTTTGGAAGGAACCATCTGTTGGCCTTGAGCCATTGGCCTTTGGAGGTTCTATAACCCGAAGAGGAGAAACACTCTCTCCCAATATATCCCTAACAGGCCTAACCATAGGTGGGCTCGATATATATGTATCACTTCGGCGATCTGGAGACCTACCTTCAACCTTAAAACCTCCATCAGAAGTGTTACCGTCATCAGATTTTTTTCCATTCCCAAACCTATCTTCTCGCCGCCAGTCATTAACAATATCAGGCCGGGCTGGGCTTTTCCTGAAATCAGGGTCATACCCAGGACTACGTCTTTCATCAAAACTATTTCTAGAACTTCCATCACTCCTTCCACCAGGACTAGGTCTATCACTGTAACGCCGTTCATTCTCATAGGGTGGGCTTCTTGAACCTTCTGATTCCCCCTGTTTAACAAGCAAATGCATCCAAATTCAAAGAACAGGACATGGTACAGAAGAACTTAAAATTGTCATCTACAAAAACACTAATCCCTTTCTTGGAAACCATCAATAATTAATAGATGTGAGCCATGTGGTTATTTTAAGTTTGAAAAACATTTGCTAATGATCTAGTCAAAGGTTCTTTTTTTATCTCATATTGGTCAAAGCAGTAGAACCAAAAAAATAGCTTAAAACGGGTGAATGGGTGAATGGGTGATGGGTCACACGATTTGAACATCCCAACAAAGTATATTTTCATCACATTAAATCTTCTAAATAATTTTATTTCCACTATTATAAAATACTACAATTTCTGTAATCATACCTGACACACCAAGTAATGATTAACAACTTAATAATTTCATGACAAGAAGTGTTTTGGGTCAACCTGACCAGACCGGCAGACCCTTCTAAGAAATTAACATGCTTTTGACTCATTACCAAACCTTACCAATTATAGCCCAAATCTTTATTAACACACACAAGCCAGCTGATTATGAGAAGAACCAGAACAGGCACTCAGTTTTTTTGTGGAATCACTTCCACGACTCTTTTCTTACTTTATCAATAAAAGCACACAAATACAATGACTCCATCAAACCCTATTTATAACTATTAACCAAGCAACCATAATGACCAAGCTAACCTAAATAGACTTAAATTAGGAAACCCAAAAAAACTAATTAAAGTAATGAAATCAAAACTACAACCAACTAAATCCTATGACTCAAAATTTGACCCACCTAACTTAACCTCCAAATTTCAACTTTTGACCAAACAAACACAATTTGCCTAAAAACCAATCCTCACAAGCAGGAAAACAAAAAAATAGCTTAAAGAGTTAACTACATCAAACCGATCAAATTCACCCAAAGTGTGTTTTTAAATGCATAAAACCTTCTAAATCTTTTTGTTCAAAATATTAGATAATTACTAGAAAAATATAATTTTTGTAATCATACCTGACATTGTTTTATTCATTAAAAATTACAACCATCAGGCGTTCTGACCCGTTACCCAACCGGGTCGATCTGCCCATTTACCCACCTATAGTAATTATAGATCTCAAAAGCAGATCATAGGCATGCTTATTTAAGTTATACCCTATAGGCCTATATTTTAAAGGCATGCATTAAGGGTCAAATTGTTAGAAGATTAGGTGGGATACCATTTTTGCCCTTGGAGGCTTGTCAAAGCTTCTCTCGCCAGAATATCTTCTGTCCACATACACATGCTTAATGAAGTCCCGCAGTCTCTCAACATTACTGCAAAAATGAAAAATGTCAGAATTACAATTTCAATTGGAAAACAAAAACATCGCATTACATTCACAATCAGATACCTGCTGTCAGGGAAGGACTGACGTTGTGTGTCCCATTCTTTAAAATAAATTTCCTTGGCACTCTATTCTTACAATTAAGAGGAGTCAAAGTCAAACTTGGCAGATTCATGTAAATTATAGCTCATGATATAGTAAATAAACAATTAGATAATGTATTTGGAAGCCATCCGTGTATTGAAACTGCTTTATAGGCTATCCAACTGTCCAAGTATGCATCCAGCTCTATTATACCAAATCTGGCAATAAAAATCATGCCCAGTGACGAAAATGCCCTCCAATTTCTTTAAAGACGTAATATTATTGTACAGGGCTATCATTTAGCAAAGACTCAATGTAAAAAACTAACTTTTGTCATTCTGTAATATTCCACAAGTTCATAGCCAGATTTAGTATATATGAAAATGAATAGACACGTCACAATTGGGTGGCCAGTAAAAGTTTTCAATATGCAGGTGGCCCTAATAAAATATTAATAATTATTCGTATAATACTCAAAGGAGCACTTATGCAACCACATTACGTCATTACCGCATTTCCTCCTCCTTGAAGAGCGCTAACTTCTTGTGTAGTAAATTTGGCCATGGACACAGATTTTACCCTGTGGGTGAACTCACGACTGTAGAAAATGAAATGCAGGTTTTAATGTTTGAAGTTGTTAAAAGTAACACTTTTTTTAGAAACACTTTTAACTATATATCTCATCCCTAGAGAACTGCAATTTAATCTTTAACCATAGAAAGTTAATTCTTACTGTATGCCACTGCATGTTGTGCAAACAAATGTCCAAAAACTTATGCATACATACTGAGGTCCCTGTTAAAGAAATGAAATGAACATATTAAAAGTCTCAAGATCAAGATTTCTGGTTATATTTCAGTTAACTTTAATGGTTAAGCCATAAAAAAGCTAACCATCACACTGATAAAAGAGAGTTATAGTCCGCTTAGTTGGACTGCAAGACATACTAACATCAGTGTTGAATATTTCTGTAGCTATATCTTAACTAAGTTAATTCAGAAACCAAAAATTAATAAAATCACTGTAACATTACTCCAACATCTTGACCATGCTATTTTCATGTAAAAAGCTAAAAAGTAATATGTACTCAACTTTAAGAAGCATGCCATCACCAAAAGATCTAATAAAGTAATAGTCATAATCACCATAATTTACTTGTGCTCAAAATAATTATATTTTAATCTTGTGAAAGCCTGCAAAAAAGTTCAGCATCATCTAACTCGATTAAAGATAACCACCAAGCATTAGGTAACATGGACTCTAAAAATTTTCAGCAGTACCAATTAATTGGTAGCATGATTAGAAAATGCCTAGAATTCAGACAATGATTATTCACACTAACTCACAACTCACAAATAGTCAGTACTATAAGCATGATGAATTGAGGCTATTACCACACACCTAAATGCCACAAATAGAAACCATTTTGCAATATAGACTTCAACTACAAACCACTCTCTACACAATGTCCTCAGTTTCACAAATAGCCACACTAACTCACAATTCAGACATTGATTATTCACACTAACTCACAATTTACAAATAGTCAGATACGATAAGCATGATGAATTAATGCTATTACCACAAACCTCAATGCCACAAATAAAAATCCATTTTGCAATATGGACTTCTACATATCACTCTCCACACAACGTCCTCAATTCCTCTTCCAAACAACATAAACTCTTAATCTTCACTAATTTCGAAGTAGGAATCTAATTATAAAGCAAAATAAACCATATATAGAAACTACAGACTTAAACAAAAAAACGCCACCAAATTCGCATTAAAACCAGATCACTGATCCATCACACGAGTACAAAATCAAACAAAAAGGCAGAAACAAGTAAACACAGTACCAAACTATTGCAGTTAATACACCTCCGATTCTCCGGAAGCTTCAACAGACTCCGTATAGCTCGTTCATTCCTCTCATCCTCCTTCAACCGACTCCCCATTCCCGTTCAACCAAACCCTAACTGCACCAAAACACACACATCAATGATCAATCACCATTCACACGATCCGTAACCAATTCAACACAAACTCACCAAACGCAAACACAACAATCAAATTCAACAAGCACAGAACACAAAAATCGAATCAAAACACGAATTAACATCCGAATTGGTCCGTAAACAACAGATCTGAAGCCATGAGATGTATTTACAGTGATTAACAGCACAAATGATGGATTAAACGCGTAATTGTGATGTGAAATTGAATAGAATCTGCAGAAAACTGACCTTAAGGAGAGATTTTGGGGGAGATTATAGGGATCTTTTAGTTGTACAGCTATATAGAGAGAGAAGATTTAGCGTGCATTTGTAGTGTCGACCGATATGAAGGATATTATTATTAGTACAAAGGGAGGAAAAGGATAGAGTGTGGGCGGGTGCAGGGGATACGGAGGAGTCTAGGACTGCTGACCTGGAAATTTTGACGGTCTTCGTTGGGTCCGGACCTGTGCTGAGCTGGACATGTGGAAATTTTGATTTTTCAAAAGTATACAAATATTTTAAAAATCGCAAACTAAAAAATAATAATAATTTATGATAGATATATATTATCATTTCTCATTTATCGCAAACTCTAGGCCTTGGCCCTAGAGGTGTACAAATCGATTTTTTACCCAATCAAGTTCGGGTTTAAAATCGAATCTGTTTTTGTGTAATGGGTCAAACCGGTTCAAGTTACAAACCAGTTTGACACACCAAAACTCGAACATACCAAACCGGTTTTGCTTACCGGTTTTTAACTTTTAAACCGGTTTTGAGTGCGTGCAGTGCCGGCCCTTCTTAAGCCCAAGCGAAGCAAGAATCTTCGGGCCCCCAAAAATATAAGGCCTCCTTTTAGTTTCTATTATTTTGTTATGGCGGTAGCAGTAGTCTCTGTTTTGTTACCTTAGCCTTTTAGTGATTAGTGTGTCATTATAATTCACTAGCTTGAAGTTTAACAGATGTTTAGGTTTCTTAGACTAATGTATGTGATTATTGAAAAATAATTCACTCACTAAAATTTACTTGTTCCAAGGCATATGATTTTCACAAATAATGCTCTCCATTCCTCATCTTGTCGAGCAAAATTAAATATGTTTCAGGTTGGTTGTTGTTAATTGATTAAGGGTTAATTAATTAGGGATGCTCTGAATAATCCTTTTACAACCCTGTTTGGCTGTTTGATATGATTTGTCATATTTTGTTTTGTTTCTTTTAGTTCACTTTTTTTTTCTTTTGTTCACTAGTCTCAATTTGAAAGCCATTATAATTCACTTGCTTGAACTTTAGCAGGTATATTTCTTTGGGTGCTTTGATTCGTACACCATTGATTTGACTTGTCAATGTAAACGGTCGTTTATGGCCGTTTAAACGGTCGTTTATATGCCCTGTAAACGGGCGTTTACCACGCTGCAAACGGTTGTTTACCACGCTGCAAACGGTCGTTTACCAAGCTGCAAACGGTCGTTTAATTTAATTCAAACGGTCGTTTACTTTAACTCAAACGGTCGTTTACTTTAACTCAAACGGTCATTTACTTTATTGCAAACGATCGTTTGCTTTTGAAGACATGACAACTCAAAACTCGTTTGTTTTCTACCCATCCGAACACCTCCCAATATATACCACCATTTTTCACCATTATCTTCATTCTTCATCATTATCTTTCCTTATCATTATCTTCATTTTTTATCATCTTCTTCGCACCAACTTATACCACCATTCACATCATCTTCTTCACCGCATCCACAAAATTTACCTTCCATTATCTTCTTATTATTTTTCTTATTAAAACAAAGGTTAGTTTAGTATTATTGTAATACAATTTAGTTTAATATATATTTTATTATGTTACTAATTGTAATTATTTTAGGTAATGACTTCAAGTTCACGTCAAGATACAGCGTCGGTTCGTGTTTCTAATCATACTTGGCTTCAGTTTTGTCGAGGGTCAGATGAATATAAAAGACTTCAGAAACTTTTAGATAAAGAATTTGAGGCTTCACGTTCAATATCTTGGAGTTTGTTACGGGACGTGAGGGAATTTACTCATGCTCGTAACATGATGAACGAGTCGTGGAGAAGATTTTTTGCAATTAGTGGCCCGCAATATAAGGAGCTTTGTTTGGAGTTTTTCTCTACATTTAATTTCGACTCGAACAATCATAACTATAGGTATACCAATTTAGTTGGATTATATATAATTCGTGTCTACATTTAATTGAACTTATAATTTCGTGCGATTGAGTCAATGCGGATGAATGATGCGTGCGATTGAGTCAATGCGGATGAATGTGTGCTATTGTGCGTGTATCGCACGACTGAATGCCAGTCGCACGAATGGAGGCTCAGTCGTACGACTGAAGCTGATTCGTACGAATGAAGGTTGATTCGTGTGTATGGAGGTTGAGTCGTGCGATTGGGTGCGGTGTGGTACAACTGAATGTTGAGTCGCACGAATGAAGGTTCAATCGTACGAATGAGGGTTGATTCGTGCGGATGGAATGTTGAGTCGTGCGTCTGGTCTTGTCGTGCGACTGAAGTTACGGTGTGCGAATTCCTACTTGTCTGTGGTGTGTGTATCTCGTGTGATGTTAAGGAAACGTCGACACGGTTATCATTGCTAATGATAATAACACTATCAAACTTATTAACACTATTCCAAATCAAATCAACATAACATTTTACAATTATCACCAACCGAATGGTAACCATTAATATTTACTAAGCATTTCTCTAATAACAATGACATTTCTACATAAATATCATCGGCAATGTTCTAGTACATGGATCTACATAAGATCTAATAAGCATGTCTGCTTATGTGTGTTACCCGCGACCGAACCGATACAACCCGAACCGACCGAACGTTGCTATTTACTTTATACATATCATTAATGCTTAACTATAACCGTTAATAGGTGTTTGACCATTCATTGCATACAACAATTGAAAACTTTGATCATTCATACTTACCACTTAACAAGTGAGTATCGTGGCCCCTTTTTATGCTTTTACAACTTCTCAATCATTTACAAACTTGGAGGAAAAGTATGCTCACCTATTTTCATTATGTTGTACAACTTACATACAATTTACATACTTGGAATCAACGTGTTACTGTTTTATGAGTACTTATCTGATACATGCTTGAGTTCGCTGTGTGGTACTTTCTTTACAACCATTTAATTCTAGTGTGGGAACCGATGGATAGGTATTGGTAGTACTACTGGATTCACACCCCCACCCTCGTTTGTTGGTATACTAGTTAGTACCAATAGTGGCCAGGAACGGGGCCCTTGGGTGAATATATTCCGACAAGATTCTATGTGTACGTCGTTAGGTTTGGTTGTAAAGCTCATGTCATGTGACTTTGCTTACTTATAACTGTATTTATGGTATTTCACAACAATTATTATACAGCATCGATTGCTTATTTACTATTTAAACCTGCGAGCTCACCAACAATTTTGTTGACCATTTTGAGCATATATTTTCAGGTGACAATGCTAATTGAAGATCTAGGTGTGCTGCCTTAGTGGAGACCCTAGGATGCATTTTTGAGACTAAACATACTTGACAAACATTCTTTTTGGAATCATGTTGTAGTCTGATTTAAACAACTTTATTCTTTTGATACTTGTTCCCGGGTTGTGGGAATTACATTAAAATTATTACTACTTGGTTTATGTGAATCATTTTACATGTTTATGCTTATGGCTATGTTATCGTGAATATTGACTAAACACGACACAAGTCTCCTTTGTGTCGGGTGTCGTCATGACACGCTTTGTCATCGTTACTTATATTGCATCTCTATTGTTTACCATGTGTTATGATGATCCCGTTTCGTTACATCCCCGTGTTTCCGCTTTTAGCGGGGGTGTGACACAAATAAAGACAAGTTTCGAGGAAAGCCGAATTAAAATAAAACATCAACATAAACATAATTTATTTGTTTCTTTGTTATCAAATGTTTCTTATGAAGCTCTGGATATATTAGTTGGAGAGCTGACATGAGTTAATGAAATTCAAGACTAATCACAAAGTTGTGGCTGCCATATTCATACTAGTTGTGGTTTACCATGTGCTTGTGAAATCGCACGATATTTAAAAGTAGACAAACCTATTCCACTACATTCGATAGATATATTTTGGAGGAGGCTTGACTTTTCACCGGTATCGTTAAACGAAGATGAAGAAGATATTCAATGTGATGACGAACTTGAGAGATTCAAAGAAGCTTACCAGAAACAAAAAAATTATACGATGAAAAAGAATTGGTTAGAAAGAATAAATCTTAACGAGCCTACGATGTAAAAAAATACTCGTGGAAGGCCAACACTTAAATCTCAAAAACAAAACAAACCAGACCATTCACCTGCTCAACCTACCCGAGGTCATACCTACACGACAGATGATTTTGTTAGTTATGATTTTATGGGGACGAGCCCCCCGAAACATAGTTCAAACGTACATAACACAACTCAATCTTCTTTATATCACCATCCTTTGCTAACACGGATTCCAAAACTCTTCCATCCATATATAACACACATAGAGAACGTAAATAGTGATGGTAACTGTGGGTTTCGTACAGTTTCCTTTTTCTTAGGATTCGGTGAAAAATATGGCTGAACATGAGGTATGAGCTGTTAAACGAGTTACATAACAATTCTAATTTGTACAGAATTCTATTCTCCAGCTCATATGACGAGACAGAACGTAGTTTATCATGACTACATCCGGGTTCAACTCCTGATCAACACCGGATGATAATGCCTTACACAGGATTATTAATCGCAAACAGATTTAATATGATTCTTCAATGCTTATCTCCCACTGAAAGCACAACTTATTTTCCGTTATGGACAGGTCCGGATGAACTCATGTACCATCAATTCATTACTATTGCACATGTGTATGGTTGCCACTACGTCTTTGTACGTTTAGAGAATGAATATCCATTGTCTTTCATAACTCCGTTATGGAATTTTCACAAAAGTAATAGTGCAGCTGCGTGGGAAAGAATATACGAGGAGAGATTTCAAAGATATAATCAGTATATACTTTAAAATAAAATTGTTACTCATTTCAATATAGATTTGTAAACTATATAAGTTTTTTTTGTTATTTCTAAACTTCAAAAATTATAAAAATTATAAACATTATATGAAAATCTTAAAAACTTAACAATATATAAATTTAATATAATATAACTATAATTAGAAAAAATAATAAAAATCTTAAAAATAGTAAACGGATATTTACTAAGTTACTAACAATATATTCCTTACTAAAGTTCAAAAATTGCAAACTATATAAGTTTTATTGTACATAAAAACTTATTAATATATAAATTGGCAACATTGTTTCATACACCACCTACAATTAGAAATAAATACGTGTACATAAAAACTTATTAGTATATAAATTATATAATCTAGTATAATTATATTTAACTATATATAAAAACTTAGTATAATAAAAATATTAAAAATAGAATAAAAACGTTACAAATAAAAACATACAAAAGATTAATATAACTATAAATAAAATGTTAATACAGGTACATAAATTTTTTTTGTACATGTATTACCTTTTTTCTATTTATACTTATATTCAATTTATAATTACTATAATTTAAAATTAATAAAAATATTAAAAATCGAATAAAAACTTAACAATAATAAATTTAATATAATATAATTATAATTAGACCCTAACAATAATAAATTTAATATAATATAAAAACTTAACAATAAAAAATTTATAAAAACCCTAACAATAGTAAACGACCGTTTACTATATGGTAAATTGTCGTTTACTACTCTGTAAACGACCGTTTACTACTCTATAAACAGCCATTTACAGTCATGCAAACTGTAGTTTACATATTGACAAACGACCGTTTACAGCTTGACAAACGACCATTTACAGTTTGGTGGTGTAGAATGCGAAATTGGTGGTGTATAAAACAATGTTTCCATTTCTTTATATTGATTTTTTACAGATTCATATACGTGGCTTTATATTGCTATGCAATTTGCAACTTGTGTCATTTCAAATCCAATCATCCAATGAATGATTTGTTCCCAAGTGAATATATTGATGTTTACTTGTAAATTGCTTCTATTTTCTTGTCTCTAGCTTATAAGATTACTTAAAATTTTGTATTGTTACTTGTTTTTTGGCAATAATAATTTACAAATAGGGAAAGTAAGTATGATTATTATGCACGAGTAATTTTCACGTCAAGTATAAATCAAAATTACAAACCCAAAAAATTTAAAATGGCCTCACATTATAGTTCGCTTGGGGCCCCGAAGATGCTTGAGCCACCCTTGAGTGCATGGCTAGCAAACCGGTATAGAAACCGGTGGTTCGGGTCGGTTCGAGACCGGTTTGGGCCAAAACCGTTTTTCTTTGAAACTGGTTTCGGTTTTTTTGAATAAACCAGTTTTGGTGTTTTTTGGATGAACCGGTTCCCCAACCAGATTTTTTGTCCACAACTACTTGGCCCTCGGGTTTGAAATATAAATGACACTGTTATTTTTTAGATGTATGCACTATGTTGATTGCAGATTATTAACAAGCCAAAGCCCATAGTTTCACAATTGAACACAGAGGTGCAAATAAAAACAAAAACTCGGATAGTGAATTTGCAAACATGATTTTGTGCTTTGCCAAATTATTAATTATTATATTAATTCTCAACTTTAGCTACAATGACACACAGGTAGCATTAACGGTTTATTCTATGAAGTGGTAAACAGTACTAAAAAATTGGTTTCCCTTTTGAACATATACTACGTGCTATAGGATGCAGATAATAGAAACAAGAGTTGTAGAACTAGCCTTAAAGTCTCTATTACAACTACAAGTTTTTGAGTAAGTTTAACTATGATATGTAACCAATATGTGTAAACCTAAACTATTTTGGTAGGTTTGATGGATTCGGCTAGCCCAACCACCTTAGCTACGGTGATCATTGTTTAATGTCCTTTTATCATAATTTTTTTATTATTTATTTCTTTTTATATACTTCTAACCATTTAATATGAATTGCAGTCGTAAAGTAGTCGCTCGATCGTTGTTTAAGCTTGAATTCGGCAAATGTGTATTCAGTGATGGCATTGAGTTTTTGTGTTTAAGCTTGAATTATATTATTATTTATTCCCTTTTATATCGAAGTCCAAGGCTTACATTATCTTTCGACATCGGTATATGTTTCTAAGTTGTTGTGTTTTAGAATTTGTGTTAATCTGACTAACTTTCTCCATGATCTAAAGTTGTTGAAGTATAATAGAAGTTTTACAAGATCGAAAAGAATGCTTTGTGTGGAAAAGCTCAATATAATTGAACTAAAGTGTGGAGTTGAAATCATTCTGTAACATCCGGAATAAAGTTCAAACGAGCCAATTAATATTAATGGGCTTAGCCAGGATTATTTAAAAAAAATAAACGGAAAATGGAGTATGGACCGAGTAGATCTAGCGGGTTATGTGTTCGGCGAGTTTAAGGTCCCGGGAATGCCTCGATATATATAACGGATCAGCTTGAGTCACTTTCATTTCCAACTCACCACCAATTTCTAAAGAGAGAGTGTAGAGAGAGAAAGTAGAGAGAAAGTGGTGATTTAAGGCTCGGTTGATCACGAGATTAAAGATCGATGTTCGTGGGCATCCAAACAACAAGAAAAGACTAAGAATCCAGGTAAGAAACATCATTTAATCGGTTCTTTAAGGGTAAACCCGGATTCTAGTGCTTGGGATTTTTGAAAGTGGCAAAAAATCACACAAAACTCACATTTTTGTGTAAGAAAACATTAAAAAGCTTAGATATAGCTTCATGGATGTTAAACCAAGGTTTTAGGTGTAAAATATTGAAGTTTTGGGTCAAAATTTGGTTGGTTCGTAATTTCAGCCCGTTCTACGAAACTAGATGTTAATACTTTCTGCGAAACTGTAGTTTCGCAGACTTGGTTTCCAATGAAAGTTGGGTGAAACTGCCAGCGAATATGCCAGCGAAACTGTTGGTAAAACTAGCAGCAAAATCGTTGGCGAAATTAGCAGCGAAACTGCTAATCATGCAGCGAAATTAGGCAGAAATTAATTCATTTGATTGTTAACTTATCTGCAGGTTGTGTGCTTAGAAAGCTTGATTAAGAAGCTATTCATCGAGTCCAGATAAGTTCTAGATCCCCTATTATAATGGTTTTAAACTGTTTGAGGCTGGAAGTGCATACCAATTATATGTTTTAAACGACCAATATTTTAAAAGGTTTTAATAGTAAGATCGATTTTTATAAGGAAATGTACTATATAAATGTGTAAAAATAAAAAAAAAATTCACGCTGACTTGGCAGCGCGACCTCAGCCAGGGGCGTTGCCCCTTGGACCCCACTAGGGGCTGCTTCCCCTAAATCCCTGCTGTCAGGGGCTGCCGCCCCCGAACCCTCGTTATCCCACGGAGGGTCGGTTATGTTTATGATTACTTGTACTTGTTGTGCATGTGTATGTGTTTGTGAATAGGTGATGCATGATGTTTATGATAATGTGTGATGGGGTATGTGATGCTATGTAAGAATGTGTTATGTTGATCTTATATTCCTATTATGTATTATTCCGTGACTTACGTGTTATTATTATGAAATGAAAGAAAAGTATTATGTAACGTAAAGCGAGAGTTAATAAAAATAATAAGAGGAACATAACAAAAGAATAAATGCATGCGTTAATGAATGAACGAATGTAAGAAAAGTCTTGTAAGCAATGTATGGAGGTTCACACCCAATGAAGGGTATTAGCTCAACTGTGTGTGGGTTAGCTACCCCGGAAGGATGCACACTGGGGTTTAATCTATATGATTGGCAATATGTATGGGACCCTTGCTGCTTACGCCAGTACTGTGGTCAGGCCACCGGGCACAATGTATGGGAGTCTATTTATAGATTTCGGCTCAGTACCCGCTTTATGCATAACGATGGGTATAGCGTATAGTATTGGTCCAGAATGAAAGATGAATGATAATGATGAGTGTACTTGCCCCAGGCCCAAGGGTCAGCTTCGTGCAGAATGTTCGGGGTACAATACATGTCATCGGAAGATAAGGAATGATAATGATGACGTACGATGATAAACGAACGAAAGTTAACGAACGATATTGAAAGGTAATAGTAATATTATCTATGTGTATGTATGATGTATGATCACATATAGAAGTAAAGAACGGTTTTTAATGAAAAAAAGTATTATATTTTTATAAGACTAGAAATCACTCAGCAACGCTGACTTTTATATATTTTCCAGTTGGTAGGTAGATGTTGCTGAGGATGACACGGGATGGCTACTTGGCTTATTTTGGATGACATCTATTTTATGTTGCGATAATGTTTTTGCATTATAATACAAACAAACGATATTTTGTAACGATTATGAATGTTGTATTATTTTGCAAAAACAATTATATATATATATATATGAAATGAGTTGTTTAAAATGATTAAGCTGCAATATTTTAGTAAAATTAATGTATATCATATGTTTTATGTGCGATGATTGACAAGTTGTGAACGTCCCGGGAATAGGACCTTACACATTCACTCGATACATTTATGCTTAAATGGAATAAGACCTTTGTTTAACTAATTAATCCTGAAATTTTCCTTTTATATATATTTGGGCTAAGGCTATTTACTAACAACCGGTATCTTATTATATTTTAGTTTTTTTAAAAAGGATTCAACTAGACCACTTACCAACCAGGAACGTATTAAGGTATTCTCATCCATTATTTTGTTTAATAACTTTAAACCAAGTTCTTGCTTCTGTAATGTGCAAAAGAGACATCTTATAGTAATTAGAGCAAGTGCTCAATTATCTTCATGTGTCGTGTGTGATTACGTACTTAACATCATGATACAAGCAAACTGAAAAATCACATTGGAGAATGATCTGTTTGTGAGAAATCCATAGTAATAACCTCACACCATTAAGGTTTGATTACTATAAGTTTACTTTTAGAAATGTATCATTTCAATCAAGTGATTTTGAAAAACAAGAAGGAAAGAAGTATTAAGAATGCTTCCTATCTTCCCCATTTCCAGGTTTTTAATGATGTGTTTGTTATATTATGCTTGAACTTTTAGTTCAATATCATCATTTTGAATCATATGATCGATTTGATCATGATCCTAGTCTATACTTTATTATGGATTGATCGTCTGAAGCATGTTGTGCTTATGATATATCATTGCATTTTGCACTCAGATGGAGCTGATCATCTTGATTTTGTTTTGTTTTCATGTCTGTTGATACTACACGAATTAAATATTTTGTTTCTGAATCAATTCTTTGTTGTTGTTTTAGATGATGATTTAAATTTTTTATTGCAACTAATAAAAAAACTCTGCTAGCTCTAAATGAAGCCCGTGGCAATGTGTGGGCCACAAGATTCTCGAGTAGAAAGGCACCTTTTATAGTACATACTCAATGGAAGAACTACATATTCAGACTTTTGAATTCATAACACTTTGATTTTTGTTTGTATTTCATATCAAATAAGAGTTTTATATATGCTTTTGTAACTCTGATTACTCACTATGATGCTGTTTGTTTTTTCTGTAGGAAAACGTCTGCAGTTTGCGGATCATGTCTGCAAACATCTGCAGCAGAAGAGGTGGACCAAATGTCTGCAGTTTGCAAGAAAAAGTCTGTTTGTTTTGTTTAACATCTGCAGAATGCTAAAATATTCTGTAATTATAAACCTTTTTAATTCAGGAACAACACAATCAATCGTTCTTTAGTTTGAACCTAAATTTATTAAAAACATGTATAAAAAGGATATGAAGGTACGATAATGGAAATCAGAGCTCTTATGTCAAGCGATATATATGGTACCATTAAACCAACTTATTATGACAAAGCTAGTGATTTTCTACTTTACAAAACATAACTCGTCTTGTGGTATTTTGGCTCCCTACCCATGGATTATTAATTCGAACCGGTACACTCTCCGGTGGTCTAATGTCGTCCTCCGCCGCCATCTTCTCTGTCTCCACCTCCTCCACCACCGTCGACCACCGTACATCAACCAGAACCACCGCCCTCACCACCGCCAGACTCTACTAAATATAAAGAAAAAACAACGGGCCGCACAGACAGGATACAAGCAGCAACTAGATACCTATAATACAAC
This sequence comes from Flaveria trinervia, assembly GCA_025506515.1. Classification (NCBI taxonomy): domain Eukaryota; kingdom Viridiplantae; phylum Streptophyta; class Magnoliopsida; order Asterales; family Asteraceae; genus Flaveria; species Flaveria trinervia. The sequence continues at coordinate 103,753,308 of CM046448.1, read as the reverse complement.
ATTCTAAGCACTACAAATATTCAAGAGAACTCATTGTTTGAGCAATTTAACAATATTTCTATGTTCAATAGCCACGTGATTAAGGTAGATATTTGGCACTAACACATATATGAGAGGTCAATTGATTATGGACACTTTGAATATGCAGAAATAACATGAAATTCTGTGGTTGAATATCGAAAACAGTAATATTATGTATATATAAACAAGAACACAACCATCAATTTCCAAGTGCAATGTAGATCAGTATGTTGAGGCACTTCAATTTCTTGCAGAGTTACAATCATATATTGCAAAAACAATTTTTTATTACAGCATATGGAACAAATTTCACAGCACAATCACAATTCAACTTATAAAAAACCTGAATCGCTAACGATTGCATAACATAGTAAATGGAAACAACCTAAGAACACAAAACCAATTCGATTCCGACAAAAGTAAACGGTAATCTGCATAAATGTAATCATCGACTGAAACATGCTAAGAACCCTAGATTTAAGCACGAGAAACCTAACAGAAACCAATTCGGCCCGTTGTTTTTTCTTTATATTCAATGTAGAGGGGGGCGAAGGGGAGGGGGCCGAAGGGGAGGTGGCGCGGTGAAGAGGTGGCCCGGTGGCGATGGTTGTGAAGAGGAGTTGGGGAGGTGGATGTGGGGAATGAAGATGGGTGAAGGTGATGTTAGGGCTCAAATGAATTCAGAAGAGAAGAGGTTAGAAGAGGTTGTGAAGACATTGTTCCACCTCTTCTTCATGCAGAGGTGAGGAAAACGTCTTCCAGAAAATAAATAGTCTGCGAAGTAAAAACCTCTTCCCGTGTCTGCGAGTGCGCAGATGAAAAGGTGAGGAAGAGGTTTTTTCAAAAAACAAACACCCCCTGTATGATTAGATGGTGTTTTCTTGTTTACAATATTATTTAGTTGTACAAGGAGTTGAGTTAATTTGGAGCCTACAATTCTCTTTTTTATTTGTAGTAAAAATGTTTCTATCGAGTACACATCATAGAAATTGTATTGAAGGTTTATATACATATTTAGAATCATTGTTTAAATAATTATTTTTTAATTAAAGTTGTATCGAGGGTGTATGGAATTTGCTCATTCAAGATATGGTGCACTATAATTACAACTATATAGATTTATTGTTTATACTTTTTTATTATTCAACCCGTATAACACACGAGTTTCTAAATCTAGTGGTAACATACATTGAAACAGATTTGTAACCGACACCACTTGTATGAATAGTTGTTATGTTAATTTATCTCATTGGATTATGTGTTCGGTTAATGTTTTGTTGTTAGGTCAAGCTAGCATCCTTGGATGATGTTCTTTGAAGTCTATATTAGATCAAGTGGTCTTTTCTATAGTTTGATTTGATTTTAGAATTGGATAATGAGTTTCACAAATGATGATTTATGTACATTCACTAAAAGCATTCATTTCAGTCTTCACAATTTTTACTTCCTCTACAAATTATATGGTAACTATGTAAAAAATATTTTACTCCTACATCATGTGTCTATTCACATTTAGGAAAAACCACAATGAGCCTTTAGAAGTCACTATCCATCATCATATGTAGTATTTTATATTTTTATTAAGTGATTGTGAGTGAAGAAAAAAATAAAATATAATAAAAACCCAAACATGTTATCATAACCCTCCCTCCATGATAAAATTAATTTTTATCAAAAGCAAAGTATTTTTCATATAGAATCTGTGTAACTAAAACGTTTTAGAGAATTGTTTGTGATGTCAGTTGTTTACTAACATGACTTGTTTAATCTACACGAAGAAAAATTAATAGATAAGTTCGAGCAAATCACTCGGGTAATCTAATAAGAGTGGCTATGTCATATATACCGTCTCCTAACACCACATTAAGAAAAACTAATGAGAGTGACAATACTCACCCGACCCACTAGACATCCATGACCCGATCCACCGTTAGTATTTTCCTTTCTAGATTTCCAATCCTCAAATCTCTAAATAGAGTTGAAATAATTCCACTCTTACATCTCCCTATTAAGCATGATAGTAAACGAGCTCAAGCCTATCTTGTAATCTTGTGAGCAAAATCAAAACACTATCTTCCCATATATAACAAGAACTAATACCTTTGAATCATGACGATCAATAACAGAATCTTTTGAACCGAGCGATTTAAAACCGAAGACTGATTGTTGAACCCAGTGAACAATAAGAAGTTTTCAAATTGATATTTGGATAAATCTCAGAAACATAATGAAATGCTATTAGATTAAACCAATTAATCGTACATCTCAATTGTTTAATCAGATTCAAAAGTGAGAATTTTTAGAGAATCAAATTATGTTTGTTTGCAAGAGAAACCGTACGTTGCATCTTCTTTTATTTTGATCTAGAATCTTTTTTTTTTCATATGTGAGCGTGTATATATGTATTTCAATTTTGGGCTCCATGAATTAAATTATAAATCCATTAATCAAGTGAGTCTTGTTTATTGTACTAAAACCCACGTAAAAGTCATATTGAAATACATATGGTTATATGACCCAGTAGTGAAATATTATTAAATAGCTTTAGTAAACTCGTGTATTACACGGGTTGATTAAATAAAATATTGATATAATAAATTTATTAATTATATAAATGATATTTTAAGATATGATATGACTGCAATTACGTATCAGAAATGACTATAAATAATAAAACAATGATATCAACTTTTTAAATTTTTAAAAAATAAACATTTTAATTTTAAAACAAACCGTATAAAAATGTTATTTTTAAAAAATATTCTTATTACAACTCCCAAATTTGATATTTTTTGTTTTTAAAAAAATTAACTTATTAAAAATATCAATTTATATAGAAATAACCTTAATAAATAAATTTCTTTCTTAATTTATTATATATTAAAATGTATTAAAATAATTTATTAGTAATTAAGGTAATTATTTAATAGGAGAGAGAGGTGGGGAAAAATGGTAAGAATGATTGTGGTGCTGACAAATGGCATCCCCATTTATCATTTTATTAGAGTAGTAAGATAAAATAAGTCCACTAAAACAAGCCTAATTTATTTATTCATATAGACAACTAACTGTATTAATGTAAAATGATCATGTATTTTCGCGTGACCTAACTCATTTAAACACCCATATAGTTTACCAGATCAACAAGTTAATTTAATAACATTAAAATCATTGATTGCACTACAATTACCAACAGCCTAAACACAACTTGTTTGAACATTGGAGAGCCTAAGCTTGGTTCATTTTAAGTTTATTTCGGGTTTTTTTAACCTAGACCGTAGTCATAACTGGACTTTTAGCTGCCGGACTATGATAGCCTATCGGATTTAGTTAATCGGTTTTATATGTCGGTTTGGTTCGGTTACAAGGTGGTTAAACACAACACGTTAAAATTTATAAATGAAACTATACATTATTTTACTTCATAAAAGTCATATTGCCACGAGTTTTAGATAGAAAATTAACATAATAAAATAGGGAAACAAAAGTATTAAGTCTTTTGCTTCTTACAAGTCGAGTTGCCTCATGTTTTAAACTAACGTAACTTATTAAAAGATGATTAGATTTTAATAATCTTAAGTTTCATTTATTGGCCGGGATTAATTCAACTCAGAAAATATTTACAGATACTTTCACCTTTGAGTTTATTTTCCTCAAACGATCACTTACTAACTGAGAGTTAGCCCTGTTAGTTTTTTGATGACGTGGACTGTTTTTGTCAATGTATTCAAAACCGGATTGGACGTCGAACTGGACGCCTTACTGGTTTGGTGGTCGGATCGATTGGATCGGATTTAACTATATTTGTATATGTAATTAAATATAAGTAATTTATATATATTTATATATGTGTTTTATAGTTATATATAAATTTTAACTATATTTGTATATCCAACGTACTAATTAATGGTTAACATCCCGTTTTTACCCATTAAAATAAAATAAAATACCAAAAACCGGTCCGAACCGATTCTGTTTCCTAGTCCAACCACCGGTTCGGGAAGAACCGGGCGGTTCGACCCCTTAAAACCGAATCATAGCAGACCGGAACGGCTACCGGACCGATCCCCGGTCGGACCGGCCGGTCCGATCCGGTCTCCAAAAGATTGGTGTTTGTAGCCAAAACCCTAAACAGAAAGTTGAAATATATTATCAGACCTGTAAATTTGAAACTTCCAATCCCCACATCCTGATTTTAACCATCAAACTCGTTGGAGGTAGATTTCAAGTGATGATGGGGGTTAGACAATGAAAAAAAACGGAATCTAATTGAAACTAGACGGTGCTGGAGTTGAAAAAATTGGTCAAAGTTTGCATCATTTCATCAAAAAGCTAACAACGGTTAACTCTCAGTTAGTAAGAAATCATTGGAGGAAAAATAAATTTAAAGTTATGAGTGTCCGTAAACATTTCTTGAATTGGGATTAATCTCGACCAATAAATGATTATTAAAATCTAATAACCCCATATTTTAATATGCACATGAAACTATCCATTCTTTTACTTCATAAAATGTTAGAAGTCGAGTTAAAAACATATAATGAAAGTGCCCATTCTTTTACTTCTTAAAACTTGAGTTGCCATAGGTTTAGTTAAAAACACATATTAAAACACATAAATTCATAAAATTCAAGTTTCCACGAGTTTTTAGCTTCATTGTTCATCATGCCATTAATTTTCCGACTGTAGTTTACAACTAATTTCCAACGCTAACGAAAATAGTTCAAGGGGAAGGGGTCTTAGCGACAACACTCGACAAGCAAACGTGTGTCGATATCGAATCCAAACAATGGAATTTATGCCCATTACACATGTTGGCTCACCCACTTGAGCTTATTCCCGATGATGCATAAGACTTTTCAACGAAAATGTTATCAAAGATCTTTTTTTACTCCTGCGTATGAAATGGACAATTGAAAAGGCATCAAACTTTTTGAAAAAGTGTTACACTGAATATGTTTCATATTTGGTATTTCTGATTCGGACCACTTTGACATTATTAGACCAAAAACTGAAAACCTATTGATAAATATTAATAACAAACTGGAACACTTTAAAGTCTATATATATTTTTGTCATAAGAATTAGGGTCGTTCGATTCGCAGAATGTTTTACAAAGAAATTAATATTGGAACTAGAATATTGTTAAAATTAATAACGCGTTTAGTTGGTTAATTTTGAATAAAATTAAAAGGTCAATTGTTAACATTACATTGGATTGTTAATCAATTCATATAGGTAAGTGAAAGGAGTGTAATTTCAGAATGCGAAAAACTTTCTAATTTTAATTATTTTCATTTACCAACCAAACATGATTTTAGATAAAAAAATTTCAGTTCCAATTTTAATTTTTGAAAATTATGTGAATCAAATGGAGCCTTAAATTTTCAACCATATAAAGAGAGTGAACACCTTATACAATGTGTGTGTATATATATATATTTTACAAAGATTGTTCATCTAAAATTTTAAATATAACAATTAATATTTTTACTAAGATTATATATATACAACTCAAAACAAGTAACAAGTTAGATATTCTATATCTATTATATTTTGAAAAAGTGTCTACCGTACTTATTATTACTGGATTGTCTTTATCACATGACACTCGTTGATTAAATATTGTTTTACCTTTTCAGATTTAACACTCAAACAATAAAAAAAGGTGTGTTAATTACATCATATCAACGTGTTTGGCTATGATGGTTAAAAACTAGCTTTTAGTTAAGTTATTTAAATCTATATTTAATAAAAATAATTTTCAAAAATCTCAATCGAATCCATGACTCGACTCAGGTCTCTCTAGGCATTTTTCCTCCTATTGTCTTACTTTTCATCCTTATCATAATTTCATCTTATTATTGAAAAGATTAAAGACATGAAGTAGATTTAGGTATGAAATAGATTAAGGGTTGTTAAAAATATTATTTTTTGAGACAACTTTTAAGACATCTTTTAATTTTTTTAAACAACTTCTAATCTACTCATATGAAGTTATTACCTACTTGTATATGCATCTTGCTAGAATTGAACCTTAACATTTCGAACAGAGAAAAACACTTTACTGCCGATGTTTTTTCGAACAACTTTAGAGATCTAATTAAAAGATGGTTATTATACGTGAATCAAGGTTAGCCTAATCTCCCATGTCTCATTAGATTGAAAAAAACTACTTTTTTAGAATTTATAATCAAATTCTATTATACAAAAGATAATAATACCAATAAGGAAAAGAAGTGTATATGAATAAAAAACTTGAGATGTTATCACACAATTTTCAATTATTTTGATTTTTCTCAGGTTAATTCTGTATCGCGAACAACTAGATTGTACGTTGTGAATATAACCGAACCGAATGGCACCTTGTTCAAATTCATTTGTTAGTTGTTAGCTTTTATTTGACAAATAGACAATTCACAAACACAAGATGGAATGAAAGGTTTCTTGTTCATTTGTATTGATTCAAGAAAAGAATTTATTCGTGTTTGTTTGTTAATTTATAAACGAATATATGCTAATTTGATAAACAATAAAATAAAATTCCATCCCATGAATAAGAGAACATATTGCTACACCAATCCTAGGAATAGACGAACTATCAACGTTTCTCAAGTGTTCTAATGGTGAAAAAAAACTTGTTGTGAGAATCTATAAATAAAAATACTTCAATCTTGTGATAAAGAAGCTTTTACAACAAATAAAGACCTACGTGAACTAGGATCAAGATTTAGCGGGGAGACCTAAACGTGTGTTGGACACTTTAGTCGTCGGTGTGAGGAAGGAAAAAGAGAAGCGGGACTGAAATGAAAAAGAAATATAAAAGAAATAAAACATTAAATGAATGAACATAAACAAACAAAATGAACCAAGGTAAACGGATGGACATCAACTAGTGAAAATGAGCAAAAATAAAAGAAGATATTAGCAAACGTTTACGAATACAACTCAAAGGACGTGACATATGTTTATGTTTGTTCATTTAGTTAATCAAACCGGCTCGTCTTTGCCGTGATTGTCCATCGTTCCCTTGGTCCGCTGTCATTGACTGTGTAAATATGTTCAAATTCCTTGTTCATGACTTCATATCGAGGGCTGACTAAACGAAACAAAATTTTAGGACCCTCATCTATATATTATTTAAAAACCTAAACGTCGAACCAGTAACATAAAAAAAATTATTTATAGTTAGACAACAAACAACTTATGGTAAAAAAATAACTTAACTAAATAAAACAAAATTAATCGCAAAAAAATATATTAATTGATAAATAAACAACAATAAACTAAACTGAAAATTAATTGTAACGGTAAACTAAAATAAAAACAAATAACAATATAATGAGATTGACAAAAGAACACTAGTATATTAAAACAATTGAACATACATCAAATTTAATCAATAGTAATCAGTAGATTAGGTGACTAATTGCACAAGATAGTTTAGAATTAATGAACTTAAAATAACCATTAACAACGAACTATCAATGAACTTTTGATAAACCAAATTTCGTAAGTCGACATTGATTAATCAAGTTTCGTAAGTCGAACTCGATAAAACTTCAGTCATTTTTATCTCTTCTTATTTATCTCCAAAAATCCAAAAACACACATATTGATTGGACTATCACTTATATATTCAACTAAAAATATAGATAAAAGTAGTTTTATTTATTTTGGGGCCCTTAAAATTTAAGGGCTTAAAGTGGTCGTTTTATTTGTTTGTACTGTATATACGCTCCTGATTCATATTCATTTAGTTATATATTAAACGAACGAATCTAAACAAACTTATTTATTCAACGGTCCGCTAAAAACTATGTTAGTATACTAACGCTAGGAATGACTCTAGTTTTATGCTAATACTGTTCGAAACTCTTGTTTTCAATGTAACTAGTGGCAAGTACTGGTTTGGCATTATGAATTGTTTTATACACTTCTAGATGTAACATTTATATGTAACACGTTTTAATAATGTTTTATACACTTCTAAATGTTACTAATCTATTGAACTTATAAACTATTAATAGATATATAATATTCAGCCATCTACTAATTTGACTTTGGATCGTATTGGTTTTTTAATTCATTATATATTATCCAAACTTTTATATGCATATTTTTTAATTTAAGTTATCCATCTTTACATATTATATTTGATCCATAAGTTATAACCCTTCAACTAATACAAAAATTGGCTTATGGTCAACAATTTGGAGGTACACGTAAACAAGTTCGTGTTTGAGTTAGCGAAGCTAAAAGCAGATACTGTAGAACTGGCTCGGATTAAAAAATAGGTTTCGAACATGAAGTGAGTGGTTTTTACAAGCCGGTAGCAAACCGAACCTTCTAAATATCAACCATAACTGGCTCCTATCAAACCGACTTTTTTTTGGGTTGGGTCGCTGGTTTCATTTTGGGAACTAGTTTTTTAATGCACCTCTAGTTTATATGGAGTGCATCTATCATTTGAAAATTTAATAAATATGATAGTGATTTATACATATACTTTCTAGAAGATGCATGGTATAAGAACGTCATCTTTGAATAATTGATAACATGTTAACATCCTAAACATTGGTTTAGTCGCCTAAGATTAATCTAGATTATAATTTTAGCTCGCTTATGTTAAATGTTAAACTATCTATAATCTAATAAAATATGGAAGATACCAAACATGTCATTTTAGGCGGATGCCAATATTGATTTAGCAACCGTTAACCATGTTATTATTATTACATAATATTAAAAAAAACAAATGGAATGAATAGGTAGTTTATGATTTATTCAAATATGGCCACTATAGTTGTCAACTTTTTCTTTTTGTATCATGTTTTGAGCTATAAACATAAATAGTTTCCATTTTTTAGAGAGAAAGTGAGTGAGTGTGTGTGGTTGTAGGAGAGGATTACGGGTACAAGTTGTTGGCAAAGTTGACCGCGGTTATTGGGTTGTGGGTCGAGTTCGAATCATTATGGGTCATGTTGACTACAACGTGTTGTTTGTGTTGTTGGGCTGTGATTCGGTTTTAGTTTTCGATGATGATGAACAACTGTTTGTTCAAGCCAACCAGCCACCCATATAGTATGCACCTAAAGGTTGTGATGATATCGATGGGTGTTAACGCTTTCTTGCATGGCATCATTATTTAATGTATTTTAAAATTAATATAAAAATTATTTTGTTAGCTAAACCTATTCCATAAATTGTTAATTAATTTTTAAGATTTTCACATATAATTTTCTTAAATTTAACCTTTTAAAGAATAACAAAGGTTATAAAAAAACATTATTAATTCTTTTGTGTGATTTAAATGTAATAAATATAATATAGCTCAAACTTAGATTATTTCAAAACATTTTAAACCTACATGTTACAACTACTTTAGATAATAATTATTTAAATAATTAACTAATCAATTATTCATTTAATCATGTTGTCATAAATAGTTATTAAATTAATTATTTAAAATTAAATTATTTAATCATTCATTATCGTTTTCAATCTTAATTGATTTATTTCATTTTTAATTGATTTATTTCATTTTTATTGTTACAAAACATAATCGATTACATTATTTTATTTGACTTAATTATTAAAACCCCCAACTTCTAATTAAAACCCTAATCCATGTTTAGTTGTTAATCATATCTTTATTCTAATCCTAAGACATCAAACTTAGGTTGAACCGTGAAGAAATCGTTGGTGAATCTTATTTTCTTATTATTATTCAAAAGTTTTCCATGTGAATTTTCAATGCTTCTTTTTACTTTATTTCACACCTTTTGGGTGAAACATGTTAATCTTATAAATATACACTTGTAAACATCTTGATACTTGTAATGCACAAACGATTCATTTATAAATTTAACAAACAAACAAACATACCCAGTAAATCCCACTCAAGTGCAGGGTCTGGGAGGGGTAGTTGGCGGCGAGTATTTCCTCTATCTTGAGAAATAGAGAGACCGCTTCCGAAGAGACTCCCGACTCAGTAAGGAAAACAATAACCGTAGCAATTATAATATACGGTATACAACACACATGTGTAGATCACATAAAAGCTGAGAAATTGAGTACAACAAATAAGTGTCAAGAAACACGCGAAAGGGCAGATTGAAGAAAACAGGGGTCCCGCAACTAAGTCTACGACTACCCTTCCTACCCACAGATCCCGCTAAAAGTCCTTAATTTTAATTCTACGCCTCCACGCACTCCTATCCTCGATCATGTGCTCAGAGAGGTGCAAGTCTACCATATCTCGCCTAATTAACTCGTCCCAAGTCAACCTAGGTCTACCTCTACTCCTCCTACCCTCTACATTGATGTTCTCTACTGCTCTAACGGGTGCTACCATCGGCCTCCTCTTTACGTGCCCAAACCATCTTAATCTTAATCATATTGTTTATAAATTTGTTATGGTTATTTGAGATATTTGTGAGCCTTATATGATAGTCATATTGTAAAAACAATCATTAACTATTGCTAACCTAGCGACGTCATAGATATATGGGCTTGACAAGCGTATTTGGTGCTAAAGCCGAGGTTATTGCCGGCTCGTGATGACGTATGCTTGTTTATCATGGGAACCAAGTACACTTAGCTAATCGTTATAACTTATAGTGGATATCTTTATCAAGGTTTGATTGTATGATTATGCTATCTATATTCTTGCATTATTTCTTAACCTATGACATGAATTGCCTCTTAAAAGTTGTTTTTATACATATGTACAAATTCATGAGAACTCACCAACATTATATGTTGAACATTTATTTCTAACATGTTTTATGATTGCTAATCTGAAGACTCTTTTTTGTTCATATAGGATCTGGACTTAGTTTAATTAAATATTTTATATTGTTGTTAAATATTTTGTTGTATTGTAATGATTTAATTGTCTAGTATTATTCAATGAAAAATGGTATTTAATATTATTTCAAATTATGTAATTTGAGTTATGAACAATCGTTTCACATTCGTATGTTTCGATGATTTCGCCATCAGTCAAGGTGTGACACCAAATACCCCCATAGAGTTTTCTCAAAAAATATTGTAATAATATATTAGCTAAACCATGTCACCCTTCCTTTTTATCCGGAGACATATGATTATATGTAACACAAAAATTTCTCTTCTTCTAAACAGCATTAAATATGAAATATATAAATATAGCTAGGTTTTTTTATTAATTGTGTGTTGCAACATTATCGTATGTGGCGTGATGAAGTCTAGACCAACAATCGACTTGACTTGTATCTAGACTAAATTCATGTTAAATCGTAAAGTAACTCGAATTTATACCATTGCATGAAACCATATTATACTTTAACCGACTCTATTTCAAACAAAATTATATGAAAACATAGATAAAGTCAAAGCATGCATAAAAAAGGGCACATAGATTACAATCAACTCGACTCATTTCCGAACTGAATTTACGCTAAGACATAAACTAACTCGGATTTATACTATCGAATTTTATATTTGACAAGACTCATTTGTAAAAAAAACGAAGCCAAAACGTAGGCGAACATCAAAATGGAGATCATCTCAAAGCGTGTATAAATATACGTATGAAAACGTTGTATATTTGACCCAACTTGTGTCGAGACATACCTAATAATACGAATATAAGAAATTAGCTTTTCAAGTAATAATTGTACTGGGTAAACTCAAAACCATAGAAACTTAAATCGGTCAAAATTACGTGTTAAAGTTAATGAGTAAGATTGGAATTCAATAAACAAATATAATATAAGAAACAAAAATTATAATAATTATAATAAGAGTAAGGTTATAACAAAAAGGGTTCTAAATCTAAAAAGCCTAAGAATGATTGTGGATTAGACACGTGTTTTTCTATTATTTAAAGATAAGAGAATTTTGATTATTCTGTCAAATATTTCATCTTATTGTGTCTTATACGTTTATTGTGTTTTATACGTTCATTATTTGTTGTACGTATTTATCATTGTGTTCTACGTTTTAAATCATTTGTGATGTTTTTGGAAGACATTTTTTGTATTCTTATTTGTGGTGTGCTAACAAGAATAGGAGGCTAAACGTTTTTTTTTGGGTGATTTATTGAAAAATCTGCTTCTATTCATGTACATTTTAACTTTTCGACCAGTTTCTAGCTAGTCGGGTGTTTTTTGATGTTTTGTCATTGTTAAAAAAATCCCCATGGAGCTAATAATGATGGCTCATCTTTTATTGATGTCAATGATCTTATAAGACATGAATATGAAAATCACTAAAGTTGGTCTTAAATATCATAACCATAATTTTTAAATTGAAATCCATTAAAATAGAAGGAAAATACATACTACTTGTTTAAAATTGTCAACATACAAAATAACTTTTTTTTAAAACAAGATGTTAGTCCATAAAACTATCAAATTCAAACTAACTTATCGAAAACTAAATAGAGAATCACACTCGTAGCCTTCATTTAAGGCTATGTTCTTCAACGATCTTCTAGGTTTAAAAAATCATCACTATGTATTATGGTTTCTAAAATCTATAGTGAAGAAAAACACTAAAACCCTAAGATAACTATATTTAGAAAACAAACATCACATTCAGAGGTAAGATCCAAACCCGTAACTTGTGTAACAAAACAAATAATCTTTGAAGCCTTAAATTCTTTTGAAAAATTATTTAGTAATATAGAAATATCTTAGAACAAACGCACTAGACTCTAATACCATGTCAAATTTTATAAGAGATTAATAACGCTCACATCACATCACATTTATTTTAATCCTTATAATTATATTAAAAATTATTATTTCTTCTCTCTTATTTCAATTAAATAATATATTTTTATACATTTTTTATTATATTTATTCTTTTCTCCACTCACAATCACTTTTAAAAACATTATAAAATTATAAAGGTTAACAATGAATCCTTAAATTTACAAATAAATAATAGCATTTTCTTTCAATTTCACTTGCAACCATTTAAACCATTTTATATAATTTAAGAACTCTCACTTATATAATTTTAAAGAATGAGATGTGAATGCTCTAACAAAAATATCAAACACCCAATCGAATACAAACCAATAAATAGAAAAATATATAATCAAACAAACAAATAGTCTAATCAAACATTTAACATCAAACAAATACAAATTATTCAATGAAACTGATTAGCTAGCTATTGTGATTACAAAGTCAATACATATTACATAAATCAAATCGAAAGAGCTAGTCGGATCATTCGAATGGAGTCGACATGAAAGACTTTGAGAAGACACTCTAGAACCCGTCTTATGTTCGAATAGTAGCTAGCAATCCTTTTATAGACAACAAACTTTCATCTTGTACACATTCACCTCTTGAATCTTAGTTAAACACTTTAGCCCTTCATCTAGTGATTTGATGTGATCATTTTCATACAATTTATAATACGGAATTTATAATAAAGTAAATATATATTCTTAATACACTCATCTTATCCGATTAAAAGTTTTAAGATACGATAGAAACTATTTTCATCTGTGAAGCTCCAAAGTCCAAACAAACAAAAGCAATTCCTACAAAACAAAAATATAAATCGAAACAACAAACTTTAATAAAAACCGAACATATATGACCCACCAAATGTTACTTTACAAATCTCTAAATGTAATGATGGCATGTTATCCACGGGGATCGATCAAGCTAACCCTTTTTTATATTAATTATTTTGTCATTTTCTTCAATGATAAAATGATCAACTATTTTAATATTTAATATTCTACAACTTTTATTTTATATTAACGTTAAAATATTAGGTTGGATGATAAATATTCTCAACATAGCTAAGGTGGTGTGCATTTTCTTTTTTAAATAACAATTAAATTATATTTTTTTAGTAATCTGACGTATTGCATGGTCACGTACAACAAACGTATTATCAATAAACGACAAATTGACATTTATAAGAATATTGGAATTATTTAAAACGCTAAACCAATGTATATTTAATATATATTAGATTTATTTAAGAAATCCAAACTAACATATCTATTGATGAATAAATTTATTGTATACAAACAAATTCACGAGCTAAGAGTACTGCAATTGTCTGATTGAGTTTATCTTCAATTCTTCAAGATTAGGACTAATTAACTATAGTGTAACACGTTCATAGCTTCTGGATATATGATTGAACTGAAATTCAAACCGATCCGAATTTAAATTACGATGTAAGTTTGTGTTTTAATTTTCAAAACGGGTTAGCATTTAAATAGAGTTTTGAATCCGGATTTCAAATCAAAAATAATTTTATGGTTGACCTATGAACATTTGAAAGCTTATTAACTCTTTTGAAAGCAACGGGTGTACTCACGTCTCACAACATGTCAACCAATCCAAAGCTAATATCAACCCGTACAACTTTAATCAAGATAGAATATTCAACGATATAGTCTTTACGATTACATCACATGTGATGTAGCGTTGAACGGGTCATGTTTATAGGCTCTTTAGTCGTATGAACTTGAAATGTTTACACAACCCACACACACTATGAACTAATAATTATGTCATGCATAAAAACCCAAACCTGACCATGAACATGTTTCATTTACCCAAAATATATTTTTTTCATATTGCTAATAAAATCACTATTCTTTTTTTCATATTGCTAATAAAATCACTTTTAAAATTTTTAAATGTTACAGACACGAATGATGTTTATTCAATACAGTCAGAATAATTTTTTAGGCCCAAGGATATACACTTACGCTAATGTGCGCTAGTTGACGTGGCATTGTCAGAGGTGTGAACACTGCTTCCCTAGGTGTTAAGGGGGATGAGTGATTTGGGCTTGAACAATTTAAGAAGGGCCTTTAACGTATTTTAACATTGTGAACGATTCAAGCGCTAATAAAGAATTTTTTTTACTTTTAGTATTAACGATTAATTTTGATATTACATGTTTAACAGGCAAATGAGAAAGGCCTTTGATGTACCTTAAAGTTGCACCGAGGCGGTGTTGATCACGCCCTTAATGTGTTCAAGACTCCAAGTTAGTTTTAACTCAATTGGCGTTAGGGTATAACAATGTTCCCAACTAAGCCTAGAAGCATGACATCTATCATTTGCTAAATATTTGGTTTCAAAACAACTACTTAGAGGATTGAAAATGTTTGAAATCAAATTGAATTACATACTCATTTTCTGTTTTAAGTCTAAATAGCTAATTAGTTTTAAATTTGAAAAAACTCAGTTAAATTAAAACAAAGGAACCTGAACTATTTGTATCTTTCCTTTTTTTAATAGTACACTAAACATTTAGCCATTTACTAAAACAAAAAAGCCAAACTGAATAACCAAAGAAACCTAAAATTCAAACCGATAAGCACCCATCATGTTGAAATCCATGTTTTTGGGTTTGAATATGAAATGACATCAAGTTATCTTTCAATTTTGCCACTTTCATTTCAATCCGGTTTGACTTTCGTTTTCAACTGGAAAAATATTAGAAATAATAATAATAAACGAAACCAAACCAACGTAACACCTTTATTTTTAACAAAACAAAAACCAAAAACACATTTTAGTCGCATACCCTGGTTTAAGGCTGTTCAAATAGCTCGACGCTCGAAACCGCTCGAACTCGTTCGAAAAATGCTCAGAATTTTGCTCGTTCGAATTTCGGCTCGATTGTAAATGAACCGAGCGGCTTGGTTCGGTCTCAAAACGAACCGAGCATGAGCGAAGCTCGCTCGGTTTCGCTCGAATTATTTTTTAGTTTAGTTTTTATATATTATATATAATTATATATGTTAATTTTATATATTTAAAACCCTAGCCTCGAATACCCCCTAAATCCCTAATTGACCTCTTTCCATCTTCAATGAACCTTCCCCCACCCAAACTGACCCGTTGTTGCTGCCATTGAACCTCCCCCCCCCACCCAAATTGACTCGTGGCGGCCTCCCCCTACTGCGATCTGCTGCTGACTGTTGCCTTTGAAGTTTATCCCCGCGGCGGCCTCCCCCTGCTGCTGCCTGCTGCGATCTGCTGCGAGTCTGCGACCGCAACCCTCATCTCCGACCCCAACCCTCTGCAAGACAACGGCCTCATCTGCTGCGACCACAACCCTCCCCTGTTGCGACCGCAATGGCTCAACCCTTATCTACAACCCATCTCTGACCCCCTCCGCACGACTGCTGCAGTGCTGCTGCCTTTGAACCCGCGGTTGCCTCCCCTCTGCACGACTGTTGTTGCCTTTGAACCTGCGAACTTGTCTTTGAAAGATAGTTTACAAGGTAAAAGCACTATAAACTATACATTAACAAAAGTATTTCTGTGAAATTTGTTTGTTATTGGCTTTATTGTTTCTGTGAAATTTACTAGTTGATTACAGGGTTTGATATTGGCCTTATTGTTTCTGTGTTTCTGTTAAATTTGTTTGATATTGGCTTTTGATTAGTTGATTGCTTTTTGTTATTTGAAGAGAGTATTTTGAATATTTATTAACTTGGAAACTAAGAACTATCTTATCTTTTATATAATATCTTCTCGCAAAGAGTCAAATGAAATCGAGTGTCCTAATGTTGAGCTAAGTGATGGTGAGAGTGTGGAGTTAGTTGATGAATTGAAAAGTAAGGACAACACAACTAAAGATTTGTTAGTTTGTTAACTTTGGGTTGGAAATTGAATGTTAAAACTTGAATGAGTTATTACTTTTATTTTAAATTGTAACACAAAACCGAGCAAAAACGAGCGAAACTGAACCGAGTTCGCGCATGAAGTTTGCGCTCGAATTTGTAAATTCGAACCGAACCGAGTTCGAGCGGAGCTGCATTCGATTCGATTCGGTTTGTGAACAGCCCTACCCTAATTAGCCGGTCATAGAAGAAAAGCTAGCACTGACAACTACTCAAAGACTAAGAGATTATCATATTCCTCTATCATAACTGTTAACTATTAGGTAAAAATACTCATGTGGTTAAACTTGTATAGGAAATCGACCTATGCTTGTTTGGATAAACCCAATTTATATCTAATTTATTTTCTATTATTTAATTATTACTTTTATTTTACTTATTTGTTATTACTAGACTAAAGTATTGCGTAACATACGGGTTCAATAAATAAATATTATTGTTGTTTAAAAAGGTGGGTAGGTTATAATGTTGTTAATAATACTCTGTATATCGACTTTTATGTAGATTTTTTTACATTAGTTATATCTAACATTAGTATGTTTTTTTATTAATATTTATACGTCTAATTAGTGTATAATATTAAATAAATAAATTTATAAATAAGAACTTTAAGTAATAAATAAATTAAATTGAACATGAAAAATAATATTTCAAATTCATAAACATCCAAAAATTGATTTGTATACAACATTTGATGTTTTGTTGGTTATTTTTTCATCATTATCTAATATTAATAGTTTTAACATCTATCTACTTATATATCGTCTTTTAACTCGAAATAATACAACATAAAGCTGATCATGATCCTTGTTTAAAAACAAACCAACTGGAGAGAAGTCAATTAAAAATCTCGTAACTTTTGTCAAGATTTGAATATAAACCGAGTATTTAATAGAAAAACACAATCAATAAATAGATTTCATAGATGAAAAAAATAATAAATAATTTGTATAGTTTTTATTAATGAGAAAAAAAGGAAATATCAGGTATGATTTAATTTAAAAAAATATGCTTTAATTTAAAGTTAAAATTCTAAATTTCCTTAAATATATCTTGTACCAGGAGTTATCAAATAAACATAAACTAACACATATAAATTTAAACAAGAATTAAAAAATATAAAAACTTAAAGAATATCACACGACATTAAAATATATTGTTTTATTAATAAATTATTATTTTATTAATAAGTATAGATGATGCCACTCCGATACTCACTTCGCACTATAAAAACACACTCCCATTTGCCCTTTAGCAACCCCCATAAGCCCCAACAACCTTTATCCACATTCAACAAAACCACCTTCTTCTTCTTCAATGGAAACTTATTCATACTTTTTCCGATCGCCGTCGGACTACCACCGGAAAATTCGCCGGAAAGCCACCTTCCAAAAGCGGTGCTTAACGATGGCCAAACAGCAGAAGACGCGATTCTACATACTCCGACGATGCGTCTCTATGCTCCTCTGTTGGAACAATCACTCTGTTTCCGATTGATCGTTTCAAGTTTTCAACAACAGAAGATTTTGATCGTTTTGATGTGAATTACACGGTTCTGTTCACGGCGGTGTTACGCGACGGTGAGTGGCGGAGATCGAAGGTTCTAGAGTGAATTCAGGTTAACAGGTGAATTTGACTTGATGAGTATATGATTGATTATATGAATTGTATTGAAGATTTTGGAGATTAGTCACTGTTTTTGAAGATTCTGATTATAATCGGTTTGTGGAAGTTATGAATTTGTAACTGTAATTGTAATTGAGAAGATCGTTGTTGGTTTTTGAACGGAAAACGATAAGATGATAAGCTTGTTTTACAATAAATTGTTACGAAGTAAAACTCATGTGGTAATTGATTGTACGAGCAACGTATTAAGGTTTATAAATTATAAATAATCTGTTAGTATTTTGGAATGAGTTATTTTGTTTTGTTTATGAAGTGTAGTATGTTTGATTGTTGCTAATTTAGGTATAGTCAAGTTTGATGTGCTTTGTGTGTGAAATCGATTATGTTGTGGAAATTTTTTGCATCATGTTTTACATTCAGATGAACAATTATGATTTTGACGTGTTAGAGAGTGCATATACCGTATAGGCGGAGTTATTTGACCCATATGGCATATTCAAGCATATCCAAAACGTGTACGTGACAAAGAGAGAGAGTTATGTTCGAATAGGATGAATCAGGGAATATTAACGTGATATATATGTATAATCACGTAACTTTGTATGTATACTTACGCAATTTATATGCATAGCAGACCTTATATATTAAATCACGTAAAGCGATACACATTTTTAAAACAAAAGTTCTATAAAAATAGTAAAATTTTATTTTTGAGACATAGATTAATAAAAGTGAAATGTTTGGTTTATAATATAATATTTTAAGAAAACAGAACGAAGTATATAAAAACTATTGGTGTTCGAAAAAATGGTTTCAAGCTCGAGTGGTGAGCTAACTCAAGCTTGAATTTCGGCCCGTTAAGGGCTTTGAGCTGAGCTGAACCGTTTTTTTTAATTTCGAGCTCGAGTCATAACTGGAGCGGTCTCAGACTAAAGTAAGTGGTTAAGTTGTCATATATTAGTAGATATATTAGTAGAGTATCATGTTAATATTTTAATGAAAAATTCCTTAACATTTATTATTACTCGCGGATAACAATTTTAATGTCAACTCTCTTTGGTTGTAAGCCTCTAGTTGAATTAACATTAAAGAAAATAAGACTCTCCGATGGTCTAAGATTCTAAATCAATGGTGGCCTCTTACGGCCATAAGAATAACACAAAAAACTCTACAAATAACAAATTGCTATATAGCCTCCGGTGTGGCCTCAAGTTAGCTTTTGAGACGTGGACTCGATAGTAACACAAATTTTCCGGCATCCCTAATGATTTAGTGAGTGTGAGTAGGAAATTTTGTAACGTAGTCATCACCTCAGCAATACTTGTGATCACATTCACACTCACTAAGAGATGTAATTGTTTAATGAGTATGAACATTCTCTTAATAAATAAATAAATTTATAGAACACTTACAAAACCTATCAACTTTTTCTCCATGCTCGTGAGTCCATTCACGATGTGGTGATCAACACGTCTTAGGGTTAGATGGCACTCTCACGCCCTCCACCACAAAGGTGTTATGGGCCCTCTTATTAGTAAAGAGTATTGTGATCTATCAGAAAAGGCTCATGTATAGTTAGTTGAAACAATACATAAACGGGTCACTCGTAAGCTTGATTTACATCACGCAATTGACGTTGGTTGGTTTGGTGTGTGTCTGTTTGGGTTTCTAAGATTCAAACAACTTTAGGAAAAAAATATTACATTATCAAAGATTGTTTACTTGTATGTTTTTAATAATGTTATCATTACACATGATAAATAAAAAATATATATTTTTATACATATATGAAGGCGATACAAGACTAGAATGTGAGTATCTCCAAGTGAATTATGTCTAAAAGTATACATATGACATTAATAAAAGACTTATACATATAACATTAATAAAAGATTACAATGATATTCGAGTGAAAGCTATTCACACACTTTAAAGGTCAATAGATCCTTTGCATACTTGTACTAAATACATATACGTATACGTATACATACATATATATATATATATATATATATATATTATATATATATATTACTTACACGCGAATCTTATTTAGGACAATATAAAAAACTATTTCACACTTTTTAAAAGTAGATTTTTATTAAACAAATACTTATATTATGTGCATGTAAAAAACAATACTTATACTATTTTACGCGAATCCTACCTTCTTTCACATCCCCTCTCACAATTCTAGAAACTATGAGCATGTAAAAAAAAATGTAGGCCTATCTTGATGAGGTTAGTTAGACTAATGAAATCTTGAATTATCCTCGAATGTCATGCATTTGTTACTATTCACTAGGGCAAATTTTAAAGAGGTTTATTGTATTCATGTAAATCCTCTAAAACTTTCTGTAAGTATTTTATTGAGAAAATTTACCATTACAATTCTTTAAATGGAAGAACTATACGAGTAACATTAATATACAGCAGACAAAATCCATAATTTTCATAAAACTAAAAGACAAACTATACAAACCACAAACTACTTCGATAAAAACAAAAAAAACATGCGATATTTTCTTTAGAAGCATCGATTCACCACGATTTTTATACCATAAAATTTTGAATTTTCTGAAATTCCACTTATTATATCTTAAGAAAATGTGCTAAAATAGACCAAAAACATAGGTTTGCTTCGAGAAACATGTGTGTGTCACAACATGTGGGTATGTCTTTAGCATAACCTAAGAGCCCACCGAAGTGGACGAAGGTGAAATTACGTGACAAGTTCGACCATTGCATATATATTCCAATGGGACCATTGCAACTAGATCCTTATCTTGAATTTACTTTATAACTTTCTAAATAATTGTGAAAATAACCATATTTATTATGAAATTAAATTAAGTATAATATGTGTATATATTTGTATATGTATAGGAAGAATGGTTCTCTTGACAACTCTGTTTTTTATGGTAATTCTGTAAACTATATTTACACGTGTGTGAATCTAAATTTATACAATATAATACAAGAGTAATTAACGATGTCACATGATACTCTCTTTTTTTTGTAAAAAAATTCCCTTCTAAATTAATCTATTAATTTTGCTAACTACGTTATTTTAGCTAACCGTGTTAATAATTCAATTTTAGTTTTTTTTACATATTATTGAGTTTTAAATTATGTTTTTCATCAACTATATTGTTTAATCATATTGTTTTGAATTGTACTTGCTTTTATATCAAGATAGAATTCAACTAAAAAAAGTTATAAAAGAAAAAAAACATTTATTAATATATTTAGAGAAAGTTTACAATACAAAGTAAACAATTCGTGCGAAGCGTACGAAGTGATAACAACTAT
The DNA here is from genome assembly GCA_025506515.1 of Flaveria trinervia. Classification (NCBI taxonomy): domain Eukaryota; kingdom Viridiplantae; phylum Streptophyta; class Magnoliopsida; order Asterales; family Asteraceae; genus Flaveria; species Flaveria trinervia. Next base: position 103,731,677 of record CM046448.1, on the reverse strand, counting down.
TGATCTAAGCGATAAACGATTCAGATTAAATATGGAATAATTACGCAATAAATATGTCTGGACGGTAGATTTGGAAATAACCTATAATTGTTGATTTTTTTTCAAATTCCTCATGTTTTTTAGTCACATAGAATTTTTTTATATGACATTATTTAAAAAATACAAGATAAAATCGAGCATCATCTTCAATATAATTATATGATTGCTATACTTTTTTTTAAAAAACAACATTTTTTAAATCGTCTATGTGTTGCGGGTATAACTTGCGTGATTATTCGTTGTGTAATTATGAGCATAACTTACGTAAATATCATATAACTTGTGTTAGTATAAATATAACTTGTGTAATTATTTTTTAAAATGTGAGACCTTTTCTTTGCGTAATGATAATATAAATTGCGTAATTATGCACCTTTTATGCCTAAATGTTGCACAGACAAAACTAACCCTCCGCCAAAAAGCATGTGTCATGCTCTGATTACTTCATACGTTTCGCATGAAAACTACACTTTAAATGGTAACCGGCTCCAATACATAGAGTTTGTGCAGTTTTGAGACAACTGGTTTATAGTTTTACATGTGTTGAAAGTATATTATATTATCAAACAGTATTTGTAGTTAATAAACTATACATAACTTCAATAAAAAATAAGTATTTACACATTTATTAAATATAGTAAAATGTCATTTTCATCCCTTACGTTTTATTGAATTTGTCATTTAAATCCAAATTTTTTTTTTGTCATTTCAGTCACTGTGGTTTATTAAATGTTGTCATTTTCATCCATTACACTAACTCCGTTAAGTTCTCCGTTAAATATGAGTGTGTGACATCCGTCACCATCAGGTCCGTCAACTGACTCGAAATCCGTTAATTATCTTTTCACGCATCTATTATGTTGCGTAATTAATATATTTCCGAACCGAATCTCGTCATATCTCCCTTCGTGCCAACATTAATATTTAATGACGCTAATAATATAAAATTTATTTTATTTTTATTTTTATTTTCGTAAATATTGTTATTATAATTAAGTCTGGGGTTTAAATTGTAATTTAACTAAACTTGAGGGATTAATTAATTTAAAGTTAACGGTCCTAAGTGTAATATTAATATTATATATATTTTTCTTATTCACGGTCAACCCTAATCAACCCCCCCCCCCCGCCGTGAACCTCCCGACGCCACACCACCTCATTGCCGCCGTTCACCACCCTTTGAAGCTCAATTTCTCGCCGGTTGCCGTCGTCTCGCCGTTCGATCGTTTCGCCGGTAACCGATCTTCCTGAACTTCGTTTTATGTCGTTTCGTTTCGGTTTATTGTCGCAATTGGTTCGGTTTCGTTTCGGGTTGTTTGATTAACTGTTTTGGGCTGATGCTTTGGCTGTGTGTGTATATATATTCGTACGTATCTTGCGCCGCGTGTCGGTTAGCGAATAGAACCAAACACAGCAGCCTTCGGCTGCTGTGTGCGCATCGGTTGTGTATGTATATATCATATATACATGCTGTGTGTGCGATGGTATATGTATGTATGCCTATATGTTGATCGGCGTGTATATGAAGTCGTGTATATGTGTATATATATGATATATGTATGTATAATGTGTGCGTATGTATATGTGCAGTGTGTGTGTGTATGCGATGTGTGTGTGTATGCGTGGATGTGCAGTGTGTGTGTTCAATGTGTGCGGGTGTGTGTGTTGCTTTAGTGTGTGCGTGTATATGTGTGCGTGTATATGTGTGTGTGTTCAGTGTGTGCAGGTGTGTGTATATGTGTGTGTGTGTTATGTGTATACGTATGTATCATGTATGTGTGTTGGTGTGTACTGTAGTGTGTGTGGGAGTGTAGTGGTGTGTGTAATGTGTGTATATTTTGTGTGTGATGAGATGCGTGTCCGGTTGGGTGTGTATGTAATATGTATACGTGTGTGTTTGATTCATGGTCGTGGTGCATGGTGTGTGTTTCTGTGTGGGTGGGGTGTTTGTGCGTGATAGTTTGTATATATATATATATAAACATATATATTTGTGTAAGTTATTGTATGTGTATATATATAGTAAGTGTCTCTATTGTTATTATTATTATTATTATTATCATTATTGTGATTATTATTATTATTATTATTGTTATTTTTATTAATATAGTATGTTGTGTGGTGTGAATTATATATTATATGTGTGAGTTGCACCTCGAACCCAAATCGACCCGAACCGAACCAAAACTGACCGGACTTATATACTCTCGTTAAAGATGACTAAAAACTTAGTTACAACTATTATAGGTGTTTGATCGTTCATTGCCCTCACTCGTTGAAGCGTCGTATTCATTCTTTATCATCACATTTCAAGGTGAGTTTCGCGGCCCCGTTTTTATTTTAAACATTTATAAACTAGGGGGAAAAGTATGCTCACTCTTTTTATGCTGTAAACTTATTCAATTTTTTGAGACTGTTGTGTTTACTGTTTGTAAGTATTTATCTAGTACATGCATGAGTTGTTTTTGTGGTTTTGTATTCACAACTATTTAACTCCGGTGTTGGAGCCGACGGACAGATATTGATAGTACTATTGGGTTGACACTCCCACTCTTGTTTGTTAGTATACTAGTTGGGACTAACAGTGGCCAGGAACGGGCCCTAGGGTGAATATGTTCTGATAAAGTCTTTGTATACGTCGTAGGTTTAGTTGTGATGCTCATATGATATTACTTGCTTATAATTGTATGCACTCATGTCCTACTACACTATTATACAACATCAAGTTTTGTTATCATTTAAACCTGCGAACTCACCAACATTATGTTGACTATTTTGAGCATATCTTTTCAGGTAATAATAATTGAGGATTGCCAGGGATGCTGCCTTAGCGATGACCTTAGACTTGCATCATTTAAACTTTGGATGTCTTCGACAGTTGCATTTGACATTTACTTGTTATTCACATTTGATTACTTGTTCTCGGGTTGTGGGACTTATACTTATTTTTTTTGTATGACTATGTTTGTCGTGGAACTAACTAACCATAACACAAGTCTCCATTTGTGTCCGGTGACGTCATGACACGTTGATCTTCATCATTTAATGCATCTCTATTAATTTAACAATGTGTTATGACGATCCCGTCCGTTACATCCTCGTGTTTCCGCTATAAGTGGGGGTGTGACAGAGTGTATTTTAGTCATTTTAACATCTTAATTGTTCAATTAAAACAAAGTCAATCAATAAAATATCCAATTAAAACTAAAATAAAAAATATGAAGCAACTACTGAGACCAGACACTTCAGTTTAAAAGTTTGATTAACGTTAATTAGTTTAGAAACCTGTCTACTACACATGTTGTATAAAAAATTAAATAATAATTATTTAGTATTATTACAAATTAAAAATAATTTTTTAAGATAAACTATGGTTATACTAACATATAATTAACCATTAAGTAATTAAACAATAACACTAATTTTTTAAAGTTTTGCCTTTAAAGAATTTTTGCTTTTTAAAAATATTAATTTTTTAAATCTCCAAAAAAATATTAAAATGTTTGTATTAAAAAACTTTATATTTCATATAATTTGGTTTTTAAAATGTTATGTTAATAAGTTTTTATTAGGTTTGTGTCGTATCATAAAAAACTAAATTAAATTTTTTAATATAAACATTCTTATAATTTTTTGGAGAGTTAAAAAATCAATATTTTTTAAAAGAAAAACTTTTTTAAAGACGAAATTTTGAAAAATTATTGTTATTTTTAATTACTTAATGGTTATTTATATGTAACTTTAAGCATATTTTATCACAAAAAAATATTTTTAAAATTTTAATACTACTAAATAATATTATTTAATTTTTTCATACAACACGTGTAGTAGACGCCTAGACGGGTTTCTAAACTAGTGAACGTTAATCAAAAGTTTTAAACTGAAGTGCCCAATCTCACTAGTTTGATTTATATTTTTCTTTTAGTTTAATTGAATATTTTATTGATTAATTTTATTTTAATTGAACAATTAGGATGTTAAAAAGACTAAAATACACTCATATTAACGGAGAACTTCACGGAGTTAGTGGAGTGGATGAGAATGACAACATTTGGTAAACCACAGTGACTGAAATAACAAAAAAAAAATTTTTGGATTGAAATGACAAATTCAACAAAACGTCAGGGATGAAAATAACATTTTACTCTAGAACTTATATTGTTTTCATATTCAACTAGGGGCGTACCAGCCGTACCTAAAGTGTTAGTAGGTGCCCATGCTCCATGAATATTTTTTAATAGTATAAATATGATTTAGGTGTTGTTTGTTTTTTCTGCAGGAAAATGTCTGCAATCTGCGGACTACATCTGCAGACATCTGCAGTAGAAGAGGTGGACCAAACGTCTGCAGTCTGCAAGAAAAAGACTGTTTGTTTTTAACATCTACAGAATGGTAAAAAATATTCTGTAATTAGATTAAACCTATTTTCCCATTTCGATTTTCATCTAAAATACGATAAATCCATCATGGGTCAAGGAGCCCCCGGCGGTTGTACCGACAAACAACTCCGGTGACCGGAAGAACGACAGCGACAAAAAGGAGAAGAAGTTCAAACCGGCGGCACCACCGGCTCGAGTCGGCCGGAAACAGCGTAAGCAAAAGGGCCCAGAAGCAAGTGCTCGATTACCAACGGTGACATCACATTCAAAGTGTAAATTGAAGGTTGATGATCTACGAGGAACTTCGATGAGTGTAAGTCGGCGATGGTCCGACCGGTGGGGGTGGTGGGGCGATGGTGGTCCGGCCTGTGGGGGTGGTGCGGAGCGGTGGTCCGGCCGGTTGGGGGAGGTGGGGCGGCAGATGGGGGAAGTGGGGGAGGTGGAGGAGGTGAGAAGAGGTTACAAGATCTCAGAAGACATAGGTTCACATATTCTCCATGCAACCCTCCTGCAGACATTTTATAATGAAACGTCTTCCAAAAAACAAACACTCTACGCACTCAAAACCTCTTCCCGCGTCTGCGTGCGCGCAGATGAAAAGGTGGGGAAGATGTTTTGGTAAAACAAACACCACCTTAGTAGTGATTGATCCCATAAAATTTTGACATTAATCCTTAAATTTTTTAAGAACAAATTAATAAAATAATTAATAAATATAACTAGAATTAAGCCCTCCGTGTTGCGGCATGACTGTAAAACCGTGTCATGTAACACCAATTTCACACTACTGCCCGCGACCACCAACACTAGAAAGCTCGTATTAGAAAAACGAAAACAAATAAAACCGAATGGAAGGTAGACATAAAATGCGTCGAACCTCGTACGTGAAACGCAAAACATTAAAAACAACAACTAAGACGATGTTGGACCCGCACGTTGTGACGTGGATGTTAAACCGGAAAAAATAAACACAACAACGTTGATGTGTAACTCTCTAAATTTATACCAACATATAAACGAAAAATTTATAAAATATGAAAAATATAAGAGAACAGAATTGAAAGTGACGAATCATAAGTATTAAATTGTAAAAATGTGAAAATATTAGGGTTTGAAATTTTTTTACAAAAAGTTAATTGTTGTACTATGTGCATTAAAATGTGTATATGAATATTGGTTAGAGGTGGGCAAAATACCCGGGTATAGGCGCAACCTGGACCCAGGTTCCGGTATAGAATGTACCTGGTTTGGACCCAAAAAATACTGGCGGGTGGGAACCGATTCTAGGATTTTGCAATTTTCAAGAACCCGACCCGACCCGATTGTACCCGGGTCCAACCCGGTTATTACCGGTTTTTTTAAATAGTCGTTTGAATTTTTTTTGCCGTTTTTTGTTCTTTTTTGCCCCACAAATTAGTACAAATAGGTGTGAGTTGATATGGTTGAGTACCCAAGTCTCAAACGCAAAAACATATGTAAAAAACGCAAAAATACTCTCGTTTACTCTCATTTTATATTTTCACTCTCTAATATTACACTTTCACTCTCTAATATTACAATTTTACTCTCAATATGGTCAAGATTCGTCCAACGCTCCAACCGTGGTTGAAATTTTAAAATTAAAATATTTTCTAATTGCAAACGGTGATTTTATTTCATACTCGTTGTGTGACACATATTATTAATTTAGTAGTGCAAGATGGCTTATCCGTGCCATTTGTTAATAACTTTATAAAAAGTATTTTGATTTATGTTACACGACGTTTTTAAGAAAAGTAGAGAAAGATATCAAGATTATAAACAACTTATAAGGATACGAAATCTATATTTTTAGGACCTAATTGGGATGTACCTAATATGTGGAATTCGACTTGTCGGATGTTTGATTGTGATTTAAAACAAAAAGACATATTAAGAGCTTTTCATAGTATTCTTTCGGATAATAGTGAAACCGAACCATTTCCGAATGCGGGTTGGAAAAATATTCAATGTTTATCGAATATTTGATAGACGAGATAAATGATAATTTGGATATACATGACGAAAACCCTAATTTTTCAACTGATATAAAAGAAAATTTTATGAACGTTTGAAAATAATTTGTAATTTTTATTTTTTAAATATTGTAGATAAATGTGGACCTAGTTTATGAGCTTAATGTAAATGTCTTTCATGTCTTATACGTATGCAATGAATGGGTTCAATGATATATAATATGTGGTTGATGTTTATAATATTTAATATTTCATAGTATTATTGTGTGTTAAAATATAATGAACTTACTGTATAGGTTTCAGGTTGTTGTGCACAGTTCTTAGTCAATAATGATTGAGAAATGTGTTTAACCTAGTCGTATGAGATCGAGCATGATCTCCCCTCTCATCCGGCAGCACCTAGGCCCCGGGCACACTCCTTCACCTTATCTACACAATGAAACTGGTATTTATTGCCCTTAGCCCATATCAGATGCGACTGGGCCTATTCGTACGATTGGACCTTGCGTATGGTTCAATCGTATGACTGGACCATACTTATGGTTGAGTCTTACGAATGTCCCAGTAGCATGGCTCAGTCATATGACTGAGTCTCATTCGCATATGCTTGTGCGAATGACTTAGTTTCATGTGTTTACAACATATCAGGTGTATTACATTAAGCCTAGACTATTCGTATTTTGTATACAACACAAGAATATCTCTCAAATTCACTAATGAACACTCAATAAGTAGATTTCTTCTAAAAGTTAATTATAATATACTAAGTAACACAAAAAAACAAAAGAGAATGATTTTCAAGATACTTGCATATATTACTTCTTATCTCAAAGTATTACAAGACTCTTACAAGCTTACTACAAGAGTTACAATGAAAAATTATATATACTACTATCTACAGTCGGATATATTTTGATACCAGTTAGAATCCTATAACTAAAACAAAAACTACAAAGCTATAGTTAAGGTATCTTATATAATGTTTTATCTAAAATATGGTAGTCATGACATGTCCATGCAAACAACATACATTAAGAGGTTGATAAAAATAAATAAGTTAACGAACATGAAAAAGGTGAATTTAAAGTAACACAAATACTATTGACATGTAACATAATTACATAAACTATAAACTAGATACTGATGCTGCGCGTTGTTGTGGCTATGCAAGCCTTAGTGTTCGGCTAGTACATGGTTTAACCGTCAGTGAGGTGCGAGGCCCCAGAATCTAGTTTCTTACAGTTCGTGTATTCGCAAAACACATTTGCTTTATAACTATTTTCTTCCACATAACATCACATTAAAACTAAGTTGTAGCACAAAGATAGAGTCAAAGTTGTGAGAACCTGTACAAAAGCGACCAACGTTACCATTATTATATACATAAAGTAAGCAAACCACAACATATATAGGAATAAGAAAACAACTTCGTACACAACTCCAGCTGCAGCCAACGATGAACTGCAACAAAACAACCAAAAATTAATCTCTACTGGGTTGACTTGCAACTATTTTATAGTTATAAAAATTAATCTCTACTGGGCAGACTCAACTGTTTTACTCATCTTAACAACCTTATTAAACAGTACTTTGACACTAAACAACACTAAACAGTAACATGACTTTTAGTTATTGTCTTGCTCATTCCATTAGCAATATTTTGACACCAACAACACTAACAACATCCAATAATGGAAACCATAATCAAATTGGTAGCAAGCAACACTAATTCAATTGAAAAAATGAAACTGGCCGTTTAATATATACCACTTTAATGAAGATATATTAAACTCTAAAGTTACACAGATGCATCAACCAACATAATAGGTAGTACTCTTCATAATCTTCTACAACCCCAATGAAAAAACAAACACCTAAGCAAGCTACACACTTATTAATAAACATTGCACATTAGAAACAAATATCACTTGATTATAGTACTCACAAATCAACATTACCTAACAATATGCATCAGCCAACAAAACCAAAATCACAACCAATATGTGAAATTCTCTAACACAACAATCAACAACAACATTACCCGACAACATGCATCAACCAACATAAAACAAAACCACAACCAACACATAAAATTCTTTAACACAACAATTAACATCTCAGACCAAACAAAATGCACAAACGGAGATGAAAAAAACCCAACCAACTCTCATCTACACAGTACCCAACAAACGTTCAAGATCAAAACCCAACCTAACACATAATCGCGGTTCTCGTCCATGGCAGTCGATACTTCAAAACCAAAAAAATACGAAGTAAGACAAATGAAAACTAAAATTAACAACATGCAACAACTAAGATACATGAAAAATAGATTCCTAAACCAAAATTAAACACAACATACATTCAAACCCAAATCCAAAGCCATTAAGTACATAAACTAAATTAAAGACAACAATATGCATATCAAAATCAAAAAGCATGAACTTAAACTGCGATAGAAGTTCGATAATCACACAAAGAAATGGTGAATCCGTAGAAATGCAATACGTACGACCCTTTTATAGTAACAAATTTTTAAACACACGTCAAAAGACACGTGTCCAGAGGCTAAAACCATAAACAACATAAATTATTATTTCCAAAACTAACCTAAAAATAATATGAAATATAAAAAAATAAAACAAAAAACACCACAGGAAGTGCAAAAAGGAAAAATCAATACCAAAAACGAAAAACAACTAATATCTTATCAAGAAATTATTATCAAATAGGTAACCAAACAAATCTATAAAAAATATAATAGATTTAATACCTCAATCATGCTTTTACCGAAACCGCTCAATCGGAGATGAACCATTTTCTCCAATTTCACCATAAATATCAAAGATCCAATGATGGTATCTCAATCCACTTACAAACGGAGATGAACCCTCTCAAAGCAGAAGGCCCCAGTCATCATCGACTAAAAAATAGAAAGCCCCAACATAATCGAGTACAAATCGAGTACAGATCGAGTGTTGTAGATTTGACGCCACCAAGTAAAGCCCAATGCCCCTATAAAAGGCATACTGATAAGCTACCAATAACGACAGGCCACCGTAGAGTCTCAAGCTAGTAGTCATAACCATCATCGACAGATGCAAAGAAACAATCGAAGTCTCAGACCAGACGGACCCGATCATCTTTGAGAAAAGAAACGAAAATCCACAGTGTAATCGAGCATCGAATCAAGATGTTGTACGAGCCACAAAAGACGCGGCGGAAACAACTGGCCACTACAGAGTCTCAGGCTAGCAATCATAACCATCATCGACATATGCAGAGTGATAATCGAAAAGGCGAAGACACAGACGCACCATATGCCACAAATGCAAGGTCGGACAACCATTCTCTCTTTCTCTCTCTCTCTCTTTACTCTTTCTCTCTCTCTCTCTCTCTCTTTACTCTTTCTCTCTCTCTCTCTTTACTCTTTCTCTCTCTTTCTCTCTCTACTCTTTTTCTCTAGTAACACCTTTTGATCTTAAAAAATGAGATAAAAATGACAATGTAGGTGACTAAATGTGACATCCGTCACCTTAAGGTCCGTCGAATGACATAATTAACCATGGAATTATTTTAATTATTTTTCCCCTTCTTCATGAACTCCTGCTTTAAGGAATCATGTCTGCTTTATTACCCTTGTGCCTGTACTTCCTCCGTGAACTTATGCTAAGCATAAACCTTTTATAAATTTCATCACGAGTATCACCAAATATATCATTTTTAATTATAACCATTGTCATTAATAAAAACCATTTTAAGCTATCAATTACCATTAAACACGCTTTTAACATTAATATAGTGAACATTCTAAAGCCGTTTTCAACCGAAGCAAACTTTGGGGACTCGGGGACTAAGTGCAGGGACTAAGATTGTCATTTTTGCAAACCTGGGATGAGTATAAAAACCCCATTCCCAGCCATATATCCTCATTCTCATCTTCTTCACCTTCAACATCTTCTTCTCCACTTCACATCTTCATCTTAAAACCAAAAACGCCCCGTTTGATCTCGTTTTCTTCATCAAGGCTTCGTCTACAACCTAGTCTACTCCATCCTTGTAGGTAGACGACCTTGGTTGTCCATTTCTTGCTCGTTTTACTGCTGTCCAATTCTAAGGTTTCGGGTGTTCGGGTCAACTCGAGCACAAGAGGTCGTGTGGGTGTGGGTGATGTCTTTCCGCGTGTGCTTCTTGTTTGTGTGTTTTGTAGTGTGTTTCTGGAAGTCCTTGCTGTGTAAAACCCGTGCTCGGAGCAGCCGAAGGCTGCCCTGCACTTCAGCAGTCGCGAACCTGCAGTTCAGGCGACTAGGTCTATCATGCGATTGAGCCGTGCGACTGGGTGAGTCGTGCGACCGAGTCATACGACCGTGTCATTCGAGCGACTGAGTTATGCGACTGAGGATGTCATGTGACTGAGTCGTGCGATCGAATGTTGTGTGCGATTGAGTCAAAGCAGATGAATGTAGTGTGCGATGGAGTCCTACGATCGAATGATTGCATGCGACTGTGCGTGTAATCGCACGACTGAAGGCCAATCGCACGAATGAAGGTTCAATCGTACGAAAGTAGCTAATTCGCATGAATGAAGGTTCATTCGTGCGTATGGAGGTTAAGCCGTGCGATTGGGTGTTGTGTGGTACGACTGAATGTCAGTCATGCGAATGAAGACTCAATCGTACGAATGAAGCTGATTCGTACGATTGAAGGTTGATTCATACGAATGGAGTGCTGAGTCGAGCGTCTGACTCTGTTGTGTGACTGATGATGCTATGTGTGTGAATTCCCCTCTTGAACGTGCAGGATCGTTGAAGGGTGTGAGTTACAACACAACAATACAAAGAGGAGATTAACCAAACTTTAATCAAACAGTAAACTGGATTAACCAAGATAAGACACTAAGAACACAAGTAATTAAAGAGACAGAACACAAAGAACACAAGTATATGGTTTTCAAGAATGCAGTATATTGCTTTCTCTATGTTCTATTACAAATGTTACAAAGCATAATAAAAGATACAAGAACATGAGATACTTATACTACATCCTACAGCTGGCTATACTTTGAAAGCCAGCTGGATACAATTGACTAGACACAAACAAATCAATTGTAGAGTCAAAAGGCAGATTGCCTTTTGACTTGTGACTATGACATGCCATAGCTCACATCCTTTTCTATTACAAAAAGGATAAAGTACATAAAGTAGAAAGTATACAGACTCAAGACCTCAATGTACAGTTACCAAAAGCATGGACCTTTTCACCAAACCATGTTAGTTGGTGACTTGCAGAGTTGCAGCGGAAAGGTGTCCAGCTTTATGGAACAGTACATCAGATAAATCATATGTTAAAAGTCTTCGGAAGAAATCTGTCTTCATGAACTTGAAGCTTCGGAAGACTTTGTCTCTGAGGCTTCGGAAGACTTCATCTTTGGCTTCAGAAGATGTTGGTTTTGGCTTCAGAAGATTTCACACTTAGAGTATTTCTGTTGCACATGTGAAACTTCCGAAGCATTCCACTTCAATGCACTTGTGCAGCATGCAGGAGAGACTAAAGATGTTTAGGTTGCATCAGCCTCTTTATTAATCTCTACAGAATGTTTGATGATGATCAGATAACATCAGTAAAAATGTCATTGTTTGACCACAAAGATTAAAATCAACGCCATCAACAGGCACATACTATTTCAATTTAAAGCAACCTAACATTTTACAACTATCGAAAACTCATTTGGGACTACAAATATTTAACAAGTGCTATATTCTATAACAACAGGATCTTTATAGGGATGTCATTAGCAATGACGACTCCTTCTGGTGCTTGGATCTACATAAGATCTGATGCGTGTGTCCGTTGTGTGTGCTACCCATGACCGAACCGATACAACCCGAACCGACCAAACATTACTATATGCTTTATACATGTCATTAACGCTTAACAACAACTGTCATAGGTGTTTGACTGTGCATTACATACAACTGTTGGGAACTTTGATCATTCATACTTACCACTTAACAAGTGAGTTTCGTGGCCCCTTTTTATGCTTATACTACTTTACAAACATTTACAAACATGGGGGAAAAGTATGCTCGCCCGTTTTCTATGCTGTACAACATACATACTGTGACATTCTGTATTTTTGCTTTAATCAAAAGTTAACGCCGTTTATTCTTGTATGGACTATCGTGTCATTCTTGGAACTTATGGTTTTTTTTATGTTGATTCTTGTTAGTTCTTTTAAAGGTTAATAACTTTAACTATTGAATATAATGACATTACTAATAGTTTATAATAATAACAATAAGTTAATACTAACTAAAAATAATAACAATAATATTGTTATTACTATTATCAATTTATAGGAATTATTAACTAAAAAAATTTAATCTAAAACTTAAATTAAGAAAGTTAAGGGGGTTGACTTGTCAAGTTAGTAAACTTTAAATGGAAGTTTACACATGAAATGGGTGAATTTTAAAGTTGAGGGACCATTTGTGTAATTAATCGAAACTTCCATACCATCTCTCTCTTCTCCCCCGTTTTTCCGATCGGCCATCCGGCCACCGCCGGCTACGGCTCCGGCGACCCCCAACTACACCTAAACGTCGCAAATTTAACACCAAACCGCTTCAAATTAAACCGAACACACAAATCGAACTTGTAACCGCTGTTTAATCAATCTGAAAACGCTTGTATTATCAAAAACCCACTTGAAACCGAACCCCATTTATTTCATAACCGTTCAATGTGCAAATCGTGGTAATTACCCAATTAATTGAACATAAACCATCGGTTAACTATTCCTAACCCACCATTACTTGCAATTTCACCTGAAACTCGCATACACACCACATACCATCATCATCTCTTTCGCGAACCTGCAACCACTCGAGCACCACCATAGGAGTTTTCTAACCACGAATTGACAGAGGGTTTTACATCGTGAACTTCATCCGAAGCTCCACACGAATTAATTGGATTATCATCGCCATTTGTGCATCAAACTGAATCAAACTTGGTCGCGACTGATTCTTTGTTCGTTCCTCATCAATTCGTTTTCGATTCGGGTAATTAATTATACCTTTATGCTCGGTTTCATCTGGGCATCAAAAGCCCCATGATTTAAATCGATAACAACCTTGATTTGATCTTCAATTGTGGTCATGATCAAACTAGGGTTCGTGCGATTTGGGGGAAATTCGTTGTTACTGTTTTTAGTTTAGTAAATCGGAGTCTTAAACGCGGCTGGATGCCTTGGTTCACTGGTTCCCCACTCACATTCCGAATTAGAGGTCCCGGGTTCGAACCCGGCGACCTCCAATCCTTTTGTTTTTGGCTTTTCAGCCTTTAAAAAAATATAGAAAATTTCTATAAATTTATAAAAATTAATCTTGTAAACTTAAATTATTTTGAAGTCACTTAACCAATTTCTAAAAATTTATGTTCTTATAATACTTGTATACTTTTATAAAACAAACGATATAATTGGTTAAATTCTTATAAAAAAATAAATTTTAGTGTTGACTAACTTATTAAAACCATTATTAGTTCAAGAATTATATTTAAATTATTTCTTATAAGTTAAACTTAAAATATAGTTTTAATCTACTAAATAGTTGTTTGTTCAAATAATGTATATAAACTATTTTTTTATATAAAATAGACATTAAAAATTGTTATTGTTATTGGCTCACACTTTATTTATACTTTTACAAATAAAAAATATAAAAAGATATCTACACTTTATATTTTGTTTTGTCAACCATATTAAACGATTCAAGTTTATGACCTCATGACGAATTATTAAATCAATGTAATTCTTTTGTTAAATATATATATATCAAGGAATCCCAAATTTTCTCTTAAAACCCTAAATCATGTTTAAACGTTAATCTAAAACTTAAATCTTGTGAATATTTTTACTTAGGTTCGTTGTGAAGAACTACGTTGGAACGTTGCTTATTATATTTCTTATTAATCGTCATTTACATACATTTGATCAAGTGAGTATTCCATACCCCCCCTTCTTATTTTATTTTACACTTTAGGGTGAAACATGTTAATTTATACTTTGCACTTGTAAACTTATTTGAGACTTGTAAACTTTATGGCAATACATCATGTTAAGTTGTGGTTAGTTGAACTTATGTGGTTACCATGTTATGGCGTTATATGTATAATCATTAACTATTGCTAGCCCAGCGAGGTCATAGATCTATGGGTAAGACAAGCCTGTTTGGTTGATCCAAGTACACTTAGCTGATCGTATATACTTTTAACGTTTGAGACTTGTAAAACATTGTCAAGGTTTGATTGTTGCATTGTCCATAGCATCCCTAATCACTAAATTCACTAACTTATGACTTGAATTGCCATCTTTTGTATATACTTATGTATTAAAACTATGGAATGCTCACCAACATTATTGTTGACCTTTTATTTTTAACATGTTTCAGGTAATGCCCAAGTTTGATTATCTACACTTTGAAGCTTGCACACCTAGGAATGGACCTAGATTAATAAATAAGATAGAATGATATACTGCATTCTATGTTATGTTTATATTTCCTTTGAAACTATTGATTGTAATGTGACAATTTAAAACTTATGTTTAAACTTTATTTGGTTTTTTTTAAATAGCGTTATGTGGCTATGAACGATCTTAACTCTCACTCCTCGACGTTTCCGCCGTCAAGGTTGGGGTGTGACACATACAATTTACATACTTGGAATCAACGTGCTACTGTTTTATGGGTACTTATCTGATACATGCTTGAGTCTGCTTTGTGGTTCTTTCTTACAACCATTTAATTCTAGTGCGGGAACCGACGGATAGGTATTGGTAGTACTACTGGGTTGACACTCCCACCCTCGTGTTGGTATACTAGTTAGTACCAACAAAAGCCAGGAACGGGCCTTGGGTGAATATATTACGACAAGATTCTTTGTGTACGTCGTTAGGTTTGGTTGTAAAGCTCTTGTCATGTGATTTTGCTTACTTATAACTGTATGCACGGTATTCTGCAACAACTTTATTCAGCATCATTACTTATTTACTTTTAAACCTACGAGCTCACCAACAATTTTGTTGACCATTTTGAGCATATCTTTTCAGGTGGTCATGCTAGCTGAGGTTCTAGGTGTGCTGTCTTAGTGGAGACCCTAGGATGCATTTCCGGGCTAAACTTGTCATTTTGAAAACAATTGTTGTATCTGTTTCAAACAACATTACACTTTGTAACTTGTTCCCGGGTTGTGGGAATTGCATATAATGTTATTATCTATGTTTATCTTATATCATGTTTATGCTTATGGCTATGTTGTCGTGAATACTGACTAAACACGACACAAGTCCCCTTGTTGTCGGGTGTTGTAATGACACGCTTGTCATCATTATTATTATTGCATCTCTATCGCTTACCATGTGTTATGACGATTCCCGTCTCGTTACATCCCCTTGTTTCCGCTCTTAGCGGGGGTGTGACACTAAATAAGATGAAAAACCCTTGAAAATCACAAAACTACTGTGGCCAAATTAAAAAGAATGAAAAATGTACTGGTACACCGACCAAGTGTATTAATATAGAATAGTAGTCGATGAGTTCTAGATCAACTGGTTTAGAAGGAGACACTTTATGACTTTTCAATGTGAAAGTCATGGGTTGGAGTCTCACTAGGTGGTGGGTTTCCCTTGGAATGGTGGGCGAGCCGGGTCACCAGCGTTGTCTGTGTTCGCGGGCGTGGGTGACCTTTCGTCATTGGGTTTACCCGGGTAACCAGGTTTAAAAATTATTCGTTGGCCGTTCAGAAAAAATTAATATAGAATAGTAATACTACTCATATGAAAGTTATGAAGTCTAAGAATTTAAATTTCCTGAAGACTTAACATATTCGAGTTTTTATATTTCAAAAACTTATTAAATATTTGATATTGTAAATACATTTTTGTTTAAAAATAAAGTAAAAAAAGATTTCCTTTAAAATAAAAAATAAAAAATAAAAATAAAGTAAGAATAATTTGTGCAAGTGATCAAACCAGAAAGATAAAAGACGGCCAAATTTAAAGGAATAAATATGAGAATTTATGATAAACAATTTAATAAAATAAGCACAACTTCCAAGTTTTAAATGTGTGCATCTTACAATGACGCCACTAACCATTTAAGCTGGCCATTTTTAGTTGATAACATTATCGATAATATCCTATATATTTAAAGCAAAGTTGTGTGACATCTTTTTACGGACCATCAACTTTGTTTTGTAAAATATAGTAAATAGTTAGAGAAGTTTGATTAATTCATAAGAAGTTAACAAAAACAAAATAATTCTAATAGTGCTAAAACCTTAGGTTTATCAAAAATGAAAAAAATATCACAATAACCTAACACAACAAACCAAAATTAAACGACTAAAAAAGTTGTTTTAGCATAACCACGG
Organism: Flaveria trinervia; assembly: GCA_025506515.1. NCBI lineage: Eukaryota > Viridiplantae > Streptophyta > Magnoliopsida > Asterales > Asteraceae > Flaveria > Flaveria trinervia. Next base: position 103,714,831 of record CM046448.1, on the reverse strand, counting down.
AAATTATAAACTACTATTCTTAATATTAATTTTAATAATAGATACAAACAATATTACCCATGTTGACTGGAAGAAGAAAAAATTAAAAACCGTAATACCTCGAAACCAAAATAAAAATATGAATTAAAAAAATTAATTTGGCAAGACGAAACTCGTATTCTAACTAGGGCTGGCGGTGCAATTGCGGCCAAGAAACGAATAATTGGGTCCTATCAAAATAACATCAATCATTCGAATAAGGTTTTATATTTTTCGTTAAAAAAAACTCAAAATACTATTTATTTTTCATATTTTTTTAAATAAATTTTTTTCAACCGATTTTCGAACAGGTGATATTCCAGATAGACAAAACTCAAAACACCCGCAAAAGCTTCTACAGTTCTACGGTGTCATCATTATTCACATCTTCAGATCTAGGGTTTCTTCCACCTTCAATCCCCTTAGGGTTTCACTTCTCCACAATTCAATCATTCTAGGGTTTCAAAATCACAAATCATCCATCACCACACGATTCAACAAAGACTCACACATCGAAATCATCACCTACTCATCAGATCCTTTTCAATTTCGTCCCCTGAAATCAGTTTCTTACTTCAGGGGGTTTAGTACCAATTCACTTGATATATTACATATCAGGTGAATATGAAATCAGTGCAATCGTCTTCGTATAGAGATCGTACGCAGGAGCTTTTGAGCATAACTGAAAGGCTAAGGAAATCGGTATCATCGTCTAATGCGGTTGGTGGGATTAATAGTAGCGGAAGTGTTGGTGGTGGTGCTGGTGGTTCTACCAAGGGTGGTGGATCGCGATCGACTGTAGCTTTTCAATCGGAGTTCAACAAGAGGGCTTCTAAAATTGGGTATGGTATTCATCACACATCGCAGAAGCTAGCAAAGCTTGCTAAATGTGAGTTAATCTGTTTAAAATAATAAGAAAAGTGGATCTGTTATTAGTAATATACGATGATCTGCTTGTAATTATGGTTTAGCCTTACACTGTCACACTGACTATACTATTTACTTCATTAGGAAATGTAAATGACTAGAATACTAATGGGTTTTTAAGCTTACACATAATATGGTGCCTGAAAGTTTAAAGAAGTTGAGCTCCCCGTGTGCTTCAATGCTACAAGAAAAAACATTGTGACATTCAATTGCATGCCGGCCATAAGTTAGAATTGTGAGCCTTTTATAAGCTTATTTAGTTATTATAACCTGTAACTGAATCAGTATGGCTTTAGCTAATATGAAATATATCTGGAATTTTGGACAGTATGTTAGCCTGCCATGGGTTTAGGGTGTTTTTTTTCAAATGGTATCAGAAAAGTGGCCTGTAATAACCTAAAACTATGACCCTTTTAGTAGTAGGTTACAATTCTCATCGTGAGATATGAATGTTGATAGAGGTGAGATTGGCAATCTCCAAAAATTTTAAAACTAAACGTAATGTAAATATGCAAAATTAAAGATGTGTTGATGCAATTTTCTATTCTATTCCATATGCATTTGTAATAGAATAGAAAAAAGCAACTTGCAACGTGGGAATGGAAATGGCTACTACCACGTGGGACGAGAAATGGGCGAATGGAACCTAGATCTACTTTTAAATGCATGCATTGCAGTCCAAAGTAAACGTGTTTAATGGGATCGTATGATCGTATCACTACTCCCGTCTTTAAAAATGTCCTTGACCTCAAGGATGAAATGATGTCCCCAAGGTGGTCGCCACTTGAATCGAATAACAACATTTGGCTCAGTCTAAAGACGGCGCCACCAGTGTTGGTTTGTGGTGCTTTTGAAATGCAACAACTTTTCAGAAGTATGTATACTTTGAGTAAGGAAATGCTTTATTGGGATTGAAGTGGTTGCATCTAACAACTCTATAATGACCCAACCAACGGGTGTAAATGGGCGGGGGAATATTGGTGTTGGAGGTGCGGGTGGAAATTGCTTCCAGTGTCCAACAACTTTGAAACTTAACTGTGGATAGAACACCACCTTTGGGATTCACATAAGGGTATGTTAGGGTAATGGTCCGCATAACATGTCAAAGGAGTAACTAAAGGAGGTGTTTGTGGTACGGTTGTTAGTGGTGGGGTATGGGTTTTAGGACTGTCACGGGTTTGTTTTGGCGGTGGTGTCGGAGTCGGTGGTGGTGGAACAAGTTTTAGGGATGATGTAGTATTGGTGGTGGGGTAGAACTTAGAGGGCACAAGAGTTGGAGGTGATGGTGGCGTTGGGATGTCGATCATAGCGGCGGTGTTACGGATCGGTATTTAGAGAGGGAACATCGTTGAGCTTCAACCTTGGCTCTGAAAGCGGGTTTTTGATTGGTGGAGAGGGAGGCAATTTGATGGTGGAAGTTGGTGATGACGAGGGTTGCATTGGTGGCGAGAGGGTTGCGTTGGTGGTGACAAAGCTCATTAGTTGTTGCGACCCGACTAACTTTCATCCATTGTCAATATGTTTGTGTGGGAAGGAGAAGACAAGAATGAAAGCACCATTTGATAGAGCCGGGTTCAATATCGGCAATCTCCAAAAAATTAAGAACTAAACGGAAAGTAAATATGCAAAATTAAAGACAAGTTGCTGCAATTTTCTGTTCTATTACAAATGCCAAAGAGATTACACGATTTAAACAAACAAAAACAACTTGCAACGTGGGAATGGAAATGGCTACTGCTACGTGAGATGAGAAATGGGCGAATGGAAGCTGATCTACTCCTAAATGCATGCATGGTAGTTCAAAGTAAACGTGGGTCATGGGATCATATCAATTGTTTTTGAGTGTGTTTGTTTGTTTGGACTTTGGGCGTTACATATGATTTATGGAAGGACATCTGTTATGGAAAGCAAGCTCGTGGGTATGCATTTTGTGAGGTAATAGGCTTTACAAGCGCTTTATATTTTGTGCTATGACACATTTTGCTTGCGCTGTATGCATAGAAATTTATGCATTTTCATAAATAGTTGATGAGACACATGTCATGAATTAATACCTTGTTCATGCTAAAACCAAATTCAAGCAACAAAGAAGTAACAGTTGGTCAAACATATTTCGAGAGCTGTGAACAAATGAATTTCCCTTATGTTAGTAATCTGAAATATCGTTTTCATTTAGCCTCTAATAACAAACAATTTAGGCTTACATGCATTTGCTCTTATTTATATTATCTTTTACTCATTTATGTAGGGTACTTTAGAAGGTAAGTTAGTAGTTGTTTGCTATTTGTATAGCTAATCTGTACGGTATGGTAGGGGTGAGCAAAAAGCCAAAATAACCGAACCGTAACCAAAATAACAGATGCAACCGAACCGATAAAACTGAAACCGCTAGAAAACCGATGGTTTGGTTTGATGATTTTTTAAAAACCGGTTTTTTCGGTTCGGTTTTGGTTTTGCTTGTAACAAAAACCAAAAAAAAACCGAACCGAACCGATATAATCAAACTTGTAAATTTAGAGGTGTAATTATATACTTATAAAATTATTAGTCTATTAGTTACTTGTTTAACTTATCTTATCTAAAATAGGTTAAATATTTAGGCTTCAAGAATAATATTTAATTTTTTTAATTTGAATTGATAGATTAAAATGTTTTATTGAATATATTGTTCTTATATTTTATGTATTGCATTTAAGTTTAATGTCAACTAAATTATAAAAATATATAGATTATATTTAGAGATCAACAAAATAATGTAAGGCCAAAGTTTTTGACTTAAATTCATTACCTTAAAACAATTTTTTTCTAAACCTTAGAAGCACAAATGGTAAAACCGAAAAAAACCAAAAACCGAACCGAAATCGAAGTTAAAACCGAAAACCAAAAACCGAAACCGAACGGTTTTAAAAACCTAGAAACCGAAATATCGGTTTTTGGTTTCGGTTTTAGGCCAAAACCGAACCAAACCGACCATGCACACCCCTACGGTATGGTGTCACTTATCATGTTTATTATATAATATGATTTCACTTGATCAGTAAAGTTTTAAGTCTAATTTGTGATGCTGTTACTTACACATGCCAGCTTTGATTGTTTTTTATCTATTAAAACAAGAAACAGTAATTGTTAAAACTTCCTATAGGGTGATTAGTGTCAGGTCTACATCCGGTTGTAGAATTGCATCATATCTTGTTGCTTTTATTCCGTGTAGTTAACAAAGAACGATTTATCATTTGTCACTTATTTTGGACCAAGCCTGTATCTATACAAACTTATTTATGCAGATAACACATTAACACTTCATAAAGTTAAATAAACATGCTGTATAGTGTATTGAATTTTTAGCTTTGAGAACTATAGTATCTACTGACATTATTACACTCCTGTTCTTCCAGTGGCAAAGAGAACATCTGTTTTTGATGATCCAACTGCGGAGATTCAAGAACTAACAGCTGTCATCAAGCAGGACATTACTGCCCTTAATTCAGCTGTAGTGGATTTGCAGCTTGTTTGCAATTCCCAAATGAAAGTGAAAATGTTTCAAGTGACACAACCACCCATTCAACAACGGTTGTTGACAATCTGAAGAACCGTTTAATGAGCACCACTAAGGAGTTTAAGGATGTTCTTACCATGCGGACAGAGGTATGCAGTCACTAAAATTATGTCTAGAAAAGTCGAATATATTAAAGGGATTATGTATACTTGTAAAATACTATTATACTCTTCAATTCAATTCTAAGTTACAACCTAAAGAGAACTCAATTAAGTTATGGGATTTTGCAAAATTTAAAATCTTAAAGATTTTTTTTAGCTCGAAAGTTGAAATTGATACAATATGAATGATTGGATTCTGATGACACAAATCCAAAATATTATACCCTTGGTTTTAATTATAGATTACAGAATTACCTATTGAAAAGTTATACTTATATATAGAGTGGAGCGTTTTATCAAATATTGAAATTTAAATAATATATAATTTATAATTTGGAATTCTAAATTTATGCATTGTGGAATCGTAAGTCCAAAATACGCAACTTCACAGGCAACAGCTACACGCTGGAGCCAGCACCCTCTCTTCTGTTTTTGTTTTCAAGTTCCCTCTAGAACTTTTCACTCAAGTTTACATGTTAATGCTCTGGCCACAACACAAATTTAATGTAAAGAACCAGTTCTGTAATTGTCATTTCATATGGAATTTTGTGTAGATGAAATGAAATGAGGGTTTTATACCTGGGTGACTTGTTTGTAATATTTGCAATGGTTTGGTGCTCTTTATAAATTATCCCCTATTTTAACCACTATATGAGGTGTTTATACTCATCTGTCAAACTTTTTGGTCTTTTGCTGCAGAACTTGAAGGTTCATGAAAATAGAAGGCAGTTATTTTCTGCAACTACTTCTAAAGAAACCTCCAATCCATTTGTCCGTCAGCGTCCTTTGGCTAATAGGTCAACTGCCAGCTCATCAAATTCTCCTCCTCCATGGGCTAATGAATCTTCAAGTTCGTCTCCATTGTTCCAAAGGTAAAATTTAATATGACTTTTTATATGTTTTGTGTTTAATTTGGAATGCCATAGAATACTTAGGATCATTTCATTGGGATGGATTCGAATAGGTTTCATTACAAAAAGCGCTCTTGTTAATATATATAACAAATTTTTTTTAATGTGGCAAGAATGCAAAATGCACAGGTCGGGCTGTTGGGTAACGGGTCAATATGGGTCGAAAACAACTTGTCATGTTAATTTCCAACCCTTTTTTCCTATTCTTTTAACGATAATAGATGTATTGAATATGATTACCAAAAAACATGCTAAAATAATAAATTTTGCATATCATACCAATGTACTTTCACTTTGTATTGTTGTTATCATTGATTCATTGTACTTGTTTTTGTACATGCGGGTTATTAAAAGATGGTCTTTTGTCCTGATTGTGTCATTATGTTGACTTTTTGTACAGTTTGGGTCATTATGTGAACTTGTTGAAATTTTCTCTGGTTGGCTCATCATTAGCTCACCCTAGAATGACCCGAACAGGACAAAAAGATGTTTTAAATAACTCAAATGTACATAGAAACAATACAACTACTAAAACGGGACGAAGGTGGAAAGTAAGTGTGTATTTATGCCAAAAAAAACCTGTTTTATTAAAGCTAATTAAAAGGTTGTAAGCATCTCATTACATTTTAGGCGACTTTCAACCTGTTTGACTTGTTCCATATTTAACAAGGCTTTTTTTATTTCACTATTTGGCTCGTTGGAGATAAAACATGACTCAAACCAACCCATTTCAAGCAAATGGATCAAAATTGCAAGTTCAGCAGAAAATTAATCTGCTCCTTTTCTTTAAAATCTAGCTGGTTTGATTACTTAAAGTGACTACTTAGTACATGAAAGCCTCACTAAGAATATTACAAGTCGAAAATATAAAACAAAAATCATCTAGACGATATTAAATATCCTACATTTGGCTTTAACCTCCCTTGACTGTTGTTTTTTTACCTTTTCAGGAAGCAAGCTGACACTGAATCTCAACCATTGATTCAACAACAAAACCAGCAACAACAGATGGTTCCATTACAAGATAGTTACATGCAGAGCAGAGCAGAGGCTCTTCATAATGTCGAGTCAACTATTCATGAATTAGGGAGCATTTTCACACAGTTGGCAACCATGGTTTCTCAACAAGGAGAGCTTGCAATCAGGTGAGTATGATATATACGCCTACTTTTAGTATAATCATTTATCTATATATTTGTTGATTACATGATAATGTTATGCCCATAACAAAAATAGGTGAAATGACAACCATCTTGGGCCCATAGCCTCCCTGAATATTCTTCTTAAGTTTAACATTCCCCTTTGTGAGCCCCTTTGTGATCACAAACTCTTTTGACCAAATTAGAAATCGGTCTACGTTATTTCATTTAACCCATTGCAATCCTCTAGAATTAAAATTCATTCTTTTGATTTTCTTTGTCTACAATTAGGCTAGTCTTATACATGCAATAAGTGTGTTAGTTCTTTTTAGTTCTATGATATACACATGATAATAAAAAAGGTGAAAAGAGAAGAGGTTGGTACTTAGTACCTTTTAAATTGAGTTAATTGCAGAATATGATAACCAACTTTGTTCCAATTTGAAATTGGACAAATTTGCACGAAATAAAACGAACACTTTTCTGGATTTTAGCATCCAACATTAAATTTGGGGCAAAATAGTAATCACGTTACACTTTACTACTGATTTTACAAACCAATCTCGTTGTACTGGTTTTATCGTTAAAATGATGATGTAGCTCTGTTTGATTGATTCCATGCTATGGCTACCGCAGTAGAATATTAGATGTCACATATGCAAAAAAATGTTTATGTGATCAAAATACAGAAGGAAAAAATATTTTAAGTTTAAATTATGCTGTTTTGAATTAATGTTATGAGTTAATTTCAATTTGCTCCTTGGGGTTTGACAAACGTAATTATTTTTCTTTAAAAGTTTAAAAACATCAATTTCATTTCAAAAGTTTTATCATTTGTTTCAGTTTCACTCTAAGGGGCTGTTTGGCAACTTTTGAATGATTAAGTGCTGAACCATTAAGAGGTCTGAACCATTAAGAGGTTTAAACTATTAAGAGCTAGTATATCGCTTAACAATTCAAATGCAAATGTTTGACCAATTAAGATAAAAGGTCTTAACCGTTCAGCATTAGATCTCATAATCATTCAACATTAAATCTTTTAACCATTCAACATTAGTATAGTGCTTAATCATTCAGCATTAGTATAGTGCTTAACCATTCAAAGGCAAATGTCTGAACCATTTAGACATTTGCCGCGATACAAACAGATTGAATCATTAAGTGATGAATCATTCAGACATTTGAACCATTAAGAGGCTCATTAAGAGGCTCATTAAGAGGCTCATTAAGAGGCTCATTAAGAGGCTCATTAAGAGGCTGCCAAACAGCCCCTAAAAGTTTAATTATTTTGGATTCAAGTTGAAACAACTAATAAACATTTGGAATGAAATCAAACAATTCATGAAACTTTTGGAGATAAATTGATGTTTTTAATATTTTGAAGGAAAATATGTATTTTTATCAAACCTTAAGGAGCAAAATTGATTCTAACTCTAATTTTAAAGTAGTTATTGCATCAGATGCCACAATGCATATCATATGCACTAAAATGACAAATAGTATGTCATGCTAACGATTTTTGCAATAAAAGAATAAAAACGTACCTATTTTAACAGATCATGTGTTTCTACAATTGGTAATAATTTTTCTTTGTTTCTTAATCGGTTATAGCATGGAATTTGATTTATGTTCTGCGCCTATATAAAATATAACCCAATTTTTAGAGTTAATCTCGATTTTCGTCCATGGGTATTGTAAATTGTCTCCACCTGAGTACCAATGTTTATTTTGTCTCTATTATTGGCCTGAGTTTTGCGAATCGTTTCAATTTTCGTCTTTTTAACTAACGGTGTTAACATTTTCCGTTTGATTTTTAAAAAAACCAAACTACCCCTAAGGGCTATAAAAATATTAACATCTCACTTTTCAATTCCTTCTCCACCGCACCACACACCATCGCCGTCACACACCACATACCACCAGTCTACCACCACCACACATCGCCGTCACACACCATCGTCGTCAAACTACACCGCACCACACACCATCGGCACTACTCACCACCACGACCACACACCACCGCCGACATGCACCACCACACCACACACCACCACCACCACACCACACACCACCACCACCACATACCACTGCCACCACACACCACCACCACCACATACCACTGCCACCACACACACCACCACCACATACCACTGCCACCACACACCACTGCCAGCGCATATCACCACCTCTGTCTGCAACTAAAACAATCACAAAAACCTAGATCTGTATGGTTTGAGTAAGAAGAAGATGATGAAGATCTGAAGATCTGCCAAGCCACTTATCAGTCTGTTTCGCAAATCGCATAATCGTCGCGTTTAACGCTCTGATCTCGACCTCAATTCGCTTCTCGTTCACGAAACACTCCTCCACACCTCCATTAACAACCACCACCAACAGCAGATGCGACACACGAGAAGCGCTTTTGATCGCCTCCTCCTTCGATTTCTCTGCAAAATTGAACAATCAAGCAACTAACAACCGAATTCCCCAAAACAATAAACTTCAACAGAAGAAATGTTAGGGATTCTGTATCTCTATCTACCTGTGTGTTCACGGAGGCGTATGGTGGTGTATTGGTGATTGTTGAGTAGCCGGATGAGAGAAGATTCTAGACTTCCTGCTTGAACGTCTGGCCGATTACTCTCTGATATTTATGTTAGTGGAGAGAAGATCTGAATATGTGGTGGTCGTGATGTGTGGTGGTGGTAGTGTGAGGCGTGGTGGTGTGTGGCGAGGTGGTGTGAGGCGAGATGGTGTGAGGCGAGGTGGTGTGTGTTGGTGGTGGTGGTGGTGTGTTAGCGGTGGTGTGTGGTGCTGTGGAGAAAGAATAAAGGTGGTGTGTGGTGCTGTGGAGAAAGAATAAAGGTGGAGAGTGTAAGAGGAAGTGAAAGGTGAGGTGGTTATATTCTTTTACAGCTCTAAGGGGTATTTTGGTCATTTTAACGCTCACTTAACAAAAAAATGTTAATATCATTAGTCAAAAGGACGAAAATAGAAATAATTTGCAAAACTCAGGCTAATAATGGAGACAAAATAAACGTTGATACTCAAGTGGAGACATTTTACAAAACCCAGGGATGAAAACTGAGATTAACTCTTTTTTTTAATTAAGTAGTGATTTGAAATTATCATACTCTGCTAAATGTTATTAGTTTATGGTCTCTTTTGATTGTGTTTGGGATTGGTTGTTAAACAGCTCATCTGCGTATTGCTTTCAAACAACTTATTTCACTCACGAACATTAGATAAGCGGTTTGTACAATCAATTCCAAACGCCCTCAAAACAACTTATTGCAATATCAAAACATCATAAGCAGATAAACAATTTTATTAAGTAACCCCAAACACCCACTTATCTCAACTTTTTCAACAGGATTGACGAAAACATGGAAGATACTTTAGCAAATGTAGAAGGTGCACAAGGACAACTTATGAGGTACCTCAACAGTATATCGTCTAACCGATGGTTAATGATCAAAATATTCTTTGTATTGATCGTCTTCCTCATGATTTTTCTCTTTTTCGTTGCATAAAGATGTTTATGCGTATTTTATGTCGGAAAATGTATAATGCGAAAATACGAGCCTTTTCTTATAAGATTTGTTCTTTCGAGCTCCGTATCGTACATACACACCAATGTTTTAAAACTGGGCCCATCACATAAAGATATTGTATGCGTGTTCATTCTCGGCTAAAGAAATCGGTTTTTACAATTTGCGGGTTTTTTCATTCTCTTTTGTGTTTGTTTGTGGTTAAACTTATGGTAATGTATCATTTCTATTGAGTTTTTACAATGTTTCAGGGACATATAGCCGACGTGGAGCGGGTCAAAATATGTTGGGTCAAGTCATTAATTTTATTAAAGAAACTTCTAAAGTTAAACCTCTAGAGAAATATTCAAATAAAAAGACTTTTAAAACTAAAAAATTATAAAAAGTAATCTCAATCATCAATCTACTTAATCAATGGATGAGATTAATTTGCAGGGAAAAGTTTATTAGAATGGCATTTTAGTAATAATTATCTTTGTTGATTTTTTTGCAAGTTCACTCATTTTTTTAAATGTTTAAAACTTTTATATGCGATATATTTTTTTAATAAAAAATACACCATAAAAATAATCTTTTTTTAATCTTTAGTACATGTCTCGTCAAGCTCATTGTGTATTTTTGTTTAATTATTTTGTTTCTTTTAATATTATTGTGTTTTTCTAAAATGATAAAATATAATGTTTAAATAATATTATTATGTATCTTTGATATGTAAGACATAATAATAAAGTGACACCTAATTAAATCTAATACATTATAAACAATAACAAATTAACATAGCATTGTGTTATTTTTATCATTGTGTTATCTTTAACATTATAGTTTTTAAAAAATATATTAGTAAAATAATGTCATTGTGTACTTTTAATTATAAACACAATAATTATTAACAAGTTTATATAATTATAAAAAACAATGACAAAATAACACGTGTTATTTTTAACACCATGAGTTTTAAGCGAAAGTATATCATTATATATTTCTAATTATAATTCACAATGTAGATAATAAGTTTATATATAATCTATGAAAACAATGATAAAAATAACATAAATGATCTTAAACGTAAAACACAATGATGGATACATATAACAATTGATTTAACATATATGATATAATGAACTGATATTTGATATAATAAACATATAAGACATAATAACTGATATATTTGACACATTGATTAAAATATCACCTTCTTTAAAAAATAGAAGAACACGTGTGAAACTCACAATTTTTTAGATTACACAACCTTTTTTAGTATAACTCTAACCAAATAAATAATGTTGGGACCAAAATATTTTATTAATTTAATATAATTATATCGATGAATTAATAAACAATTAATTTAAAGAGTTGGTTTATATTCATAAACAACTCTCAAATGCATTGACTTTTAAAATTCACATGTCCTTTCATTTTATCTTCAAATTTTCCATGCATATTCACATATTAATGAATTTGTCAAGTTCAATGCACATAGATCTAGATTTTCATTTATATTCTGTAAAGAATTCTGTAATTTTTGAATATATTAGTAATTATTAATTTATATTTTCACTTAAACTAGTATATTTACATTGGGATTTAAAAATATTTTTATCTTATTATTTTATCGATTGAGGTCCAAATTTATACCGGTTTTCATGTTGGGACTGGATAAATTATTAATTTAATCAAGGTTATCAATTTTTTAAGTATTAAATTATAAAAGTTCTATTATATTTGGTTAGTATATCAAATATTAGTTATAGATCTATTATCAGATGATTTATCTCTTTTAATTAAAATAAACTACAAGGATATAAATATATAAAATAATCCTAGAAGGCTATATAATATTATGATTTAACTTTATTAAATCAATAATGTGTGGTTTTCTTTTGAATGGATAAATCGCACATCGCGACCGAACATTTATAAATATCTCGTGTCTCTTTTATTGTTTATTGTTTTCTATTGTGGGTTCGTGCTATTCGTGATCCTAACACCTTCTATGTTGATATGGGACTCCACCGAGGGTTGATGTTATGTTAATAATTTTTTTATATTTTGATGAGTGTGTTTTTTATATTATATGAATGGTTGTGAGTGTGAGAGAAAAACTATTACTGTTTATCTGTATATTTAATAAGATATTGTTTACCTTTTATAATTTTTTAATATTTTTTTAAACGTGGTTGTGAGTGAAAAAGAGATAAGATGATAATAATAAAAATATATTATTTAACTGAAAAAAAGATTTCAATTTTTTTAATGTAATTATACGAATACAAATAAGGATAATAAAATCATTGTGAATGCCTTTATATCTAAATCTATATATTCTCTTATATATATGAAATTTAAACCTTCAACGTTTTAAAAGAATAACACATTTTCAAACATCTTCGGATACAAATATTATAGGTTCTTTGGTTGATAATTGTTTAGTTAACTACTTAACTTAGTTTACTTGTCCCTATGGGACATTTATATGGTAAGATTTATTTTAATCCAGTATGTAAAGGGTTGGTTGATACTTGTTTAGTTAACTAAGTTTACTTGTGCTTATGGGACATTTTTATTGTAAGATTGTTTTTAATCCAATATGTAAAGGGTTTAAATGCAAGAGCTTTTTTATATCTAATATGAAAACTCAAATTAGAGTTTTCTCTGTAGTTTGAAAATTTATTTATTAAAATTGTGTACTTTGAAAAATATTTACCAAAATGGTGTAGTTTTAAAAACTTTATTGTTTCTCACTCCTAATTTAATTGGCTACCTAATTATCTTGTAAAGTTTTTTTTTATTCTTTCAAGGATGATATCTTTAAATTTTTAGATATATTTTAAAATATAACATTTTTAAAAGTTTTTAAGATTTCTTTTAGTTTTCAAGAATTTTTTTATTTTACTTTATTTAAAATATATATATAAAAATAACTTTACAAAATGTTTGGTTATTATATATAGTCTACTACTAATAAGTCAGTTGCTACAATAACCATATACTTATAACATACAACCATGACAAACTTGATGTTACGTTGAATTTTATTTATTTTTTTGGTTTTATTTATAGTCGGTTTGGAATGGTTAAAGAAATATATCATTTGGTAGTGGTTGTTACGATTGTTTATGTGGGTGTGGACCTGTCTTTGACTCGTATGCCAGTGTTCTTTCTGGGATTTTTGCTATATTGTTTTATAAAAGAACAATAAACTTTCTTGGTAGTTTAGCATCTTATTTACTTTTGGCTTAACTTGTTATATTAGTTAGCATTCATCTAAATTCTCCCATAAATGTTATTATATGAAGTTATTTGATATAAATACATTACAATACATAAAACAAAAAATAAATAGAAGACAACGTAACATCAAATGTTACATGACTCTATGCTATAAATATATAGTTATTGTAGCAACCAATTTATTATTATTAGACTATGTATAATAACTAAACATTTTATAATATATTTTTTAAATAAAGTAAAAGAAAAATTCTTGAAAACTACGAAAATTCGTAAAAACTAAAAAAATGTTCTATTTAAAATATATATCTAAAAATTTAAAGATATCATCTCTAAAAGAATAAAAATTTAAAAGATATTAGATAGCCAATAAAAAAATAAAATTTTAAGTAGCCAACTAAATTAGGAGTGAGAAACAATAAAGTTTTTAAAACTATACTATTTTGATAAATATTTTTAAAATACATCATTTTGGTAAATAAGTTTTCAAACTACACTAGTATAAATAACCAAAACTAGTACTTTTTGACATATAAATATATTAAAATATATATTATGTACTAATCACATGCTTTCATACTGCAAGTTGGAGCAGTCAATAAATAGATACTTGTAATTCATTTTGATCGATAAAAACAAACTACTTCCTCTTTGTATTTCATTTAACTATATGACATTCAAATTGACTAGCAAACACACATGATAAGTAATGATTTAGACAAGAAAATTCTCTTACATTTTATGAAACACTACTCGCTTGATTTCGAAATATGGATTATGAAATATGATATATGGTGTTATGGGACATGGGTATTGTTTTGGAAATTCATGGTGGTATCTTAGTTGTTTTGCCCTCTTCACTTCACTTTGTTGTTGATGCTTGAGGACGGTGGAGAAATGTTTATTACTAAAGGGCATTCACATTTAGATGAAGTTTAAACATTTGATTGCAATGTCATACATATGAGACATATCTTTAATGTAATTAATTTGAATTCCAACTTTAAATTCTTTTTGAAAAGCAAATTTATTAACCAGCAACCTCACGAGCAAAAAGCTAGAAGAGAATGAATACAACAATATAAGATGCAACAAGCTCAATAGCATATAAAAAGAAACCGATTAAACTAAAATATCATGTAACATTCTAGATATCTAAATTAACAACCCCACCCCCATTGAAATAAACTTGCTAGCAATCATGAACTTAAGGCGTTCAATAACCAAGCTTTGATATCATTATTTTAATTAAGTTTGGATGATACAAAATATATATAAAACTCTAGTAAAACAAGTAACAAGATATTATTTAGGTAAGTGATCAAGTATAATACAATTATAGTTTTCTTTTAACGAGTTACATGATAACTATTTCATCAGGTAATATCTATACAATTACTCAATAATATATAATACTCGTTTACCTTTTCCAAACCAAATTTGTTTGTAACAAATTATATTTGACATATCTTTAAGTTAGAAATTCAATTCGTTAAAAATTTAAAATTGCTATAAATATACTTAAGTCTTAAATATTTCAATCATCTATTAAGACAAGTTTAACATCCGATTTCAACTAATTACAACACCAACACGTAATTTTCCACCATTTAATAACATATAAAATCTAGTACTTAATAAGTAATGATGGCTTAGGTCGGTAGGAGTTGCCCTGGTTTAAGGAGTGGGTAAAAACACAAAAGACATGTGGAGAGTGGTGGTTGGCGTCGAAGGTGATGATGATGTCGAAGCAACGGTGAGACCCAACGAATATTCACCGGATCAGAAACGATATACCCGAAAACTGGACCAGAAAAAATTAAAAAACACCTCCAATTCACGTTTTCTCTAATTATCATTTCGTGTGATCTGAGAATAACAAACTAATCTTAAACACATAACATGTAATCATGTAAAATCTATGTACAATAAAGAAAAAAAGTATGGAAGTACAAAAGAATATCATAACAAAATCACACGTTCTATGATCGTAACATATAATAATATCTTATATCTTAAATCTTAGTATTAATCTGAAGATAAATCACACATGGCTTGATCTCAACCATCATCTCAAACCAACGGTCAAGATCTACAGACACCATAAAACTGAAACCGTAGTGAACACACATAAAACACCTCAATTTCACTAGCAGCAGCTCATCGTCAACCGAACCCTAATTTTCATCAACACATTATCTTCACATTTCTGCACAAATTCATCATCATCAGTTACAATCAATCTATCACACAAGTAATTTCCATTCGGTTTCGAAAGGTACAACCGACAATCGATCTTGTTTACTCCAGATTATCGTTGTTGTTAGCGTTAATCGAATCGTAATCCTTGTTTTTCGATTCGATTTTGTTAGTTTTGTTGTTTCGTGGTTTGAGGATCTTAATCTGGTTAGTTTCTTTAAGCGAAACGTTATCGTTAGGTGTTAATCTTATCCACAATTTTGAGGATTAGTGTTTGTTGTCCGATTTCGGTTTTGATTCATTCGTTTTGTTACTGGAACTGAATAAAGCGTTGAAACTATACTACAGGTTCAGTTTTGTGTGTGTATAACAGTATAAGTATACATACATTGATACATACGTATATTAGTGTATCTGTTTTGAAACTAAAGCTGTAAGTTTTCGGGAACTTGAAGTTTCGATTTGTTTTGAGTAAAATTTTGAGTGTAAAAGCGTATTCGAGTGCTTTTTGGGTAAAAATGGCTGGAGGTGGAAGTAGGAAGGATGATTCGATAGCGATTAGCCAGACGAATGTTTTTGCTGCTCTTGGGAGCTTGAAGAAGAAGAAGAAGTCTGATAAGGATCAAGGTTCTTCGAGAAAGGGGAAAAAGGGACAAGATAAGGAGGGTGAAAGGGAAAAGGAGCAGGTTTTTTGGGCTCCTACGCCGTTAACGGTGAAGTCATGGGCAGATGTGGATGATGAGGATGATGACGATTACTATGCAACCACAGCTCCGCCACCTGTTTGGGCTGCGGGAGGTGGTGGTCAGGAAGATCATGGGAAAGGAAATGAGACTCCGGTTGAGGTAGTTACTTGTTTTTAACTGTATTTGCTTCTAAAGTTTTCTATATAGTTTACTTTTATTGTTGGGGATAGCTTATTTTAACTACTTATGCCGGAGATTCGGAGAATCAGCTTATTGTAAACATCTATTTTACAAATCCTGTATATACGAATGCTGTAATAGTAATGAGATTGTTAATTTCAACTTGTGTATTAAAATGGCTTATATCACCCTAAAGATAAGCAGATAAGCATAATCCTTTTCTTCATTTTAACACTTGAAAGTGATCATTTCTATTAAAAAAACGCAATAAGCAGATTAACTGTTTGTGTAAGCAATCCCAAACAACCCTCAAATAAGTAAATGATTGTTTGGTTGCTATTATCCTTCACGTTTATGGATTATGTGATTACGTCATTGCAGTAAGATGCTATTAATGGTTCGTTACATGTGGCTCATGTTTGATGAATATGATTGGAATTAAGGGTGTGCATGATTAGGCCGACACATAATAAATACGTCAAAGAGACCAAATTGGTTGGTTTGAAGTTTCCCTCCTTTGGGTAAATGGTTTGATGTATATGTGTGTTTATTTTATTTGTAAAAGTGTACCACAAAACCTCAATAGTTCAACCCAAGCAGGCTTGGTAGCGGACTGCAAGAGGCTCCAAATTTGACCCGTTTGGTATGCAATATTGTCGAACTGATCTCGATGGTGTGACTGATGGCCTAAACCACAGCCAAAGTTGTGTATATATCTAATTGCAACATGATGAATGATTTGTGTTTTTCTATTGAAAGTTGATTTATAAACGCATTTTATTATGTTAATATGTGTCGTACTTGTCAAGTACATCATTGTCTAGCTAAAAGGTATTTATCAAGGTTTGTTAAAATTTGTTGGCTTAATGGCTCATTATTTCCAAATGAAGGCTTGTAATTTTTTATTTGTTTTCTATAGCAGTCTTTACATCTTAATGATCTTTAAGTTGAATGTGCTCTATTGTTTTGTATTGGCTGTTTAGCATACAGAATCAACTAAGTGAACAATCTTATTCTGCTTTGCGTGTTTAGTAGCTCTCTATGATTAGTTGAACCTAAAGTTGGAAAGTGGGAATTAAAGCACCATGCCACCATAGATTTATCATTATTGAAAATAACTTTTTATATGGGTCATCTTAATATGTGGATCCTTGCTTGGACGTATATGTTCATTGTCGTGCACTTGTTGACATTAGGAAATCTTTTATACTCATGTGAGTGATAACATGAGACAAGTTTTCATGATTCAAACACTACTCTTTTGGTACGCAGAAACTGGAGACCCTAGGATAATTATTAAAAACCTTGCTCACTTTTGTGTAAGTTAGTTAGGTGGCTCAACCTTTATGTGGGGCTATCGTTTTGGTAGTTACATAGTTTTTTGAGGCCTTTCAGTCTTATCATGATGGTATTTATTTATCGTAAGTTTATATGGTATCTATGAAATTATTGATCGAAGTTATTTGGACTACTGTATTTCATTGTATTTGCACATTATGCCGCATCACACATTTCACTTTTTCATGAAAATTTCCCTTTAAGTAGGCTACGCTACATGCATATAAGGTATGTGTTTTCTCATTTAATTAGTGTTTGATTGCCTTTATTTGAGTGTGTGCAAAATGAAGTTGCACTTGACATGGTACGGAAAGAATGTATGTTATGCAACTTAATTGACTCATTTTCTCAGCGTGAGTTACTAGCATTAACATGATTCCAGTTTGATAAATATACCATTTATGGTTATTTTATTAATATCTTCTTGGACTGCAAGAAAGCCAAACCAAACCTTCATGATGCAAAATAAGTGTTTGTGATCACATTTTATTGAGGAAGAAGTGCTGATGTGTCAAGTGGTCAACTCTATTCAACACTTTCTAACACGGCTTAAACTTTTTCCGGATTTTGACCTGTTATACACTTACACCGGAGCATCCTATGGGTGGTCATCCTCAAATATAACTCACAGTTTATATGATTCCAAATCAATTATGATTCTGGCTCTGAGAAATTTATTTCTGACAATGCATAGTGTTTTCTCAGCTTTGTAAAAGGTTGGGGAGTGAAGTCTTTGGTTGATCTTTTTTCTAAATTTTTTCTCAGGAGAGTGAAAGTGAAGATGAAGGTCTGGATGAATTTGATGATGATAATGATGAAGAAAATGATCATGAACCAGAACCACCAGCAGAAAAGGAGCCCATTGTCGAAAAGCCAGTTGAAGTTTTGCCACCCAAAGAAGCCGATAGGCAACTTTCGAAAAAGGAACTTAAGAAAAAGGAGCTGGCAGAACTTGAAGCAGTGCTTGCTGAATTGGGTTTAAATGACAATAATACCCAAGAAGATACCCGCGGTAAGCTAGTGCTATATCTCCCATACAAAAATTCAAGCAATTATTACACAGTGGGGACCCTTTTCAGTGATTTACTATATAAGTAGGGTTTTTTGGCTCTTTATTACAACCAACAATCTTTCTTATGGACATGCCTAGAAGGAACATTACAGTTTGTTAGAGGGGTCTATTTAGACCCATTAACTTATGGATGGGTTGATTTTGGTTGTAATTTATGTCACGTTGGTCAAAGATAACAGGTCTTGTGGTCGAAAGGGTTGAAAGTCGCCCAAAATCTCTTCTTAATGCATACAACCTCCTAAACTACCTAACCTACCAAACCAAAATGTTTTGGAAAAAAAAGTGGCTGGTTTGTTTAGAAAATTGTCAAACTGCAGATACCGGTTTGGCTGGTTAAGAAATTGCAAAATTTAAAGAACTAGTGTTTTTGGCACTTGTCCAAAATGGTTCATTCTCTTTTTGCACTCTAGCAAATGCAATTTTCGTTTGCTACATAGAAGGAACACCGTTTGTTCTTTTGACAACGATTGGACTAGAATATAAAGAAATAATAAGCTTTCTTTTATTGTTTTCTTTCACTTTATTGTATTTTTTATTTTTAATTTTGGTATATCCACTTTTACTATGTGCTGCAGCAGAGAAAGTCGAGAATCAAAATGGAGATCAGGAGAAGAAAGACAAAAATGTGGCAGCAGGCGAGAGCAAAAGTGCTAAAAAGAAAAAGAAGAAAGATAAATCTTCTAAAGAAACCAAAGAACAACAAGAACTCACAAATGAACCCGAGTCTGGAAATGCTGAAGCGACTGGACCCGAAAAAGCCGAAGAATCATCTGGAATTGACGTCAAAGAGAAAATAAAGAAAGTAGCTTCCATGAAAAAGAAAAAATCCAGCAAGGAAATGGATGCTGCTGCCCGGGCTGCCGCCAGTGAGGCGGCAGCAAGGAGTGCAAGGCTTGCTGCAGCTAAAAAGAAGGAGAAGAACCACTACAACCAGCAGCCTGTTCGGTAAGTTCTAAAACAGATTATAATACATGCTGCAGAATGCATAATAAAACCTCCTTTGTGTCTTTGGTCGCATTTTGAGAAGGCGTTATCACATATCGACGTTTTTACAGTTTTACTTGAAATTTTACTTAAAAGAACTTTTTAGGGTTTTTTACTTTTTACATTATCACTTGGGTCGTTTTGTGCCCTTGGTAGAAAGTAGAGAAACGCCCACCTGTTGGATGATACTCTGAATTTTAAGTTTTAGTTTCTGTTTTGATGACGATTTGTTTCGTTTTTTTTTTCAATTTATGTCAGTTGGGGAGTTTGTATTGGTGGTGTTCTTTTTAAGTTCTGTTGTTTTTGTTGACTATATAATGATTGAGTTATGCAAATTGGTCTACTTGTAAGTTAGTGTTCTCCGTAATGTTTTCAGAACCTGATTGGACTAGACCGGACTGTCTAGTCAGACCAGGAACCAGGCATAGAACTGGTTACTGGTTTGGACCAGTTGAACCAGTGAGCTTTCATTTTTTACTTTAAAATCTCAACGTCTACTACTTTAAACTTTGTATATATTTACTTAACGCTTTGAATTTTATTGAACCTTTTGTATCTGTATTATATTAGCTATACGTATATGGTTCTAATTTATAAATAATTTATAATTCTATCCGATTCTAAAACCAATATGATCAAGTCTGGTTATGAAAACATTGGTTCTTGAAGCTTGGTTTCTTTGGTATTTAAATGTGGAAAGTTAGACCCTTTGTGAAGTTGTTGACAATGATACTGGACAACGGTCATTCACTTTTGTTATGGTGGTTGTGGTGTTGTCAATTTACTGGTGGTGATGAGCTTGGTGGTCAAGCTGGGTCGGTGTCATGGTCTTTCGATTGTCGACGATTGTGGGTGGTCCACTGGTTGTTTGTACCTTGTGGTGTAGAATTTTGAGCACGCTAGTATTTACCAATATTAGTAACACAAACAAAAACAAAACATCTATGAAGTATAGAACATATGTATACTGTATGTGATGTCTTTGAGTAGAATTATATAAAGTAGTTATGTTATAATTATGTTCTATTACATATTTGTAGTATAAAGTAGTGTTTATTTCACAGTTTTGTCTTTTTAGAATCTATTATATTAGAAAAACAACGTTGTTTTTAGAAAAAAAACAAAGTTGCTTTTAGAAAAGCCTAATTAGGAATGGAAGGACACAATGATAAACATATATTATAAAAGTTGTGATGTTAAATAAGTTATGTTTGTAGTTAATGACACGGTACTCCTTTTAAAGATAAAAACACTCATATTTATAATGTAACGCTGTAAAAAAAAATAACATCCTATGTAAAAGGTTTTTAAATAGTTAAAAAATAATATAATTTTAAAAAAGCGTCATAAAATGGGTTTATGTCTAAATTCCCTTTTTAACAAACTTTTTTTACAAATTGATTTCATCTATCACTTAAGAAAATTGATAGTCTAAGATTTCTTATATTTTTTTAAATTAAAAAATTTCTTTCATTTGATTCTTTACCACATGCCATTAACATGTTGGTATTTTTAAATTATAAATGTTTTTAACCCTTGATATTTTAATAAATGTATGTTGTTATTTTTATATTTTTATTTAATCCTATTGCTATTTTAATATATCTTACAGTCTTTTTAACATGCAAGATCTTTTTTTATTTATAACGTCAAAACATATGCATATAAAAGCTAGTTTTTGTTTATGTTTGCATGAGATTGGGCCCTTGACTATGTGACCCATGATTACTAGGTTTTGTGGTTGATGGACTTACTGGGCATTTAGCCTTAGAATGGGGGGTTTGTCATAGCTTCTTGAATCTTGGGTCTTTAAAACTAGGGTACAAATTGGGTTAAAACTAGGTTGGAAACCCGTTCGGGTTGAGTCAACAAAAGTTAATGCCAGGTTTTTAAAAAAACTGGTTTGGATGAGAGAAAAAAAGTAGGTTTGAATTGGGTGAATCAGGTGTGGAACCAGGTTGAAACTGGTTTGATTCTGGTTATACAGGGTTGAGAATAGTTTCACCGGATAGGGTTAAAAATTGATCTCAAATATATAGGTTGGATTATATTGAGGCTAGTTTGGCAAAACTATTTGGGTCGGGTTGGCGGTTTTGGTTTTGAAACTGGTTTTTTCAACCATCACTAGGCAGAGGTTCGCACATCGATTTCTAGCCCTAAACTAGTTAAGTTTCAAACTTAACAAGCTTGGGTCCGAAAAATTCTAGAATGGTCTTTTACCATATAGGTTTTGGTATGAAACTAGGTTTTTAAAAGGATTGGTTTCGTTTAAAACTGGGATGGTATGAAATTGGGTCTAGTTCTATTCACTTTTACAAGTTTTTATGGAGTGGTTAACGTATTTATTTGAAACCATGATTCGGTTCGGGTCAAATAAATCGGTTTTAGTTCATGTTAAAAGATGGTTCCGGTTACACATTGGTCTTTATAAAAATAATCAGCTAGAGAGAATGAACTAAATGCATTATAACGTGTAAGGTGTAAGTTGAGATGTATTCACCTATTTTGATGATTTTACGTGGTTTTATTGTAGATTCACGTACAAATTATAATATGGGAAGATTTGAAGAGTAAAGAAAGTAGCAATTTGCATTTTAATACTAAATAGTATACTTCAACTCATATCAACTTACAAAACATAACGATATTAACGATACTAAATATCGCATTTGATGATATTAACACTGGTAACAATATTTTTGCTCACAACACGTTTGTTTCGTCACTTTATAATGGTAACTGCACTCATTATAGCCTATGATAAAAAAAACTTCATTTCAAATGCAACCCATAGCAAAAAAAAATTTAGGAAAATAACACAAGATAATTGCGCATTTCATTTAAAATTACTGCATCCAGGAATGAAAGTTATAATGAAAAATTAATTTAAAATAAAACGAGTTTTAGCATAAGTTATATGTAGCATGAGGGGTGACAATAAAAAAATTTAGAAAAACAATAAGAAGCCAATTTAGCTTTTATGGTCAAATATAGAAAATCAATCTTTTGTGTCAAAAGTAAAAGATTTTAGTATTTGTTTATATAATAAAAATGTGAAGAAGGAACTAGAAGTTTGACTGGTTGTAAGTAGTGCATAGTCAGCCAGAAGAGATCTCTGTTTGCAATGGGCCCCACTTTCGTGTATTTTAAACAGTTCAAACGTGAATTCGTGTCTCCTTGTCTGTGTTGGATGAGAAAAACTATGTTCCTACCCTTTTTTTTAAATGTATAAATCTCAATCAAATAAACTTTATATATTTTTAATTATGTAATATTTTTAATTCGTTAAAGTGATAGTCCTTGATGGTTAAAATTATCTAAGGTTTACCTTACTTTATGAATTAATATTTTGTATGGATCTCTTTAAAATCATATAATAAAGATATTGAAAATATGAAAATAGGTTGTTAGTAAGAAATTTATTAAAAGAAAGAAAAATCATGATGTTTACTTTATTACATGTATCATACAAAGTGTTCACAATATGATCAAATGGTCACTTGAATTAAAACTTGTATCTTTTACGGTTTTGTTCATGTTTATGTTCGGTTAAATTATTACAGATTTCTCTTTACTAGATCAGTGTTTTTTGGAGTCGAATTAACTCTAATGAGCAATACAATTGTATCTATCATTGAATACCATCTTGTTACATGTTGCCCATGTAAAATCATGGTTTGATAATAGTCAACGCTTAAGACTTGTGATTTACACATTTAGAATATGATGATGATGTTTTTAGTGAAAATAGAATTTTATAACATGTTCAATGGTTCTGTCACACTCTAATTCATGGGTGTGACTTGTTGTATCACAAATAAAAAATAACATAAAGAAAGACATAAACGTTCAAGACCACTAACAATATTACATAATCCACGCAACCCCTGTGTGTTACAGTTTAAAGTAAAACTACATAAACTATCCCAAACAATCTTAACTCAGTCACTGTCTTCTACACAAAGATTTTATTATAACTGCCAAGTCTTCACATCTTAGCTAATGCCTTCCGGCACCTCCTGTTCCTACATCACGAACTAAAAAATGTCAACAATAGCATTGTTCATGAGTCATAACCAACAACTCTAAAATAATTAGATAATATAACTATATGTGCAAGTAAATCATTTGTTAAATCAAGTCTCACCTACATCCGCATAATTAGGGCAGTGTACGTCAACATATATGTTGTTTCTGGTTTTAAAATATGACGATGGATAGGTTAAAGGTGTTCCGGTCGACCGACTTCTGATGCGTCATAACATTCGAGTAACAAGCATCCCCAAAAGACCTTACACTCTGACAAATCCCGAAAGGTTGCAACCTAGTGATCGGTGATTCCGTCCAGAGTCTATCCTCACACTAAAGCTAAGAGTGTGTGTAGAGATTAATGAAGAGGCTGATGCAACCTAAACATCTTAAGTCTATCCTGCATGATGCACAAGTGCATTAAAGAAGAAGCTTAGGAAGTTTCACACATGAAACAGAAAATACTCTTACTGTGAAATCTTCCGAAGCCAAGACCAATATCTTCTGAAGCCAAACATGAAGTCTTCCGAAGCCTCAGAGACAAAGTCTTCCGAAGCTTCAAGTTTATGAAGACAGATTTCTTCCGAAGACCTTTAGTAACATGCTTTATCTGATGTACTGTTCCATAAAACTAGACACCCTTTCCGCTGCATCTCTGCAAGACACCAACTTACATGAGTTGGTGAAAAGGTCCATGCTTTTGGTAACTGTACATTGAGGTCTTGAGTCTGTAACTTTCTACTTTATGTACTTTATCCTTTTTGTAATAGATAAGGATGTGAGCTATGGCATGTCATAGTCACAAGTCAAAAGGCAATATGCCTTTTGACTCTACAATTGATTTTGTTTGTGTCTAGTCAATTGTATTCAACTGGCTTTTAAAGTATAGCCGGTTGTAGGATGTAGTATAAGTATCTCATGTTCATGTATCTTTCAATTATGCTTTTGTAACACTTGTAATAGAACATAGAGAAAGCAATATACTGCATTCTTGAAAACCAAACACTTGTGTTCTTTGTGTTTTGTCTTTTGCATTACTTGTGTTCTTAGTATCTTAACTTGGTTAATCCAGTTTACTGTTTGATCAAAGTTTAGTTAATCTCCTCTTTGTATTGTTGTGTTGTAACTTACACCCTTCGACAATCCTGCATTTGGTATCAGAGCGTTAACAGGCTCTTGATATAAGATCTCACCATCTTAAGATCCTTCACATACACAAATACTAAACTTTTCAAATGGCAGCCATTTCCAAAACTGATATGGACACTGGAACCATGAACAAGTCCTCACTGATCACTCTTGATGAGTTTGACACCTGGTGTTTAAAAATGGAAGGTTTTATCAGGTCTCTTGATTCAAGAATATGAGAGTCTATTGAGAATGGACCTTTTATACCCAGCACCCCTTCTGCTACTGGTGCTGGTATGATCCCCAAAGATGTGGCTAACTACTCTGATGAAGATAGGAAGAGAGTAGAGAGACAGAAAAGCCATGACAGCCCTTCAAACTATCCTTCCAAACTCTGTGTACAGAGGTTTCAAGAAGTGCAAAACAGCCAAGCAACTGTGGGATGCACTGAAACTGATGTATGAGGGTTCCTTTGAAGCCAAGGAGAACAAGAAGGATCTCCTGAAGCAACAGTTTGAAAACTTCAACTTTAAAACAGGTGAAACCATGACTCAGCAGTATTTCAGGTATGTTGAGATTGTGGATACCCTAGTGGATGGAGGAGTTTCTCTTGAAAACAGAGACATTGTAAGGAAGTTCATGTCCTCACTTCCTAGGCAATGGACACACTACTATGTGGTGATCAAGAGAACTGAAAATCTCAAAACTCTTACTCTGACAGAGTTATATGAGATTCTCAATGGCTACCAGATGGAGATGAACATGCAAGGTTCATCTGGCAACTCCAACAATCAAATGGGTTCAACCCTACATGTGGTTGAAAAGGATAGCATAGAACCCAAACATCATCTCTTATGCTACCCTGACAATTCACCAAAGGGTCCTTTCATCACCTTCCCAGAGACACCAAGGGAGAACTACACTCAAGGAAGCCCATTCCAAGAGACAAGCTCTTCTCAAGCTTTTGTGTCTTCTGATGAAAGCCGTGGCAACTCTCTTTTCACTCTTGAAGACCTGGACTGTATCCATCTAGATGATTTGGAATACATGGAAATAGTCCAGCAGATGGCTCTTCTCACTCACAGAGCCAAGAAGTTCTACAAGAGGACTGGAAGGAAGTTTTCAAGCAATGCAACCAGTGGAAAGTTTGGACTGGACAAATGCAAAGTCAAGTGTTACAACTGTAACTGATGAGCCACTTTGCCAGAGAATGTAAGGCACCTAGAACAAATGGTGGCCAAACACAATCCAGACCAAACTACACTAACAAAGCTCTCCAGAATGAGAAGTCAAAGTAGCAAGCTGTTGTTGCTGTTGAAGAAGGAGGCTTTGATTGGAGCTTTCAGGTGGAAGATGCTTCTCCAGACCAAGCACTAATGGCATATCATGATGAAGCCAAGGTATTGGAACATCTTTATACTCCTGAATGCATTGCTAAAGTTAACAGATACAGGTCCTACAACTTGGAACTGAGATCTGACCTTGAGTCCTTAAACATTTTAAAATCTGATTTTAGAAAGTCTGAAAATGATTATAAATTGAAGATGGAGGACTTAGAGAAAACCATTTCAGTTCTAAAACATGAACACACAAATTTTAGGACTCAAATCAAAGATCTCATAACCAAGTTAACTGAGTGCCAGGATGAGCTTATGATCAGCAAAGCCAGGGCAGAAAAGAGTGTTCTTGAAGAAGAGACTTTCAAGAACATGATATCCTCATCCCTGCACAACAAAGTGTGTTATCAAAATAGGCAGTGACTGGGATCCAATGAGATAGCTCCTCCACACACAATCTTGTCAGTAAGATCTCCTAGGTGTGGAACTTATGAAGATGAGCTTCCTCTCATAGATCCTATGAGTGAAGAGGATGAAGAAGAGATAGTGAAGAATCCCTCTGAGAAGAGTGAAGAGGAGGATTCCAAGAAGGGCCACTATCCTTCTGAGGTGAAAAAGAAGACTGTGATGACCAAGTCCATAAGAAAGAACTTGATTAGAGAGAGCAAAAGAAAGGAAAGGAAGGCTCAAGAGATCAAGGCTACTTTTGACTTTAAGCAGAAACAAGTTTTTATCTCTGCAGGGTTTAAAGTGGTAGGGACTGAAGACATCAACCAAAACTCTTCTGCTAAGAGTCCTGGTTCTTGCTCAACTCATTTCAGTAGCAAGAAGAAGACTGATCTGCTATGTACCACTGCTGCACAGTCTGGACCATCAAACTCCAAGCACAGTCATCAACCCAAGAGGATTGTCTCATCATCTGCAAAGATGAAGGTGGAGAAGGTATGTGACCAAAGACAGTCCTATTCCAAGGAAAAGACTCTTGTGAAGAAGAAGATGAATTGTGTCATGTGTGAAAGTACCACTCACATTGCTAAGGATTGTCCCTTCAATCCTAAAGGTATTGTCCATATGACCAAAAAAAAGACTTCAAAGGGTCTCAAGAAGATTCAAGCTTCGGAATGAAAACCTGTTTCCTTCGGAAGCTCCAAATCTAAAAAGAAAGGAAGTGGAAAATTGACTTCGGAAGAAAAGTTGGTCTTAGAAGAAAGGAGTTCTTCCGAAGCACAGAAGTCTGCTACAGTGTCTGCAGAATCTTTCGAAGGTTCAGTCATCAAAACTTTCGAAGTTCCAAAAGCTTCCGAAGTTTTGAAGGTCAAGTCCAAGACTCCAAAGGTGGTGTGGATGTCTAAGAAAGACCAAGTGACTGAGAATTCTCCATCAACAACAACTCAAGATCCTCTTAGAACAACCATAAGATCTATTACTCTTGAATTACCTTCTGTAAATGAGCCCAAGACAAGCAAGGCTTGGGTTTTGAAATATAACTAATCTTTCTCTTTGTGCAGGGACAGCTGAAGACAGACAGAAATGTCTGGATCATAGACAGTGGCTGTTCCAGGCACATGACAGGCAATAGGTCACTACTCCAGTACTTTGAAAGAATTGATGGAGGACCAGTTGCTTTTGGAGGAGATGAAGGTGGTTACATTTCTGGAAGGGGCAAGGTCACAAATGGTAAGCTCAACATAGAAAAGGTAAACTTTGTTAAGGAGTTGGATACAATCTTTTGAGTGTATCTTAATTTTGTGATCAGAGTCACAACATGCTCTTTACTGAGCATGAGTGCATTGTTCTTAAGCCTGGTGTGGTCATTCCTCATGAGCATATCCTACTTAGAGCCCCCAGGAAAGGAAACATGTACAAGATGGATTTTCAAGAAACCTCTCCCTCTGGAGAAGTTTCATGCTTTCTGTCTAAAGCCAATAGTGACGAGTCTTTCCTATGGCATAAAAGAATGTGCCATGTAAACTTTAAGAACATGAATAAATTAATTAAGCATGATTTGGTAACTGGAATGCCAAAGAAAGAGTTTACAAGTGATGACCATTGTGTTGCATGCCTCAAAGGGAAGCAACATAAGGTATCTCACAAGCCTAAGAAAAAGACTCCATCACTACAACCCTACACTTGTTACATATGGATCTCTTTAGCCCCACCAGTGTAATGAGTTTAGGAAGGACCTTATACTGTCTAGTGATCACAGATAACTTTACAACATTCACTTGGGTTTTCTTCCTTAGAACTAAGGACGAGACTCCTGAGATTCTAAAGAATTTCATCTTAAAGATTAAGAATTAGTCTGATCACAAGGTCAAAATCATAAGATGTGATCAAGGAACTGAATTTAAGAACCAAATCCTTGATACATTTTGTGATGAAAAGGGTATTACAAGACAATTCAGTGCTCCCAGGACTCCTCAGCAAAATGGTGTTGCTGAGAGGAGAAATAGGACACTGATTAAAGCTGCAAGAACCATGCTGTCTGACTCTAAACTGCCCATCACCTTCTGGGCAGAGGCAGTCAACACTGCCTGCTATGTGCAGAACAGAGTTTTAGTAGTTAAGACTCATGGCAAGACTCCTTATGAACTTTGGCACAAGCGGAAACCTTTCATTGGTTTTCTCAGGTCATTTGGATGTCCTTGCACCATCTTGAATACCAAAGATCAAATTGCCAAGTTTGCTGAGAAATCAGATGATGGACACTTTATTGGATACTCTTCCTAAGCTAAGGCTTATAGAGTGTACAATCTCAGAACTAGAATTGTTGAGGAGTCAGCCAATGTGACTTTCAATGAACACACACCCTGTGTTGCTGGTTCTGGTCCAGATTGGTTATTTGATCTTGATTTAGTTACCAACTGTTTTAACAAATCTAGTGAGAATGTTTCAGGATCTGCAGAAAATTTAAATATAGGTGATCCTGATTCAAGATTTGAGCTAGGAAGATCTTCAAGTCATACATCTTCAGCTCCAGTTGGAACTACTTCTGCAAATGAGGTTTCTATCAACACAACAATGACAAACTCAGCTGATACATCTAGTATACCTTCAAATTCCAGCTCAGAGGCTCCACAACCAGATAAGAACACCTTAATTGTGAAAGACAACAATGGTGGTGGTGATAGTGTCCAATAATTTCTTGATGCCACTAACCATACCATAGATAAGAACATCAATGATGTCACACACTGCTTGGATCAAGTTTCACTTGAAAAGTGTGCTGATGTGGTGGGAGAAACATCTATGCCAGATCTAAATTTCTCTAATTTAGATCTTTCTCAACAACTTGCTGTGATCCCTCAGCTTAGGATCCACAAGTCTCACCCTACCACAAACATCATTGGAGATGTTGTCTCAGGGGTAAAGACAAGAGGACAAACCCATGAAGCAAATGTTTGTCTTCACTCTTGTTTTCTATCCCAGATAGAGCCAAAGAAAGTTGATGAAGCTCTAAAGGATGGAAGTTGGGTTGAAGCTATGCAACAAGAGCTACTTCAATTCAAAAGGCAAAAAGTTTGGAACCTTTGTCCTCTTCCTTCTGGGAAGACTACCATTGGAACCAAATGGGTGTTTAGGAACAAGAAAGATGATAGAGGCATCATCATCAAGAACAAAGCTAGACTGGTTGTTCAAGGATACACACAAGAAGAAGGGATTGACTACACTGATGTCTTTGCTCCGGTGGCAAGATTAGAAGTTGTTAGGATATTCCTAGCATTTGCTGCATCCAAGAACTTCAAGGTCTTTCAACTTGATGTGAAGTGTGCTGATAGATGAAGAGGTTTATGTCAAACAGCCACCTGGCTTTATAGACCCTGATCATCCTGATTATGTCTGCAGGCTTGAAAAAGCTCTCTATGGGCTGCATCAAGCACCTAGGAAATGGTATGAGACACTCTCTGAGTATCTTTGTAAACATGGATACAGGAGAGGTACTATAGATAGAACTCTCTTCATCAAAGGACAAGAAAGGGACATATTGCTAGTTCAAGTATATGGATGACATCATCTTTGGTTCAACTAATCCAAAGCTCTGCAAAGACTTTGAGAAGCTGATGAAAGACAGATTTGAAATGAGTGCCACGGGGGAACTCAATTTCTTTCTGGGAATTCAAGTGAAGCAAGTTGAAGATGGCATCTTCATAAGTCAGTCAAAGTATGTTCAAGACATACTTAAGAGGTTTAACATGACTGACTGTAAGATTGCTAAGACACCCATAGCTAGGAACCACTCCCTTGGACCTGATCTTGAGGGGGAGTGTGTAGATGAGCACTTATACAGGGCTATGATTGGGTCTCTTATGTATCTTACTGCTAGCAGGCCTGATATCATGTTTGCTACTTGCATCTGTGCAAGATATCAAGCCAACCCTAAGATGTCTCACCTTATCACTGTCAAGAGGATTCTAAGATACCTCAAAGGTGCATCAACACTTGGTTTATGGTATCCCAAGAATCCTGACTTCAATCTGTATGCCTATACAGATAGTGATTATGGTGGTTGCAATATGACTGCAAAGTCTACATCTGGGGATGTCAATTTCTTGGTGGAAGGGTTGTCTCATGGAAATACAAGAAGCAGTCATGTGTCTCTACATCAACTGCTGAAGCTAAATACATTGTTGCTGCAAGCTGCTGTGCTCAAGTACTTTGGATTCAAAATCAGATGCTGGACTATGAGTTAAACTTCAAGGACACTCCATTCACGTAGACAACAACAGTGTTATCTCAATCACAGAGAACCCTGTGCAGCACTCAAGGACAAAGCACATCAATATTAGGTATCGTTTAATAAGAGATAACTATGAAAAGGGATTAATTAAACTAGTCAAAGTTCACACAGATGAACAATATGCTGATCTGTTTACAAAGGCTTTTGATGAACAGAGATTTAAATATCTAATATTAGCTATTGGGATAATAAACTTTGAGTAAGCTTTTCTTAAAACTAATTATTATTATTTCTTAAAAATAAATAAATATATGTGTGTCCTAAGTTGTCTAGTTCATCACTTTCATAAGCTCATGTTTTCTTTGGATAAAATTTCTTTTTGAAGACTTTCCTTAGATTTTTAAAAATTTCTGATACTTCAGAAGTTATGCTTTTAACTTCGGAAGCAAATCA
The DNA here is from genome assembly GCA_025506515.1 of Flaveria trinervia. Classification (NCBI taxonomy): domain Eukaryota; kingdom Viridiplantae; phylum Streptophyta; class Magnoliopsida; order Asterales; family Asteraceae; genus Flaveria; species Flaveria trinervia. The sequence continues at coordinate 103,683,313 of CM046448.1, read as the reverse complement.
TGTTTTCAAAATAAATAATTGTCTAAGAAATTTACCTTCGGAAGAGCTTTCAGATTTATCTTCCGAAGCTTAAATACTTGTCTCAGACACTTACTTATTTTCAAGGACCATTTACTTCCGAAGCAAAATTAACTCTTGGAATCTTTGTTGTTTTATATACAAAGCACTCAAGTTTTAATTTCTCTTCCGAAGCAAAATTCTCAAAACTCTCAGGAAATTCTTCCGAAGTCATTTTAGCTTCGGAAGCTTTTTAACTAAAGAAAACTTCCGAAGATAATTAACCTTCGGAAGTTTTTTGACTTTCAAGAAAACTACTTTCTGAGCAAAAGTAAACTACTTAATCAAAGGTGGGACCGACATCCGGATTTCAAAGTTTATCCTCTTTCATTAAACTTTATCTGAAATCCTTCTCACGTAAAAAGCCAACGGTTTCCCCTCTTTTTCTATCATTTGTTCTTCCTCCAAACCTAAAACCCTAAATTTCTCTCTGAAATTTCTTTCTCTCTTCTTTCTTCATCCTTAAGCTACTTCAAAATGGCCAACCTTGCTCACAGAAATAATCCCAACTTTACCATGCAGCTACACAGACAACATAATCAGGTTGCTCTCTTAAGCTCTAAGAAAGATCCTCATTTCTCAGAGGTTTGTCATTTCCTAACTCTGTCAAACTACTTCACCTCCCTAACCATTGATCCTCCACTCTATGAGGATTAGCTGCTTGAATTCTGAAAGACCTGCCAAGAGGTCATTATGGACGGGGAGAAGGCACTGTATGCCACAGTGCAGGGGAGAACAATCTTCATCACTCCGGCCATTATCAATAGGCATCTTCAGCTGGATGATGAAGAAGGTGAGGTGTTTTTCCCAAAGGAAGCTGTCAATCATTCCTTTGAGCAGATAGGATATGAGGGAGATTTCTCTGTAAAGACCTTTAGGAAAGGAAAGGTCTCATTCCAATGGAGATTCCTCCTCCATGTGGTCATCCACAACTTATCAAACAAGCATGGTGGATGGGACCATATTCCTGAGGATCTCTCCTTCATAATCCATGGAATGGTTCAGGGGGTCAAATTCAGTATTCTCAATTTGTTTATACAAATTTACTTGCTAATTTAGACTCCTTAGAGTATTACATGTTTCCTAGATATGTCCAGTACATTCTTAACTGTGAACTGGGCTCACAATTAAGGGAAACAGGTAACATTCTTAAATTGGGACAGATGAAGCCCGACATCTTTAAAATTCTGAGAAAGCCCACTGTTGGATTCTCTCGGGTAGAAACAGCCCTAGTCCCAAAAATGTTAGAGCTCATTGCTCAAGGTGACAACCTAGCAACACAAGCTAGTGTTGAGCCCACACCTGCTATCTCCCAACCACTCTCACAACCTCAAATCACCATCACTTACCAAAGAGAATCCAAGCGAACCCCTGCTCAAGCTATTCAGTCTGTGGAGGCCCCATATACTCACCCATACAGGAAGAAGTGGACACTGGAGCTCCCACTTCTCCTGAGGAGCAGACCACTCCCATCTCTTCAAGAATCAGTGCTGAGGTTCCTCATGCTCAGCCTGATGAGCTCATTAGCCCAACTGCCTTAAGCCATCATTCTGGGTCTCAACACTCAAGTGATCAACCTTCAGGGGACAGTTACCATCCCCAGCCTATAGATCTCAACCAACCAATTCCCAACCTTGACTTCTATACTGATGAAGATCTAGGTTTCAGTGAGTATAATGAGTCTCTCTTCTTTTCCCCTACTCAAAGAAAGATGAATACTCCTGAGTCTCCTACATCTATCTCACATCAGTCACCTACAACTGAGGTGGACACTCCTGAACCTGTTCAGGATGTCCATATGGAAGAGGCTCTCACTTCTGAAAGTGATTACATCATTAAGACCTCAACCATGGCAACTCAGCCCACTGACATCTCAACTGAGATTGCCAGTAAGCAGAGAAAAACCAGTAACCAAGAACCTCAAGCTGGTGGTGAGAGAGAGGAACCTGAGAGCCCTGTCTCATCATTATCAACTACTATAGAGATCCACATTCCTTTTGAGACACCTGTTAGTGAAGGTGCTTCTCAACCTCTCTCTAGCCTGAGCTCAGATGCTACAACAAGCAATGAAGGCCAAAGCTCTCTCCACCCTAAGTCACAAAGGTTTATGAGTGACAAATGGAAAAGAAAAATGACAACTGAGGAGATTGAGGAGGAGGAGGAGAGAGAGAGGAAAAGGAGGCTAAGGGGAGAAAGTTCCTCTGCTGAGTCTTCAAGAGTCATGGAGTCTGCTATCAGGGCTGCCCCCAGACCAGATACTCAGAATGATGAGTTAAGGCAGTCAAGATAAACTATTTGCAGACCAGGAACTAGGACATAGACAATGTCATTTCTCTCCCCTTAGATGAGTTGAATGAACTGGTTGACCTGGAAAGGTCAAGGGAGAAGGAGGCAGAAGATGCAGAACTACTAGTACAAGTCAAAGAAGAGAGAAGAAGAAAAAGACTGTACAAAGATATGCCTACCCTCTCCCCAGTTCAGGAAAGTCCTGCACAAGAAGATGTGGTTCAACAAGAACCTCAGGTAGACAAAGAAGAAGAGAGGATCAAAATGATCAACTACCTAAGTGCCACAGGCTTCTATCAAGTAGATGCACTCCTTCCCTTGTCCTATGACTATGTTGAGTTTGAGTATTTAAAGCAGCTTGAACTTGAGATAATCAAGGACAGAAAGACAACTAAGAAGAAACTAAGGGAAGAAGCTGCAAAATCAAGAGCCATCATCCAAAAGAGCATGAATAAGTCTGTTGGTAGGCAGAGGATGATGAGCTTCTTGAAGCTATATGGATTCTCCGAAAGGAGACTTGGCCCCATGTCTCTATCCACTATGGATGAGCATATTAGGGTGATCAAGCAAAAGATCAAAAGTGGAGAGCTCATTGACTTACACTCCACTCCAAGTCAAGCCCCACCTGAAGTGGAGGTTAAGGTTGAACAACCAGAGACAACACAGCCTGGACCTCCTGCTAAAACTCAGCAAGCTTCATCTTCTGATCCACAGCAGGGTCAATCTCCCTCTCCTTCTGAGCCTGAGAGAGAGGAAGTCCCAATTGAGAAAGACAGTGAAGATCAATCTAATGCTGCAGGCCAGTCTTCTTAGTTAAAATATAGTAAGAGAAAGAAGAGGATGACTTCTAAACCAAAGCCAAAGAGAAGAAGACTGCACCCTCTTCTAAATCCCAGGATGAGCCAGAACATCTTAAGATTGTGCAGCCAGAGGATGCTACATCAACTCCAATTCAAACAACTCCTCTAGCATCTGGAAGACCCATCTTGTCTTGGACATACACCACAAATCCAGAAAGATGGCATGTCATTAGAGATCAAGGCATTGAAGACACTTATACATGGCAAGATATGTTTCAGTTGCCTCTGCATGACCTCTTTGATATGAGAAGACACTTTGACAGTCTGAAGGATCCTAATCACCTTATGAAGAAAGGATTGGTGATCATCCTAATGAGGACTGTTGATATCTGAAGTCTTGTAAGTGTTTTTGGTAGCATCAGCCTAGGGGGAGTTTGTAGAGATTAATGAAGAGGCTGATGCAACCTAAACATCTTAAGTCTATCCTGCATGATGCACAAGTGCATTAAAGAAGAAGCTTAGGAAGTTTCACACATGAAACAGAAAATACTCTTACTGTGAAATCTTCCGAAGCCAAGACCAATATCTTCTGAAGCCAAACATGAAGTCTTCCGAAGCCTCAGAGACAAAGTCTTCCGAAGCTTCAAGTTCATGAAGACAGATTTCTTCCGAAGACCTTTAGTAACATGCTTTATCTGATGTACTGTTCCATAAAGCTGGACACCCTTTCCACTGCATCTCTGCGAGTCACCAACTTACATGAGTTGGTGAAAAGGTCCATGCTTTTGGTAACTGTACATTGAGGTCTTGAGTCTGTAACTTTTTACTTTATGTACTTTATCCTTTTTGTAATAGATAAGGATGTGAGCTATGACATGTCATAGTCACAAGTTAAAAGACAATCTGCCTTTTGACTCTACAATTGATTTTGTTTGTGTCTAGTCAATTGTATCCAGCTGGCTTTCAAAGTATAGCCGGCTGTAGGATGTAGTATAAGTATCTCATGTTCTTGTATCTTTCAATTATGCTTTTGTAACACTTGTAATAGAACATAGAGAAAGCAATATACTGCATTCTTGAAAACCATACACTTGTGTTCTTTGTGTTCTGTCTCTTACATTACTTGTGTTCTTAGTATCTCAACTTGGTTAATTCAATTTACTGTTTTATCAAAGTTTAGTTAATCTCCTTTTTGTGTTGTTGTGTTGTAACTTACACCCTTTGACGATCCTGTAGTGTGGCACTCCTACCTAGATAGATCCAACTAAGCACACATATGTCCCAACGTAAAAACAAGTGTCACTATATGTGATGACCTTTCATTGTGCCTGATGTTACTCCACACGCACACCTTCCACTTACCCTAATAATTTGCATGTGACTAACAATGACCCACGTCGAACATATAGGTGTGGTATGCTAATACACAAGAGATAATTTTAACTTGCTACCACACACACATCAAAACATTTCATCAAAATATTTAATTATCTCAGATACAACCCCAAAAGCAATTAAGAAAATGGAACAATTTTAATCACAACGATAAGCCATGCGATAGTGTCCATACTGGTTGGCGAGTTCCATGAGCGTATTACAACCTTGAAACACATTATCATTTACGTCAAGACATAATCTCATTGACAATGAAACCTCCTGGATTCCCCACCCAAGATAAACTACCTGACCTGCCCTAGTCACGTATGTGACCTCGAGCTCCAGTCTTCCTAACTTTGATCGATATTCCCATCACAACCTTTGACAAAACCACATCGAAGAGCTAAGTTTCATGCCCATGCCCAAGACAAAGACCAAACAGACTTAACCACCACATAACGTATGTGATATAAGACCTGATCACTCATTATAGGTCCAAGACCTAACTTTGTCTCGTGACAAATCCAATTATGAAAATGTGTTATGTTTCATATCATTTTAAAGTAAGCATCCTAATCACTTAGACATCGTTTGGTTATTTTCAAGACATAATCTCATTGACAATGAAACCTCCTGGATTCCCCACCCAAGATAAACTACCTGACCTGCCCTAGTCACGTATGTGACCTCGAGCTCCAGTCTTCCTAACTTTGATCGATATTCCCATCACAACCTTTGACAAAACCACATCGAAGAGCTAAGTTTCATGCCCATGCCCAAGACAAAGACCAAACAGACTTAACCACCACATAACGTATGTGATATAAGACCTGATCACTCATTATAGGTCCAAGACCTAACTTTGTCTCGTGACAAATCCATTATGAAAATGTGTTATGTTTCATATCATTTTAAAGTAAGCATCCTAATCACTTAGACATCGTTTGGTATTTTCAAGACATAATCTCATTGACAATGAAACCTCCTGGATTCCCCACCCAAGATAAACTACCTGACCTGCCCTAGTCACGTATGTGACCTCGAGCTCCAGTCTTCCTAACTTTGATCGATATTCCCATCACAACCTTTGACAAAACCACATCGAAGAGCTAAGTTTCATGCCCATGCCCAAGACAAAGACCAAACAGACTTAACCACCACATAACGTATGTGATATAAGACCTGATCACTCATTATAGGTCCAAGACCTAACTTTGTCTCGTGACAAATCCAATTATGAAAATGTGTTATGTTTCATATCATTTTAAAGTAAGCATCCTAATCACTTAGACATCGTTTGGTTATTTTCAAAACTCCAGTTTATCCCAATAACCACAATAATGTAATGTGTGGAGATTTAAAACCTTATCACAAGAGATTTGAGCTCATTGTTAAACCTTGGTGTCAACGAATTCATCGTTGAACAATCCAACACTATAGTGGAGTTTCACACGTTATACATTCAATCATGATGGGTAATAACTCGTATTTAGAAGAGATATATGGCTTACCAATGAGGTTAAGCCTCAACACGTCAATCCTAGATCAAATCAATGCCAACGAATACAATATAAGCCCCAATCGTTACAAGAAGCACTCGAACACCTTGAAATCATAAAGAAATATATGTTCAGGTAAAGAGAGAGAGCAAGCGCCAAAAGTAAGAGTGTGTAAACGTGGAAGTAGAATTTTTGGGCTTTTAAACCACTTTTACCCGACTAAGGCCTTGGTGGACCATGGTCGCCTTAAAAAGAGAAATATGCATGTGTCAAATATCATATTTGCATCTTGCTATGGAATATTCCTCGTGGACGGTTAAGCCTGATCATGACGGTCCGCACCTCTTTGGCGAACCGTTACCCATTACCATAGTGGTTCGTGATGGTGTACATCTTTCAAAACCCTAATTCTCTTCCTTGGCGGTCTGTTATGGTTTGTAACATCATGTATTTTAGGGTTTTTTATAAGTTTGCATTGTTAATTCTTGTAAGGGCCTTTATTGCCATACATGAAACTTATGGGTTACCTATGTTGATTTTCTTTGTTGGCATTAAATTTTAAATTATGAAAGTTAGTAATTAAAGTATTAGATTGTACAATAATAATCATAATAACAATAATAATAAAATTAATAATAATAATAATAACTAATTATAAGAGTAATAATAATTATGTTATTAATAATACTAATAACAATAATAATAATAGAAATAATAACTAATAAAAGTTATATAAGTAATAAGTTGCAAATGAATTAAAATTTAAATTAAGGAAGTTAAGGGGGATGTTTTGCCAATTTAATAACCTTTAAAGAGGAGTTCACTCATGAAATAATAAAAGTTCAAAGTTGAGGGACCATTTTTGTAAATAACCGAAAGTTGCACCCTCTTGGTCGCAATTCTGGCGGTCTCACCGGCCACCTCCGGCGCCCTCCGGTGAGACCCAAAACCCCCCAAAAACTTCCTGAATTCTGACCTTAAATCATCCCAATCGATTCGCAGACATGGTTCGAACTCATTATAGTCTTTAATTGAGTTTAAACAACCGTTTTGAACTTAAACTCGTTGAGTAGCCGTCGACTTCATCAATCGATCCGTTTGAACATTAATTCTCAATAATAAACTAATTAACTCAACATAAACAACCATCTGGAAACCTCTAAACGAACATTGGTCTCAATTACACCTGAATCAAACACGAACACCATCTTCGATTCCCTCCACTAGCCGCGACTTGCAACAAGTCGAACACCACTCTCTGAGTTTTCTAACTTGCAATTGATAGAGGGCTTTTTATCATTGGGTTCATTAGAGATTATCTGTGCAACTAATTTGATTAACATCGTCATTTGAACATCAAACCTGTGATACGTGAGTTGCGGTCATTTTTGTGCTTGTTCTCTATCGATTTTTCACGAATTCAGGTAATTAAACACATGTATACGTTCGTTTAAGCATGGCGAGTAAAATCCCCATGGTTAATTCGATTAACAACATCGTTTTATGGTTTAATTTGGGATCAATCGAATCTAGGGTTCTTGATTTGGGGGAAATGCATTGGGGTTGTGTTTATAAGTTTTTAAAACCGATTTTTAACGCGGCTGAGGCCATTGGTTCACTGGTCAAGACATAAGCATCCTTAACATGAGGTCCCGGGTTCGAACCCTAGGAGCCTCATGTTTTTGTTTTAAGGCTTTTAGCCTTCAATTTAATTCATTGTTTTTTAAAAATTATAAAAAAAATCAATTTATGAACTTGTTATTTTTTTAAGACACCATATTATTTTCTGCAATTTATTTCATAAAAACATTTTAATACTTTTATTAAATATTTTAGACAATAATATATTTAGTTTATGTTCTTGTAAAATAGACTTTAAATAATGTCTTAAATCATCAAATTATTATTTGCTCAAATAATATCTATATATATTATTTTTTAAATGATGGTTCGTTTAAAAATTATAAAAGTTTATTTAAACTATACTTAAACTTTATTTTAAATAGTTTCTTTTTGTTTCTTAATAGTAAAATGATTAAATAGTATATTTCATTGAATTAAAACATAATCAATATACCATTTTATTGGATTAAATATTAAAACCCTCAAGTACCAAGATGAAACCTTAGTTCTCGTGAATTCGTTAAATTTATTATTAAATTTAAAATCATGAAAAAATATATATATTTAGGTACCTCGTGAAGGTTTACGTTGGAACGACGGCTATTATGTTTCTTATTATTCACCAATTATATACTTAGTGATCATGTGAGTATTTCTATACCCTTTTTATATTTTTACACTTTGGGGCGAAACATATTACATTATAAACATTGCACTTGTAAACACGTTTGATTCTTGTAAACTTATAGCATTTCACCTGTATGTTGTGGTTAGTTGACCTTTGTAGCTACCATGTAATGTCGAATATATATACAATCATTAACTATTGTTAGCCTGGTGACGTCATAGATCTATGGGCCTGACAAGCCTGCTTGGTTGATCCAAGTACACTTAGCTAATCATATATACTTGTAAACGTTTGAGACTTGTAAACGTTTGAGACTTGTAAACGTTAAGACTTGTAAATGTTTAGACTTGTAAAACTTTGTCAAGGTTTGATTGTGCATTCTGTCTTACATCCCTAGCTACTTTGTTCTCTAACTTACAACATGAATTGTCATCTTTTATTTACTATTGTATTGTAAACTATGGAAATCTCACCAACATTATGTTGACCTTTTATTTTTAACATGTTTAAGAAAATACTCAAGTTTGATCGTCACTTTTGAAGCTTGTTCACACCTAGGAATGAACCTAGTTAAATAAATGAATGAGCTTGTTATATTTCTTGTTATGCTTTCTTTATTTGAGACTTATGTTTGTAATTTTATAATTTGAACTTATGATTAATATAAATTTGGGTTATTAATACCGTTATATGGCTGTGAACGATCTTAACTCTCACTCCTCGACGTTTCCGCTGTCAAGATTAAGATGTGACATGGTTACCTTTGGTGGTCCATTATGGCTTGAAACCTCTATTTTCTTCATATTTCCCATTATGCTTACGTGGTATTGGCCATTCGGCTGAGGGGTCACATTGTCTTTGACAAGTACACTTTATACATGATCTTCTTGATTGATCAAATAAAAAGATGAATGATATAAATTTTATAAAAATAAGGTGTAATCATCAAAGAAAAAATTTATTGTTTCTTATATTCCTATAATAAACTCCGTTTTTATAATTCATTAGTAAATGTAACGTCACTTATAACAGCTTTGTGAGTCTTCATATGCTTTTCGTTTTTCACCTGATAAATAAATCTATCTTTTTCACGCTTCTCTTATTTTTTTCTAAATCATCATTACTAACTATTTAAAACTAGTTATATAAATAATGGATTTCTAGCCTATTTAATTAATATTAAATATTCTATTCAATCAAATGTGAAGTTGAACAAAGAATGGATGAAATTTTAAGATTTTAAATAATTTTATTTATGTTTTAGCGATAATTGTATAAATTAAATAATATATCAACTAAATCCTTGGGGTTCAGAACATCAAAATAAATAATTAAAATGTGACATTTGGCGGGGAGCAATCACCCCTGAAAACAAGGTGTCAATTGTCACCTACTTCAAATCGGTGGAATAATATTAATATTATTATTCAAGGTTTAGGCTATGAAACAGAGAAAATCATGAAACATTATAAGAGAACTTAAGTGCATTAATTATTACTTGCCTGTTACAATTTATTCACATAAATACAAACTTAAGTGCATGTAGTATGATGTACTATGTGTCCACAACTCGTGTTTTGTCATTTTAGTCGAGTACCATCAACAAACGCACTAACCTTTGTTATACACGACTATGATTTCAGTAAAACTTATGATTTTACAGGACTTAAGGTCCCGTTTGATTTATAGAATTTTTAAAAATTCAAACTAGAATTGCAATTAGAAAAATATTCTTTTAAAATTCCGTTTGTTGGTCACCAAATGAATTTGATTTTTTTAATATTCGTTAGAATTCATTTTACTTACAATTACTCATGAAATTATTAAAATGTTCAAAAATCAAATGAAATATTTAACAATTCAATAAAGTATTCATAAATAATCTTTCAATTCCACTAAAAAAAACCAACAAAACCCCTTATGAATTTTAACAAGATTTTAATTCCAATTCATTCTATTTTATTTCCAATATCTTTTACAACATATTCAACGAACCAAACACCCCTTAAAAGTTTTACGCATGCACTTTAAGTTTGCAAGTATTGTTTCTTATCTTTTAGTTCATCTTCAGAATTTATATTCCTACGTATTATTAATTATCTTTTACAATAAGACTACGTTTCGTAAAAAAAACTTAAGAAAATAACAATTGATATGATATAACTTACATGTAAGAGAACAATATCCAAGTAATTGTAACAATTACAAATGAAATTCAATAAATTACTACTTAGTCGCATCCTAATAAGATCAGGGTTATATATAGGATTACATAACAGAAATGCTTTTATTTATTCACATAATTGGGTAAAGCACAATTTAGACTTAAACATGAAACAAAACTTTCTGTCTAATAAAGTCTTGGTACAATAAACTTTAAAATATTATATGCACCAGGCCTTTTGAATCTTCTAATCCATCTTCTTAGATGTTAAGTGAGGTTAGGGATTACACCTCCAAGGATCAATTCTATTTAGTGAAGGTTGCTTTAAAATTACCTAAAAACCAACCATTCTCAGCCGCCCACAAAAATCTTTTCACGCCATCTGCATATTAATAACCGTGGTGTATTTGAGAAGCAAGAAACTCAAGGGTATTTAGAAGCCGATTGATGGATCTGCTAAACATTTTAAATGAAATCAAGCTAATATCTAATTTGTAGATCGAGACTAAGGAGAACTTGATAGATTTGTAATCGAAATAACACGGTAAATTTCTTTTTAACATTTTAGTGAATTCCATCGCTTTCTTTGTTTCCTGTAATAAAATTGATGAATGTTCAGAAAAACAAAAATGAAACAAAACATAACACTCATCATTTTTCACACCGCCACCTCAATCACCTCTCTGGCATTGCGAACACATGTAATGCAGCCTAAGTATTGCTTTTTAATAGTTCAACAACCAATTCAATTTGACTTTGTAGTAATAAAGTTCAACGACCTATTAATTTGACTTTGAAAAATAAATCATATTATATTCATAAAACTTTTGATTAATCAACAAATGGCATTACTGTAAATAAGTAGAAAAGAAGGTGCAGATTTTTCTAGAAGAAAAATGAAATCGCTGGACGCCATATCCCCACCACCAAAATACCGCTGGCCATCTCTCTCATTACAAAACGCAAATAATAATAATAATAATAATATAATAATAATAATATAATAATAATAATTATTATTATTATTATTATATTAAGGAAACTTCAAATTTCTTTCACCAACATCCAAAACACAAAGAAATCAACGATAGAAAACCCTAGTTTTCACATTTTGATTTCAGCTTTTTGGTCAATCATTTCTTTATTAAGCTTTGCGGATCATACAACAATGACAGCACCATTTTTACATTAAGTATTACATAATCTCGATTCTTCTTAAGCTCTCAGACAAAGGTACGTTTGATAGCTCGCATGCATTTGCACATTTTTTTTGTAATTTATCATCTTTTTTATGTGATTTCATTTGTTTTTATAGAGATTTTGTGTTGATTTTGGGGAAAATGAAGTGGTGTGTGTGATTTGATTTGAGTATTCGAATGGAATCATAAATGTATCCTGATTTTTTCGCTTTTGAATTGGTGGAATTAGATTTTTGTGGGTATGATATTTCAGATCTGTAGGTAAGAACACGTTTTCTATGCTAATTTGTTCTTGTTTTCTCTCTCCTCTTTGCTTCTCTTTCTACCTGTATATTTGAACAAAAAGCTGAAATTAAAATGTGATAACTAGGGTTTTCTATTGTTAGTTTCTTTGGGTTGTGGATGCTTGTGGAGAAATTTGAGTTTTATCATCAGATTCTCAATATCTCTTTCTTTGGTTCTAGATTTGTGAATATTTGATGTCCATAAACTTTGCACTCTGAGTATTTTGTATATTATTATTTCGATTCGATTGTAACATTTGAAAATTCATTATCTTGTTGTGAAAGGTATAAAACGAATCATTCCTGTATGCTTAAATTTGTGTCGTAGGCACGTTGAATTCGTGTTTAATATTCGTAGATTATATTCGTTTGATCATAACTTTTTATGGATTATAAATCTGAGCCATATCATGTTTTCAAAAAGATATTGTATAATATGATATTATGATGTTTTGTTTGATTTGGGAAATTTTGTTGTGATGCAGTATGTTGTTCAGTGATTAGCATTTGAGCAATTATTAAGCTTTCTTGAGCCCTGTTGGAGGCTATATTTGCCGAAAATACACCCACGAGCGTTCATAAACTTTTGTAATCATGGTTGCTACGGCTGCAACTGCATCGTTGTTTCCAGTTTCTTCCCCGCAACCCGACTCTGGTGCCAAGAACTCTGGTACTCATAAAGGTGGTTTGGGTAGCTTAGATTTGCGTGGACTTAAGTCAAAGTCAACGTCTTCTAATGGTATGCAAGTTAAGACTAATGCACAAGCGCCTACAAAGGTGAATGGTACGCGAGTAGGTGTTATGGATGGCCTCAAGATTGATGAAAGTTCATCGTTGAATGCCCCGAGGACTTTTATTAACCAACTGCCGGATTGGAGCATGCTTCTCGCTGCTATCACTACTATTTTCTTGGCTGCTGAAAAGCAATGGATGATGTTGGATTGGAAGACTAAACGCCCGGATATGCTTGCTGATCTAGATCCTTTTGGGTTCGGGAGAATTGTGGAGGATGGATTTGTGTTTCGTCAGAACTTTTCAATAAGATCGTATGAGATAGGGGCGGATCGAACTGCATCGGTTGAAACGTTAATGAACCATTTGCAGGTATGGTTTTTAGAAGTGGGAAATTTGACGGGTCAAATAGCAGGTCAAAATGGGTAATTCTTGGTATTTATCAAAACATGTTGGGTTGGATTGGCCTATGTTTTTTTATAAATTTCTTAAAATTTATTAGAGTCTGATTTGATTACAAAAGTATCATATTTCAGTATTAATCTAATACGCCCTTGGTAATTTAAAGTTGAGGTTGTATCATTAAAAATAGACTTTTGGCGACTTTCAAGTTTCAAGCTCTTTAGGAAGAGACACCACTATGTACACACCAGATACCATTAAGCTACATGCCCTTTGGTATATGTATGTTTCTACTAAAATAATAATGTGATTATTTAACAGGAAACGGCCCTTAATCATGTTAAAAATGCTGGACTTCTTGGTGATGGCTTTGGCTCAACTCCTGAAATGTGCAAAAGGAATTTATTTTGGGTGGTTACTAAGATGCAAGTGCTAGTAGACCGTTATCCGACTTGGTAATCATAATGTTTTATTTTGATTATTATTTTATAAAGTTTACAGTAAAACTTTACTAGTTGTATGCAAGTGTTAGTTGTCATGTTGATTGATGTAATCAACTATTTGATTTTGTCAAACTTATTTTCAGGGGTGATGTGGTTCAAGTAGACACTTGGGTCGCTGCTTCGGGGAAAAATGGCATGCGTCGTGATTGGTTGATTCGTGATTACAAAACGGGCGAGATACTAACAAGAGCCTCAAGGTAGTTTAATACTTTTATTACCTTAAATTTTTACAGCTCTTGTTTACAGTCTGATAATGTTCTCTTTTTCTTTCCAAATTTGTTGCAGTAATTGGGTTATGATGAATAAAGTCACAAGGAGGTTATCAAAGATTCCCGATGAAGTTCGGGCTGAAATTGAGCAGTATTTTGTTGATACGCCTCCTGTTATCGATGATGACAACAGAAAACTGCCAAAACTTGATGAGAACACTGCTGACCATGTTCGTAATGGTTTAACTGTGAGTAAATTTCCATCTTCTACAAATCACATTCTAGGTTTATTAACCTTCAAGGGGTATCACAGTGGTAAAAGCTTGAGTCTCTCTCTAGCAGAGGTCTAGCTACCGCTTGTTTATAGCCATTAACCCCCTCGAAGGTCGCTTGCATCCCGCAGTATTGGTGGGGTCCTGTGAGTTTTTTGTTAACGGTCTCTCGTGGTTACCAACAAAAAGTTAGGTTTTTATGTTCCTTACATGTTTTTTTTCTTTCTAATCTTATTTTACTGTTTTTGTCATATATTTTAGCCAAAGTGGAGTGATTTGGATGTCAATCAGCATGTCAACAATGTGAAGTATGTTGGCTGGATTCTTGAGGTATGTTGTTATTTAATTTATCACAATTATTCTCAAAACAAACTTATCCACATTGTTAGTTGTTAAGGTCATATTAAAGTCTAAATGAGATTTTGAAAGGAAAATTTTTTTTATAAGATCGGTTGTTGGTCCAACAACCAATCTATATTTAGCTATGCTTGACCAGCCCATTTTGACAACTCTAATCTGTTAACACTCTCCATTGCAGAGTGCACCACAGCATGTCGTGGAGAAATACGAGCTTGCAAGCATCACTCTTGAGTACCGCCGGGAGTGCATGAAGGACAGCGTGCTACAGTCACTCACATCCTTGCTGGTTGGTGGTGAGACGGTGGATTCTGATGATGTTGACTGTCAGCACCTTCTTCGACTAGAAGGCGGTGGTGGTGAGATCGTGAAGGGAAGGACCAAATGGAGGCCCAGATACGCTAAACCCATTCAAGAGCATCAATCACTTCCCTACTGAAAGTGTCGGTTTTTCCTTCGGATGAGTGGCGTTGTCGTAAATTTTGCTACTAGTGGTTCTTGCATATTACTTGCAATGTTTTGACCTCTCATCTCTCTATATGTTATATATTTCTTTCTAAGTTGTATGTTTTCTTTTTTCTTTTATTTCTTTTATTTTAATTTGTCCCTTTTTAGTTTGAGAATGGAGAGAAGTATAATCCTATTGTAAGTAAGCTCTTTATAAACAAATCCTAATTTCTCCTCTCTTTTTCTTTATTCAGATTCGCTTGTTTAGTTGTTTTGATGTGACGATTCTTTATTATTTATGATCAGATATCCTTCTGTAGTGTTGTATGTTGGATTGAAGTAGCAAACTTATTTGGGAGTTTGATCTTTTTGTTGTTTTTGGGGATTAAAGTGGTTTTGTATCTATCAAAAAGGACATCTAGCATATCGGTACATTTTAAGGTGTTTGGGATTGTTGCTAATAGTTGATAATTCAAACTATAATAATAATTCAATGATACTTTTAAGTTGTATTTTTGTTGTCAATGGTAATTTCACTCGTGATAATAAAAACTTTACTCACATTTGATTACCTTTTGATTTTGCATACAAGAAAAATAGGTTTTTTAAAAATTAAGTTGAAATTAACAAGGATTATACGAGTGAGATTGTCATTGGTAAGAAAATAAAAGTCAATGTTAGGATTAATTAAACGAGTTAAACAGACACAATTTATTATCTTAAACATTTTGTTTTTCCTTGTTACACAACCGGTCCCGATTACTCGATTAAGCATACATGTATATCCAATGATATACCATAATTATTTTATGTTTTAATATATATTATATATAGTTATATCTTATTATTATTATTTACTTAATATCTTTTTACGTAATAATTATGTTTTAAATACAGGCGATTAAGTTTTCTATCAATTGTATACTATCTTAGACTGTCCCCAACGTTAAAAGCCGCTCTTCCCACAAACAACCCCGGTCAATATGCCACATCAGTTTTTTACTAACATTCATCCATCCTTTCCACAATCAATTTTTACCCCAACACCATCCTTCTTACAAACAACCATTTAGAACACAAAACAACACACATTTATGTGTGTGGGCCCCACAAAATGCATCCATGGAGCGCCCTTTGGCAAAGGACGAGTGAAGGACAGATGGGCATGCACAACGTAGCCCTTCCGAAGAACGACAGGAAAGAGGCTAAGGGCGGGACTAAGGGTGCTGCGTTGTTGATAGTCTTACGAAGTTATAGCATAACTTGATAATTATCTCTACAATTAAACAGTAGTAGTGGAACATGAATAGAAAAATTGGATTACGAAAATATCTAGTACACATTCAAATGTAACATTATATAATTTTTTAATTTTAACAAATATCCGATGGGTATACCCAATATGTAATTTTTATAACTTTAACAAGCATACCCGATTACTCGTGGGTATGTCCGATACCCGATGGATAAATACCTGATACAAACCCAATCGATTGTCATCCCTACTTTAGCTATTAGACTTTGAGCTCAGCTTGTGCGAAAAATTTCAACATAAAGCTTGACTCCTTTATCTTTTATCAATTACTAAACTATTTTATATATTATTATAGTGATACATATAATATAATAAACATTTTCTAGTTTTTATCTATTATATAAAAATAGAATCACTTAGAAGTGAGCCTATTCAAGCACTCAAGCTCAATATATGAATATTGGGTTTAAACTGTTTATTAACAAGTTCTAATTTAAGCTCATTTATGTTAGAAGCTGATCTCATATCTATAACAGCTCGTCTTTTTTACATTTTACACCCCTAAACATGCACGATAAGAGAGTATTAAACCAAATTATTCAGTCACATTTGTGGCATATACTATCTTAAAAGGTCATATGAAAAAAATTATCCGTTTTACCTTTGTTTTCACATGTTACGTAACTTGTCCTATATGCCATTTTGCTACCTCTAAACATGGTCAGGAATCATATTTTCAAGTAATTAAAATTATAATAACTTGTATGAGACATTTAATAGCTTTTAATTGAGGTAGTTGAATATGGAAAAAGAGGGCAACCTACTCATCTCGTTACAACTACAAAACCTATTATGTGATCCATATTGGCTTTTAAGTTATGTTGACATTAACCTAACTCCCAACAATATTCTAAAAAGAGGATAGTTTGATTCATTTAAGTTATATCGATGGCGTGTGTTTACACATGTGATATTTTGATTCGTTTAAGCATATACATGTCAGCTTAATTATATTTTAATTCTAACAAGTTAAATAACTAAATTTAATATGTTTAGGTAAAAAGACGAGTCAAATGATGAAACTAGGAAGTATTATAAAGTGTATTCATGCGCATATAACACTCTAAATTGTTATATTAAGATAGCTTAGTTCATTATTTGAATTTTACCTAACATATTATTATTGATTAAACTATACAACCGACTAGGAGCTAGAGATAAAACATTGGATTTCAAAGTTCTTGAATCAACACAATTATAATATTTAGATACATTTTATATAACTATATATCAACAAACAATACCCACTAAATCTTACTCATAGCAATGCTATCAATAGAATAAAGTGTTTAAAAATCATTCAATAACATCGAAAGATGAGGAATAAGTGAATAACAAGCAATTTTTAAGGCAAATTATTTTTAATTCACTTTTAACGGGGTCAAATGTGTAAACTAAAATATTTAGAGGTCAAAAGAAAAGGGATTAACGAGTAACACTTGTTAAAATTCGATCAATGTATTTAAAAGCATCATATCATGTAGAAAAATACTAAAAAATGGCCTATTATCTTATAGTACACATTTCCAATTTTGTAATAATATTAGCACATTAAATATTTAAAAAAGTTAAAAAGAAAATAGATTAAAAAGTGTTTGTGGGTTGGCCAAATCAGGTGCCAGAAAACAGACTAAAACTAACCCATTTTGAAATGTTACCCTACACGCACGACACACTCATTTTTCCGCTTGTAACCAAATTGTTTGAAACTGTTCCCAACAAGTTGGTAACTATTATGCTTTAAACCAACCGAATTTCTTTTAACTATTTACAAGACATACTGTATCATAAGAGTGGGATTGGTGAGATTATTGGTGACTAGTTTTACATGAATATGGGAATGAAGGATACAACATGATTACCATCAATCATAACATTTGGCAAGAAACGTGTAGGGTAAATGGGTAACTCATGAGATTTTTTATTTGTCGTAACGACAACTTCTAGAAGATGTATAAGCACGCAAATGATGTCAGCATTGAAGTCAGCAGAATCGATACAACATTTACCCCATTGTTGTCAAGAATACTAAGACCTGAGATCCTCTTCACCGTTGGTCCTGGTTTTGACACAACCTGAGAAGATCAAACGAATTATGTAAATTACCCGTTTACATATGAATCTCATATGGGCCAATCTGAGTTAGGCAACTGTTGAAACAATATAAACAACTGTTGACACTAATCTTTATCTTTATATATAATAAAGCAATATTAACCTGACACTATCAGTTCTCTAATCTCCACATGCCACTCAATTAGGCCTAAATTGGGTTTCAATTTCCCTTGAATGGAAACTGATGGTGTCATCTTTTATGTAATAGACACAAGTACCATCCGATTATTAAATAAGCAGTTAAAGTTTTTGATATATCCATTCTGCTTTGAACCCAATACTTACATATTATTAATGTTATATCATTTTTAATATTCTACGATATCTTAGGCTGATAAACTAGTTATTTATAGAAAGACAAGTAATCTCTGTTTTGATCCGTTACCCAGCCTGCCTGCTTGCTTATTTGCCACGTGTAGTTGGGAGTGTCCCTATTTCCTATCGTGGGATTCAAGTTTACCTATTGGAATTTTAGTAATTGGGTATGAAAGTGCAAAGGCCATATAGGTAAAGTTTATAATGTTGCGATCAAACAATATTTTAAGTCATACTACAGGGAATGATTAAATAATCATTCTGCAGTCAAGTCACTGGACTTTAATTTGCATGATTCTACCGCTTAAGTCTTGAAACTTAACGATAAAGTCCCTGGACTCAAATTTAAACTAAAAGTCTTCCATTGCTAAAATCAGACAAAAAGGTACTTATTTTAATTTTTTAGCATGATTCAGTCCCTAAACTATATTTTACCTTTTCATCAAGTTTTAAATTTAAGGTACTTCATCATGCAAAAACAAAGCCCAATGACTTATGTGTGAATTTAGCAAGCTCGTAGGTTTTATTTTTTAACAAATTCCAAAAAAGCCCTATGGAGTTTCATGAAATCTGAAGTCAAGTTCCAGAAACTTAACTCTTGCTTAAAAATAATGTCCCTGGACTCAAATCTTAACTAAAGTTTTCCATTTTTAAAATCAAACGGAAGCATCCTTTTTAGATGATTAAGTTCCTAAAGTAATCTCTTTACAGTTTTAGAATTCCTGGAATTAATCATGCAAAAATAAAGTCAGCAAAGTATGTTCGAATTCAGCAACAGATAGGGTTTTTTTAGAAAATTTCCCTATAAATAAAGTTTATAATACTGAGATCAAACAATATCCCAAGTCATACTTGAGGGGACTAACAGATAATCATTCTGACATTTGATTAAGAGTTGCAACTTTCATAGTTGGGATAAAAAGAGTACCTTGTTACGAACACTGCAGAATCCACTAAATTGCAATGTTGCTCCTAAAAGAGAGTCAATTAGACTTCCTGTTAGTCCTGCTAAAGCAGAAAGAGGTATGACTAATAGCTGCTTCAAAAAAGCATCATTTGAGCAACTTTTTGTGAAAATTCCAGGTAAAACAAATGCTAATCCAATCACAGCTCCTGCTGCCGCAGCTGCTTGAAGACCAGCTTTTGTTACACCGCCATTTGTACCCCTACGAACCACCTGTTAAGCAAGAATGAAAATAA
This sequence comes from Flaveria trinervia, assembly GCA_025506515.1. Classification (NCBI taxonomy): domain Eukaryota; kingdom Viridiplantae; phylum Streptophyta; class Magnoliopsida; order Asterales; family Asteraceae; genus Flaveria; species Flaveria trinervia. Next base: position 103,663,529 of record CM046448.1, on the reverse strand, counting down.
TAGAGGTTACATAACAGGTGGATCAGGCAGGTCATGTTATGCATCAAAAAGGGATAAGGCTGAAACGGGCTAGGACAGGCTGGATCGACCCATCTAACATTGAATTGCAAATTTAAGCACAGAATTGTGTTAGTGGTGACCAAATATAGCAGCCTTATGTATCATGGGTAAAGCAATAGGTTCGTGTATTTATGTGGTTCTCACATCTTTCTACTTAAAATGGTTAATTTTTGAGCAGCCCTTTATGACTCCCCCTCTCTCTCTCTGAGTGTGTGTGTATGTATGTAACTATGTATGTATGCATGCATGAAATTTAAACTATAAGAAGTATATATGAAATTTATTTTATTTTAGAGAGAGCATAAAAAGCTCTTACCTTAAATGTAGTAATCAACCGAGGTTGTTCATCACTTAGTACCCCAAGCTCCGAGGACCAAGTGTCTCCATTAGAACATGAGTAATGCCCGATTATGCCACCAACAATAGATGTTATGATATATGATTCTGTTGAGTTCAAACAAATATCTTGTGACGATTTCAACTTCCAAAATGCTATAACCAAGATAGTAGCAATTCCACTATTTGAGAAAACTTGTATCCTGGCAGAGAAGACAGACAAAGACATATAAACGCATGGCTTAATTAATGTATGACACATTATTGTATTAGGATGTAAAGTAAAAAAAAGGTTAAAGACATATGATAACAACATACTTAAGTTCATGGCCTATTATGGTAACTAAACTCCATAATGTCGCGAGTTGATAATTACATTTTTTTGACATGGGCTAAGTTTATAATTTGATCACCTATGATGACCAGTTTCTTGCGTATCTTGCACTTTATTTAATGAGACGACTTGTCGCTCAATTATCAAATAGTTCATTTAAGAAAAGTACAATTACCAAACTAGCTATTTTAAGGAGTACTAAAGTCATCTGTCCACAAAATTACCAAACTAGCCCATTTCAAAAAAGTATAATTACCAGGTTGGGACATTATTGAGCATGAATACCAAAATGGACCACCAACCGAGTATGCTGCTATTTCATGAAATTAGCCCAGTTAAAAAGCTGATGTTAAGAATACTTAATTCAAATATAGGCTCAGTCAGATACATACAGAATGGTGCAATGCATTTAGCCAGTAATATCCTATATGACACTTAACAGTTACTTCCCACAATGAAATTCAGATTTACACTGAACAGCAATACCATACAGGAAGGTTTTGATATCGTTTCAGTTATATATTGGACTTGAGAAGTGATGATACTTTGATATTCAAATCATTCACGAGCATAGATGGTTCTATAAGTTCAAACAACCAACAAATATACATGCATAAGCAATAACTTTTGTTTAACAACGCATAAGACATCATCTATGTGTTATACCACCCTAAGACTTGGTAGTAGCTTCTAGAATGTCGTATTATAAAAGTGCATAGATCATAGTAGACAGTCACCTAATGTTATCAAACCATTCTTTGCAAGGGCTAATGCCATAATGCAGCAACTTACTTATCTCAGTGTTCTCAGAGTTCCACATTTGTCATTATCGTAAATCGTAAAATACTCCTTCAGTGTGGAACACATTTAAAAGAGTTGCTATCATATCACACTATAATGACAATAATAAAACTACTTATGCACATGCACATACACATACACACTTTTCTTCATCCAAACACCTCTGTAGTCTTATCTACTCTTAAAAAACAGAATATGCAGATGCGTCATTTAGATAATCAAATCCCAACATATCAATATACACAATCACCAATATGGAATAGGAGGCAAGTAACATGCATTTTAATGACATTAGCCCTCAACCAAAACCATACTTAACAAATTATTAATCATCTTTGTTCAAAATCTAATCTAACAATGAACACATTAGACATAAGTCATATCAAAGTTATAAACAACTACAAGAACATCATCAATAGGGCAAAACTTGACAAATCAGTACCAATTCCTCTGTCCTCCTGCTTTAAAATCTGCATCAACACTCCGCTTCCTCTCCTCCCCAATTTTCGTAAGCTTCGACGAAGTAAAGAAGAACGCAAGCAACATCGCTCCAAATCTACAACAAAAACCACAAAATGTCAAAATCAACCGCAAGCACATGCAAAAACCACAAATCAACCGTTGAAAACACGAATTCGAAGTCAAATCAACCTGTAATTGATGGAGAGATGAACCGCCATGACGAAGAAACCGGCAATTGCGCCTGAAACATCGAGAGATTTCTTCCTGTAAGCGTTAATGGCGATGAAGGATGAAATCAGAACGGAGATTATCACTTGCAGCATTTGATTATCCATTATTGTGAAATGTGAACTGATTTTGAATCGAATCTGTTGAATAACGGAATCCTAACTGAAATTTGTGAGAAACAAATCAACAATCGCTGGTGTTGTTGATGAAGCTTTTATTGAAATCTTTTGTGCGGTTTTTTGGCAGTTTTGAAGTACGTGAGGTCAACAAAGTTTCGCTGCTGGAGACCATTTGATCATTCTCAATTTAATATTTCAAATAATATAACTAAATATTTATTATTATTATTTTTATACAAAAGGATTAAAGGTCTCTTTAATAATTTTAGAATTATTAAATACTAAATCAATAAAAAAAAGTCTCTTTGATAATTTTAGAATTATTAATACTAAATCAATAAAATATCTGAACTATTAAATGCGAAATTATTAAGAGGTCTGAATCATTAATAGCTTGTATATCGCTTAATTATACAAAGTCAAATGTGTGACTAATTCAGATAATAAGTGTTAATCATTCAGCATTAGTATAATGTTAATTATTCAAAAGCAAATGCCTGAACCATTTAAATATTTATTCATGAAACAAACAGTTTGAATTATTAAGTGTTGAACTATTCAGACACTTAAACCATTAAAAAACTGAAACCAACAACCCCTAACACCAACTCACATGCGTTTTAATAATATGCTAAAACTATATATCTCGTTATAATGAGATTTGAACTCTCAATTACATTAAATAGATAATCTCTTTCATGTGTTTTGATAGTGTTAGATCACAGTCTCTTTGATATTTATTAACCACTACGATAAATGATCGATTTGTTTAAATTGAGCTAAAAATAAAGCTCATGTTTGACTTGTTTAAAGCCTAAGGTAGCTCTTAGCTTGATAGATTTACTTGTATTTCTCAACAAATCAAATTCTACATGCCTTAAATAATCAACTAATAGGGCATTGTATATAACAATATAAATATTTATGGAGTTACTTAAACCAAACCAACTTATGAGTCTGAGTTTTTATACAAGCAAACTACCTTAAGCCTAAACTCAATTTTTTTCTTTTTCTTTCTGGTGACCATGAGAATTTGTTGCAAGTAAAAATTCACGAGATTCGTCAATGTCTTGTTAACTAATAAAATTAGGTAAATTGCATTTTGCGCTAGACAAATAGCCTTTATGAGGTTATGATACAAAATCGGTGGAGGTAAGACTCGAACATGAGATCTTTTACAGGGGAGAATCATGTGAGTCTTATTCCAGCACCCCAACACTCCTTAAATATTATTTCGAACTCGCATAGGACTAAAATCAGCTAGAGTTTTTAACTAAACATTTCTTGTGTCTTAAATTTTATAATTCTATATTTTCCACATGTCAATATTAATATCATAATCTATAACATAATGATATCCATTATTATATATTAGAAACAAATAAAATATCTCTACTCCGGGAATCTAGCACGTTGTATCGCGTATATAATAATGTAATGTTATAATAAAATGATGCAAAGGTTACTCTTTATATTCGTATCAAAATAATAACATGTGGTTAATATTTGACAAATGTTGATAACATTAGAAACATTTGTCATTTTAACTATATAAATATATTTTTCATCAAGATTTTTAATTCAATATACATAAATTTATTAGATAAAAAAGGAATAAGAAAAAAAATAGTACATAATTATGTTAATTTAAAAGTAAACAACATCCGAATGCAAGACAGGAGAAAAGGACCTGATTTATATTTTAACCTTAATATTTTCTCCGAAAATTTGATAGATGGTGACATAATTCTTAATTAATGATCAATTTTAATGTTAATAAGTATATTATAGCAGCTTTTATAAAGATATTCTGCAGGTAAATGATATAGTTTAATGTATAACTATGTACATTAAAGTTTAAATAAAAAAGAAAATGTTAAAACTCTTATATATTTCCAATACCCTTAACACTTTGGTTCCTTACTTCTATGACTAGATGTCTATATAGTTCTAGAAATATATGCTACAATGGACAAACTTTAAGTTTTCTAAGACCATAGCCATTCATGCCCACAATGTAACATCATATTTTATGAATCTTTCTTATAATATTATTCAGTTTATATTCATTTATGAATATCTCAAAAGTGGTCCCTAAAGTACAAAATTAATATAAGGATGGGGCGACCTTTAAACGATTTGCGTGTACAATAATCTAACTAAACGTCATTTTTCATAATTTTCATGTGAAAAACGAGGTGTACATGTTAAGTGTAAAGAAATTATTGTACAGTTCATATAAAACCGTAGCTTTATGTCTAGTTTATCCTAGGGCACTTTAACCCTTCAAATTTGTGGGTGTATTACCTCATATATATATATATGTATCTATTGGGACACAAGATAACAAAAGCAGTTGAGTATATAAAAGATTAAGACATGACATTACAAAAGTCAAATCAGAATTTGAAGACTTTTTTCCAATTGGATAGAACACACCACTATAGGATCTCAATTAGTGGTGCCTTGGGGTTTTCTACATGCTCTATAAGGTTAAATTTATGTTTTTTGGTTTAATTATACTATCGAACGCAATCACGACGATATATTATTGAATTGTAGATATTAGATGCTTAAAAGAAGACATTTGAAGATTTAAAGAAGATTTGATGATAATATAATATTTTTTGGGTTGTCAGGTCGGGTCGAAATGTAATTAAATTGAATAGGAAATGTTAACAAAAATATAATGTCAAACGAAATAAGATAAAACTTACATTTTATAGTTGCTCCATACGCGTCTTCATTTTTTGAAACCATTCCATTACATCTTCAATCGATACATTTGCGAAAAGCTCCTTTTTAATGTAACAAATACATGAATCGTTTATATATTCATCACTTATGCAATTATGTAAATCCGTCTTCACATGCTTCATTGAATTCCACGTGTTTGTTTTGGATAGCAATAACAACTCCTGAATTTTTAATATGCTCAAGCACGTCAATAATAAATGGGTATAATTTGAGCAAACGAACAAGTGTCTTATGGTGCGAACTCCAACGTGTGTCTCTGGATCTTGCAAGTGAGGTTTCTTGATTCTTCCCGCTTCCATTTTCAACTTCTAAATGACCAATTTGCTCTTTCACCCTTTCTTTTGACTCTCTTGAATCATATTATTCGTTTGCAAGATGCACAAACTGTAAGAAGTAGGTTCACTTTTATATTAAAAATATTAATTCTAACGATACTCTCGTTAGCCATGTGAAATATTATAGTATAATACCGTTTACCAATACGACTAGAAAAATTAAATACAAGCAATATTTATGTACCAAACTTGATACGAACATTCGTCTTTAGTATATACTCCAACTAGTCTTCATAAAGTATTCTTGACACGAGTCTTCATCACGTTCGAGTCTTCAAGTATACCCCTTGACTACAACTAATAACAAACAAAAGATTAACGGTTGTGGCTGAGGATCGTGTTAGACATGGGTCCCTTAAAACAGATTTCGCGTCTCTACTCAAGACAACGCGTCTGTTTCACACGGTACAACAGTCAAAGCAGTATGTACTGCCGAAAAGTGCCTCGGTCGAGAGATCACCGGATAAAGTATGTGTTATAATATTATGTGAAAAAAAAGTTGAAGATGATGGTATAGGAAGAACCATTTAGAGAGTGATCCTCTCTAAATGTATATAAAACTTGTTGATCCTTAAACAATACATTTCTTCTTTTTTCTTCTTTTTCCTCATGAGTTTGTTTATATACTCATACTAATAAGTTCATATTAATGTGAGTTTTATGATTCACAACCAAAACTCCCATTTGATTTATAAATATTTTATGAGACCAAACTAAAACTCTCATTTTATTCATGACAAGTTTAATACCAATTTAATAAAAATTATGATTCATAATAGACATTCATAATATTTATTAAAAGACTTGGTCAACATAAAACATCCATGTTAATCAAAACATGGCTTTATTAGCATTATGCAAGAAATTACAAAATTCCCTACAATAGCCACCCAAGTTTTACTTTCTTCATTTTGACCACTCAACTTCGAGCATCGATATCTAATTCATCTTAGCTTCAGTTTGGACACGGTTAGTTCATTACAAAACGAAAACTTAAACCAATAAATAAATAACTATTTATATAATAAACATATAATATAATTATTTTGTGTCCAAAATTCCAGCACAAACCACATTTGTCAAAGTTGACTTCATCAAAAATTTATAAATCTTCACATGTTTGTTTGCAAGGACGATAACAACTAATTGAAGTTGGTGGGCAAAAACAATATACGAAATAAGCTGATGAGTTTTCTTTTCAAATTAGTGCTTACAAACCATTAAACTCACCGGACCTATTGCTTGCACCATCATATCCTGGCCTCTAACTCTAGTCAAGCTTAAATTGTATCTAGCAAATAGTTCATCAATAGCCGACTTGAGAGAAATGAAATTGTTTCCATGACATAAACAAGGCCAATAAATCTTTCTTTAACAAGTCTTAATTTATCAACAAATCTTAAAACCACAAACATTTGTTCCTTTTTAGATACATCTCTCGTGTAACATCCATCGATTTTCAAACTATAAACTCAAACCCGAACCCGTTTGAGTCAATCTTGTAAATCAAATTCATTATTTAGTTATTTCATTTATTTTTGTGTTCCAAAAACAATAAATGTGTCACTTAATCAATTTAATTTAAATTTTATAATTTTATAAAATAAATTTTATAAATGTTAAAAGGTTATTAATATCTATAAGATTTTAAAATATTCAACTAAAATAAATAGTCAAATTACAAGTTTTTGTGAGATTTATAAAGTCAATAAAGATTTTATAAAAAAATAAGTTGTTAAATTAAGTCTTAATAAATTTAAAATTTAAGTTGTAATTATTCTTTGATTTATTTAAAATATTTAATTTTATATTTATTTTAAATTCTAATCATAACCCCCTTTTGAAAGACTTGTAACTCACCATTAATACCATTTATAACCTCCTCCTAACCTCAACTATAAAAATAAGCTTTAGACCTCACTTTTCATTTGCTCATTCTCAAAAAAACTTACTAAAAAACCTTTCTTTCATCCTTTGGTTTTGATCAATATCTTTTACAAGTAATTTCAAGAAGTTTCTAATACTAAGGTAACCTTATATTGCATTTATATTATGTATTTCTATTTTGTTTCAATCATTTTAACATCTCAAGCATACTCATGACTTTATGTTCTTACTTTTATTATTTTTCTGCTAAATCTCTTTTAAATTCAATCATTACTATTTGATCATTAACCTTTCTAACATTCACTAATCTTATAACAATTACTAACATTCCTAAATCAAGTTAACAACACACTAACGTAAACAAAGAATCCTGTTTGTATATGGACGGCTATGCCGTCGCATTCGGTTATTCCACAAGTTTATTTTATAAATGATGGCTATGCAATACTCTTGGAGTATTATTATATAACTCAAAAAAAGTATAATATATCATATATCAACATAATAAATTTGTTCTAACCCGTTTCATGCTTTAACAATTTTAAAAATGCACATAAGTGCCTTACTACATATTTGGCAAAATATAGTCTGATTTAAACTAACCATAACTTGATCATAACAAACTAAATTTGAGTAAAGTCAGACTCCAATATCAAGTTCATCGAATAAACTTTTCAATGAAAGTTTATACGTCTCCAAACTCAATCGAACGACTCAACAATAGCCTTCACAAGATAAGTGCGCATTTCAGCACCTTCTGTCTTGTGCTGCTGTTTTGACTTATTTACGGGTCTTTTTATAAAAAGTTTTCTAAACAAAAGTTGTTTGGAGGACTGAATTAGTGAAATATAAATTTTTATAATTTTATAAAACCATTTTCTATTTTTAAAACCTATTCAAGCACTTACCAAACATTCTGTCCAGAATCTAAAATTGGTGTAATAATCATTTTTCAATCTACCTTTCACTTTTTGGCATTTTCTAAATAGCTTAACTTCTTGTAATGAATTCCGACCTCAAGTTATTGTTTCTTTTTATCCTTTAGGATATCACCTTTGACTCTTGAACATCCAAGCTTTCTTATGTACTCTACAACCACCATTATACAATGTGAGTTCTCCATGCCCCTTTTTACTTTATTTCACATATTTTAGGGTGAAACATGTTAACCTTATAAACTTACACTTGTAAACATCTTGATACTTGTAAATGCACATGTAATTCATCTTTGCTTTTTGTCATGGTTATTTGTAATATTGTGAGTCTTATATGATGGACATTATATGTTGACAATCATTAACTATTGCTAGCCTGAAGACATCATAGATCTGTGGGTCTAACAAGCCTAGTTGGTGCTAAAGCAGAGGTTATTAGTGGCTCATGATGACATATGCTTGTTTATCATGGGAACCAAGTACACTTAGCTAATCGTTATATACTTGTAAACTTATTCTTGGTCAAAGTTTGATTGTAGCTATATGTTATCTATAAACTTGTATAATTCGTAACCATTGACATGAATTGCTACTTGTAAGCTTATATATATATATATATATATATATATATATATATATATATATATGTGTGTGTGTGTGTGTGTGTGTGTGTGTGTGTGTGTGTTAACCCATGGAAACTCACCAACTTTCAATGTTGACCCCTTATTTTAACATGTTTCAGGATTGTTACTTAAGGAATTCTTATTGCTTATATAAGACTTGGACTTAGTTTAACTAAATATCTTATGTTGTTGTTTAAGTCTTTGTTGTATTGTAATGACTTAATTGTCTAGTTCTATTCAATGAAAATGACATTTAATATTATTTCAACTTATTTAATTCCATGCGCTATGAATAATCGTTTGGCATTCGTCTGCCTCGATAATTCCACCGTCGGTCGGGGTGTGTGACATCTCGACTCATCAACTAATATAGCAAAAACATCATCACCAACTTCTTTAACAATCTGCTTTAATACCTCTTGTGCAAAATAATTACAAATTCTTTTTGTATTAATGGAGATGTCACTTGACTATTTCCTTGAGCATTCCCTAAGATCACTTTACCAATTTCTTCATTTAATTGCCCAAACAATTTTAAAAACTCAATAAAGTGTCCTATATAAAGTGAAGTCTCAGATTCATCATGACCACGAAAAGACAACCCACCATTTAATAACGCTTTTGCAAGAAGAACTTAATCGGATTCTATACTCTCTTTTTTGTTTGTCACTTTGTTTTTAAAATGCAACATGTATTGATTTTTCTTGTTTTAGCAAGGATCACCTTTTTTGTGTGCTTTGTTGTGAAGACTATTAATATCACCAATATGTATTGCAAATCTTTCAGTTTTGTTCTAACCATTAAAACCTTTATTCATAAATGCATCTTTTTGACCAATCTTTTTGACCAATCTTTTCGACCAATTTCCTTAAACAGATAACAAAACAAACAATATGCTCTATTTGTTTTCACATTATATTCTAGCGAGTTCCCATATTGTTTAAACCACTTGGGACGAATTCGTCTAGATTTTTCACTAAAATCTCGTTGAGGAAACTCATGCCTAATAGGTTGACATGGACCTCTAAGCAAGTATGATGTTTTAATTTCATCTTTTTGATTAGGGTGATATGATAAGATTGACTTTCATTCAAAAGGATCCAATTGAAGATCATCTAAATCAATTATTTCCGGAATACTATTACTAGATGAAGAAGCAACATTCGATTGTTTTCTTTTCACAACAAACCGGTCCATGTTCCTAAAATTTTAAATGCATCACACATATAACAGATTATAAATTATGATGAACTAATTATTAATGTGGTGAATACACAAGTTATATCAAACAAAATATAGGTTCTAGATTTTTAAACAACTAACTAACAAACACAGTATAAATTCTAGATTCCTAAATTCTTAATACAAAAAATAATAAAAAAATTAAGTAAAATAAGTTAAGTCTAACAATGAAAACGTTAAAGATTTTAAACTTTGAATAAATAATTAAGAATACTAACCTTTTCAAATTTCACGAATTAATGGTGAACTACTCAACCACGAGGTTAAAGATGGGGGGCGAGTAATGACCATGAGTAGACTAATAGATGGGTAGTGAGCAGCAGCAGACCAGGCCACCAGCAGTGAACACGAGCTGCAACAGACCAGCATGGGCACAATTCACAAGGCAACAACGACGAGGGGTGGGGCAGCCAGGCAGAGGCTGCAGACTATAGTTCTGAACTTCGAATGGATCCTCGATAGGGGAAAGGAACGGGGGCTAGGGTTTTATGTGTTATTAGAATAAGGTTATTATAGTAATTTTACATAAATAAAGAGGGAAAAAATTTGTTGTAAACTGCAGCTTTTTTCGAACTCGCAACCTCTGTTTGGAGAAGGCGTGCTTAAACCAGCGAACCAACTATCTATTTGTAATATATTATAAACTTTAATATACTAATGGGTTCACTACTTGTAAAACTATGCGTTCATTAAAAAAATCTCTATTATACGTTACACTACGGGTTCAAAAATCAATGGGGTCACTTGACCCCGTACCTAAGACCCTAGTTCCGCCCTTAGAAGCGGAGGACATACACAAGAAGGAAGGCCGTAGCTTACGTCCATTTAGGATATAGCTTATGTCAGTTCAAGACGTATCTTACGTCGTTTAGAGAGATTTTATTAAATCTTCTGGATTTTGACCACAATTAAGAAAGGTTATTAATTTCTAAAAACCCAAATTCGCATTCAAAGAAAAAGGATGAACTTTAGCCGATTGATGAGGATTTTTTTCATCTCTTTAGCTCATTCCATTCCATATAAAGATGTTCAAATCCGTTTGTTCTACTAGATCCAGGAAGATACAAGGCTAATTCTATTCGTGATCATTAGTGAACAAATATGTGATTCTAATGTTCTATACGTTCTTTGACATTATTTTTTGTAATCGTTCGATTACGAATATTTATAACTTTGATTTTATGTAACTAAAAAATTTTCTTTTGCAGTTAGTTATAAAACCTTTAAGTTATCGGTTTTCTTGCATTGATGAATCTTGGTTATGTGATTGAATGTGTAGGTTAAATTGATAGTTAGTGAATGTAACACCTGGAAATTTAAAAAGATGAGAAATGAAGAATAAAGGTGCACAAAAAGAAGAAAAGTAACAAAACCCAAGATGAGGGATTAAATGTGTAAAAATTACAAAAAGTTAAATAATATTTGTACAAAAGGTGATATGGCCGCCCATACTAACTGCACATCACCTTTTATCGGTTTTAGAGAGAGTGCAGAAAGCTTTCATGTTTTTGAAGAAGAGCAAGAAGAAGTCGAATTCAAGGTATTTTTCGATGTTTTGGAGTGTTTTTGGCTGATTTTCAATCTTCGGGTTTGTGCATATGTGTTTGTATGTGTTCGGGTATTGTGATTTTGGTGTTCTTGGTGTTCAAACTCAGCTTCATTCGGTTTGAAGGAGTTCTAGTCGAAAGTTACAAGAGGTGAGTTCAAGATCCCCATTTTTACATGTTTTAACTGATTTTAGGGTTGGATGTACATTTTATAATGTTTTTATTATTGACGGGTGTGTACCCATATGTATATGTGTGTGAATGTGGGTGGGTGTATGTTTGGGATGATTTATTGTTATGTTCATGTTTTAAGGTTGTTTATGCTGCTTAGAATGTTAGAACTAAGCTTAGAACATGTTCGGATTTTATTTGGGGACTGGAAAATGATGTTAGTTATGAGTTAGTTGTCATGCATCTAAGTCCCTATGCGCTTGAAGTTCATACGCCCAAACAATATCCATGTGCCTGAAAAGGTGCCAAAATGCTTAAGTGTCCCCAAACGCCCAAAGTTCATGCGCCCCAATAGTAACCAGACGCCCAAAGTGCCCATACGCTTAAGTTAGGCTTATCTGCCTGCATAGTGCCCACGCGCCTAAAATGTTACCCAAAATGACCAAGTGTTGGTCATGCACATGTATAGTGCTCATGCGCCTAAGAGTTTTCCCATGCGCCTAAGTGTTTCTATGCGCCTGTGTGACATCCATCACTATCAGGTCTGTCAATTGACTCGCAGCTCGTTAACTCTCGTCACGTGCATTTATTACTTTTTTGAGATTAATTTGTTTTCGAATAGAATCTCTTCGTATCTCTGTTACGTGTCAACCCTAATATTAAAATAATATCAATCAAGCAAATATTATATAAATAATAACTAAGAAAGGTAATCATGACTACAATAATTAATATTAATATTATTATTATTATTATTATTAATGACATTTCTATTATTATTATTATTTAATTAATAGTTTGGGGTTTAAATTGTAATTTAAATAAACTTAAGGGAATAGTTAATCTAAAGTGAAGGGTCTTAATTGTAATTATGATTATATATATATATATATAAAATTCTTTTTGGTCAAATCCTAAACGTCCACCCTCTCATACCGTCGATGACACAGCCGAGCACCACTCGTACGATCGAAGCAGCCACCATTGTCGCCATTAGCCGTCGTTGGACGCAGTTGTTTCGCCGATTAGTCGTTCCGCAGGTAAACGATCGGAATGCACCTTGTTTTGTTTCGTTTCGTTTCGTGATGTCGGTTCGGCTGGTTCCGTGTGTGTATATATGTATGCAACATTGTGTATGTATGTATTATGTTTGTGTATGTGTGTGTGTTTGTGTATATATGTGTATATATGTGTACTTGCTTGTATGTATCTGTGTTTGATCGTATGTATATATGTATGTATGTATAAGCCGTGACCATGTGTGTGTGTATATCTACATATATGTGGTGTGTGTGTATATCTACATATATGTGGTGTGTGTGTATATAGATTGTAACTTATATGTATTATGTTTCGGGGCTTGTACGCGGGTTTGTTGCTGCGTCGTTTGCCAACCCGTATGCATATATATATGAGTGTCCATTGTAAATATATATATGTTTGTGTGTGTGGTGGGTGTGCGTAATAATGTGTGTCTTTTGTGTATGCGATTGGTGTGTGTGTGTGTGATTGTATGCGATTGGTGTGTGTGATTGTATGCGATTGGTGTGTGTGATTTGTGTATGTTTTGTGCATGTTGTGTGGATACAAACAATTCTATGAATGCTAAGTGTACAAATGTGTTTTGTGTTCATAGTGTGTGCATATGTACTCATGTGTTAATGTATATATTTTACTAACTACTTTGGTTCTTCTTTCGTAGATCAACTATTAATCACATATTGCATTAGAAAAAATATAATTTATCTGATCATGTTTATCCCAAATTAGTAATAACTAGTTTTATTATATATATGTGTGTGTGCACGCTTGCGTGCTTGATATATGAGTAAGACACATGTGATTATGAATATATATATGTATGTATGTATGTATGTATGTATGTATGTATGTATGTATGTATGTATGTATGTATGTATGTATGTATGTATGTATGTATCTATGTATGTATGTAGGTATGTATGTATGTATGTATGTATGTATGTATGTATGTATGTATGTATGTATGTATGTATGTATGTATGTATGTAAGTAAGTAAGTAAGTAAGTATGTATGTATGTATGTATGTATGTATGTATGTATGTATGTATGTATGTATGTATGTATGTATGTATGTATGTATGTATGTATGTATGTATGTATGTATGTATGTATGTATGTATTTCTTCTGGCTTCAACTAACGCATAATTAAGTTATTATAATAACTATATATAGAAGTATTCATAAATACCTATATTTTTGTGTGAGTTGCTCGTCGAACCAGAACCGACCGAAAGTACCTATTCTTTTTAGACGTGTTTTAAGATTTAAGTTGCATAAAACTTAGGTGTTGGATCGTTCGTTGCTCTCATTCTTTAGAAGATTTTCATTTGTTTTATTCGTCTCTATTCAAGCTAAGTTTCACGACACCGTTTTCAATTCAAATATTTATAAACTAGGGGAAAAATACGCTCACCCTTTATGCTGTGAGCTTACTCAAACTTTGGGACTGTTGTGTTTATCGTTTTGTAAGTATATATTTGGTACATGCATGAGTTAGTTGTATGGTTCTTTATTCAGAATTATTTAACTCTGGTGTTGGCGCCAACGGATATGTATTAATAGTACTATTAGGCTGACACCTCCACCATTGTTTGTTAGTATACTAGTTGGGACTGACAATAGCCGGGTATGGGCCCTAGGGTGAATATGTTCCGACAAGTTCTGTGTGTGTGTTGTAGGTTTAGTTCTGATGCTCATGTTTACAAGTCATATTACTTGCTTATAACTGTATGCACACATGTCCTACCAAACTTTTACACAACATCAAGATTTGTTTACTATTTAAATCTGCGAACTCACCAACAATATGTTGACCTTTTGAGCATATCTTTTCAGGTAACAATCATTAAGGATAGCTAGGATGCTGCCTTAGCGATGACCTTAGATATGCATAATTTATAATTCATTGGATGGCTTTAACAATTGTATTGACTTTTATTTGTTATCCGCATTATGCTCACTTGTTCCCAGGTTGTGCGATTTATACTTAATTTTTTGTATGACTACGTTTGTCGTGGAATTGACTAATTACGACACAAGTCTCCATTTGTGTCGGGTGATGTCATGACACGTTGACTTTCATCCTTTATTGCACCTCTATTAATTAACTATATGTTATGACGATCCCGTCCATTACATCCTCGTGTTTCCGCTATATGCGGGGGGGGGGGGGGGGGTGACAGATTGGTATCATAGAGAATTAGGTGGATCACTCGACCCGGAACCTTCATGTAGAGTGCATATTAGGGTTTCGTGTGCATCTGATATTACATGTATGTTCCTTCTATTCTATCTATCTGTTCTTTATCTTTTGATTTGCTTCATCTGAGGAAAAGTACATTCTCCTTATAGGATGTCTTCAACTTGACCCTCCGTTCCTATAGTGCCCCGAGCTCATCTGTTCGACTCTGAGTCAGAACCAGAAGAGGTTCTCTCGGACCATATGCTGTCTACGTCATCTGATCCGGAGTCCGACCCCAAGGAGTCGGCGGGAGATTCATACCATTAGTTCCTCTCTCTATAGTCGAGCTAGTAAAACAATATATCCTATTGAAGTGAACGTTCACAAAGATCGGGAAGTACTAGTCGTAAATCTATCCACTCGTGTAGTTTTAGGCCGCAGATGTCTACTTTTATTTAATATGAAAAAAAATCAGATCCTATAGTTTAACCACTAGGGGAGAAGGCAAGGCGCTTGACTAAAAGACCCTACCCGACTCATTTTTAGGACATGCTTAGCTCTAACTATCTAAAATGAAGAAATTGTACAAGGGATCAATCCTATTTCATAAAGTAACTTCTCAAAGGTCAAAGGCATGTGGCATAGTCCATCTTTTCCTTATCTTTTTCCCTCAAAATAGAATATATACTTGCCTTTGTATTGATTTGGCCCAAAAATTGGATAGGGGTCAAGACGCTGTTGGGCGCCGACGGCTGACTCAAGTGCCCCCTGAAACGCGCGAAATGGTCACCTATTACACGGTTGAAGAGGAGATAGGTGACCATGTTGTTCTAGGTTTGCCTGCCATTCATGCTGCACCACCTGGTCTCACATCACTTGAAGCCCAAGCCGCACCAAGTGCACATGTTGTTCCTATTGCACCAAACGCTCCTGCCGCCCTAGTTGTTCCCATGATACCTGTTAGGCCAGCTATTGCAAGGTACACCCTTGAGGCGGGACCTCAAGTGCCCGGCTACCCTAGAGAACCTTATAGGAGAACAGCGCAGAACCGGTGCTGCTAAGGACGGCTAGGAAGAGAATAACTTTGGCCACTCGTATAAGGTTTCAAGTGCCGGCTGATGACGCTAGCTTGTGGGGCGACCACCCCGACCTGCCCCCAAGCCCTTCTTGCTCATCTGGCAGTGACGACGAGCAAGACTGATGTCGCATGAGCATTGGCGAAGACTTGAAGATTTCTGAGATTTATTTTTGCCATTTCGTATTTCATTTTCAGACATTGTTAAACTATGGGATTTTGCAAATTTTTGGGATATTACTCTACCTATTATCACATTGAGACATTATAATTATGAGAATGAGATTTATATTATTATGCTTTGGGTTATGGTATTACATTTTGGAAAATATGTTTTCAATGATATGTTTTATGAGACTGGCTGAGTTGTGATGACATTTGATATTGCTAAAACTTATATATTGTTTATGTTGATTAGAAAGATGCCGCCAAGAAGGATTACTCGCAATGTTACTCGCGGTGGTGCTGCCCCAAGAGGTAGAGGTAGGAAAAGGTATAGGAGGTAGGGGTGAAGCACCTGCAGGAAAAAATGAAGGTGGATAGGGTGGTAATAACAAGGGGCTGGAAACCCTAATATAGCCGCCATGATTGCTCAACAACTCGTAGCACTCATCCTGACCATAGTGGCACAGGTGAGTGACAACATCATAAACCACAATAATGGGGGTGGTAATGAGGACAACAAACATAATGCCGAAAATGATGGTCATGAAGAGAATGACAAAAACGGACATGGAGATGGGGGTGGAGATAATAATGGGGAAGGAGGTGGAATGGGTAATGTGAATGGTAATGGTAACATGAATGTGAATGGTAATGGAGGAAGGGTTGGTTGTACTTACAAGGAGTTCATGACTTGTAAACCAAAGAAGTTTGATGGAAAAGGTGGAGCCATTTCCTTGACTCGCTGGATTGAGAAGATGGAATCCGTGATGGAGATCAGCAACTATGCTGAAATCAGAAGTGAAGTATGCAACATGTTCACTGGTGGGGAAATCGTTAACATGGTGGAATACTCAAGTGCAGGATCGAGGTAGGGAGGCAATAATGGCCATGACTTGGGCGGAATTCAAAGCTTTGGAAACTGACGAATATTGTACAATGAACAAAATGCAGAAGTTGGAACATGATTTATGGAATCATTCGATGGTAGGGTCGGGTCATGCTGCTTACACCGACCAGTTTCATGACTTAGCAAGGCTGGTGCCACACCTGGTGACACCTAAGTCAAAGCAGATTGAGTGTTACATTTGGGGTTTAGTACCTCAAATACGTGGTTTGTAACTGTTGCGGCACCCCCGACTGTTCAGAGTGCAATCTTGAAGGCGAGCACTTTGGCTGATGAGATGGTAAGAATTGGGGTGCTAGGTAAAGGTAGTGAGAAAAGAAGAGAGATGGGGGAATCGAGCAAACAAGCAGGGGGAAGATTCAATAAAAGACAAAGGTGACTAGAAGCTTTATGGCGATGGACCAAGGGATAAAGGATTATGTCGGGCCATATCCAAAATGTGGGAAATGTAACTATCATCATCCGCCAACGACATCGTGTCGAGTATGCATGAATTGTAGGCTCCCAGGCATTTTGCAAAAGATTTTAGAGTGGCGCCTAATTTTGTTCCAATTAATGCAATCAATCCAACTGGATACATTTGGATTTGCTATGAATGTGGGAGCCCTGATCATTATCGGAATGTGTGCCCCAGACTGAATGGGCACCGGGCCAACAGGGGAATAACCAAAACCAAGTGATGGCAATAACTGGTAATCAAGGTCAAGGAAATCAAGGAAATGCTGCCCGAGGACGCACGTTTATGATTGGTGCAAACGACGCGTGTCAAGACCAGAATGTTGTTACAGGTACGTATCTCCTCAATAATCACTTTGCATATGTGTTATTTGATACTGGGGCAGACAATATTTTTGTGTCCTCTGAATTTGCATCTCTGATTGGTTTGAACCCTAGTTGTTTAGAGACTAGCTATTTGGTAGATGGTAAATTTGTGAGAGCTAGTGAAATAATTACAGGGTGCAAGATTACATTAAAGGACCATACCTTTGACATATATTTAATACCTTTTGAATTGGGAAGCTTCGATGTGGTAGTAGGAATGGATTGGTTGTCAAAGTGTGGAGTTGATATTGTTTGCCGAGAGAAAGTGGTGCGCATCCCTATGCCTAATGGCGATGTGCTCAAGATTCAAGAGATCAACAAGGAAAAAGTCTAAGGATTACCTCTTGTATGAAAGCTCGTTGTTACCTGCAGAAGCAATACTATGCGTTCTTAGCACGTGTGGTGGAGAAGAAATCCGAGGAAGGGATACTGGAAGACATTCCGGTGGTGCAAGACTTTCCGGAAGTATTCCCTGACGATTTGTCCGGTTTACCCCCTCGACGACAAGTAGAATTCCGCATAGATTTGGTTCCTGGAGCGACACCAGTAGCAAAGACGCCATATCGATTGACACCATAAAAAATGCAAGAATTATCAAGTCAACTACAAGAGTTGCTAGATATGGGTTTCATACGACCAAGTCACTCGGCTTGGGGAGCACTGATACTATTTGTCAAGAAGAAATATGGAACGTTCTGAATGGCATAGACTATCGCGAGTTGAATAAGCTGACTGTGAAAAATCGATATTCACTTCCAAGATGATGATCTATTTGATCGATTACAGGGAGCTTCGTACTTCTCTAAATTGATCTTTGGTCGGGTTATCAACAGTAGTGGGTTCATGAGGAGGATATACGAAAGACAGCGTTTAGAACTCAAATGGACATAATGAGTTCTTAGTCATGCCGTTTGGACTAACCAACGCTCAGTAGTGTTCATGGATCTTATGAACCGGTATGCAAACCCTATCTAGATAGTTTGTAATCGTGTTTATATATAATATTCTCATCTATTCTAGATCAAAGAAAGACCATGAGCAACACCTCCGAGCGATTCTCAAGTTACTAATAGAAGAAAAACTTAATGCCAAGTTTTCGAAGTGT
The DNA here is from genome assembly GCA_025506515.1 of Flaveria trinervia. NCBI lineage: Eukaryota > Viridiplantae > Streptophyta > Magnoliopsida > Asterales > Asteraceae > Flaveria > Flaveria trinervia. The sequence goes on along the minus strand of CM046448.1, from coordinate 103,644,396 downwards.
GAATTTTGTTTACAAAAGTGAAGTTTTTAGGACACGTGGTTAATGAGAAACGAATCCACTTTGATCCCGGAAAGATCGAAGCAGATAAAAAGTGGGATGCTCCAAAGACACCTTCAGAGATACGACAATGTTTGGGATTGGCTAGTTATTATTGACGATTAATTGCAAACTTCTCTAAGATCGCTCAGCCGTTGATGATGTTAACATAGAAGGATAAGAAGTTTGATTAGGGACATAAACAAGAGGAGGCATTTCAGACGTTGAAGGAAAAATTATGTAATGCACCGATTTAACCCTCCCTGATGGGTCAAATGATTTTGTGGTGTTCTGTGATGCATCACATTAGGTTGTGTACTTATGCAAAAGAATAAGGTGATTGCTTATGCCTCACGTCAACATAAGGTTCACGAAAAGAATTAAACGAAACATGATCTGGAATTAGGCGAAGTGGTGTTTGCACTTAAGATATGGAGGAATTATCTATATGGAACTAAGTGTGTTATCTACACTGATCACAAAAGTCTTCAACACATTTTTTATCAAAGGAACTGAATATGCACCAAAGACGATGGGTGTGTTAAGTCGCTAGATCGGTTGACATCCGAGCACGTTCTTGACGGAAGGAAACAAAAACCAAAACCAAGAGACTAACAATAGAAGGAACAAGAATATAATGGTTTCATTGATAAAGCCTAATGATTACAAGCTCGTTAAACATAAGAATTAAGACTCTTGGCAAGGGGAGATCGAGCATGATCTCTCCTCTCATCTGGCAACACCTAGGCCCCGGGCACACTCCTTCATAAATCCTTGATCTTTCTACACAATGAAACTGGTATTTATAGGCCTCAGCCCATATCAAATGCGACTGGGCCCATTCGTATGATTGGGCCATAAGTATGGTTCAATCGTATGACTGGAACATACATATGGTTCAATCGTACGACTGGACCATACTTATGGTTCAGTCTTACGAATGACCCAATCGCATCTCTCAGTCGCATGACTAGCCCATTAGCAAGGCTTAGTCGTACGACTGAGTCTCATTCGCATATGCTTCTACGAATGGCTCAGTTTCATGTGTTTACAATATATCAGGTATATTACATTAAGCCTAGATGTAGAGATAAATGAAGAGTCTGATGCAACCTAAACATCCAATATCTATCCTGCATGTTGCACAAGTACTATGAAGAAGAATATTTAGGAAGTTTGACACATGCAACATAAATATTCTGAGTATGAAATCTTCCAAAGCCAAGACCAATATCTTCCGAAGCCAAATATGAAGTCTTCCGAAGCCTCAGAGACAAAGTCTTCCGAAGCTTCAATTTATGAAGACAGATTTATTCCAAAGACTTTTAACACATTCTTTATCTGATGTACTTTTCCATAAAGCTGGACACCTTTCCGCCGCACCTCTGTAAGGTCACCAACTTACATGAGTTGGTGAAAAGGTCCATGATTTTGGTAACTATACATTGAGGTCTTGAGTCTGTAACTTTCTACTTCATGTACTTTATCCTTTTTGTAATAGATAAGGATGTGAGCTATGGCATGTCATAGCCACTAGTCAAAAGGCAATCTGCCTTTTGACTCTACAATTGATTTTGTTTTGTGTCTAGTCAATTGTATCTAGCTGGCTTTCAAAGTATAGCCGGCTGTAGGATGTAGTATAAGTATCTCATGTTCTTGTATCTTTGAATTATGCTTTGTAACACTTGTAATAGAACATAGAGAAAGCAATATACTGCATTCTTGAAAAACCATATACTTGTGTTCTGTCTCTTACATTACTTGTATTCTTAGTGTCTTTCCTTGGTTAATCCAGTTTACTATTTGATTAAGTTTAGTTAATCTCCTCTTTGTGTTGTTGTGTTGTAACATTGCACCCTTCAACGATCTTGCATTTGGTATCAGAGCCTTTCAGGCTTTTGATATAAGATCTCACCATCTTAAGATCCCTCACACACACAAATACTAAAATTTTCAAATGGCAGCCATTTCCAAGACTGATATGGAAACTAGAACCATGAATAAGTCCCCACTAATCACTCTTGATGAGTTTGACACCTGGTGTTTAAGAATGGAAGGTTTCATCAGGTCTCTTGATTCAAGAATGTGGGAGTCTATTGAGAATGGACCTTTCATACCTAGCACCCTTCTGCTATTGGTGCTGGTATAATCCCCAAAGATGTGGCTAACTACTCTAATGAAGATAGGAAGAGAGTAGAGACTGAGAGAAAAGCCATGACAGCCCTTCAAACTGCCCTTCCAAACTCTATGTACAGAGGTTTCAAGAAGTGCAAAACAGCCAAGCAGCAATGGGATGCACTGAAACTGATGTATGAGGGTTCCTCTGAAGCCAAGGAGAACAAGAAGGATCTTCTAAAGCAGCAGTTTAAAAACTTCACCTTCAAACAGGTGAAACCATGACTCAGCAGTACTTCAGGTATGTTGAGATTGTGGATACCCTAGTGGATGGAGGAGTCTCTCTTGAGAACAGAGACATTGTAGGAAGTTCATGTCCTCACTTCCTAGGCAATGGACACACTACTGTGTGGTGATCAGAGAACTGAGAATCTCAAAACTCTCACTCTGATAGAGTTATATGGGATTCTCAGTGGCAACCAGATAGAGATGAACATGCAAGGTTCATTTGGCAACTCCAACAATCAAATGGGTTCAGCCCTACATATGGTTGAAAGGGACATCATAGAATCCAAACATCATCTCATATGTTACCTTGACAACTCACCAAAGGGTCCTTTCATCACCTTTCTAGAGACACCAAGAGAGAACTACACTCAAGGAAGCCCATTCCAAGAGACAAGCTCTTCTTAAGCTTTTGTGTTTTCTGATGAAAGTTGTGGCAACTCTCTTTTCACTCTTGAAGACTTGGACTGTATTCATCCAGATGATCTAGAATACATGGAAATAGTCCAGTAGATGGCTCTTCTCACTCACAGAGCCAAGAAGTTCTACAAGAGGACTGGAAGGAAGTTTCCAAGCAATGCAACCAGTGGAAAGTTTGGCCTGGACAAAGGCAAAGTCAAGTGTTACAACTGTAACTTGATGGGCCACTTTGCCAGAGAGTGTAAGGCACTTAAAACAAATGGTGGCCAAACACAGTTTAGACCAAACTACACTGACAAAGCTCTCCAAAATAAGAAGTCAAAGCAGCAGGCTGCAGTTGCTGTTGAAGAAGGAGGTTTTGACTGGAGCTTTCAGGTGGAAGATGCTTCTCCTAACCAAGAATTGATGGCAGATCATGATGAAGCCAAGGTATTGGAACATCTCTGTACTTCTGATGCATTGCTAAAGTTAATAGATACAGGTCCTATAACCTGGAGATGAGATCTGACCATGAGTCCTTAAACATTTTAAAATATGATTTTAGAAAGTCTGAAAATGATTATAAACTAAAGATAGAGGACCTTGAGAAAACCATTTCAGTTCTAAAACATGAACACACAGACTTTAGGACTCAAATCAAAGATCTCATAACCAAGTTAACTGAGTGCTAGGCTGAGCTTGTGATCAGCAAAGCCAAGGCAGAAAAGAGTGTTCTTGAAGAAGAGACCTTCAAGAACATGATATCCTCATCCCTGTACAACAAGGTGTGCTATCAAAACAGGCAGGGACTGGGATCCAATGAGATAGCTCCTCCACACACAATCTTGTCTGTAAGATCTCCAAGGTGTGGAACTTGTGAAGATGAGCTTACTCTTATAGATCCTATGAGTGAAGAGGATGAAGAAGAGATAGTGAAGAATTCCTCTGAGAAGAGTGAAGAGGAGGATTCTAAGAAGGGCCACTATCCTTCTGAGGAGAAGAAGAAGACTGTGATGACCAAGTCCATGAGAAAGAACTTGATCAGAAAGAGCGAAAGAAAGGCAAGGAAGGCTCAGGAGATCAAGACTACTTTTGACTCTAAGCAAAAACAAGTTTTCATCTTTGCAGGGTTTAAAGTGGTAGGGACTGAAGACATCAACCAAAACTCTTTTGCTAAGAGTTCTAGTTCTTGTTCAACTCATCTCAGTAACAAGAAGAAGACTGATCTTTATGTACCACTGCTGCATAGCCTAGACCATCAAACTCCAAGAATAGTTCCCAGCCCAAAGGAACTGTCTCAGCATCTGCAAAGATGAAGGTGGAGAAGGGATGTGACCAAAGGAAGTCTTGTTCCCAGCAGAAGACTCTTGTGAAGAAGAAAATGATATGTGTCATGTGTGAAAGTACCTCTCATATTGCTAAGGATTGTCCATACAATCCTAAAGGTACTGTCCATATGACCAGTACAAAGACTTCAAAGAGTTCTAAGAAGATTCAAGCTTCGGAAGGAAAACTTGTTTCCTTCGGAAGCTCCAAGTCTAAGAAGAAGGGAAGTGGAAAATTACCCTCGGAAGAGAAGTTGGTCTCGGAAGAAAGGAGTTCTTCCGAAGCACTGAAGTCTACTGCAGTGTCTGCAGAATCTTCCGAAGGTTCAGTATCAAAACTTTTAAAGTTCCAAAAGCTTCCGAAGTTTTGAAGATCAAGTCCAAGACTCCAAAGGTGGTGTGGAAGTCTAAGAAAGACCAAGTGACTGAGAATTCTCCATCAACAACAGCTCAAGATCCTCTTAGCACAACCATAGGATCTATTACTGTTGAACTACCTTCTGTAAATGAGCCCAAGACAAGCAAGGATTGGGTTTCCAAATGTAACTAATCATTTTCTTTATGCAGGGACAGCTGAAGACAAACAAAATGTCTGGATCATTGATAGTGGTTGTTCCAGGCACATGACAGGCAATAGGTCACTACTCCAGAACTTTGAAAGAATTGATGGAGGACCAGTTGCTTTTGGAGGAGATGAAGGTGGTTACATTTCTGGAAGGGGCAAGGTCACAAATGGTAAGCTTAGTATTGATAAGGTAAACTTTGTCAAAGAGCTTGGGTACAATCTTCTAAGTGTATCTCAATTTTGTGATCAGAGTCATAACATGCTCTTTATTGAGCATGAGTGCATTGTTCTCAAGCCTGGTGTGGTCATTCCTCATGATCATATCCTGCTTAGAGCCCCCAGGAAAGGGAACATGTACAAGATGGATTTGCAAGAAACATCTCCCTCTGGAGAGTTTTATGCTTTCTGTCTAAAGCTAATAGTGATGAGTTTTTCCTATGGCATAAAAGAATGTTCCATGTAAACTTTAAGAACATGAACAGATTAATTAAAAATGATTTGGTAACTGGAATACCAAAGAAAGAGTTTACAAGTGATGACCATTGTGTTGCATGCCTGAAAGGGAAGCAACATAAGGTATCTCACAAGCCTAAGGAAAGGAACTCCATCACTACACCTCTACACTTGTTACATATGGATCTCTTTGGCCCCACCAGTGTAGTGAGTTTGGGAAGGACCTCTTACTGCGTAGTGATCACTGATGACTTTACAAGATTCACCTGGGTTTTCTTCCTTAGAACTAAGGATGAGACTCCTGAGATTCTGAAGAATTTCATCTTAAAGATTGAGAATCAATCTGATCACAAGGTCAAGATCATAAGATGTGATCAAGGAACTGAGTTTAAGAACCAAATCCTTGATACATTCTATGATGAAAAGGGTATTACAAGACAATACAGTGCTCCCAGGACTCCTCAGCAAAATGGTGTGTTGCTGAGAGGAGAAACAGGACACTGATTGAAGCTGCAAGAACCATGCAGTCTGACTCTAAGCTGCCCATCACCTTCTAGGCAGAGGCAATCAACACTACCTGCTATGTGCAGAACAGAGTTTTAGTAGTTCAGACTCATGGCAAGACTCCTTATGAACTTTGGCACAAGAGGAAACCTTTCATTGGTTTCTTAGGTCATTTAGTACCAAAGATCAAATTGCCAAGTTTGCTGAGAAATCAGATGATGGACACTTTATTGGATACTCTCTCAAGCTAAGGCTTATAGAGTATAAATCTCAGAACTAGAGTTGTTGAGGAGTCATCCAATGTGACTTTCAATGAACACACACCCTGTGTTGCTGGTTCTGGTCTGGATTGGTTATTTGATCTTGATTTAGTTACCAACTATTTTAACAAATCTTGTGAGAATGTTTCAGGATCTGCAGAAAATATAAATACAGGTGACTCTGATCCAAAATTTGAGCTAAGAAGACCTTCAAGTCATACATCTTCAGCTCTAGTTGGAACTACTTCTGTAAATGAGGTTTCTGTCAGCACTACAATGACAAACTCAGCTGATACATCTCGGGTGCTTTCAAATTCCAGCTCAGAGGCTCCACAACCATATAAGAACACCTCAATTGTAGAAGACAACAATGGTGGTGGTGACAGTGACCAAGAATTTCTTGATGCCACTAACCACACCATAGATGAGAACATCAATGATATCACACACTGCTTAGATCAAGTCTCTCTTGAAAAGTGTGCTGATGTGGTAGGAGAAACATCTATGCCAGATCTAAATTTCTCTAATTTAGATCTTTCTCAGCAACTTGCTGTGATCCCTCATCTTAGGATCCACAAGTCTCACCCCACCACAAACATCATTGGAGATGTTGTCTCAGGGGTAAGAACAAGAGGACAAACCCATGAAGCAAATGTTTGTCTTCACTCTTGTTTCTTATCCCAGATAGAGCCAAAGAAAGTTGATGAGGCTCTAAAGGATGGAAGTTGGGTTGAAGCTATGCAACAATAGCTGTTTCAATTCAAAAGGCAGAAAGGTTGGAACCTTTGTCCTCTTCCTTGTAGGAAGACTACCATTGGAACCAAATGGGTGTTTAGGAACAAGAAATATGATAGAGGCATCATCATCAAGAACAAAGCTAGACTGGTTGTTCAAGGATACATACAAGAAGAAGGGATGACTACACTGATGTCTTTGCTCCAGTAGCAAGATTAGAAGTTGTTAGGATATTCCTGGCATTTGCTGCATCCAAGAACTTCAAGGTCTTTCAGCTTGATGTGAAGTGTGCCTTTTTTATGGAGTGATTGATGAAGAGGTATATGTCAAACAACCACCTGGTTTTGTAGACCCTGATCATCCTGATTATGTCTGCAAGCTTGACAAAGCTCTCTATGGGCTGCATCAGGCACCCAGAAAATGGTATGAGACACTATCTGAGTATCTTTGCAAACATGAATACAAGAGAGGTACTATAGATGGAACTCTATTCATCAAAGAACAGGGAAATGACATACTGCTAGTTCAAGTGTATGCGGATGAAATCATCTTTGGTTCAACTAATCCAAAGCTCTACAAAGACTTTGAGAAGCTGATGAAAGACAGATTTGAAATGAGTGCCATGGGGGAACTCAATTTCTTCTGGGAATTCAAGTGAAGCAAGTTGAAGATGGCATCTTCATAAGTCAATCAAAGTATGTTCAAGACATACTCAAGAGATTCAACATGACTGATTGTAAGATTGTTAAGACACCCATAGCAGAAACCACTCCCTTGGACTGATCTTGAGGGGGAGTGTGTAAATGAGCACTCATACAGGGCTATGATTGGGTCTCTTATGTATTACTGCTAGCAGGCCTGATATTATGTTTGCTACATGCATCTGTGCAAGATATCAAGCAACCCTAAGATGTCTCCCCTCATCACTATCAAGAGGATTCTAAGATACCTCAAAGGTGCATCAACACTTGGTTATGGTACCCTAAGATCCTGACTTCAATCTGTATGCTTATACAGATAGTGATTATGGTGGTTGCAACATGACTGCAAAGTCTACATCTAGGGATGTCAGTTCCTTGATGGAAGGGTTGTCTCATGGCAATGCAAGAAGCAATCCTATGTCTCTGCATCAACTGCTGAAGCTGAATACATTGTTGCTGCAAGCTGCTGTGCTCAAGTGCTTTGGATTCAAAATCAGATGCTGGACTATGGGTTAAACTTCAAGGAGACTCCCATTCACATAGACAACAATAGTGCTATCTCAATCACAGAGAACCCTGTGCAGCACTCAAGGACAAAGCACATCAATATCAGGTATCATTTAATAAGAGATAATTATGAAAAAGGGATTAATTAAACTAGTCAAAGTTCACATAGATGAACAATATGCTGATCTGTTTATAAAGGCTTTTGATGAACAGAGATTTAAATATCTTATATCAGCTATTGGGATGATTAACTTTGAGTAGGTATTTCTTAAAACTAATTCTTATTATTCCTTAAATATGGTGTCCTAATTTTCTAGTTCATCACTTTCATAAGCTCATGTTTTCTTTGGATGAAAATTTCTTTTTGAAGACTTTCCTTAGATTTTTGAAAATTTCTGATACTTATTTTCAAGGACCATTTACTTCTGAAGAAAAATTAACTCTCGAAAGCTTTATTGTCTTATATACAAAGCATTCAAGTTTTAATTTCTCTTCTGAAGCAAAATTCTCAAAACTCTCAGGAAACTCTTCCAAAAGTATTTTAGCTTCGGAAGCTTTTTAATTAAAACTTCCGAAGATAATAAACCTTCGGAAGCTTTTTGACTTCCAAGAAAACTACTTTTTGAGCAAAAGTAAACTACTTTTTCAGAGGTGGGACCGACATCCAGATTTCAAAGTTTATCCTCTTTCATTAAACTTTATCTGAAATCCCCTCACATAAAAACCCAACGGTTTTCTCCCCTCTTTCTATCATTTGTTCTTCCTCCAAACCTAAAACTCAAATTTCTCTCTGAAATTTCTTTCTTCCTTCTTTCTTCATCTTTAAGCTACCTCAAAATGGCCAACCTTGCTCACAGAAATGATCCCAACTTTACCATGCAGCTACACATGCAACACAATCAGGTTGCTCTGTTAAGCTTGAGAAAGATCCTCATTTCTCAAAGGTTTGTTGTTTCTTAGATTTATCAAACTACTTCACCTCCCTAACCATTGATCCTCCTCTCTATGAGGATCAACTGCTTAAATTCTGGAAGACCTTCCAAGAGGTCATTATGGACAGGGAGAAGGCACTGTCTGCCACAGTGTAGGGGAGAACAATCTTCATCACTCCGGCCATCATCAATAGCCATCTTTAGCTGGATGATGAAGAAGGTGAGGTGTTCTTCCCAAAGGAAGCTGTCAATCATTCCTTTAAGCAGATGGGATATGAGGGAGATTTCTCTGTAAAGACCTTTAGGAAAGGGAAGGTCTCGGGAAGGTCTCATCCCAATAGAGATTCCTGCTCCATGTGGTCATCCACAGCTTATCAAACAAGCATGGTGGATGGGACCAGATTCCTGAGGATCTCTCCTTCATAATCTATGGAATGGTTCAGGGGGTCAAATTCAGGTATTCTCAGTTTGTTTATACCAATTTACTTGCTAATTTAGACTCCTTAGAGTATTACATGTTTCCTAGATATGTCCAGTACATTCTTAACTGTGAACTGGGCTCACAGTTGAGGGAAACATGTAACATTCTTAAATTGGGACAGATGAAGCCCAACATCTTTAAAATACTGAGAAAGCCCATTGTTGGCTTCTCTAGGGTAGAAACAGCCCTTGTCCCAAAAATGTTAGAGCTCATTGCTCAAGGTGACAACCTAGCACCACAAGCTAGTGTTGAGCCTACACCTGCTACCTCCCAACCACCCACACAGCCTCAAATCACCATCACTTACCAAAGAAAATCCAAACGAACCCCTGCTCAGGCTATTCAGTCTGTGGAGGCCCCCATATACTCACCCATATAGGAAGAAGTGGACACTTGAGCTCCCACTTCTCCTGAGGAGCAGACCACTCCCATCTCTCTAAGAATCAGTGCTGAGGTTCCTCATGCTCAACCTGATGAGCTCATTAGCCCAACTGCCTTAAGCCATCACTCTAAGTCTCAACACTCAAGTGATCAACCTTCAGGGGACAGTTACCATCTCCAGCCTATAGATCTCAACCAACCAATTACCCACCTTGACTTCTATACTGATGAAGATCTAGGTATTAGTGAGTATAATGAGTCTCTCTTCTTTACCCTTACTCAAAGAGAGATGAATGCTCCTGAGTCTCCTACATCTATCCCACATCAATCACCTACAACTGAGGTGGACACTTTTGAACTTGTTCAGGATGTCCATATGGAAGAGGCTCTCCCAATTCAAGCCCCACCTGAAGTGAAGGTTAAGGTTAAACAACCAGAGACAACACAACCTGGACCTCCTGCTGAAACTCAGCAAGCTTCATCTTCTGATCCACAGCAGGGTCAACCTCCCTCTCCTTCTGAGCCTGAGAGAGAGGAAGCCCCAACTGAGAAAGACAGTGAAGATCAATCTGGTACTGTAGGCCAGTCTTCTCAGTTAAAACATGTTAAGAGAAAGAAGAGGATGGCTTCTAAACCAAGCCAAAGAAGAAGAAGGACTGCACCCTCTTCTAAACCCCAGGATGAGTCAGAACATCTTGAGGTTGTGCAGCCAGAGGATGCTACATCAACTCCAATTAAAATAGCTCCTCTAGCATCAGGAAGACCCATCTTGTCTTGGACATACACCAAAAATCCAGAAAGATGGCATGTCATTAGAGATCAAGGCACTGAAGACATTTACACATGGCAAGATATGTTTCAGTTGCCTATGCATGACCTCTTTGATATGAGAAGACACTTTGATAGTCTGAAGGATCACGATCACCTTATGAAGAAAGGATTGGTGATCATCCTAATGAGGACTATTGACATCTGAATTCTACTAAGTGTTTTGGTAGCATCAGCCTAGGGGAGTTTGTAAAGATTAATGAAGAGGCTGATGCAACCTAGACATCCAATGTCTATCCTGCATGCTGCACAAGTACTATGAAGAAGAATGCTTAGGAAGTTTCATCACATGCAATAGAAATATTCTAAGTGTGAAATCTTCCGAAGCCAAGACCAATATCTTCTGAAGCCAAATATGAAGTCTTTCGAAGCCTTAGAGACAAAATCTTCCAAAGCTTCAACTTATGAAGAAGATTTCTTCCGAAGACTTTTAACACATGCTTTATCTAATATACTTTTCCATAAAGCTGGACACCTTTCCGCTGCACCTCTGTAAGGTCACCAACTTACATGAGTTGGTGAAAAGGTCCATGCTTTTGGTAACTATACATTGAGGTCTTGAGTCTGTAACTTTCTACTTCATGTACTTTATCCTTTTTGTAATAGATAAGGATGTGAGCTATGGCATGTCATAGTCACTAGCCAAAAGGCATTCTGCCTTTTGACTCTACAATTGTTTTTGTTTTGTGTGTAGTCAATTGTATCTAGCTAGCTTTCAAAGTATAGCCGGTTGTAGGATGTAGTATAAGTATCTCATGTTCTTGTATCTTTGAATTATGCTTTGTAACACTTGTAATAGAACATAGAGAAAGCAATAGACTGCATTCTTGAAAAACCATATACTTGTGTTCTTTGTGTTCTATCTCTTACATTACTTATGTTCTTAGTGTCTTTCCTTAGTTAATCCATTTTACTGTTGATTAAGTTTGTTAATCTCCTCTTTGTGTTGTTGTGTTATAACTTTGCACCCTTCAACAATCCTGCACTAGACTATTCTCAAGCGACGGACACATATATTGACAATATATGCTCCAAATGGGTGGAAACTTCTAAGTGATTACGACTGCGAGATTCAATATCATCATTGAAAGGCGAACATAGTAGTTGATGCCTTGAGTAGGAAGGAGTATGTTAGATCCCTACGTGCGTGAGCGTTAGGGATGACTATTCAATCGAATTTAAAACACAAATACTGTTGGCATAGGCCGAAGCGCTGAAGGAGGAGAATGGCGCAAGTGAGGAGTTCGGTGGGTTAGATAAACAGGTGATTGTAAGGAGGATGGTGTGTGGAATTTATGGATTGTATATGGGTACCTAAGTGGGGAGATGTCTGAACCCTAGTTATGAACGAAGCACACAAATCCAAGTACTCTTTTCATCCAGGTGCAGACAAGATGTACAAGATCTTAAGGAGTTGTATTGGTGGCCAGGTATGAAAAAGGATATTGCACGTATGTGAGTGAATGCTTGACTTGTTCGAAAGTCAAAGCCAAACATCAGAAACCGTTAGGTCTGTTGCAACAACCAGAAATTCCCGAATGGAAGTGTGAGAATATAGCGATAGATTTCATCACTAAGTTTCCTAGAACCAGCAGTGTGCATGATTCGATTTGGGTCATCGTGGATCGAATGACAAAATCTACTCATTTCTTACCTATTCACGAGGACTATAAAATAGAGAAGTTAGTGAGTCTATATGTGAATGAGATCATGGCTGGGCATGGAGTGCCTGTGTCAATTATCTCATATCGTGATAGTCGATTTACATCACGGTTTTGGCAGACTCTATAGAAGGAAATGGGAACTCGTTTGGACCTAAGTACTGCCTATCATCCACAAACGGATGGACAAAGTGAACGAACGATACAAACTTTAGAAAACATGCTTAGGGCATGTGTGATTGACTTTGGTGGGAGTTGGGATACTCACTTACCTTTGATCGAATTCTCTTATAACAAGTTATCATACGAGCATTGATGTGCTCCGTTTGAGGCATTGTATGGAAGGAAGTGTGGATCTCTTGATGTGTTGGCGGAAGTAGGTGAAAGTCAATTGAAGGTCCGGAGATATCCAAGAAACGACTGACAAGATATTTTAAATCAAGGACAGGCTTAAGGCAGTGCGAGATCGTCTTGAAAAGTTACGTCGATAACCATTGGAACCTTTAGAGTTTAACGTGGGTGATCGTGTCTTATTGAAAGTTTCCCCTTGGAAGGGAATTGTACGGTATAGAAAGAAAGGGAAATTAGCTCCAAGATATGTTGGACTCATTCGAGATCACTGAAAGAATTGGTCCTGTGGCTTTATCGATTAAAATTACCTTAAGAACTTAGTGGCGTACATGATACATTCCTTGTTTCGAACCTTAAGAAGTGTTTAGCCAATGGATCCCTTCATGTGCCAATTGAGGAAATCAAGATTGATGAGAAACTACATTTTATGAAGGAACTAATAGAAATAATGCATCGAGAAGTGAACAATGAAGCGCAACAAGATTCCAATTGTTAGAGTGAGATGAAACTTTAAGCGAGGGCTTGAGTTTACGTGGAACGGGAAGACCAGATAAAATCCAAATATCCGCATTTGTTCACGGATAGAGTTTCGGATCTAACTCCAACTGAATTTCGAGACGAAATTCTCTCAACTAGGGATACTGTGACATCCGTCACTATCAGGTCCGTCAATTGACTCGCAACTCGTTAACTCTCGTTCCGTGCATTTATTACTTGTACAATTAATTGTTTTCAAATCGAATCTCTCGTATCTTCGTTACGTGTCAACCCTAATATTAAAATAGTATCAATTAGACAATATTATATAAATAATAACTAATAAAGCTAACCATGACTACTATAATTAATACTATCATTATTTTTATTACTAAAAATAATATTTCTATTATTATTATTATTTTATTATTATTATTATTATTATTATTATTATTATTATTATTATTATTATTATTATTATTATTATATTATTATTATTATTAGTATTATTATTATAATAATAGTTTTGGGGTTTAAATAATTTTTAATAAACGTAAAGGAATATTAATCTAAAAGTGAAAGGTCCTAATGTAATTATGATTATTATATATATATAATTCTGTTTGGTCAAACCCTAAACGTCCACCCTCTCAAACCGTCGACGACACCGCCGAGCACCACTCGTACGATCGAAGCACCACCGTTGCCGCCGCTAGCCGCCGTTGGACGTCGATGTTTCGCCGATTAGCCGTTCCGCAGGTAATCGATGTGATGTTCGGTTCGGTATTCTTCGGTTCGATTGTTCTTATGTATGTATGTATTATGTTTGTGTATGCGTGTGCGGCTGTGTATATAGGTGTATATACATGTGTGCTTGCTTCTATGTATCTGTGTGTTGATCGTATGTATCTATGTATGTATGTATGTATGTATGTATGTATGTATGTATGTATGTATGTTGTATATATAAGCCGTGACCATGTGTGTGTGTATATCTACATATGTGGTGTGTGTATATAGATTGTAATTTTATGTATTATGTTTTGGGGCTTGATGCGGGTTTGTTGATGCGTTGTTTGCCAAACCGTATATGTGTGTGGTGTTATATATATCTATAATAATATATATATATATATATATAGAGTGTCCATTGTATATATAGTGTTTGTGTGTGTGGGTGTGCGTATTAGTGTGTGTCTTTTGTGTATGTGATTGGTGTGTGCGATTTGTATTATTTTGTTGTGCATTGTTGTGTGGTACAAACGATTCGATTGGTGATAATGTTCAATGTGTTTTGTGTTCATAGTGTGTATATGTAGTCATGTGTTAATGTATATATTTTATTAACTACTTTGGTTCTTCTATCACATATTTTATTAGAAATATATTATTTATCTGACCATGTTTATCCCAAATTATTAATAACTAGTTTTGTCATATATAGGTGTGTGTGCACGCTTGCGTGCTTGCTTGATATATGAGTAAGACACGTGTGGTTATGAATATATATATATATGTGTGTGTGCGCGCGCGCGCGTGTATTTTTTTTGGGTACACTAAACGCATAATTAAGTTATTATAATAATATATATAGAAATATTCATAAAAACCTATATTTTTGTGTGAGTTGCTCGTCGAACCCGAACCGACCGAAAGTACCTATTCTTTTTAGACGCGTTTTAAGATTTAAGTTGCATAAAAATTAGGTGTTTAATCGTTCGTTACTCTCATTCTTTAGAAGATTTTCATTCGTTTTATTCGTCTCTATTCAAACTAAGTTTCACGGCCCTGTTTTCATTTTAAATTTTTATAAACTAGGGGAAAAAATATGTTCACCCTTTTTATGTTGTGAACTTATTCAAACTTTAAGATTGTTGTGTTTACTGATTTGTAAATATATACTGGTGCATGCATGATTAGTTGTATGGTTCTTTATTCAATACTATTCAACTCCGGTGTTGGAGCCGACGGACATGTATTAATAACTATTGGGTTGACATCCCCATCCTTGTTTTTAGTATATTAGTTGGGACTAACAGTAGCCAGGTACGGGCCTTAAGGTGAATATGTTCTAACAAGTTCTATGTGTACGTTGTAGGTTTAATTGTGATGCTCATGTTTACATGTGATATTACTTGGTTGTAACTAAATGCACACATGTGCTACCAAACTTTTACACATCATTAAGTTTTATTTACTATTTAAAATCTGCAGACTCATCAACATATGTTGACCGTTTGAGTATTTTTTCAAGTAACAATCATTGAGATAGCTAGGGATGCTGTCTTAGCGATGACCTTAGATATGCTTTTTAAATTCATTGGATGGCTTAAACAATTGTATTGACTTTTATTTGTTATCCACATTATGTTCACTTGTTCCCGGGTTGCGTGATATATACTTAATTGTTTGTATGACTACGTTTGTCGTGGAATTGACTAACTATGACACAAGTCTTCATTTGTGTCGGGTGACGTCATGACATTGACTTTCATCATTTATTGTGCCTTTATTATTTACAATATGTTATGACGATCCCATCCGTTTACATCCTCGTGTTTCCGCTATAAGCGGGGTTGTGACAGTCTGAGAGTTCATGTTCCCGCATAGTGGCCATGAGCCTGTATAGTGTCCATGCGCCTAAAGAGTTCGAAAATTTTCTAAAATTTTGGGAAATAGAAAGTGTTAGGCTATGACTTGGGATGTTTTCGGGGGTATGTATGATGATTATATGATGTTACATGATGATGTGTGATGATGTTATGCATGCTTATGTTATGTATGTTTATGTTATGTTCTCTTTATGTTCCTTATTATGTATTATTTATGTGGCTTTGTGTGGTATGTTATTGTCAATGAACATAAAGTATTATGTAATGATAGCAGTTATTAGTGATGATAAAAATGGAACATAATAAAGAATGAATGGAAGTAAGAATGAATGTATGAAAGTATTGCAAGCAAATGTAAGGAGGTGCACACCCAATGAAGGGTGTTAGTTCAACTGTGTGCGGTTTAGCTAACCCAGAAAGATACACACGGGGGTTTAATCTTTGTGATTGACCATATGTATGGGACCCTTTTCGCTTGCCCTAGGTACTGGAGTTAGCTTTGTGCATAATGTTTAGACCTCAGGCCCGGTAACTAGTTTCGTGCATAATGTTCAGGGCATAACACATGGCATTGGTCCAAAATGTAAGTAGAATGATGACGAATGTACGAAATGTACGGTAAGGATACTATGAATGAAAACGAATGATAACGATGACGTACAAATAATAAATGAATGAATGTTAATGAATAATGTGGATGAAAGATAATAATAAGATTATATGTGTGTACATGTGATGTATCATCACATAGGAAAGTGAAGAATGGTTTTAAACGAAAGTAAAGTATTTTATTTATAAAATAGAAATCACTCAGCAGCACTGACTTTTATGTTTTTTCCAGTTGGTAGGTAAGAGTTGCTGAGGATGGTCCGGGGGCAGCTACTTGGCTAGTTTTGGATGTCATCCATTTTATATTATGATAATGTTTTTGTAATGCAATAAAACAAATGATATTTTGTAACTTAACAATGATGTATTAATTGCAAAGAGATTGATATTAATATTAATCTAAATGATTTGTTAAATGTTTCCGCTGCAGTATTTTAGTAAATATAAATGTATGTTTTATATTTTATGTGTGATGATTGACCAACTGTGAGTGTTCTGAAAACAGTGCCTTACAAGTTGGTACTAGAGCCAAACTTTAAGTGAATTGGGTAAGTATGTTCAAAAACCTAAACTTAAACTGAGAATGTGACAAAATGGAAGAATGTTAGTCTAAATAGCTACGTGCCATCATGTATTTTCCTTAATGTTAACCGGTATTATGTGCGCATGTTATTTGATTTATATGCTTTTAGTAGATTTAGATACTGATGTAGTCAGGATAGAAAATGCTTGGGATATGGAGAGTAAAGTAAGTGGCCAATCACAGGCCACTATAATTAGAGACTTACTATACTTGACATAAACCGAGCTATTACCTTGAATGACCGTGATCGTGTTTGGATCGTATAGCATGTTTAGAGGATGGCTGGAGGTAGATCTTCAAAGGCTTCGCAAGATGGAGGTCGTGGTGGACGTGGTGGACGTGGTGCTGGACCACGAGTCACAAGAGGCAAGGCTAAGGCTGACGAGACGGGTCATGAAGAGCCCGAGCCTCAGTGAAGGAGGTTGTTATCGAGGAGGTTCACCAGGTCATGCAGACGATCCTGCCATTTGTGGTGACCGAAGTGATTAAAGCTGTGAGGGAAGATGAGTGGAAGGAAAGGAACAAGCCCATGGGGGAGAGAGAGCAACCGGAGACTAAGACGGTTGTTTCTAGTGATGAGGAAGAGGAGGAAGAAGTGTGCCTGAGACAGCATGAGGTTGTAACTATGGGGCATTCCAGATATGCAAGCCCCTTATTTTGATGGCAACAATATTACTATTGCTGCTCATTGGTGGTGAAAGAGATGAGGCTGTACTTGATATCAGCGAGTGCTGGGAAGAGCAAAAAGTGAAGTTTGTTACCCACTCATTCATGGAATTGGCTCTGTTTTGGTGGGACAATATTGTCCAGCCTGAGGGTAGTAGGGCAATCGGTAGGATGAGGTGGGGCGAGCTGAAAAAGATGGTGATCGAGGAGTTCTATCCTCACAGGGAGTTCGACAGGTAGAGAGGGAGTTCCTGCAGCTGGAGGCGGGAACTATGACGCAATAGCAGTACACCACCAAGTTTAACGAAATGGCAAGGCTGGTGCCAGATCAGGTGACGCCTCTATCGCGAAAGATTAAGCAGTATATTCAAGGTTTGTCGGCGGATATTTGCAGGCACATGGTCGCCCCACTGGACGAGTACGTTTAGTTCGATGGTCGACCTAGCGGGAAGGTTGTACGATGAGCGAGAGCTGGCAGTGGTTGAGGTGAACCAAGAAGAGTGGTGGTGTAGTGACAAGATTTGGAATTGGATGCAGTTTGGACGTGGCGGACCCGCTCCAAACAACAAGGTTGCGAGGGTGGATAACCGGCGTGTGGTCACCATCGGTGCGGGGTCTAAGAGGTGTGGCAAGCGTGGGAAGGAGCATACTGAGGAGTGTAGGTGGGGATTGAATGTATGCTTCAAGTGTGGAAAGCCTAGTCACATGGAGAGAGTGTGCAAGGTGGCAATGTGTTTTAACTGTGCTGGAGAAGGTCGCATGAGCAGGGACTGCAAGAAGTCGAGGGCTGAGAGTTTTGGGGTAACGAAGAAGTCAGGGAATGAAAGGCAGAAGGCGAGCGCCAGAGCGTTCACGATGACCCGGTAGGAGGCTAGGACGGACCCTGATGTTGTGTCAAATACGTTTCTAGTAAACCAAACTCTTGCTTATATGTTATTTGATTCTGGTGCTAGTAGGACTTTCATTTCTGCTGCCTTTAGTGCTAATTTTCCGGTTAGAAGTAGAAGCATTGATAAGCCTTTCGATGTAGAAACTGTCATAGATAAGTCTAATAGGATTTCTGATCTGAGTGAAGGTTGTAACATAAAATTAGAAGGTTATAAGTTTTCTGCTAGACTTTTTGTGATGACCTTAGGCGGGTTTGATGTTGTCCTAGGAATGGACGGGTTAGCGGCCTATGAGACGAGTATCGTATATCGCAAGAAGATGATCCGACTGACAATGACCGACGGGAATTCGGTGACGATCTACGGTGATCGAGTTACTATGACTCCGAAGGTAATTTCAATGGCAGTGGTGGGTAAGTGCATGAGGCGCGGATGTAGTACCTACTTGGCTTACGTAAAGGATGTGAAGGCACGAATGTGTGTGACTTTCCTGATGTATTTGCAGAATACTTACCAGGTGTGTCAATGGACCGTGAAATCGAATTTCAGAATGATTTGATACCTGGCGCTCAGCCGTCGCTAAGGCACCGTATTGTTTAGCTCCCTCCGAGATGAAGGAACTAATGGTTCAACTGCGAGAATTGCTTGATAATGTCATTAGACCGAGTATCATTCCATTGGATGCTCTGGTATTATTTGTGAAGAAGGATGGTAATATGAGGATATGCATTAAATATTATTCTATTCATGTCTATGTGAATTCAAAGTGGTAGTTACTAGGTTCTTCATTATGTTAACTAACCTACACCTGAGTGTGATCCGCTTTCTCTTAAAGTTTACAATCTCCATTTAATTCCAGTTTTAGTTTTCTCAAACAACTTTTAAACCATTTTACAGTCAAGTGACAGTAGTTAAGAAAATCAATTCAACAAATCCAATTTCACTTCAACACTGACCATTAATTCCTTATGCTTCGACACCCCACTTGGCCTAGCTAGCTAATGTGAATAGGATATTTATTATATCTATTTTTGATTATAAACCTTTTAATCTGACCGCAAAGTACACACCTATGTGTTAAGTTTTACATAGTTATATGATCCATAATCAAAATTTCATTTTATAGCTTAGTAGTACGTATAACATTACACACAACAACGTGCTTACCTTCATAAAATTTAATGAAATTGGAATCCAAATTTATTCTTTCCTGTCTTGCATCATCATGTTCAAACAATGTGTGTTTGTTTCTCAAGGCTATAAGTTGCTATATACAAGCACTCTAGCACCATGTTCCAAATTGTACGGTCTGTGTCCTACGTCATCCGTTCATCCTCACCTATTGTACAGTTTTTATAGCACAAGGTACAACATTTTTTCAGTTCTACAAGCTAAGAGGGGAGGGGAAGGGATTTGCAACTTTCTCTTGAATTCTCTAAGTAAGCCTGAACACCTATTGTGTGTTAATTTTCCAGCCAAATTTAAAGTTTTTGGGCCTGTATACAAGGAAAACAAAGACAATGAAATGAGTAAGAAAGAAAATGAGACTGAAAAATTAACACATGTCATGATGGGTTCGGGTCAACTTAGGTCAAACTGTGTCAAATTTGAAACATGTCAGGGTGGGTCAAAACAGGTAAAATCTTAGACGGCATCAAGATGGGTCGGGTCAGGTTGTTTGATCCATAAACATTTTGTTCCCTTTTTCAGATAATTATTAAAATAAATTAATATGTTATACATAATAATAAAACTATTAGTCATAATGAACCAATTTTTTTTAATAAATCAATTTGGAAATCATGGGCTACTATCAATCCGTTTGATCTGTTTTCTATAATAATAAAACTATCAGTCAAAATGAACTAATTATTTTTACTAAAAAAATTTGGAAATCATGCGCTACTATCAATCCGTTTGATCTGTTTTCCTTTTGGATAAGATTTATATTTAACCAATTTGACCCATTAGCATAAAAATTAAGCCAAAATACCCGTTTCACATAAACGGGTCAGTCAGAAATTAGGTTTGAAAAAACTTGTGAATATGAGGATTATCTTCCAACTATTTACCTGCATTTACATTATATACAGATCAAGAGGAAAGTCAGAATGATTCACTGGTTTGTGAACTTTTTGACTCTAACTGAGAGTTGCTTCAGAAATTTCTCACTAGCAAAAGTTAAAGGAAGCTGTTCATCATCAAATAATTCTTCCCAATCATCGTTTTCTTGATTTGATGTGTTTTCCGTGGGGTTTTTGGGCTCGTTTGGTATGTCCCGATACAAATGTTTCAATATGAACAGTGCAGTATCACAGTCTCTCCAATATTTTCTGCAAAAAAAGGAAAAAAAAAGTAGAAATATGTTAAACTTTAAACGCCACATGACATGCGTTTTCAATGAATGAAATGTCACATCAACACATTTAATTGTACTTGTTTAATCGAAACATAGTAAATACCCGCGTGTTGCGGTGGCGGCATCGCGTTGTGATAAGTATAGACTACGATTGTCCCGACTCGTTCCCGAACTAAATTTACTAGTTACTTGACTTTATATCGTCGAACGAAAACATATTATATTGACCTAACTCATTTTTAAAACAAAATCTACGTCAAAACGTATAAAACTCAAAGCTTACATAAGATTAGTTCGAAAACATTTTATATTTGACCGGCGCGTGTTCGACCAAATTTTTCGTCAAAACGTAGAAGAACTCGAATTTTCACCAACATGTACATATAAATTCGAAAGATGTAAGAAATTAGTTTTTTTAAGTAAAAATGTACAACGGGTTAACCTGAGACTTTAGAAACTCAAGGGAATCAAAGTAACATTTCTCAAAGTTTTATAAAAAAGTTAGGGGTAAAAGTGTCATTCAAGTGGCAAAGGCCGCCGACCTTCTTTTTAAGGATACAGCAATGGAAAGACGGTGCAGTCGGTATGGATTGATATGGGTCATTTCTTATTGTGGTTCAATACTGGACAGTTCGGGTTGAGTTGACCCATAAACGCTGTTGTCTGAGTTTTATAAACAATTAATGCAGCGAGTATAACTACAAAAACAAGATTGTTACAGTAATTAACTGAGGCTTGAATGATTACGATCTAGGAGATTCTAAAGTTGTCATCAACTTATATGCATAAAAAATGACTACATGCGACTTTCAACTTGTTTGACCCATTCGACCGACTTTGACATTTTCCTGTTCAGAATTTTTTTTATTAGACCAGTTTGAGTTTTTATGCAACTTGCTCAGAATTATATGGGTGTCAAAACCACCACCTCTATGTTCAACACATAATGCCACGACTCAAATATAGTTAGCAATAAGTTTCAACAAGCTTATAAACAAACGATCTCAATGTAAGATATGACTAATATATACTTACGTATGTGCTCCGACAGCTGATATGTATTGATGCTCAAATGTTTTATTCTGCATTACCAAAATTTCATTAAGTTTAGAAAATTATTTTAGTGAACACGTACACAACTAATAACATTTTAAGCTACAAATGAAAGTGACTTAAGTTAACCACCTTATGTAAGATTAGAAACTAATATTCCATACAAAGATGGGTGCATGTGGATTGACAATAAGATTCATATACAAGAAAAAAGTAGTTGTGGCAAAATGGCCGGGCCGGATGGGTTGGGTAACAGATCAAAACGGTTTGGAAGTGATTTTTAAATACGAGTCAAAACGGGCCACGTCACCTTTTTATGAAATTTCTGAATCGTTGAAGTTGTAAATATGATTATAAATTTGTATATAGGTAATAATTTAAACACATATTTTTTTAATAAAAAAGATTTACAAGAATTTATGAACCTTTAGACATATATAATAACCCACATCGTCTCATATGTATATAAATGGGTATCTTTAGTAAAAATACATACTTGAAGTGCATGATCAATTCGCCCATCTTGACTCCCTGTTAATCTCTCCAACATTATTGAACCATATGATCTCTCAATTTCTACGGGTTCTTCTGACGTTTCTGCTAAAGAAAACACATACAAATAGAAAACTCTTTAATGGTTTAAACTTTAATTTATGCCCTTTTAAATTTCAGAGTATCATATTCGCACTTTCAAAACACTAAAAATATCATATTTGCCCTATCAAACCACTAAAATATGATATTTACCCATTCTACATAAATGAAAATATACTAGTTATAACCGCCCGTTTCACCAATTAACAAAGAGAACATTATCAAATAAAATGATTAACTGTAATAGCGTTGTTTCCTTAATTCAATTACCTTCATGATCATCATTGTCCGTTGATTGACATATTGTGAGTACTTTAACCTAGAAAGAGTAAATCCAGTTATAAGATTTGGTAAATAATCAAAAAAGGATGCATGGCTTTTTGTAGACCAGTTAGTGATAACAACCTTCGCTAAGCTCATTTGGTCAACACCACTCGAGAGCGTGATGCAACTCCTTCTACAAATTCCTGCACCATCATGTATAAGCATTATTTTAATAAAGGCTTAGACACACAAGAAACAGGTCATAATTGAGCCACGGTTGACTAGGTAATACTTGTTCTGTCCACTTTCTAGAATTTTTTAGGAATAATGTATATGGAGACCGCTCAAAGTTCAATACTTGAGTGGCCTCCACATGCCCAATCCAGTTTGTTAATTAATAGCAAATGAGTTAGCTATGATTACCAAAATAATATAAAATTTTCAATGGCATTTAGGGAGGTTATTTATTAACAAAACCAAAGACTTTAGGCAATTTTCAACTCGTTCAACTCGTTTCTTTTTTGCAGAACTATATAATTGACCATTTGACCAGTCTTAAGATTAAATAAATCCAAATGGGCATGTTTATAAGTAAATGCGTAGAGCATGTACCTGGTATCCAACATGCAGCCTCTTTCCACCTCTGTGATAAGGAATAATGACCGGACGTTTGTCTATATACTCTTTACAAACAAGCGGTTCAACTCTGAGCAAAAGACCAGTTTATTTAAGGTCAGGAGTAAAAAAATATAACCTTTTTTTGCAAACAACATTGATACAAAAAAGAATCATGGAAAGGATTACAGGTGTGCATCCATACGTGTTATACTGTTATTATTGAAGCTAAAGGGGCTGAATTTGACCTATTACTAACAATAGAAAAGGGGGTAACTAGTTAATATTTGGTGATTGATTCATAATAGGAAGGGTATGTTTAGAACCTTTGAAGTTATTACTTTATTATTATAGGAAGGACATTTATGCCCATTAATTGAATGGATGACAACATCAATTTCTAGTGGACAAAAATTAAAAGCCAATTAACTTTTTGGTAATTACTTAATTGAGCGATACTTGTGCAAACAAGAAAATTTCTGAGCTCATATTTATTTTGTTATTATATATAAGAGAAAGATGAGCAAAGAGATGGGGCACGGAGATACCTGTATGCCACTGGATCGTAAGGATGAAACATGTTAAACATTTGACGACAACATGGCATTTCTTCAATTATACTTTCATCTTCCCAATAGTCTTTTCCTTTCCTGTGAATATTAAATACAAAACAAATGTAAGAGCAAAATATTATACACAAATTCACGTGACATTACTATGCATCAGGTATGCGTAAAGTCCACTGTAGTAAGGATACACATTAATACCATATTCGATATATAAAATTGTTAAACGTGTCTATACATTTGGTAAAAATAGTGGGATCTTAACATGTCAAATAGTCAAATTATCACCCAAAGATGACAATCTAAAGAAGTTGTTAAAAGAACCTTGTGTTTACTTTTAAAAGTTGGAACATTTGGCAACAATCACACTAGATTTGGTTTACCCATCATTAGTATTCTTTTAAGGCTAACAAATAATAGTTACCAATTCCAATGCGGACATTGCGTAAGGCAAGAAATACACCAAGTGGAGAACCAACTGCAAAGAATGTATCCACCTGGCATGAATATGAAGTAGGTAAGCATCAAAAGCAAGATTTATTTACTTTTTTTGATTATATAATCCATCTACTCATCCATACTTGACCCCCTCCCCTAAGCGGCTAAGCCCTTTTGTGACTGTAATAAACCCACTTGTAAAGGAAGTTAAAACACAAAAACATTTAGAAACATAAATAAATGTTACCTTGAACATCAACTTGGTGTACTTTATATAAGGGGTGTAACTCTTCCGAGAATCATTTTTTGAAGATGGACAACTCTCAGAGACACTTTCACTTGTTGTGGTTGAAGTTTCTTGCTTATTTTCTGTTTGAAATACACAGTAAACCTAATTTTAAACTCTTAGGTAACCAATTTGTCATGATATTTTTTAAACCATCCAAAAGGACATCAATGGATGGTTGTTGGTAGGGCTAAGTGGCCTTAACAGAGTCGGGCTGATTAAATCTCTTTAATCCATGTCCATTGGACCGAGCCACATACATGTTTCTCATTTCTTAATAAATAAAAAATGTTGTTACATATGATTACATAAAAGGATAATGCATAAGGAGGTCAACATATCAGAAAAGGAAAAATACCCTTAGTTACTTCTATTCGGTAAGGCAAAAAGTTATCTAAGGGTTAAAAGAAAAGGAATCTTCATCATTCAACTTGTTAGACGAAACCAGATACACACATAGCAATAGGTGGATGGCTTTGATAAAGCAATTTGAGTAGTTAGGTGGCCTCCTTATACATCATCCCTTACAAATAATATATTACTACATATTAATGTATAGGGGTGTTTCTCGTTACTTATTTAAACATCTTATCGGTTTATGGTGCTTTTCAAAAGTAGATTAGCACTTTCGATTGGAATTAAAAGTGCAATGCTACTCCTATCGTGAAACATTGTTTTTAAATAATTGTATCTTATTATAAGCATATATTAAACTCATAAACTGTTTAAACTAGTGGTCCCAAACACCCCCTAAATCTTTATGGATGCTTGATTTCAGAGTATGGGTTTGATTAAAAAACATGACATGAGATTTAAAGAAACTTGTTGAAAATGATGAGTTATAAGGAACTCATTGATCATATAGGCCCCCCCTCCCCCCCCCCCCCCCCTAATCTCACAACTCTCACAAGTTTGATTTTACCCTTTTTCTAACCAATTATGGTTTTTGGAAAACAATGATACAACCTTTTTTGATAACCAATAATTTGATTGGTATGTTGATGGCACTATCCCGTGCCCCTCAAAAACCATAATTCCAACATCATCATCATCTGAAAAAGAAATTACACCAAAACCAACACCACAACCTAATCCTAACTATTCTACATGGGGGGCTAGATGCTCATGTCCGCATGCTAAATATCTCCACCATCTAAGAAGCCTCTTTTCCCATGTTCAAGGTATTACATCTAGAGATCTTTGGTCATCTTTTGAACGTGCGTATGCTCCACACACATCTTCTAGGGAATATAACCTAAAAACACAATTACTCAAACTTGAGATGAAGGTTGACGAAACCACTTCTGCATACCTTACAAGGGCACAAGAATATGCAGATGTTCTTGCCAATATAGGTGAATCAGTCAAAGAAAGAGACCTTGTGATGCTAGTGATATCTGGTCTTCGTGAAGATCCAACGGGCTGAAATCTACATTTATGGCTCGACAGACTCCTACACCTTTCAATGAACTTCATGGTCTTCTCTCTAATCATGATCACATGGTGCACAAATCAACCCTTGTTCAATCACAGACTCAAGCCTTTATTGCTTCCCAGCATTCTATCACATCTACCATTGGATAATCTCCAACTAGACCTTGCAGTCACTTTAATAACTTCTTTCTCAACTTGGTCTTCAAGTGCAACCCATTACGCAATCGTCTTCACAAGCATTCTTCACCTCCTGTTCCCAAAATTACCAAGACCGAGGCTCCAACAATCGTTGTGGTCGAGGTACCTTCACCAATCGTACCTCTAGGGGAAACATGAGCCAATTTAGTTGGGCTTCCAATCAAAACACAGTTTATGGTACGTGTAACAGATGTGGAATAGTACGTATTCCATCCTAATGTCCCAATCGTGATCCTGCAACTATTCGGCCGACGCAACAGCCCACTGCAAACTATATTGATTATCGCTCAAAAATCTTTTCTACTTGGCTTCCAGACACTAGTTCTAATAGCCATATTGCTCTAGATCTCTCTAGTTTGGATACTCATGAGCCCTACTATGGTGAGGATTCTACGCTTGTTGGCAACGGTAAGCGTATCCCTATTCTTCATATTGGTTCCTCTCACTTTTCTTCACCCACCAAACACTTTTCACTTAATTATATTCTTCATGTACCACAAATCAAAAGAAACCTTCTTTCCGTTCAAAAATTTTGTCATGATAATCATGTTTACTTTGAATTTCACTTTACTTTTTTTGTTGTGAAGAACAAGTCTACGCACAATACCCTCCTCACGGGTCCAAGTGAACATGGGATCTACTCAATTTGTCTTCCACAAGCTCAGTCTATTCCTACTATTGCCTTCTCCACCACTCGTGCTTCCTTACACATGGAATCAAAGACTTGGTCATCCTCATCACCAACTATTGCAATCAATGATCACCAAATATTGTCTTCTTGTTTCAAATAAAAGTTTGAGTTCTTCTTAGAAAATAATCCAAACTTCATTTGTCATCCTCCAATTTTAAAAGTACTCGTATATTGGAATTAGTATTTTTTGATGTTTGGGGTCCTGCACCCGTTGTTTCTAGTGAAGGACATCGTTACTTTTTATTGTGTTGATCATTTTACACAGTATATGTGGATCTTTCCTGTGAACTTTTAATCTGATGTTTATTCCACATATAAACTCTTTGTTGCCATGGTTGAACATCAATTTAATACAAGATTAAAACCCGTTTAAACAGATTGGGGTGGTAAATTTCACCAAAAACCGGACCTCACTTTTCTTCGAGTATTTGGGTGTCAATGTTTTTCACATCTACGTCTTTATAACACTCACAAAATGAACTTTTTCTAACACCTTATGCTTTCCTTGGATATAGTCCTTCATACCATGGTTATCAATGTATAGACACCAAAAACGATCGTCTATACATTGCTCGTCATGTTCGTTTTAACAAGCAACTCTTTCCTTTTGCACAACCTACAACATCCTCCACACCATCTTCGACTTGTCCTCAAATCCCTACACTTGCTTCTATCTTTCACCGCCCACTATTACACATAACGACCCATCTTTCACCCATCCATCCTCCCAAACCCCTTCCCTAAAACAGCAGCCTTACACGGCCGCACAGAATTTTACACAACCATCTTGCACAGCCACGTCAACCAGTATTGTAAAAACCGCTAGGCGCTAGTCACGCGGTGGGGTACCAGCTAGTGATTAATTGGATTGGAAATTTTATATGTAATTTTAGATTAGGCGCTAGTCGCGAGGTGGAGTACTGGCTAGCGATTAATTGGATTGGAAATTTTATATGAAATTTTTAGTTTTATATATATACACACATTTTTATATATAATTATATAAAATTGTTAAGATTTATATATATACACACACATTTGACCAATATATACATACATTTTACCAAAATTTTCAAGTTTGGCCGGAATTTTCAACATTTGCAACTATGGCCTGATTGATGCCGGAATACGGTCGGCGATTAGGACCGATTTGGTCCGATTTTGACTGACTACTACCGATTATCGATTTTATCCATCGAATACATGAAATTGCCAAGGTCATCATCCAACTAGCGCTTAATCGACCGACTAGGCCGATTTTTACAATAGCGGCGTCAACATTCTGTCCAAACTCTCAAGTCACTCCCACGGCCGCGCAATCCACACCACATACAACTAACCCTGTCGCGTAAACATTTTGTCCCCCTTCTACAAAAACCACTCCCTCTTCCACCCCTACGCAACCCGAATTTTCTTCTTCTACTACCTTTTCATCGGGACACCCCTTCATTACCACCACCACCACCTCCACCTCCTCGTACCCGCCCCCTAATCTTAGGTTAGATCCAGAAAAAAAGGTTCCTCACAATGTTTTTTCATACAACTACCACCTACTCTAACACAACACTGACCACCTTTGTTGTTGCCAACAATGATCCTCAATGGCGTAAAGCCATGGCTAATGAATATTCAGCTCTTATGAGATATGGCACTTGGACATTAGTTCCACCTGTTTCTAATGCTAATGTTGTTGATTGTAAGTAGGTCAGGATTGAACCGGATCAAACTTACAAAGCTCGTTTAGTAGCTAAGGGATTTAATCAGCAAGCGAGAAAGGATTTTCATGAAACTTTCAGTCTGGTTGTCAAATTCACAATCATACGTACAATAATTTCTCTTGTTGTGTCTCGACAGTGGCCACTAAGACAGCTAGATATTCAAAATGCTTTCCTACGTGGACATTTAAAGGAAACAGTTTACTTATGCCAACCACTTGGCTTCGTTTCCTAAAAAACTAGATCATGTCTACTTGCTTCACAAGTTTCTATATGGGGTAAAGGCCAGTGTTGCAAAATCGGCCTAGGCGCCCGACTAATCGACGATTAGTCGCTAGTCGGCCGGCCACATACGAATTTTTACCTAATCGGCCAATTAATCGCTAGGCGGTAAAAGGTGATCAAATTTGGCCCTAGGCGGTCCTAATCGACCGAAAATCGGATATTCTGGCGAGTTTCCGGCCGGATTCCGGCGACTCTTGAAATTCCGGCGGAAATTTTGTAAATTCCGGCCAGATTTGTTTATATGTATATAAAACTAAACATTTTCATATAAATTACTTATAAAAATGTGAATATATATATATATATGTGTGTGTAAAATTGAAAATTATATATAAAAATTCCAAACCGATTAATCCCAACTAATCCCGATTAATCCCTAGTCCTTATCCCACCGCCCGACTAGCGCCTAGCGACTTTTACAACATTGGTAAAGGCTAAAGCAGGCTCCCCGTGCATGGTTCCACAAATTCTCGAGGGCCCTACATTCTCTTGGTTTTCAAGGCTCTAAAACAGATTCTTCTCTCTTCATTTATTGCTCTAAGGGCACACTTTTGTATAGGTTGGTTTATGTGGATGATATTGTTTTGACAGGTAACAATCCTCACGCCATTGATCAGGTCATCAAGCGGCAAGCACTTGAGTCAAACATTTCCTTTTAAGGGCATGGGTGTCCCATCTTACTTTTTAAGGATTGAAGTTACTTTTAAAGGACCAGATGTGTTGTTATCTCAACAAAAATATATACTTAACCTCCTTCAAAAAGTTGGTCAGTCAAAAGCCAAACTCGTTTCCTCCCCCATAGTCACCACGATTAACTTAGCTCTTGGTGTCAACCCCCCACTTCCAAATCCGGTTCAATATCAACGGGTGGTTGGTGCTCTACAGTATGCTACCTTGTCTCGCCCAGGCATTTCCTTTGAAAAACAAAGTCTGCCAGTTCATGCATTCCCCTACTAAGAATCACTGGTCTGTTGTTAAACGTATTCTCCAATATCTTCAGTTTCTACTCATTAACAATCTTTCGGTTCCACATTGCATGCTTACACTGATTCTCATTGTTCTTCCCTGCATGCCTACTCTGATGCTGATTGGGTTGGTCGCCCTGATGACCGTCAATCCATCGGGGTATTTGCCATTTATCTTGGATCTAACCTCATCTCATGGTCTGCTAAAAAGCAACGTACGGTTTCTCGGTAATCAACAAAATCCGAGTATAAAGTCTTAACAGACACAGTTGTTGAGCTCACTTGGATTAAAGCTATCCAAAGTTCCTATGCCATATGTTCCAGTGATATGGTGTGATAACTTGGGTGCTACATACTTATTAGCCAATCCAATCTTCCATGCCCGCACGAAACATGTAGAAGTCAATTTTCACTTTGTCAGAGAAAAGGTTGCTAAAGTGAAGCTCTCGGCACAAATCATATCAACTAATGATCAATTTGTTGATGTCTTCATTAAGCCATTACCCTCACAACATTTTACAGAATTGCGATCCAAGCTATAGGTCGTTTCCCGGCCTTAGCTTGTGGGGAAATATTAGACGGTATATGTAATTAGTTGATTAGTATTATATATTAGAGGGTATTAAAGTGTAATTATGTACTCTATAAATATCCCTTGTAATTGTCATTAGTAAATCACAATACAAAGTTTATCTCTCTCTCCCCTCCCCTCTATTTGTTCTAAAAAGAAATTGAAAATTCAAGTCCAGTTGATATCTTAACCTTATAAAACAAACAAGTTTTTAGCGATCATATGTTCTCTCTCCTTTTCTTTCAAATTCATACTCATTTCTAATTTCTTTTGCAAACAATAGGCAACCTAAATAAAATGATTCAGGGGGTTGTATGTGTAAAAAATAGACTTTAGACAACTTTCAACCGTTTCACCCACTAACCCTGTTTGACTGGTTCCCCTTTTAGCTAAGCTTTTTTGGTCTATTTGACCCTTTAGAGATATAAAAGAAAACTCAAATAAGCCGTTCATAAGTAAATGGGTAGAGATCGCCACCTCTAGTACTCGAGAAGTTACCTTCTGATATTTGTGATTCTAATTCTTTGATTCTAGTGTTCAAATGATCAATCTGCAGGATAGAAAAAAAAAAGCAATACTATTAAAAATAAAACAAAGAATCATTTAAACATTCAATAGAAGTAGTAGTGTTAAAATCCATGACCTCTTCCTTCAATGACTTGATTACTATGCTTTCATCGTTCTCATTAATTTCCTCATCATTTTGACTT
Source organism: Flaveria trinervia (assembly GCA_025506515.1). NCBI lineage: Eukaryota > Viridiplantae > Streptophyta > Magnoliopsida > Asterales > Asteraceae > Flaveria > Flaveria trinervia. The sequence goes on along the minus strand of CM046448.1, from coordinate 103,613,299 downwards.
GAATTGCTTGTCAAAAGTTCATTATTCTCAGACTGCAGTTCAATTGAATAATCACCAGATTTGATCACAGCTTCATCTAACACTGGACTGTCATCTTTCTCAGAATCCATTGCTGTTGACAACTTTCCATTTGTTTCCTCCACAGGTGAAGCTACCATATTCATACCCACATTATTTGTGCTTAAATCTTTTACCAGTGAATTTAAAGAAGAATCACCTTCGGGAGATATTTCATGGGTATGGTCTTTGTACATCCATTCCATTGGGAATGGGGAAGATAGAGTTTCTTGGTGACAAAGTATGTCATAGGAGAGCACACTTCCCAAGGAATGGCCGTATAAGGAAACCTGCAGAAACCAAAAAAAAAAGAATAATGGGTCAAACAGGTCAGGTAGGGTCTTGTTGACACACAAACACGTTCTGTCTTATATTTTTTTTAATTTTCTATGATCTAGTGTTTCTAATAACATAATTTAAAAGGTTTAATGCATCTTAAATATACTTTGAGTGAGTTTCAACACATTTCCATTTTATCTAACTGGTTGAGTTCAATCTGCTTGACGTCTTTGGGATAAGATATTATAACACACATTGATCCATTTTACTACAAATGGGTCCAAAAAGTCTAAATGTGGGTCAAAACAGGTTCGTTGGTCCACAAACACTTTTCGCTTTTATTTCATTGAATTTAATAAATCCTTAATGTGATGGATAAAATTACAATAATAATCTATGTTTCCTAAATAAAACCATTTAAAGAAGGTTTTATGTGCTTATACACTTTGGGTGAGTATCGAACCATTTCCATTTTATCTAATCTTCAAGTTCTAATGATTCAAATACTTGTCACATGCTAGGAAAGTTAGGTGGCAAATGTTGTAAAACAGGTTTACCCACAACCACAAGCATCCTTTTGTCTTTTGTTTTTGAATATATGCACATAATAATCTTCTAAATCTGATTTAATTAAATCAGGTTGTTAGATGTAACTATTTAGAGGTTTTATGCATTTTAAATACACTTGGGATGAGTTTGACGCATTTCAGTTCACCTAATTTCTCTAATTACTAACTTTAGGAACTTAACCATGAAAAAACAACATACAAGGGATCATGTGTGAATTAAGTGGAGTCCATAGGCGTTTTCAACATTTTCCCTAATATAAAGACAAGTTGACCTATTTACCTATAAAATGGGTCCAAAGTCATGTACCTTTCCATCATAACCAGGATTCCTCTTAAGAAACTTCAAATATAACCGATTTAATTGGTTCGAAACCTGCAAAATTTCAAGAGGAATCAATTCAAAATGTAAGTTAGTACCTCTGGATTTCAATGTGGATCATCTCATACGGTAATATGACATCTAACTTACAAGTAATTTTCAACTCCAGGTCTGTATTGCCTTAAAGTTAAATACAACCATATAACTGATCAGACATACCGAGTCAATGATATCCTGGCAGTAGATCGGACTCATGTAGTATAATACATCATGAACAGTTGCACTTAATGTCATTCTCAAACCACGTACACAGGTAATGTACATTTTTCTACAGCAGATTCACCACTTAACTTCAAGTCTTTCCTCCACTGGCAATACAAAAGTACCAATCACATTAAGATAAGGATGAAATAATCATATCAAAGGTGGCAGAACAAGCGGTTCAGATAGAAGGTCAAATGGGTTTGGGTCGAGATGGGTAAGTTATGGTACAGGTAAAAACAGGTTTAGGTTGGATTGATCCAAAACATTTTATCCAAAGTTTGTAGATTATTTTTATTAAGTACTACTCCAACATGATTACAAAAAATCATGTTTTTCAATGATAACATAATTTTTGAAGAAATTAATTTTATGAGGTTTTAGGAATTAAAATACATTGGCATCTGTAGACCTGTTTCCTTTTATGCCAACCTTCTTTTACTCATTCAAACTATTATTGTTAATTGTTATAACATAAGCCTGATTGCCCCGTTTGTAAGGAAATGGAATAATGTATGTGGAGACCACTCAAGTACTCAGCATCTTTCATTAAGGCCACAAAGTATATAAAATGACAAAAATGCCCCTCTTTAAGTAATGGAATAATACGTTACCTGCTTTTATCCAATTGCCGGAATAGTGGAATACTGTAAAATGACAAAAACACATGTTTCCAGCTCTCGCACAACACTTGACTGAGACATAGTTTAAATGTAACAAATGTTTCTTGAAGATGTGTTTTTTGTCATTTTACAGTATTCTTGCATGTTTTTAGCTAAAATTAGTATAAATGAAACAACATACTAGGGTAGAATGTAAAGTAATTTCAATACATGCACCAGTGTCATCAATAAAAGAACTAGATGGCCTAACATACATTATCCATGTATAAAGGGGTCAAAATACCCAGCTCTAGCTATAACCATTAAGATGATCAGTTGATCATTACCTGGCATGGAATAAAAAGAACTCTTTGAGTTCCACGTTGGTAAGATGTCAGGTGGAGATCAGCAAGATTTTGTGTGACTAGACGGAAAGTGCCAACATCATCAACCAGGTTGGCTTTCTGTAACCTTTGACCAATACCATGAACCATGAATACTAGATGCCGAACTGGGACCTGTTAAGAATTTGAACACCAAAGAATATTAATTCATGCAGGTCTGTAGAGCTAATGAATCAATCCATCTATGATTGCTAAACAATAACACTGTCAATTCCTATTCAGAAGCCAGAATGTAATAAACATTTGGGGCAGCATTTCCCAGCAAGACAGGAACCAAAACAAAATAATTGGGTTAGCTTAGAGTTGGGGCAAATTGGGTTTGGGTTACAAACGCTTGACACAGCTAACCTGTATAATAATGGGTCGGGTCCAAGTTGACATGACCAACACATTAAAAAAATAACAACCCATTAACATAAACAAACACATTTACCCGCCCACCCGTTTGCCCTGATTGGCTTGATCTGACCAACCCATCAACGTGCTTAGAACTCGTTAACCTGCACCTGTTTACAACCCCATTCAACCTACCAACCCAGTGACTGGTGCTGAACAGGTTGTCCCCAGGTTAGATTCAGATTGGGCTATATGAAGCCAACACGAATTGCCACCCCCTTATTGAAAATTCAGCAACATAGAACTTGTGTTTGTAAAGTCAATATTATTAGATATATGTACGAACATATAGCCAGGTAATATGGCAACAGGTTTACCTGCGAACAGTAATCATCCATTTCTTCCTCTTTCTGTTGACGTAACTCATCCTATAAACACATGTTGTAAACCACATTATAAAAAACAAGGCACTTGAATATGCTGCTGGATTCATCAAAGTTTGACAATTTGAGAAGTTTGTTGACCAATAAAAATGATGGCATAGCACATTAACAGCATATGCTTGCTAATCTGATCAATCATGCTTAATAAAACCCCAAGTCATCTCCATAAGAAAAAAAGGATTAATTAACTAGATAAGTTATTATTCCATGGATATTTGTGTTCAAATCAAACAAATTAAGTCCATTAAATCCCAAGAGAATTAGAATATCTCAACGGCACAGAAGACTCCTTTCAAGATGTTTGATTCTCCATTATAGAGATCGAAGACATTACTACCCAAAAAACAGAGAACTGAGGATGACTTGATATATGATCTGCCTAGAAGTTGAAATTCCGTTCCATTTACCAATGAATGGGTCAATATAGTTTTTTCTGTAAAAAAGGTCAAACAGGTTAACACAATTAAAAAAAAAGTTATTTCTAATCCATAACCTCCTAAATTGTTTTATTCAAAAAAATAACAGTGTTACTGAATTCATATGATTACGGTTATCATAATTCACCCAGTAATAGTTAGTTGAAAATATAAATACAGACAAAAAGAGTGTTTCCGATCAGCCCAACTTGACCCATACAAAAAGATTATATATTGACCCATTACCAAACCCTATCATTTTGCCACCTTTAGATGTGCCATTTAGAAAATCTTGAAGCAATAAAAATATACCTGGGTTGGTTTTGGTGAATAAGATGGAGCGTACCCACGCCTTAATTTGAGACCCGTCCCTCCAAGGTTAACTATGCTAGAAAATCCGGATGATGCCACATTTAACCAAGCTTCCCATGTATCATCCTCACCCGTAAAAAGAGCATGTAATCCCTGCAGAAAATAAGAAATGTATGCTTGATGCTCAAGTGAATGAAAACAATAATAATAAATCCCAAGGACGAAAGTCAAAAGGAGCAAGATACTTTCACCCTCAGGTCCATTTTGGTAATAAATTTCTTTTACGATTCATGTTGGTAGTCATGAGTTCTTATAGTTGTTCTGGTAATTTTGTTAACTGGTCCCCCCAATCGGTTAAAAAGCTGATATGGCCTTAATTAGTCAGTCAAAATGACCCACTTTGATACTTAGAAGTTTTGATATGAGCATTTTGGCATTTCAAATTTTGAAACAACCCATTTTGGTAATAATGTTAACTATTATAGAAAAATTGTCATTTGTAATTATATCTATTATAATTGTGTTTGATCTGCATGTGCATGTGAGGTGTGTGTATGTCTATTTGTTTAAGTTGTTATTGTTATTACAAGAATCAGAAAAAAAGGCCAAAAGTAGTAAAAAAACACTATAAATCACAACGGACCCAAAGACGAAAGTATATTGTGATTCTATGCATTTGCCCAAATCCTAAATATTACTATAAGTTTAGCATTAACCACCAACATACCGGACTAGACCCTTGCAAATCAACCCGGGCTGCAAACAATCCAGATGGTTGAAATGTTCTACGGTGCCAAACCTGTAAACAATGCCAACCACAAAACTCACCAAACAACTCAAATTTCATAATCACTCAAATTGCTACTAATTTGCTTTAAGAAACGTTAAGTTGACAATATAAAAAGAAGAAATAGAAAATGAACTTAAAAACATTGAACCATGAGATTCCTTGAACGAGACAAGCAACCATGTAAAGGTGGTGATTGACTAATTTCAACCCATCTACTTATGAATGGGCTGGTTTTGGTTATGTTTCTATCCTTAACAAGCCAAATTATCAACACTAAATGATTACACTAATAAGTCGCTCGCACAAAGTGTACAACCTCCTAATCATTCTATTAAAAAGTCAGAAAATTAGAATAATATTGTAATAATGTGGTTTTTGTAAACATATGTAACACGCGAATTTATTCATAAACCAAAACACCTGACGAAAAGTGCTTTAGGTCAACCGGGCTGGTCCATTTTACTTACACGGCTGCGATAAGCAAACTCCAACTGTTCAGCAACATCCTCACGGAGTGGAAACCAATCAAGACTCCCTTTACGAGCAAACCAATGGCCTCTTAGAACACGTCGATTATCTCCATTCCAATAAACTGGAAAACTATGTCTTCTTAACAAGTCTACCTGAATAGTAACATGCAAGAAATAAGTAATCATACCAGTAAAAATCAACATAAGAAAAGGCAAGACTTCCCAAAAGCCAATGAAACATAGCTATAAATATATACTATTATTATTAGATGAATTACATTCTATTCAGAAGACTTCTCAATGTTCTCTGAAGTCTAATTTGCTAAGCATAGTTGTCAATAGCGAATAGCGGTAATAGCGACAAGCCATCTATATGCTACATAGCGAATAGCGATAAATAGCGCCTGCTATTTCGTGTTTAGTGATAAGGTAGTGGAAGCTTTAAGAAATGTTTTACATTCAATAAATAAACATGTTTAGCTATAAAGTAGAATATATAAGCAAACACCACCAAATTAGCTAAAATACTCTATTTGTGTCAATTTTATAGTTATAAAGAATAAATAAAATAAAAAATAAAAAAATGCCATTGCAAGTCGCTAAATACCGCTAAGTACTAGATAGCGGGCCTTGACCTTGTCGCGACGTAGCGCGCTATAGCGCCCGCTACGTTCGTTATTGACAACATAAAGGGTGTTTGGATTTTCATTTTGGACTTCTCAACGTTCTCTAAAGCCTAAATTACTAAGGGGCATTTGGATTTTCGTTTTGGAACTAATTATGATTATTATGACTTGATCAATTCTTTGTGTTTAAACAAATTCCACTTCTTATCATATAATTGTTCAAGAGACCAATAATCACTTTTAGAGGACTAATTATTCAGTTTCATAAGATCTATAACTAAATTGATTACCAAATTGTAGCATAGGATTACTTACGTACCGCTTATTTAATTTAAATTACGGGACTTCTATTTCCAGTTCATAAAATGTCTCTACTTTGTTTCAAATATGTCCTTGCTAGTCATTGTATCTTTTAACGTTATTAAATAATCAAAACTTAGCAGAATTATCAACTTTAAACATCATAAGCACATCCAAACATTGTTCTCTATAGTCCATTTTATTACAAAATCTGATTAATCAATATCACATAATCACTACCAAAACGCACCCCTACAATGAAATAGAACACTACGCTTATAATCACAGTGATCATGGCAAAGTGCCTAAAACCAAGTTGGTATCTAAAACCAGAAGGAGAAGAAAGAGACAACACCTCATACAAGCCTCCTTTCACAGGGACACCAACCCTTTCTTCTTCGGTTGCATATAGTTTGTTTGATTGAAAGTTTGGTGAATCATTTGACTCGGAAATTGCAGGAAGTGACCCTTTCGGACCCACACTGCATTCACCATACTCTCTCCACCAATTAGAGAGCAACTCTTCTTCTCTCTGTGCATTTGGTATGTGTATCAGTAAATCCTAAGATCTAGTAAATAAATACAAAAATCTCCATCTAGTTGAATTGAGTATTCAAGTATAATTCATGTGTGACAATTCTGACCCATTTACTTAAGAACAGGTCGACTCAGTTTATGTTTATCTCTAACAAGACAAACGAGTAACAAGAAAAAAATGAAGGTAAACAGGTCAAGTGGTTGAATACTTGAAAACTCTCCCAAAGTTTACACTTTATTAAAAAAGTACCCCGTTATTAAAATGACACAATTTGTGTAAAATTATTGGCAAACTAATTATTATAATATACAAACAAAAAGTGTTTCTAGTGAACTCAACCCCACCAATTTTGACATGTTACCAAACCACTACACAGCCCATTCCACCACCGATAGTACAATGTAATAATTTTTGTTTATATATTCTAGTATCAAATGGTCATGATAAAAAAAATCTCAAATATGCAACAACCTATTTAGTGACCCTTAAACGAACTGTGAATATCAAATCACCAACTAATTTAATACAAAAAAAGAGAGTAAATGGTATGACCTGCAAGAATGATGCCTCTATAGCAAGAGAATCCCTCATGCCGAATCGAAAATAATCACCTTTCCCTACAACTTCAGTATTTGGGATAGCAGCAGCTAGTTCTGTATATAAGTAAGGGCAGCAACAAGGAATTAACATATATATAAACAAATGTGAAACAACATATGGTGTGAGATAAATGGATTATGCATGATATCATAATAGAGATCTAAAAAGGGTAATGCCTAGAGAAATAAGTGTGAGAAAATGAAAATTTACAGAATGTTCTGTACAAAACAGGCCAACAGGTGAAAGTCCCAAATTTACAGAATGCTCTGTACAAGATGATACAAATCAAGATAAAGCATGACACACAACATGACCACAAAACCCTCCTTCTTTCTATTACGAGCTCTACGGTCTACAACTTTATGTAAAAACTACTCTTTGTATCCAATGTGTACAAGTACTCTGGAATTGAAATAAAAATTAGAATTAAGATGAACACAATACGAATATTTAATCCATATGATGTGTAAATGAAATCATATTATTTTTGTTTTATTTCCCCTAATCTCCTCCTTTTCTATGCTCTTGTCAGTCACTTCCTTGTTTATATATTAATTTGGGCATTCCCAAAGAAGTCAAGTGTCTATCCTACATTCCTACAAAAGCAATTATATGTGATACAAGCGCATGATCAGTATCTTAATTCTTATTGACCTATGTTTGGAAAGAGAGAGGAGAATATATGTCTGAAGCTCGCGTAAAAATGTGAAGAGATCAATGAATATCAGAAATAATATTCATTCATTTATATTGTTTTATTACCTTTCAGCTTGTTTATATATTCCTATTTACTTCCCTAATTTGTGTGCTAGTGGACACCTGGAAATGAAATATGTAATGCAATACTATTTAACAAAATGATACATATATAAACTTTTACTGCAATGTTACGAAATAGAATATTAACATTTGCTGTTTCATATACTACAGGGGTAATAAAGTGCGAAGGTGCACTAATCCTACTTAGAAGCAAAGATTTTATATTAAATTGGAACTAACTTACAGAAACCAAAATTCATAGCATAACCACTAAGAACTGATCCAATTAAAGTCACAGACTAATAAACTGTTATGTTGTGGGCTCAGATCCATCTTGGGTGGGCCCTGGAACAGCCGAAGACAAGCTGCAGAAGGGTTCGGGGGGGGGGGGGGGGGTGCAGCCGGTCCTAACCCTAATCTGCCTCAACTTATTATGTTAAGTTCTATTTGTCTGTTATTATAAATACCCACATATGTACTTATAGTCTCTTGTCTTGAAAGCAATAAAAGAAACACTGGTTCGTAGCTTGTTGGTCAATCCTTGACCGAACCATGTTAAATCGCTGTGTTCTTTTACTGTTTTGATTTATTTTGTGCTCGCGTGATTGTGTTTGTGTTCCTGCCGAGAAGACCAGCAGCAACACTGCTGCTGTCTACTGCTGCCGCCAACAGCCATCTGCAGGGCTGCTGTTTGCAGCGGATAACCACCAGCCTCCACCACTTACAGCCGCCGCAAGGGGCTGTTCTGTCGAGGACAGGGGCTGCTGCCACTGTGGCTGTTTTTGGGCTGCTGCTTCTGTCTTTGATTCTGATCGAAGGACAGCCTTCAAACAGGTTCTGTTTTGGGTATTTGTTCAGTTTGATTAGTTAGTTAGATTGGTTGTTTAGTTATATTGTTTCCACTGAATAACTGCTATTATTGCTATCGTTATCTCGTCACTCGTTTTAGAAATCAATTAGAAATACTGACATGTTCTTAAGGCCGGAGCTGTAGTATTGTATTGATTTTTGTGCCGTATCCGAATCCTCGGGTCAGCCGCGTACACGTAATACCTAAAATAAACCTCAGCAACTAACCCTCAGTTCCCCAGCATGCTCTATTTTCTCCCACATGCTTCAAATAGATTTTATACACATTTAGCAAGAGAAAAACTGTTAATACGTTGATTCGGTATTGGCATCTGCTATCCATAGCAAGTTGGCTATCGCGAGCAAGAAAATATTAATTCCATATAGCAGGTCAAACCCCACTTAAACCCCTCAAACCCAATAGAAAGAACACTAATAAACTGCTTCTAATTTTGCAATGAAGAACTCACTATCCATTTCTCACACTTGGAACAATGTTACCACCCAAAGAATGACTATAAGCCAACACATTCATAAAATATCACCAAAACTGTGTGAATTCAAAGAGCGACTATAAACAATATTAATAAAACTATGTGAATTCAAACAACAATATCAAACAACTCACCATTTTCCCCAATTGGGATCTTAGAAAAGTACCACCTAACATCACCCCCATCAGATGGACTTCTAGTCTGCGCAAGATACTTCTGCCGCCCCTCACATGCTGTATCTCATCAGCTAGCCTCCGAATATTCGACGGCGTATTTCGTAACATATCAGCAGAAGTCCTCTCCACTTCATACCTCCCACTACTTTCCGCCATTGGAGCTGGTTTCGTTCAAGCAATTTTTCAAACACTTGGTGCGCAATACCACCAAACCCAATGTTAACTAGCAAATACCCACTTCAATTCAAGACAATCCAATACTAGAACACAGGCAATTAGCCTCTTTCACACTCGATCAGACAATTTATCAAACACTTGGTGTGCAATACCAACAAACCCAATGTTAATTAGCAAATACCCACTTCAATTCAACACAATCCAATACTCGAACACAGGCAATTAGCCTCTTTTACACTCGATCAAGCAATTTATCAAACACTTGGTGTGCAATACCAACAAACCCAATCTAAACTAGCAAATACCCACTTCAATTCAAGACAATCCAATATTAAAACATAGGGAATTAGCTTCTTTCACACTCGATCGAAAGCGCAACTTGAAATTGGGTGTAACAGTAATACTGCAAATACTCTCGGTATGATTTGAAATACAAGTAGCTGATTGAAACCCTTGATTGACGATCGATTAGGGGTCTTTGATGAAGAGATTAAAGAAATTAGAAGCAAGAATCTAGTGGAATGTTAAAGAGGAGAGGGTGGCATATTCTCAAACACGAAGGAAGACTTCAGATTTTAATAAGGGCTCACACAGGTGTGCTGCGCCGCAAACACCTAAGCTTAGGTGGCATATGTGCCGCAAGGCAAAAAATATTTATATTTTTTAATAATAAATAAGCGGCCCTATTTTCAGATTTTATTTTAAAACGGTAAACGAATAATTTTTAAACCTGATCACCCGGGAAAATCCGTTGGCAAAAGGTCACCCACACCCGTGAACACAAATAACGCTGGTGACCCGAGTCACCATCATTCCAGGGAAACCCACCACCTAAATGCCTACTGTGATAAAACTCTTGGCTCACTGTGGTAAAACCATTGGTCTACTAGAAGCATATTGCATCTAGTAAGACTCCAACCCATGATCTTTACTTTGAAAATTCATAGAGTGACTTCTTTCAAACCAGTTGATTTAAGACTTATTGACAACCATATTTCAGATTATATGTGAATTTTAATCGGACCCAGTTATTTGTTTTTTAGTCGGGACTGCATCTTTAACCTTCTCAACAGGAAGCTCATTAATGAGAAAATCCACTACTCAACTAAAAATATTTTGTTAAGATTGAAACTTAAACTCATGACCAAATATTTATATATCATGGATACATAATCTTAACAAATTTATATAATACTAATTACTAACTTTTTTTGTATAATAATGTTGTACTTTATGCATAGAATGTTTTTCAAAAAAATTTAACTTTTCATTAACCCAAATGTTTCATATTTTGCAAAGTAACTTTCCAAAATTTAATTATTTTTACTTTAACCTCAAAACTCTTCATCTTTTATAATTTAATCTTACAAAATTTTATACTTTCAACTTTGATCTTCTTTATTTTTATATTTTGCAAATTTTGTCTCACATTCATTATAGGTTTTGCAAGTTAACACAATACAAACATGCATGTACGATTCATCAATTTTACGTTTCACTTTATGTTTCGTTTTAAATTTTGTGAGTTACACAGCACAACATGTGTGTGGTTTATTGTTTTTACGTCCATTTTCTCTCTTTAACAGGTTCAACGCAGCGCGTGAGTCTTAAATCGATATAGTTATATTTTATATGTTTTACGCTTTGGTTTTATTTTTCGTATTAACACACCGCAATTTCAGTGTTGATAGTCACTAATGGTAGTGTGACATTAGTGTTATTTTACACGGTTTTACGTTCCTCGTAACGCGGAAAGCTTAATTATAGTGAATAATATTTACAAGATGTTTATAAGAAAGTTTGTATAATAAAAAAAAGTTTTGTTATACAATACTTTTAGTCTTGTGAAATTTAAATAAACAAAAAAAGGAAAACCAGATACATCATAGATTTCAATCAAATCTTATACTAATATATAAAGTAAACTAAAGAAACTAGGTATTTAGGTTTCTTTATTTAAATTAGTAAAAAAAAGTTCATACTTGATGTGTAACTTAGTTCATGTTTTACGTAACTATCTTATTTATACATTTTTACTCTATAATTATATAAAATGTCGTTTCTCACGACTTGAACCCATTACTTCAATGTCCTCTCACGATGGTATCATGGTTGCCCCTGTTCAGTATATGTTTAATGTAAAAATATTATTTTATAATAAAAAACTCATATTATATAATAAACAAGAAGACCATTTCATTATGTGTAAAAAGAGGGTTATATCATATGAGATTATGTATTATCAAAAATACAATCGCTATTATGAATATAAACATTTAAAAAATAAGCTTAATGTGATAGCTATAAATTCTATTACTATCAAAGTACAAATGTACAAGTTATTAATGCAATGTTTTTAATTTTTATAGTTTTTTTCTTCTTAAAACTTTTTAAATATAATGTTTTATATACACACACAGAGAGACACACACATGCGGTTTCTACGTATATATAACCGGTATGTAACTTTATCTTTAATTTGTAAATTGTATAATTGGTTTATTAACAAGTGTGGAATCTCTTCTATGACCTTTTGATTATTAACGAAAGCACACCAAAATATTAAAGCCCTAATTGATACTAAAATAACTTACAAACCAAGATCATTTCTGTATTTTACAAAACAAACACTATTACATAATTTCGTATATATTTCTTTAAAACCTCCGAAATCAAATTCTCATACATTCGTTGTCTTAATTAAATAATATTTATTTTTTATTTAATATTGTTTCTTTTTCTTCCACTTACTATTTAAAAAAGATACAAAGATAATTGAACCCCTATATTTAAGATATGATGTGGATTTCTCCTAAAAAATATAAGGAGGGGTTATAGAAACAAAGAATGAGATAGATTGTTGTCATGATGATTTTTACTCAAAGTTAAGTTTGGGGCATGGGATGAGTTGGGATTCTCTAAGAACATTGAGAGTAAGATTCACACTCTACAATTTAACTACGTATATCATTATTTCCTAGATACATATTTTATTTTTAAAAATTTCACGTTTCATTCCCCATATCTATCTTCATTTTAGTTAAATAATATTTTGTTGTTCTTTTTTAGTATACTTTATCTTTATTTCATTCACAAATAATATCAAAAAGTAAACATGATAATGAATAGGAACCCTCAAATTTGGGGAATTATTATAAATTTTTATAAAAATATAAAGGATGAAGATAAAAATGTGTCATCTGACGTGTAAAAAAGTTACATGATTTTTATATTTATAATGTAATTAACCTATATGTTAAAAATATAAGGCAATGAACTATAACTTTGTTGTGAACACATGCATGACAATCAGTGGGTTCTTTGGCTTTTTATCATCTCTGTGTTTTCTTCTCCTTCTTTTTACGTGTAATGTTTTTAAAACCGGACCGGACAGTGAATCGGACGTTTTACTGGTCTGATGGTCGAACCGGTCAACCGGTCGGACCGTATATAAGAACCGGATAAAATTATAAGTATTTTTATAAATATATGTTTTTAGTTTGATTGTTATATTCATGTTTTAATGAAGCCAGTACTGGAAGTGATGTTGAAGCACAAAGACTTGTACATGCGGAAAAGCTTGATCAAGTTAAAACATTTCTTGAAGAGGTTTAAATTTTAAATTTATATTTATCTCAATTTTATGTTTTCATGTTATCTTGATCAATGATGATTCTTAACCAAATATCATAGATTGGACCAACTTGAGCTGTTTGATTATTTTGTTGATTTTATTGGCTGAAGATTTCAATAGTTTTTGTAATTACTTCCTATCTTTTTATCAAGAGAGATGATCTTGTATAATTGATAGATAAATAAGATATTTGAGTTCATGTAAAACATTATTTATGTTTGCTCAATGGATCTCATAAAGCCATTTCTGACTTTATATGATGAAATTAGAGTCAAAATTTTTTTTGAGATAGGAAACTTTGTAGGGAAAAGAGTTGTTTCAAAAGGTTTATTAAAAATAGTGTTTAGCTGCTTGAAAATAATAGAATTATATATAGTGTAAGTAGCAAGCAACAAGAAATAAGAACTTTATAAATCTTTGGTGCTAAAGATTAAAGTTATTTGATCATATCAACGAGTTAATTCTTAATACACGATGATGGTTTTCGCAGCTACATGTATGTGTATTTTGGGGGTTATGTTTTTTTTCACTTTTATTAACTGAATAGTGTATGAGTTTAAAATATATATATGTACATCTTCTTAGATTATTCTTAATGCTGAAGAGAAAGGGAGTTCAATGTTATGATCAGACTACCTCCCCATTGACTACTAATTGGTATGTCTTTATAATTACTTTTGGTTAATATCTTCATGCATATGTAATCACACATTGGTCAGGTATTGGTTCTAAGTTTTGTAGATTCTCTCCGGTGAGATGATCATTCTATTCCCCGGATCTTGGACGTAGACCACCAATTGGTTCGATGTTTTTAAAAGAACTCGTTATTGTATTCCTTTTTTTAAGGTATCACTTTGTTCATAATATTTTAAAAAATGTTCAGGGTAAAGTATTCGACTCAGATATAACACTTTTTATCCAAAAGTTTAGATTTTTATTATAGATAATCACCAAGACATGTATGATAAAAAACACATCTTTTCAAATAGTCATATATAATATGATTATGAAGGTATACATGTAAAAAATACGATAATCACTAAAATTATCTATTTAATAACAAAAATTGACAGTATGAACACTGATTTTGAACTATATAATAGAATCCAACCATAATAATAAATGACTTCTACACTCCAAACATGCCATTAATGTCTTGTTTTTAGATTTTATATAGAAAACAAGTTTAATTTTGACTTATATTCGCAACTTGAATGTACGTTGGTGACATATGCGTAGTTAATGCCTATGTTCTGTTTTGTATCTTTTGTAGGTTTATTGTTGCATCAAGTATGTGCTATAGTCAAATTTTTTACAGATGAATGAGTTGTAAACTTGTTTAAATTTCTTTTTGAAAATCTATACACATGAAAAAAAAGTTTAAATGGTTCATTACATGTGTTACTGTTTCTCGTGGTGGCCACATTCATTCTAAAAGGCAAGAAGGAAAAAACAAAAGTGTTTTATTTGCTACAATACTCTGGTCATTGTTGAAACTTGGTTTTCGTCTAATACGAGTTAAATTAGGTTGGGGTGTTGTTAAATTGGTTATGGGCAATTTAATATGTTGGTGTCTAGAGGTAAATTATATTTGTTTAACCCTTATGCATATTTAGTTATGTTAGAATTCTAGACCAAATAACAACTTCTTTAATAAAAAGGTTGTGATATTACGAATGTTATGATCAGACAATGTACACTTATTTGAGTCTCGATTTAATTAGTCTTTCATGCACGTAATGTGCACATGGGAAACAACACTAGTTTAAAGTTAATAGAAGATATAGAGGAGCTGATATGAATGTTGAGCTAAACTCAAATCTCTGTTAATTGATTAAATCTTGAACAACTTAAACAATAAAAATAACTAGTCCTTTTCTGTTGCCATACACACCATATGTACTCCGGTAGTGGATCTTAAGTAGGGGTTTGGTTGCCGTGTTCATCATTGAAAATCCAGCAGGGTTCTATGGTGGGTGATGAGCCGAGAGTGGGTAGACGGAAGCTGGGTTCGGAATGGCATTCCACGTGGCGGTAGGTCTAGTGGTTGCGAATGGCCGGTGACTCGGAGGTGGCTGATGTTGTGAACGTCGGCAAATTGTAACACCCGTTATTCTATTAAAGTAAATAAAAGAAGGAAACATCAATAAACCCAAATTGAGGGGTTAAAAATGTAAAAGGGGCAAAAATACAAAAAGTTGGTGTAAAGGTGGGCATGGCCGCCCACCCTCTCTTCACATCACTTTTTCATTCGGATCTAGAGAGAGTGAGAGCATAATACTTTCTGTTTGAAGAAGAAGAAGAAAAAGAGGCTGAATTCAAGGTAAGAATTCAAAGTTTTTAAGTGTTTATGATGGGTTTTGTCTCGGTTATGTGCTTATGTGTTTGTGTGTGTGTTTGGTGGGTTTCTAGGTGTTTGAACTCATTTGCATACGGGTTAGAAGGAAGATACACCCAAAGTTGCATCAAGTGAGTTTTTAGACCCCGGTTTTACTTGTTTTAAACTCTTTGGGGCTGAAATGTATTTAAACGATTTTACAATGTTTATGTATGTATACACGTATGTATTATGCATGTTTGATGATGTTCCTTAGGTGTTATTATGTTGTTCATGCTTAGAATGACCTTGGTAAGCTTAGAACAAATAGGCTTGATGTTTGGGTTCGAAAATATCCTAGAAACATATTGAGCAGAAGGTTCATGCACCTAAATAAGGCTCATGCGCCTGGAAATGTCTTAGAAATGCTTAAGTGTAACTCATGCGCCTGAACAGTACCCTCATGCGCCTAGAATATTAGTCGGACGACTAAGTGTAGGGTCATGCGCCCCAATAGTGTCCATGTGGTCGAATGGCCTATGCGCCTAAGTATCCATACGTCTAAATAGCCTGTGCGCCTAAGTGTCCATGCGTCCGAATGGACCATACGCCCGAATAGTTCATGCGCCTGAATGGTTCATGCGCTTAAGTATTAAAGCGGTTAAGTGTTGGCTGATGCGCCTGCATAGTGATGAAGCGCCCAAACAGGGCTCATGCGCCCAAATAGTATTAGTGCACCTAAACACTTAGAATTTATTAGGAAATTTTTGGGAGTCGGTGCTATTAGAGTTTTGACCAAGGTTTGACTAGGGCTTATTAATGATTAATTTCATGCATGATTATGTTTGTTTTATGATTGTTCCGTATTATTATTATTACTATTAGTGTGTGACTTTACGTGTTGTGTTTATTATCGTAACGTAAAGTATTACTAATAATAATAAAGCGAAAGAGCAACGAAGAAGAGAAGTGGAACTTAAATAAAATGTTAACAAGTCTTGCAAGCTTATAGGAGGTGCACGACCATGTTGTCGTTAGCTCAACTGTGATGCAGGTTAGCTACCCTATTATGCACACGGGGCCAGTTAATTGAGATTGGCGGACCTTTGCAGCATACCCTAGGTGACTGGGCCGGCCTTGTATACAGTAATCAGAGCCCATTGAGGGACCAGAGGGCCCAACACCAGTTTCCCCCGCGCATATAGTTTAGGGTATTGCTCATTGGTCCACATAGACAGAGAAAGATAAAGATAAAAGAGTACATAATAAACAAGGCATACAATAAAGAGAAGAAGCATTATCTGGTTGTATAGTTAATGCGTGCTCACGTATAAAGAGATGAAATTTCATAGAAAAAGTATTTTCATATGTATACCTTACGGATAGTATTTTATTACTTTTAAAACTAGAAGTCACTCAGCAACGCTGACTTTTATACATTTTCAGTTGGCAAGTAAACATTGCTGAGGATGGCACGAGGGTGAAGCTACTCGCAGGAAAAGACTGACATCCATTCATACTTATATTGTTGTTGTTTTGTAATGCAATTAAATAATTCTTTTGTATTCGGTTAAACAATAGTGTATTGCTCAACAACAGTGTTTTTAATGAAATGAATGGCTTTTGTTAAAATAATTCCGCTGCTTAAGCTTGTAAATTTATAATGTTTAATGTATTTAATGCTGTGAATGACCAACTGTGAGGTCTCCGGGTGTAAGGCCCCGTTCCCGGGACGCTTACAGCTGGGTTCTCATCGCACATAAAACGTATAATTACATTTGTATTTAATAAATCGCAGCGGAAAACTAAAACAAACTTTCATCTCCATGTAAATGCTTTTGCAAGTTAATACAACATTCATTACAAAATAGCTTGTTCGCATTACAATGCAAAAACATTAATCAAAAGAATGCCATCCCCAAAAGAGCTGAGTAGTCGTCCGTGCCATCCTCAGCAATCATTACCTGCCAACTGGAAACACATCAAAGTCAGCGTTGCTGAGTGAGTTCTAGTTTTATAAATAAAACATACTTTACTTTACATTATCCTCGTCATTCCGTTCATTAACTTACTCATTCACGTGTTACATTATCGTTCGTTTCTCTATCTAGATCCGGTCAGACTTTACCCTCTTCGTGGTACTCAGCCACGATTACTGAGGTCGACTGACAAGGATCTTATTCTGTACATTATTCCGATCATTCATTTACGTTCATTCATACTTCGTTCTTTCATACATAATCTTTTGTTCCTTTATACGTTCGTTCCTTCGAGTCTGATGCGACAACAGGGTCGCTCACCTCATTAACAATCCCAACGACTTCGCGCGATCCGAGTCTGTTGCAACCATATAGTTGCTCACCCCAATTGCCAATCTCAACGATAGCATGCTTTCCGTGTCTCTTGCAACCATAGGGTTGCTCACCTCATGGCAACTTCACAATAACGCGTTGTCCGAGTCTGTTGCAACAACTGAGTTGCTCACCTCCTTTCTCTGGCCATCTTAATGATGCCTATGATCCGAGTCTTTTGCAACCACACGTTGCTCACCCCATTGGCAATCTCCATGATTGCCTGTGATCCGAGTCTCTTGCAACCACACGTTGCTCACCTCATTGTATGCTTGCAAGCCTTTCCTTCATTCATTCTTCATTCAATAATGCATGCATTCTTACTTTATGTTCCTCTTTCATTATCTTTCACTTTACGTTACATAATACCCCATTCATTCATTAACATAACACGTAAAGTCACAAGAAAGATAAACATACATCGTAATAAGGAACACATCATACACATTCATCATCATCATACAGGGCGACACCATACATATATATAACATGCATAAACATGCAACATCATCATCATGCCCAACATACTTTCTAAGGCCCCAATCGTCATCTTACATGCTCTTACAGGAACCCTTACGTCAAAACTTACATCTGCACTTTCCCCGAAAGTCAGAAGTCAACTACACTTTCCTCGGTACAACAGCCCTATTCGGGCGTATGGACACCCTTCAGTCGCGTGGCCTCCATGCGACTGAACATCATGCGATTGAACTAATGCGGATGAACACCTATGCGAATGAACATCCAGTCGTGCGAATGGACAATGCGGATGGACCTCATGCGAATGGGATTAATGCGAAAGAGCACTTATGCGACTGGACCTTCAGTTGCATGACCTCCATGCGACTGGCCTTTCAATCGTGCGAATGGACCTTCAATCGTGCGAATGGACATTCAATCGTGCGAATGGACATTCAATCGTGCGAATGGACCCCAATCGCACCCTAATCGGCCGTATGGCCTCCATTCGGCCTCCAGTCGGTCGCCTAGCCCTAACTGATGCAGAATGCAGTTCATCCCGACTGCAGCCGAGGGTTTTTGGCCTCCAAACTCATCCAAACCCATTTTAAGCCTAAATCGACCATCCTAAACCTTAGGGATGCATACCACGACACCATTCAAGCACACACAAGCTCACAATCAAGTCACAAACGCCTCATACATACACATACACATACACAAACGGGTCAACTTACACACATACGAAAAACCCGATTTCAGATGTTTTCCAGCCCCAAATCGTTTGAAAACAAGTAAAAGAGGGGTCTTAGAACTCACATAATCGAGCACAACGACAAGAGCTTCGATTCGGCTTGCTTCACGATAATTTTGGCGACCCGAACCAACTCGAACCAACTTTTCCTCTTTTTCTCTTCTTCTCCTCTCTAAGAACCTGAAATGTGGGGTGTGTGGGGAGAGTGGGCTGCCCTCTCCCTACTAATATCACCATATTTCCCAACTTTTCTTCGTTGGCGAGTTTGGTCCCTCGACTTTTGGACTTTATTTTCTTTTTTTTCTTCACCGGCTTCAAAATAATAAATATTCGGGTGTTACAAGTCCACCCCCCTTAAATAGGTTTCGTCCCCGAAACCTGTTATTCGTCGAACAAACGTGGGTAATGCTGTCTCATTTCTTCCTCAGTCTCCCACGTTGACTCGGATCCCTTCCTGTGCTTCCACTGTACACGCACAAGAGGAACCACTTTATTTTGCAGCCTCTTTTCTTTGCGATCGATGATTGCCACTGGTTGCTCCACATAATTGAGCCTTTCATCTATTTCAATGTCCTCCAGTGGAACAATCATGTCTTCATCAGCTATACACTTTCTCAGATGAGATACATGGAATGTCGGGTGAATCCCACTTAACTCATCTGGCAACTCCAATCTATAAGCCACATCCCCTACTCAAGCAATGACTCGGAAAGGGCCTATATATCTTGGGCTCAACTTGCCCCGCTTTCTGAATCTGATAATACCCTTCCAAGGTGAGACCTTCAACATAACCCGGTCACCCACCTGGAACTCAATTGGCCTACGTCGCTTATCGGCATACGACTTCTGTCTATCTTTGGCTGCCTTCATAAAGGCTTTAATCTTTTCAAGCTTCTCTGTCGTAGCCTCGATTACCTCGAGGCTCCCCAATTCCTTCTGACCAATATCACCCCAACAAACGGGTGTTCTGCATCTCCTACCGTATAGCATCTCATATGGTGGCATACCAATGCTGGCATGATAGCTATTGTTGTATGAGAATTCAGCTAACGGTAGGTGGTCATCCCAACTTCCACAAAAATCAATCACACATGCTCGAAGCATGTCTTCCAATGTCTGAATGGTTCTTCTGACTGACCATCGGTTTGGGGATGATAAGCCGTGCTAATATGTAACCTCGTCCCCATAGCGTCGTGGAATTTCTTCCAAAATTTAGATGTAAACCGAGTGTCACGATCAGACACGATAGACACCGACACACCATGACGAGCTACAATTCCTTGATGAACAGATCAACCAACCTCTCAGATGAATACGTCTCGCGGATCGGTAGAAAATGAGCGCTCTTCGTCAGACGATCAACTATCACCCATATGGCATCATACCCTTTCGGAGTACGTGGCAGCTTCGTAATGAAGTCCATGGTGATGTGCTCCCACTTCCATTCCGGTATATCCAAAGTTTGGATCTTCCCATACGGCTTTTGGTGTTCGGCCTTCACCTGTAAGCAAGTAAGGCACTTACTCACATACTCCACCACGTCGCGCTTCATACCCGGCCACCAATAATCTTTCTTCATGTCATGGTACATTTTCGTGGCACCAGGATGAATGGAGTATCGAGTCTTGTGGGCTTCATCCATTATCTTCACCCGTAGATCCCCAAAACGAGGAATCCACACACGACCGAATCGAGTTCTAACACCGAGTGTGTTTTCACCCAATTCCCCAACCAGACCTCTCATATTCCGAGTTAAGGTGATCTTCTTTCAATGCCTCATCTTGAAACTCCTTAACTTGCTTCATCACATTGGAGGTCATGATTAATTGATAAGCTTTCACCCGAATCGGTTCGGGCCTTTCCTTTCGGCTAAGGGCATCCGCCACCACATTAGCTTTGCCTGGATGGTAATGGATCTCGCAATCATAATCCTTTATAAGCTCTAACCATCTCCTCTGCCTCATGTTCAGATCCTTCTGCTCGAAGAAATACTTCAAGCTCTTATGATCGGTGAATATGGTGCACTTCATCCCGTAGAGATAGTGCCTCCAAATCTTTAACGCAAAGACCACGGCTGCTAGCTCCAAGTCATGAGTGGGATAATTAACCTCATGAACTTTCAACTGTCGGGATGCGTAGGCTATAACCTTCCCTCTCTGCATTAACACACACCCCAACCCTAAGTAGGAAGCATCAGAATAAACCACCAGATCTTCGCTTCCATCGGGTAATGACAGAACAGGAGCTTGAGTCAGTCTTGCCTTTAGCTCTTCGAACGCCTTCTCTTGAGCTTGACCCGATACAAATTTCACATCCTTTCGGGTCAACTTAGTTAGTGGAGAAGCAATCTTAGAGAAGTCTTGAATGAATCTCCTATAGTAGCCCGCCAAGCCCAAGAAACTACGGATCTCGGATGGCGTCTTTGGTGACCTCCATTGCATAACCGCCTCCACCTTCGCCGGGTCAACCATAATCCCGTCAGGATTCACCACATGACCCAAAACTGAACTTCGCGCAACCAAAACGCGCACTTGGAGAATTTACCATACAATTTCTCCCTTCTCAACGTCTCTAGAACCTCTCGAATGTGACCGGCATGCTCTACTTCGCTCCTTGAGTAAATCAGGATATCATCAATAAACACAATCACTAATTTATCCAGCATCGGTCGACACACACGGTTCATCAAATCCATAAAAGCAGCTGGCGCATTGGTCAGACCAAAGGACATGACAAGAAACTCGTAATGACCATAGCGCGTGCGGAAAGCTGTTTTAGGGATATCTTGTTCCTTCACCTTCAACTGATGATAGCCAGACCGAAGATCTATTCTTGAAAACCAACTGGCACCCTGAAGCTGATCGAACAAATCATCTATTCTCGGTAAGGGGTATCGGTTCTTCACTGTCAACTTGTTCAGCTCGCAGTAGTCGATGCACATCCTCATACTACCATCCTTCTTCTTTACAAACAGGACCGGAGCACCCCAAGGAGAGATACTCGGTCTAATGAACCCCTTATCAAGCAACTCTTGCAACTGTTCCATCAACTCTTTCATCTCTGTCGGAGCTAACCGATATGGTGCCTTGGCAACAGGTGGGCACCCGGTATCAGATCAATCTGAAACTTAATCTCACGATCCGGTGGCACACCGGGTAGGTCTTCCGGAAATACGTCCGGAAAGTCACACACAACTGGTACATCAAATAGTTGTGGTGTTGGCGCATCCACTTCCTTTACGTAAGCCAAGTAGGCACTACATCCACGCCTCATGCACTTTCCCGCCACCGCCATTGAGATCACCTTCGGGATCGTAGTAACCCGATCACCATAAACCGTTACCAAACTTCCATCAGGCGCTGTCAACCGAATCATCTTCTTGCGACACATAATGTTCGCCTCGAAGTCCGCCAACCAATCCATCCCAAGAACCAAATCAAAACCACCCAAGGTCATCACGAACGGTCTAACAGGAAACTTATGACCTTCTAATTCCACCTCACAGTTTTCTATCATCTCCGAAATCCTGGTAGACTTACCTATGGCAGTTTCTACATCAAAGGGCGCATCAACACGCCTACTACTAACAGGCAGCTTAGCACAGAAAGCAGCAGAAATAAAACTTTACTAGCACCAGAATCAAATAGCACAGAAGCTAAAGTTTAGTTCACCAGAAACGTACCGGACACGACATCAGGGTCTGTCCTAGCTTCCTCCTGTGTCATGGTAAATGCCCTGGCGCTCGCCCTCGTTCCTTCACCTCCAGTTCTCTTCATCCCAGAACTCTCAGCCCTCAACTTCTTACAATCCTTACTTACGCGACCCTCTTCACCACAGTTATAGCACCGGACTATACGACAGTCCCTTGCCAGGTGCCCCGCCTTCCCACATTTGAAGCATAAGTTTGACCCAAACCTACATTCCCCACCGTGCTCCCTTCCACACTTGCCACACCTTTTTGACCCCGCACTTGATGTGACCACACGGCGATCATCCGCTCGTGCCTTCTTATTACCCGTCGAGGAATCACCCCGGCCAAACCTTTTCCCCCGCCAGTTTCGATCACCACCGCTCTTCTTGCCACCCTCAGTCACCACCCTTGTTCTCTCATCGTACAATCTCCCTGCCAAATCCACCGCCGACCTAAACGTACTCGGCCGGGCAGCTATCATGTGCCTGCGAATATCCGCTGGCAAACCCTGAATATATCTTTTAATCTTTCATGACAAAGGTGTCACCTGATCCGGCTCAGACGTGCCATCTCGTTGAATTTAGTGGTGTACTGCTGGTGCGTCATAGTTCCCGCCTCCAGTTGCAAGAACTCCCTTTCGACCTTGTCCATTTCCCGATGAGGACAGAATTCCTCAATCACCAACCTTCTCAGCTCAGGCCATTTCATTTTCCCAATGGCCCTACTACCCTCAGCTTGGACAATGTTGTCCCACCAGCACAGAGCTGAATCCACAAAAGAGTTGGTAGCAAACTTCACCTTTTGGTCCTCTCGGCACTCGCTGATATCGAGAACGGCTTCCATTTCCCTCACCCACCGGTGAGCAGCTGCAGCTGTGCCGTTCCCATCAAAAGTAGGGGGCTTGCATCTCATAAAAGCCCCATAATTACATCCTCGTGCCATTTCCGGCGCAGGCTCTTCTTCTTCCTCTTCATCATCAGATAGAACCGTTCCGGCTCTGGTTGTTCCCGTTCTCCAGAGAATCTGTTTCTTTCTTTTCTTTCCCCTTCTCGTACAGCCTTAATAACTTCAGTCACCACAGACGGTAAGATTTTCCGCATGACCTGATGGACTTCTTCTACAACAGCCTCCTTTACTGAGGCTCTCAGATTGGCGCTTTCGTCGCCACCCTCCGGATAGGGGGTCCCTGGTTCTTCCTGAACCACCCTCTCAACTCTGGGTCTCCCTCTCTTGGGTCGCGGTTCAGCACCGTGACCTCCACCCCTAGAAGCTTTCGAAGATCTACCTCCGGCCATCACACGCACACTGAAAGATTCAAACACCAACACAGTCATTCAAGGGAACAGCTTAGTTTATGTTAAGTATAGTAAGTCCCTAATTACAGTGGCCAGTTGTGATTAACCACTTACTTTACTCTTCACACCCCAAGCATTACCTGTCCTGACTACATTAGTATTTAAATCCACATACAACACATAACACATACCATGCGCACATAAAACCGGTTAACTTTACGAAAATACCTGATGGCACGCAGCTACTCAGATTGGCATCTCATTCCCTTTCTGTCCCATTCTCAGTTTAAGTTTAGGTTTATTTTGAAAATTTACCCATTTCACTTAAACTTTGGCTCTGATACCAACTTGTAAGGCCCCGTTCCCGGGACGCTTACAGCTGGGTTCTCATCGCACATAAAACGTATAATTACATTTGTATTTAATAAATCGCAGCGGAAAACTAAAACAAACTTTCATTTCCATGTAAATGCTTTTGCAAGTTAATACAACATTCATTACAAAATAGCTTGTTCGCATTACAATGCAAAAACATTAATCAAAAGAATGTCATCCCCAAAAGAGCTGAGTAGTCGTCCGTGCCATCCTCAGCAATCATTACCTGCCAACTGGAAACACATCAAAGTCAGCGTTGCTGAGTGAGTTCTAGTTTTATAAATAAAACATACTTTACTTTACATTATCCTCATCATTCCGTTCATTAACTTACTCATTCACGTGTTACATTATCGTTCGTTTCTCTATCTAGATCCGGTCAGACTTTACCCTCTTCGTGGTACTCAGCCACGATTACTGAGGTCGATTGACAAGGATCTTATTCTGTACATTATTCCGATCATTCATTTACGTTCATTCATACTTCGTTCTTTCATACATAATCTTTTGTTCCTTTATACGTTCGTTCCTTCGAGTCTGATGCGACAACAGGGTCGCTCACCTCATTAACAATCCCAACGACTTCGCGCGATCCGAGTCTGTTGCAACCATATAGTTGCTCACCCCAATTGCCAATCTCAACGATAGCATGCTTTCTGATTCTCTTGCAACCATATGGTTGCTCACCTCATGGCAACTTCACAATAACGCGTTTTCCGAGTCTGTTGCAACAAATGAGTTGCTCACCTCCTTTCTCTGGCCATCTTAATGATGCCTATGATCCGAGTCTTTTGCAACCACACGTTGCTCACCCCATTGGCAATCTCCATGATTGCCTGTGATCCGAGTCTCTTGCAATCACACGTTGCTCACCTCATTGTATGCTTGCAAGCCTTTCCTTCATTCATTCGTCATTCAATAATGCATGCATTCTTACTTTATGTTCCTCTTTCATTATCTTTCACTTTACGTTACATAATACTTCATTCATTCATTAACATAACACGTAAAGTCACAAGAAAGATAAACATACATCGTAATAAGGAACACATCATACACATTCATCATCATCATACAGGGCGACACCATACATATATATAACATGCATAAACATGCAACATCATCATCATGCCCAACATGCTTTCTAAGGCCCCAATCATCATCTTACATGCTCTTACAGGAACCCTTACGTCAAAACTTACATCTGCACTTTTCCCCGAAAGTCAGAAGTCAAACTACACTTTCCTCGGGTACAACAGCCCTATTCGGGCGTATGGACACCCTTCAGTCGCGTGGCCTCCATGCGACTGAACATCATGCGATTGAACTAATGCGGATGAACACCTATGCGAATGAACATCCAGTCGTGCGAATGGACAATGCGGATGGACCTCATGCGAATGGGATTCATGCGAATGAGCACTTATGCGACTGGACCTTCAGTCGCATGACCTTCATGTGACTGGCCTTTCAATCGTGCGAATGGACCTTCAATCGTGCGAATGGACATTCAATCATGCGAATGTACATTCAATCGTGCGAATGGACCCCAATCGCACCCTAATCGGCCGTATGGCCTCCATTCAGCCTCCAGTCGGTCGCCTAGCCCTAACTGATGCAGAATGCAGTTCATCCCGACTGCAGCCGAGGGTTTTCGGCCTCCAAACTCATCCAAACCCATTTTAAGCCTAAATCGACCATCTAAACCTTAGGGATGCATACCACGACACCATTCAAGCACACACAAGCTCACAATCAAGTCACAAACGCCTCATACACATACACATACACAAACGGGTCAACTTACACACATACGAAAAACCCGATTTCAGATGTTTTCCAGCCCCAAATCGTTTGAAAACAAGTAAAAGAGGGGTCTTAGAACTCACATAATCGAGCACAACGATAAGAGCTTTGATTCGGCTTGCTTCATGACAATTTTGGCGACCCGAACCAACTCGAACCAACTTTTCCTCTTTTTTTCTTCTTCTCTCTCTAAGAACCTGAAATGTGGGGTGTGTGGGGAGAGTGGGCTGCCCTCTCCCTACTAATATCACCATATTTCCCAACTTTTCTTCGTTGGCGAGTTTGGTCCCTCGACTTTTGGACTTTATTTTCTTTTCTTTCTTCACCGGCTTCAAAATAATAAATATTCGGGTGTTACACCGGGAACGGGGCCTTACATCAATATAAAGAAGGAAGAGAGTGATGTGTCAGACAAAAAGGAAACAAAGTAGCACCCCACGTTCAAAGGATAGTACTCTTAGCTATAGTACTATCCTCTCACACAACCGACATTGCAGTTCAATGTTAGTAAAATATTTTCAAAAAACCTACCAAATGAAAACCTAATAAAAGAATCGACTCGACAAATCGAAAGAAATTCCATAATTCTTTGTAGATCGCCCATTTCACATGTGAATAGATTTAACCTCACGTGGGATGCATATTCATTCTAAAAGAAAAGGTGCTACTGGATTCGTTAACTAGTCTATCACACCCTCATCACAAATATTCATAGGAGGCAATGCGCTTCATGTAATCATCCAGAGCCAGCCAATAAGTAGATTCGAACTACTACCTTTGTCATAACATTACATTATGCTCAAACCTAGGTATGTGTTCCCGATCTTCACTTTTGTTGTGGCCGGGCACCCATAGGGGTGTTCAAAGTTGGATATCCAAAATTTTAGATAGTGGAAATCACTATCCGAATCCGTATCCGATCTGAAATTTTGGATACGGATACGGATTCGGGTAGTGATTCGGATATCCAAAATACATTTTTTATCTTTTTTTTATATTTTTATATTTTAGTTCTTTTACAATAAATAAACATATAATATTATAAAAATAACATAAAAATCAACTCATATCATAAAAGTCACAATATACACTAAAAAATCTCAATCTAAAGTAAAAATATATCTAAAATTCAAAAAAATAATTTGTTTTTTTTAGTTTTTGAATAATCGGATATCCGAATATCCGAAACTTTTGAAAATCACTATCCGAATCCGAATCCAAATTTTCGGATATTCGAAAATTCGGATATTTTGGATTTGAATTTTCGGATCGGATTCTCGGATTCATATATTTTTTAACACCCCTAGGCACCTAGGTGTTTACACGTAGAGGATCGAACCCGAGCTTATTTAAAGAACCCAAACCTCCTACCGCAAGATAACCTTGAAGTGTTATGCATTGAACCTAAGATGTTGTTTGTTTTTTTTTGTTGTAAAATGTCGGAAGTCTACGAACCACATCCACAGACATCTGCAGGAGAAGATGTGAATCAAACGGCTACAGTCCAAGAAAAATAATGTTTATTTTTTAATATCCGCAGATTGCTAAAATATTTTGTTTTAAAATATTTTGTAATTAAAATAAACTTATTTTTTAAACTTTAAAAAATATTTCAATATTAAAATTTAAATAAAAGTCATACAACACTACAATAATATTCATAAAACCATAGTAATACATTTTATTTAAATAATTTATTCCACATTTTTAGTAGCTATAAAACCATAAAAATACATTTTATTTCACGTGAACGATGGGTGGAAGCTGATGGCGGTGGAGGTGGTGGTGGTGGCAGACGGTGGTGGTGGAGGACGATGGTGGTGGACATGAATGATTGTGTCAAGTATTCACCATGCAGTGCAGATATTTTTTAATAAAAATTTTTCGAAAAACAAAACTTTACACATCTTAATGTCTAACAAAAAAGATTAGGAGAGCTTTAAGAAAGGGAAAATTATGAAATTGACTAATTGACCAAATTAAATCACTAAAATAACCAGTCAAAATTGAAATAAAAAAACCAATCGTTGGCCACCACGTGTCATCCCTCGCTGACGTGGCGAGGGAATAGTGGAATCCATCACCTAGGGAAATGTGCCCGGCAAGGGAAATACATAATCCCTCGCCCAAATAGGTGATGTGTCGACCATTCCCTCGCTGACTCAACGAGTGATTATGAGTTTCTCTCGCCCAAATTTACGAAAATGCCACTCCTCGCCCAAAATTTTTTGTAAATAAAAATAAAAAATAAAAAATTCAAGATTTTTTTAATATTTATTGTTTTTTAATACTTAAAATTTAATATAATTTTATTTTTCCCTATATAATACCACATTAACCCTTAACAAATCTTATATTTTCTTAAAACCTTCTTCTTATAATTCTCTAAAATTTTTAAAAATATCAGTTAATATCATAATATGCAGTGTTGATAAATGACATTTTGTAAACAGTGTCGAAGAATATCTACCATTAAAAGGTAAATGTGTAAGACATATTCTTAGTTTATCTAGTAATATAACGTTTGATGAATTAAAGTATATGATTTCTTCAAAACTGAGAATTCAAAGTAATATACGATTATCGTATAAAATGTCTACGTATACTAATTTTATCGATATTTTTGATGATAAAGATTTACTATATTTTATGAATGTGTTCTTTATGGTCAAAACAAAATTTTTACGTTATTCGTCAGTGAAGAATCCGATATTGTTGATAGTACCTCTGCTGTCCACGAAAAAAAATTGACTTTTACAAATGACACTGAAAAGTTTATTTATAATTTAAATGATATTCCTGTGGATAACGAGACTTATAGTGATATTAAACAAGAATGTGATTATGAAAATAAAAAAATAAGAATTTTTATGAAAAAGATGATCCGTCTTCCTATCATTTTGAGTACAAAGTTCATTGTAACATCCGCCATTTTCAAATTTTAAAACCAAAACCCAATTCATTTTGAACATCCATTATTAAATTATTTAATGGATCAAATATATCAAAGGTATAATTTAATCAATTACCGGTAATTGTTTTATTTGTTCCATTTATTAAAAATCAATTAACAATTTATAATACTTTTTTATAAATTTATGAAGTTTTAAATGGCGTTCATGAGTTTCAACTACTAAATTAAAATATAGAATTAAATCTCAAAGTTGAACAAGCTTATAAAGTTATACAAATTTTATAAGTAATTTGAATTATTTTTTTAAACTAGCTTTTAAAAGATTAAGGTTTAAATTGTAAATTTAAAAACTTAACTCATAAACTAGTTACCTTGAATGTTAAGTTTTATAAACTTCAGAGGCCTAGTTGTAAATTACTAATAACCAACCCCAACTCCCCTCCCCGTCGACCCTACTCCGGCCAACTCTCCGGCCATCTTCCAGCAACTCTAAAATTCCCAAAATTTATTGATTTGAATCACAAGTAACCGTCCCTCACTTAGGACGACATCAGTTCCGAAGGCATTACCATTTTAATTCGTATTATGAGAGCGTTAATCCTCTCAAATTGAAGTTGAAACCGAGTATAATCAAAGTCCCAATCGGTTCGGTAATTAAAAATAACGCAATTAATCGATCCTGTACGATCAACGAACTGTTTCTAACTCGTCAATGATTGCAATTTCATATGAAACGTCGAATTAAACATCGAATTGAACCTCATTACGTTCGCATTCAACTCGAAAGTGCTTAGGATGAATCGTGCCAAATCGAAGGTATTTAACAGAGGGCAAAGGTGCCTTCGACCCCCTTCCAACCTCTTGTGAACCACAATTCGTGTTAAACTTACTCAATCAATCAATTTTGGATATTTGTTCGTCGCAAGATAGCCGAGACAAAACCGAGCCTAAATACTACAAATCGAGCCTAATCAAGTAAGTACAATACATCATTCAACTCGATTTCCCTTAGGAATCAAAAGCCCTAAGGTTAATCGAGTTGAATCTCTCGAATCGTTGTTCAATTTGGATTGAAATCAAAACTAGGGTTCATAGCCATTTGGGGATTTCTTGAAGTATTGTTTTTAACAATTTAATTTCAAATCTTAACGCGGCTGAGGTCTTTATTTCACTGGTAAGACACACATGCTCACCCAGAGGTCCCGGGTTCAAACCCGGGCAACCTCACTTAATTTTTTAGGGCTTTCCAGCCTTTAAAAAAATTATATAAAATTTCAAAAAAATATAAAAATCAATTTTATAAACTTTGGTTATTTTAATAGTTATCTAATTATTTTTCTGTAAATTATTTCTTTAAACACCTTAAAAAAATTTATATAAAATATTAATAATAAATGTTATAATTAGATTATTTTTATAAAAATAAACTTTAAATAGTTGAGATCACTAAGTTGTCTATAGTCGTTTCATTACCGATTAATTATGGTTTTATCTACATTTTATAAATCAATATGTTAAATGAATAATTATTTAAATAGTTATTTAAATAATCATTTAAATAATTAGTTATTTATCTATTCCTTTAACTATATTATATCATAATTAGTTTATATATTTACTCCTTAAACTATTACTTACACTTTTGAAACTTGTGAAACATATATATTGTACTTATACTAAAAGTTGTAATATAAGATTTTTATAATAAATCGTTTAAAAGTTCAAAACTATATAAAACGATTTTAAATAATTTTAAAGCCATCTAAATAAATATTCAATTAAGTATCTTTATCAAAATTTTAAATAAATAATTATTAAATTAATTATTTCTTTTCGTACATCATGATAATTTAATAAATTTAATTAATGAATCATTCACTATAATTCTTATATTTAATTTATTTATTCCAACATTATTGAACCAAAACATAAACGATTGTTTGATTTTATTTTATTTATTAGAAACCCCAAAATACCAAATGAAACCCTAATTCATATTTCTTCTTGAATCTCATATTTGTTCTAATTCTGGGACATCAACCGTTAGGTTGAATCGTAAAGAAATCGTTGAAGCCTAGTTTAATTTCTTATCATCATCTTATTTATATCAAGTGAGTTCTCCATGTCTCTTTTTACTTTATTTCACACCTTTTGGGGTGAAATATGTTAACTTTATAAACTTACACTTGTAAACATCTTGATACTTGTAAATACACATGCAATTCATCTTTGACCTTTTTGTCATGGTTATTTGTGTTATTGTAAGTCTTATATGAGATACATTTTGTTTAAAATCATTAACTATTGCTAGCATGGCGACGTCTTAGATCTTTGGATCTGACAAACCTATTTGGTGCTAAAGCCGATGTATTGCGGGCTCCTGATGACGTATGCTTGTTTATTATGGGAACCAAATACACTTAGCCAATCATATATACTTGTAATCAAGTCGAGGTTTGGTTGTAACTGTATGTGTTCTATAAGCTTGCTAACTCGTAACCATGGACATGAATTGCTACTTGTAACCCTTTTTACATATATATTGTAAGGCCCCGTTCCCGGGACGCTTACAGTTGGATCCTCATCGCACATAAAACATGTAATTACGTTTGCCTTGTGAAAATATTGCAGCGGAAACATTCAAAATGACATCTCATTCTATTATAAGAACTTTTGCCAAATAATACATCGTCGATTAGTTGTTGCATTACATCACAAAAGCATTAAATAAATGAATGTCATCCCAAAAGAGCTGAGTAGCCACCTCGTACTATCCTCAGCAATCATTACCTGCCAACTGGAAACACATCAAAGTCAGCGTTGCTGAGTGAGTTCTAGTTTTATAAAATAAAACATACTTTTCTTTCGTTAAAACCGTTCTTTTTTTTCATGCGATCATACATCATACGTACACATAGATAATATTTATTATCTTCATCGTTCATTAACTTCCGTTCATTCATTCATCTTACTTTCATTCGTTTGTTCATCATTACATCTTTTCCTTTCGTCATCACCATGAACTTTACCCTTCATTCACGTGGTACTGGACCTAAGCGTATAAAAGACCTTCATCGGTGGTGCTCGGCACCAAATGATCACAGTACCTAAGTAAAGTTCAGGTATACTACTGTCATATGCTATGCCTTTCAGTCTCGTGGTACTGGACCTAAGCCTATAAAAGACCTTCATCGGTGGTGCTCGGCACCAAATGGTCACAGTACCTAAGGCACGCAACAATGGTTCATACATATGGTCAATCATAAAGAAAGACCCCGATGTGCATCCTCCCGGGGTAGCGAACCCGCACACCGTTGGGCTAACACCTTAATGGTGTGTCCCGACATCCAGTGCTTGCAAGACTTTCATCAATTTAATCGTTCATTAATGCATGCATTCTTACTTCATGTTCCTCTTTCATTATCTTTCACTTTACGTTACATAATACTTTCATTCATTCATTAACATGACATGTAAAGCCATAGGAAAGATAAACATACATCATAATAAGGAACATATCATACATAGGCATCAACATCATACAAGGCAACATCATACATACATAACATACATAATCATGCAACATCATCATCATCATGCCCCAACATGCTCTCTAAGGCCTCAACGGTAATCTTACATGAACTTACGGGAACCTTTACGTCCAAACTTACATCTGCACTTTCCCCCGAAAGTCAGAAGTTAACTAAACTTCTCCTCGGGTGCAACAGCCCTATTCGGGCATATGGACACCCTTCAGTCGCATGGCCTCCATGCGACTAAACATCATGCGAATGAACACCCAATCGTGCGAATGGACTCTCATGCGGATGGAGCTAATGCAGATGAGCACTTATGCGACTGGACCCATGCGATTGGCCCCAATCGTGCGAATGAACTCTCAATCGTGCGAATGAACCCCAATCGCACCTCATTCGGCCTTATGTCCTCCATTCGGTCGCCTATCCCTAGCTGGTGCACAATGCAGTTCATCCCGAACCTAATCTGCCATTTTTGACCTCCAAGCACATCCACACTCAATTTAAGCCCAAATCAACCATCCTAAACCTTAGGGATGCATACCACAACACCATTCAAGCACACACAAGCTCACAAACAAGGCTCAAACGCATCACACACACACATACACATACACAAACGGGTCAAACATGCACACACTAAAAAACCCAATTTTCAGATGTTTTCCAGCCCTAAATCATTCAAAAACATTTAAGGAGGGATCCTAGAACTCACACAAATGACCACAACGAGGAGAGCTTTGATTTGACTCGCTTCACAACGATTTTGGCCACCCGAACCAACACTTCTTCCTCTTTTCTTCCTTTCTCTCTTCTCCCCTCTTGTTTGGCTGAAATATGAGTGTGGGGAGAGGTTAAGGGATGCCCTCTCCCTTTATATACCCTCACTCACCCGTCTTTCTTTCGTTGGCGAGTTTGGTCCCTCGACTTTGGACTTTATTTCTTTTCTTCTTTCGTCGGCTTCAAAATAGATAAATAACCGGGTGTTACATATATATATATATGCATGTGTTTAAACCATGGGAACTCACCAACTTTATAGTTGACATTTTATTTTTAACATGTTTCAGGTTTGATACTTGAAGATCTTCTTGTGCTCATATAGGACTTGGACCTAGATTAATTGAAAATCTTGTGTTATTGGTTGTATCTTGATTGATTTGTAACGTTTTATTTGTCTTGTAATGTTCATTATAAAAATGATATTTAATATTATTTAAACTTATTAGTTCCATGTGCTATGAGCAATCGTCTCCCATTCGTCCGCCCCGATGTTTCAGCCGTCAGTCGGGGTGTGACATTCATGAAGATATATTTTTTCACAACCAGAGTCATTAGCGGCAAATAATCCAGTCAAATATACCAGCTTTGGGTTGTCACACCCCAACCAATGACGGAATCAGGGCGGACGAATGTGAAACGATTGTTCATAACACATGGAACTAAATAAGTTGGAATAATATTAAATACCATTTTTCATTATACAATACTTGACAATTAAGTCATTAAAATACAACAAAGATATAAACAACAACATAAGATGTTTAATTAAACTAAATTCATGTCTTATATGAGCAAGAAGAGTTTCTCAAGTATCAAACTTGAAACATGTTAAAAATAAAGGTCAACTTTGAAAGTTGGTGAGTTTCTATGGGTTAAACATATATATATATATAAGTTTTACAAGTAGCAATTCATGTCAATGGCTATGACTTATAAAAGTTTATAAAATACATATAGCTACTGTAACATCAGCCATTTTCAAGTTATTAAACCGAACCCAAATTAAAATTGAACTTTCACACAATATGAATTTCTTTATTAACTTATTTTTTTATATTAAAGAATTATATGGATTAGACGTATAGTTTAAACAATATTGTGAATTAATTTGTTTAATTTATCATTTAGACAACTTATAATAATTCATTGATTATAAATAATTCATCTTCATAAAATCGTAAAGTTTATAAATCATTTTACAATAATAACTAAATGAAAAAGACTTATTAAAACTTATAAAGATATAAAATAAATTTTAATAAACTTATAAAGTTTTATTAGTAATTATGAATTTAACTATTGAAAATAAGTAATCAAATTATAAAGTTACAAGTTTTATAAAAGTTATAAAGATTTTATAAGAAAATAAGTTGATTAAATGAAAATTAATGTTTTAATAAATAAAGGTATAAATTGTAATTATTCTTTTATCTATATTTTATTTAATCTTATATTTATTTCAAAATCATAACTCCTTTTTAAAATACTTATAACTTACCATTAACATCATTCACAACCTACTCCTAACCTCAATTATAAAAACAAGTCTTAGGCTTCATTTTTCATTTGCTCATTCATATCTTTCTTTCATCCATTGGTTATGATCAATTTAAAAAAATTTATTTTACAAGAATTTTCAAGAATTCTTAATACTAAGGAAATCTTTTATTTCTTTTATATTATACATTTTTATATTGTTTAATCATCCTAACATCCAATTAATCTCATAATTTTATGTTCTTACTTTTATTATTTCTTCTACTAAATCTCTTTAATTTTAATTATTATCATTTGATCATTAACCTTCTAACATTCACCAACCTTATAACAATCACTAACATTTCTAAATCAAGCTAACATAAACAAACAACCCCGTTTGCATATGGACGACTATGTCGCCGCATTCGGTTATTCCACAAGATTATTTTCATAAGTGATGGCTATGCTGAAGTTTTGCAATATTCTTATATAACTCAAATGAAGTCTAATATATCATATATCATCATAATAAATTTGTTTTAACCCGTTTCATGCTTTAACAAATTTAAAAGTGCACATAAGTGCCTTATTATAATTTTGACAGAATATAATCTGACTTCAACTGACCATAACTTGATCATAACAAACTAAATTTGAGTAAACTCAGACTCCAATATCAAGTTCATTGAATGTTAGTGATTGTTTTAAGGTTAGTGAATATTAGAAAGTTAATGATCAAATGATAATAATTAAAATTAAAAAGATTTAGTAGAAGAAATAATAAAAGTAAGAACATAAAGTCATGAGAACAATTGGATGTTAGGATAATTAAACAATATAAAAATGTATAATATAAAAGTAATAAAAGATTAACTTAGTATTAAGAATTCTTGAAATTTTTTGTAAATTAAATTTTTTCAAATTGATCATAACCAATGGATGAAAGAAAGATATGAGAGTAACATTTTTAGAAAATGAGCAAATAAAAAGTGAGGCCTTTTGCTTTTATAGTTGAGGTTAGGAGTAGGTTATGAATGGTGTTAATGGTGAGTTATAATTCTTTTAAAAGAGAGTTATAATTGGAACTTGAAATAAATATAAAATTAAATAATTTAAATAAATAAAAAAATAATTACAATTTAAACTTTAAATTTATTAAAACTCTAATTTTAATTTAACAACTTCGTTTTTATTAAATCTTTATAGACTTTATAAATCTAATAAGAACTTTTAATTGATTATTTATTTTAATTGAATATTTAAAATCTTATAAATATTAATAACATTTTATAGACCTTACATATTTGTAAATATAATGATCTTGTATTTTAATCCTTTATTTTAGTTTTATAATTAAAACTCATAAATGACAAATAAACTTCATGAATTTTTAGAAGTTTATTTTATAAATCATGAAATTACCATGAATTGATTTAATAAATGGAAGTTGAATAAATAGTTTTATTATTGTTTTTGAAGGATTAAAATAAATTAAATTTCTAACTAATTTATTTGATTTTCAAAAAATTAACCTAAACGGATTCGAATTTGAGTTTCTATTTTTCAAAATGAGCAGATTTACATGGGTTGTGCGTTGCCTAGATACATGTGCGTTGCAGCTTTTCGAAAACCACAACCGGCGAGGGAGATGTCACATCCCTCGCCTAGAAACCCGTATCCCTCGCTTCGAAAACCATACTCCTCGCTGATATGGGCGAGGGTCACATCACATCCCTCGTTGACTTTGATGGATTTCTCGCTGACGTGGGCGAGAGATAGGTCAAATTCCTCGCCTAGATTAATGTGCCCCTTGATTTTTTTAAACCGAATACCTACGTGGGCGAGGGATGTGAGCGAGATTTCATGTATTTTCCTCGCCTATGGGCGAGGGTCAAAGTCAAAATTTCATTTTCATAAAAAAATGATCAATGGTTAATTTCGTAAATCGATTCAGTCGATTGTTTATTTTAGTAATTTTCTCCTAAAAAAACAAACATTCGAGTCTTCTTTAAGGATCGAACGTCACCCATCAACATCCCTACTAACGATCATAATCTGTTCATCATCATCGACGATGGGTTCAATCATCGGAGCAAACATCAAGCAACAGCGAAGGTTATCAAACGACTCCCACTGATACAATGATCAATCGATTCTATGTCGTAATTTCTCGATTCACACACAAGGTTAAGACTCGATTCAAAAGCCAAAGAAATCAAGTCGAGGTTTGCTTTGATTTCGCAGATGTTGATGTTGCATACAAGGTATTTGATCTTTTGTCCCTCTTTCGATTTCAAGTGATTTATTTTATTCTTACTGCTGTAGTTAGGTTTTAATTTGCTCATCATGAATAATACTCCATTGTTTAACCTAAATTGTGTTCAATTGGATGCCAATTGTGTCTGGTTTCCATCCAACATGATCAATTAGTAAAATTTTGGGGCTGTATTGAGTGGTTTTAGAGGACATTTTCCATTTTACTCTGTAGGATTAAGAAGATAGGTTGCAAAGAGATTTAATTTATAATGGTATATGTTATGTGTTAGGACTATCAAGGGTTTGTAGTTTTCATATTTTAGTTACCATAAGGAACAAATTAATAATCCAAGAAAAGATGAATGATAATGCAAAAAACTTGGTTTTCTTTTCATCTCATGGAGCCATATGCAAAGGGCAGAGTTCAACATTTTTTCTAAGGGAATCTACTATTGGACCAAAACACTCAACATGTGTTGTTTAGTGTGCTTAATTCTGTATCTAACCCTATATTCCACATTCAAATTCAGTTTTGACATAAAGAAGCTAGAGTCTCCATTTAGATTTCATTCAAAAATCAAAGCTAGTAGCTTTATCTCTTACTTAATATCGAAGACTTCATTGTATGCTCAACCTTCTCAAAGCTGCAACTTCATTCTAGCTTTGACGAAGACCGATTGGATGTTTTTCAATTATATCGAGCAAATATGAACAAGAGCTGTCAAAAGTAGTAGTTTTAAATCAATTAGGAGTAAATGGTATACTCCACTAAACTGTAACATCTTGACTACACTTGGTCAATCCTTCACTAGCTTATGATATTTTTTGGTGTTCTCGGAGACATTTCTATTGTAAAGTTGAGTGAGTCTAGATTAGTGTTTGGATTTCTATCTTTGAATGTGTTCTTAAAGAGTTGTTTGTTTGTATTTCCGCTACAAAAATGCTTTTGTAGTTTAAGTTCTTTGGTTAATGGTAAACTTATTGTATGGATTGTTATCTATTTTTTAAACTTCAATATGAGTATTCAACTCCTTCAATTCAACAAAGATCTCTTCTCATAAATTATTCATTCATATCATGTTATTCATCCATTATGGGACCATAAGTTTGTTTGAATAACAATGTAACTGTACAAACTTTTTTTTGTATTTAAATTAGAATGTACAATTAACTCAAACTCACAAGCTGATCATATAAAAGAGTTACTTCCAAGCTATTTTTGAACAAATGATAATTGTATGATCTGCCTACAAGAACATCGTTTGACTCTGTTCTGTTTACGTGGCTGGAGTCTTTCTAGGTGACCTTATAGTACTACTCCCATCCGAGCACGACACCAATAGATATTGGCTCATTATATCAGTAGTATGATCTTTATATATATGAATACTGAATTTTCTGTTTCCTTGATATTTTTTGTATTTACAAGCATCTATTCTGTTGTTAACAACTAGGTTGGCACATGTTCATTTCATGGCCCACTTCAGCCAGTTTTGACAAAAGGTCATGGCCGAAATGCTATGTTTTCGGGGAAAAAAGGGCAAACTAAACCAGCCTGTTGGTTGGGTCAACTGGCCAAAAGGGTTTCGTTTGGCGGTTTGAACTTGTTATAAAACCGTTAGTTCAATATTAAAATTTCAAAAATGACACAGATGCTTCATGGATACTATACATATTCATGCATACTCCGAAGAAGGAAAAAGGAAATAAATAACAAAGATAAAGGGACAACCAGTTCCAAGCGTAACATTATCCCTGCTTTTTAAATCATGAACCTAACAGTATTGATATCAAACCGCCTGATTTGCTTTGGTTTAGGTGGTTTAATGGGTTTCAATAGTGTATGAACACCCCAAGTTCTGGAGAATTTTACTGTGGTAACATTTCAGTATCTGTTTGCTTTATGTTTGGTGATTACAGATCAGGGACATTGTATTTGCCTTGTTTCCTCACTTTGTTTTAAAATGATGTCAGGTTGACTAGTTCTTTAGGCTATGTAATGCTTTTAACACCAAAAGAACCATGAACACTCGTTACACTCATATCAGAAAATCATCAAATTAACTTTTGGACATGAAAGCCTGACTGCAATTCACTTCTAATGTTGCCAAGTGGATCCTTTAGTAACTACATGTCCAGTTGCTTAATAAGGTATGTTGAATTGTATTACTGTAATCTTAAATACCTATAGAGGTTGCAGTTTTGATCCGTTTACTTATGATTGGTCATGGGTCAAATGGGTAAAACGTGGGGTTGCTGTTTTGATTTTTGACTCATTTACTTGTTAATATCTTATTTAGGTCGTGTTGTTATCTCTAACGACTAAAACTGTTGAGATTCATAAAAAAACATCTTAAAATAAAACTGGTCTAACATATGGGAAGTGTACTAGCGTATTTGTTTCAAATTTATGTTTTTCCAGGAATGTATAATACCTAAATCATATTTGAAACACTACATATTTTATATTTACAAATAAGAAAAGCTCGGACAAAAATTATTTAAGGTCAACCCGAAGTGACATGGGAAGTTTGGCACGAACATTTATTTTGACCCATTACCCAATCAGACAACCAGCCACTTCTCGCCTAATATACAAACAGCCAGTATGGGGAAAACGCGGCAATAGTTGCCTAGGGCTGTATTTATAACGTATAAACTTTTTTTTAGTAATTTATTCAAGTTATTTATCCATTTGTTTTTCCAAAAGCGGTTATTGCAGGTAGCGGCAGAGTTGAAGATGGTGACAACACACAGCCATGGTGATGGTTGCATCAGCGGTGATGACAACGACATGGTAGATTGGTAGCATGTTTCATAAATATACTTGAGTCCTTGAGAAATTAACCCAAAAAGTATAAAAACAACCCTTTACTAAAGAATGAGTGATGCTTGTGAGGAGTATATGTATTTATGTATATGATGCTTATATATTCCACTAGCTTTGTTCAACTAATGTCATTGTCATAGTTATTAACTAGATGGAGTCGGGGATACTTGGTGGTAATGTGTCTCTCTGTTATATAGATGATTAATAGAAGTAGATTATTAGCTGTTAAAAAACACACGTGGTATCGGTGGGGCGTTAGAAAGTTTTCTGGTAATCCAATACGAGGCTTGATGATGAGAATTTTAGGTTTTTTTCACCTTAATTATTTGTATTTATTGACATATATATTATAAATTGGTTATATCACCAAGAAAATTATGTGCTTAGAAGGCCTTTGAAGCTTGAAATTGTGCTGGTATTTGCACTGAGAGGATTAACTTTTTGGTATATTGTATATAAAAACATCCACTAAACTTGCATAAAGCATAAGTATTTAAAACATTACTCTATAAAATTATAATTCACCCTCTAAAATAGTTGTAGTATGTCTCTTCACATTTAGTTAGACTTGCTATCTAAATCATATAATTTTTTTTATGTTTTTTAATTCTTTTTTCTTTTGCCTCAACCACATTTGATAGGTGTTTACTCGTAAATTTTTTCCCTCTTATAACTTTAAATAATGATTTCATATAAATTTAGAAGTATATTGTTGTATATATTTGTATCTACATTTTGATGTAAATTTCACATTAGATGAAGTTGTGTATGTTTCAAAATATTCATTTCAGGGTTTTTTTCAACTTGTGTTTTTCTAACCTTTAACGTATGTTAGTTTTTTTTAATAACAATTTTATGTCTCCGTCGAAACATGTGAGTCTTAATACTAGTATATAAATGAAACATTCTATTCTCGGGATATAAGCGTATAACCACTTGACTAATAGCAACTTTTGTATAGAATGGATTATAACTTGATATCCATGTATTGATGGAGAAGTAACATTTTTTGAAGTCCTAAACGGATTGTGTTAAACTCGACCACGTCTTGTTTATCTAGCTTGACACAATTACGATTTACTTAGGTTCATTTTAAAATTTTTATACAAACAACTATTATAAAATAGATGCGTTTAAATTAAAAATATGATAATTATTTCTTTTTAACTTTTATTTACTAATACAAAAATTCTCTATGAAGTTTCAGTTTTAACATAAAATAGATGTATAAATATTACAAAAGTAAAAAGATCAATCTGTAAACTTGTCTAATTGACGTAAATCTAACCTATATAACTAAGCATGATCATGGGTTTTTACTGAAGGTGACTAATACCTTAGATTTTTTATGTTGTGTTGAAAACCCCACAACCACCAATGTGATTAAGAAGCTACTTTAATAATATGTAGCGTTAATACTTGATTTTTTCAGGTGTCAAGTGCTTTTGTCTTGGGAAGCCTGTCAAATTGACATACAAGAGTTGATTCTATTCATTAAATAAGTTAAATATAGGTTAATTTAAAAAAATACATTGGTATCGGAAATGAAATGATTACATTATATATAAATATATATATATATATATATATATATATATATATATATATATATATATATAATATGAATTTTAGTTAACTACTTATTACTTTTAAAAATGTTAAGTAATGGTCAATTTATGAAACGAATACACAATCGTTTGTGAGATCAAAGCTCACCAAAGAATGGTAATTTCTCACATTTGTCGTTATGATTGATAAAACCATAATACATTCAATCTTGATAGACCAATATAAACATTTCTTTGGTATAAGTCAATTTTAGAACGTAAGAAAGTTAAAAAATTAGCTTAGTTATTCGGAATAAGATTTACCACATTTTTAATTTTGATGATGAAAAGAAATAATTAGTAATAAAATAATCACTGGTTTATAATAATTGTTCTATATTTAAAGAACAAGTTCCTTGAAGTGGAAGATGGGAACAAGTATGAAAAAGAGTGAAAATTGCACTACTAATGCAATTTTAGGGTTGTAAAGTGTTTCATAATTGGATTCTTCACTTTTAGTTGACACACATAAAGATGGAATACTTATAATATAATTAAATTTAAATTCAACTATTTCGTTTTAGATTAATTAAAATACTTAAAATATTTTCTTATTCCAAAAAGGCCAATCAAGATGATTCCAATTCCATTCTCCACTTCACTAATGCATTTTTGAATTATAGGTCAAACTTCTTTATGAAGAATTTCGCAAGAACCCTAAAAGAAAGTATTTCAAAATTTAATATTAGAACTTGATACTACAACCCCATTTGCATCTTCTATTTGCTTTTATGATTGGAATTCTATCATTCATTGATTGAATCAATCATTCATTCCTCTATGAAATAGCTCTATTCTATTATACATGCTATTTATTTTGGCTAAGTTTGAGTTGAATTCTCATCAAAAAATTTAAAGGATTATATTATATATTTTAGGGTTTAGGGTATAAAACTATATAAACTCACTTAAGCAAAATTGTAATAACTATACGATTTAGATTTCGATTTTCATGTCATACACATGTCTTTGAAGTCGATATACAATTTATAAGGACGGGGTTGATTGAACTTATTTGAAACTAGAAATTTAGGGACTTTAAGGTTTGAAGTTGGTTTTGGATTGAATGTGATACTTGTGATGAGACCAAACATTCGTATAACTAACTGTATTTGTATTCATATGCTCATTCTCGCAATGGTTTCTTTTGTCTTCTTTTTTCACTCATAACTTCACATGTCATACAATATTATAGCTTTTATGTAATACATGGAGCATTGTTAAATTTATTTTAAGAATTAAGATAAAAGTAAATGTTGTTTTCAATAGATTTTGCAATCAGTGAGCGTATTCAAAAACTCAAAGTTCATGGTCTTGAATACGAACCCATACAAGTGCTCAAAAAGATACAAAGCATCGACATAATCACTTTTTGTTAGAATAAACGTTCACATAACGCAAGCTACCAAAATACCAATAGTTTGACAATCGTATTGCTGAAGATTCTTGTCATGAATGACTTGATCAGCTTGACATGGTCCATAGGATTAAGAATATGTATTAAAGTACCTGATAAATTACCGAATATGACACTATAAAACCAGATTATGTCATCTCAACAGCGTATCGATACCGGCTAATTTGATTCTAGTCTTAAATAGACATGACATCCGTAAATGTACCCTCATTATGTTTTTAAAAGCAATTAAAAAGAATATTTCCGATAATGCAAAATAAAGATAACCTTTTTGTTCTATTTGATTCCAAAAATTCTTTCTCATCAACTTGATAATAGCATAAATTTCAAATAAAAAATATTAGTGGTTGGATAAAGAAAGAATAGAATTTTACCTAAATCTTTTGAATTTGTCGTTTGAAAATACAATTCTGATACCATTTTATTATTAAAAATAATTTTATTAAATCGGTAGTTCGACCTACTCTAAAAAATAAATATTAGTCGTTTGCTCTTTATCATAGCTACTTTAGGCCCATCTATTAGCCCATATATTGGTAGTTATATGAACTGCACAAAATTAGTTTGGCCCGATGAACGGGTTCGGTCCTAAATCGGTTTGTGTTTTGGTCGGTTCAGGATGGAAACCGGTTTTGTTCTGATTTAGTTCGAGGAAGGTCAAAACCTTATCTGGTTGAAAATGGTGTGGGTTGGTTCGGCCCGGAAACTAGTTTCAAACCAATAGTTCTTAAAAAAGTATCTTTTAAAAGATACAAATTTTAAAAAATAAATACACAAAATATTTAGCATAAAATATTATTTTATTAATTAATGAAAGTTTACAAACAAGTGAAAAAATTAATTACCAAAACACATAATTTAAAAATTAATGCATTTTGTTTTTTGATTTCATATGTGACTCGCCATATCAAACTAGTTGAGTCAAGGCTCTCTAGGTTTGAACATAACATTACATTGTGCAATTTTGTGTATAATTATCCAGAAATATACAAACCATCATACACTAATCTTATATGTTTTCAAACCCTTCAACTCTTCTAATCATACACACCAATGTTTTCTTACACGTAATGTTTTTTAAAAGATGATCCATCTTTTTTTAATTACTTTGATAGCTTTTATAGAAACTCTTCAATAATCTATTCACCCTTAGAGAGTTTCTATGAAAACTTTTGTAATAGTTAAACAAAGGATGAAATTAGTGGAGTTGAAGAACAATATGAATAAGAAAACCTAGATTCGAGTGAATAGGAAATTTTAAAGGGTTTTCTCAAATAATATGAGTTTCATTAC
Source organism: Flaveria trinervia (assembly GCA_025506515.1). NCBI lineage: Eukaryota > Viridiplantae > Streptophyta > Magnoliopsida > Asterales > Asteraceae > Flaveria > Flaveria trinervia. The sequence goes on along the minus strand of CM046448.1, from coordinate 103,568,725 downwards.
GAGAATGATCATAGGTTTCTTATTTGAGTAATACAAATGATTAGGTGGGTTAATGATTCGTCAGTGATCCAATTAAACTATTTAAATTAAAAAAACTAAACCAATTAACTAACAATGATAATTAAATCACCAATTATGACATTCTCATATTTACAATATATTGTTATTGTCTTAATCTTAACCACTACTATTAGTGTTTACAAACACCTTCCTACTAAAGTTTTATGTATATTTGATTTATATATATATATATAAATATATATATATATAAAATAAATATGAAAAAAATAAAATAGAAGGGAATATTGGAGTTAGAAGACGAAGCAGACAAAAGGGATATTCAGGGGGTGGGGGTAAGTAGGGAAGGGTATATCACGTGTGACACGTGTCACCACACCTATAGAATCTTTGCCTCCATATCATATGCATACACGTTACAAACACTTTTTTATTTTACAAAAAGCAAAATATTCTCACACGCTATGCCATTTTGTAACTTATGCATCGTATGTTGCACATACCACTTTTTATTTTTGTTATTTACTAAAATAATAATAATAATTATTAGGTTTCGGTATGTTTATTTCATTATTTGGAGAGAATAGTAAAATATATATATTTATATAATAGCTTTACGATCGTTTTTGATATTTACATGATACTTTTTATGTTTCACTCAGTAATAAATAGTTTTTTTACTTAAGTTATTCATGTTATTTCATAACAAAATCCACTTAAATGTCAGTATTATTTCATTGTAATGGAACTTTTTAATGAACTTCAAATATTTTAATTTACAAGCTTAATATGAGGTATGAGGTACATCAAACAAGTGAGGAAAATATATACATGAAACTTTTGTAAACTATTTTGTGATTATTTTACAAGCTTAACATGAGGTATTAGGTACATGTGAGAAAAAAACATACTTAAAAGTGATAAAAAATAAAATTAATTTGCTTTCTGTCGGAATTTCTACCAATTTTTCGACTAAACATTTTTATATTTATTATTATCTTTTAATGATCATAATCTTTTTTAGTGACGTAATAACCAAAATAATTTATTTCATTTATTCTTTTAGATTTTAGATCTTTTCAACAAAATATATTTTCAAAATTTATAAATTAATAATAAATTTGTTATACAATCATTGGTAATTTGTCCGAAGATCTAAAACATTTAGCGCTAATATTAGGATGGGAAGTTGTGATAAAATTTTGTTTTTTTTTCGTCTGAAATTCATTGGAAATTTGCTACAAAAATATTATGGGAAACCCTCTCCCTTAAATTTACCACAACTTTTCGTCAACCTAGAGACAAAATGTTTTTATCAGAATATCACCGCTAAATATTTAAATTTCCGATAATTTACGGACAATTGTTTGACAATGTATATTAATTAAAAAGTTTAAAAACAACAAAATATTTTGCCGGAAAGTTGTCAATAATAAAAAATCAATAAATTATTATAGCTTTGTTTATTATGCTATTTGGAATTTTTATTAAAAATCAAATTCCAACAGATTATTATCGCCAAAATAAATAAATAAATAAAATAATTTTTATTACTTTTCAATCTCGTTGGAAACGCGTTGCAAAATAATAAAATTGAAAACTTAAACTTTAATTTGAAGTTTGTAGCTAAACTAAAAAATAAATATAGAAAAAATAAGTATTAGTCAGGAATTTGTCACAAAAGTAAAATATATGACTTAAATAAAAGTATTTATTGAATTTTTAAATATATATATATATATATATATTATATATTAGTATAAATTATAAAACAAAAAGTTATTGAAATATTATCACAAACTAATGGGAAATACATAAAATAAGTTTTCGAAGTTGAAAGTTAGCGATGAAAAACTTCTCGCTAATAAGTTAGAAATCTTGTAACAAAGCTGTCTAGAAAAATATTTTCACACGAGGGGTTTTTCAACAAACGTTTTTTTTTCTCTTCCGAAACTCTACATTAAGTACGATTCAAATGATATTCTCTTGAAAACCACTGCTGAAAAACAATAAGTTTTTTGGTAATGAAATCTATAATATATAAAACAAAGTTAAAAAAATACAAATCACACGGTCAAGCTTTATCTCCTCCATAAAAAAAACTGGGGTCGAAATCATAAACTTCAATGAGCAATGTACTAACTATAAAAACTTCAAACGAGATATATTTAAACACATAATCTAATCAAGCCCATTAAACGCATGTACTATTTATGCAAGGTTGGGTTAGACATTAATAAATAACAACAATGAATGCGAATTCCTTGGATCAAACAAAACCTAAAGTTGAATTAGTCTGTGAAGAATTTTAGAAATTTTTTGTGAAAAAGAATTGTGTTATTAAGTAGATAACCGCTTTCTTGTCATAATGCATAATCCTCCGATGACGTTCAATATTCAAATGAAGCTTATACTCACTACAAAAGAAAAAAACTAATGCAACTATTGCAATATGTTGTATTAGCTAGGTCTTGAAATAATTACTTTAGGTATTTAAAAAATTTGCATTAGCCTAAATCAATATTTTTACCAAAGGCTGTACTAGATCAAGTTACAGTATATATGAAACAACTTTTTTGTTAGATAATATATTTTTTATCAGCAAATGCAATATTTTTTTAATTAATACAACTTTTTTTGAAAGGCTGCTTAAATTTGTTACATTAGGGTTATTTTTTAGTAGTGACCATTCATTTATTAAAATAAATGATCACACAACATTATGTAACTAGTCATACAACTTCTTATGCTTCACATTAAAATTACACTTTGTATTGATTTAGTTTGTAGATACATACATACGTACGTACGTACGCATGTATATATATAAAGTTGGTCTTGTGAGGAGAATCTTGAGAAAAGGTAAGGCTTGTAATCTTGTTGTAGAAGACTGATTATAGAAAGTGACCAACTTTGATCCATCATTTTACTCTCTCAATGTCATGGAGGAATTAGATTCTCACTCATCTTTCTCCTTTTGTTTTCAAGGAAAAGTATGTTTTGATTCTACTGCTACTAGACCTTACATTTATCTTATATCTTTATACTTGAATACATCAAATACTGTCTTCATTGATTAGCTGGTCTTACAACCCTTGCTTCCATTTTTATACTATTGTACATAATGTATTATATTATGTAAATTAAAAAAGTATCACAAAAAAATTATAGTAAAATGAAACCTAAGTATATATGTGGTCTCACACTTCGAATCCCATAGTAATCAAGGACATTGCTTCTCTTCTTTATACAATGGAATTCCTATATATATTCCTTCTTTTTTAGACAAGATTATGTGACATTTATTTACGTTTTATGAATTTTATAGAAAATAATTGAAATAATATATATTGTTGGAAAAACTAGTTGAAAAATTGAATTTGATAATTTTGGACAAAAATATATTTATAGATGAGTAACATAACCATTTATGAGTTTGCGTTTTGCATGATAAGAGTTTCAACGCGAGCTTAAATATATTCAAAATGAGTTAAGATAAATGAAATATCGGTGCTCAAAATAATAAGTTTGATTTAGAAATTGAAAGGATGAAACAAATTAAACTTGTCCCGTATATGTGGCTTAACAAACTTAGAGTGGTATATTAGCAAGAAAAGTTTTCACTGGATGACAAATGAGAAGCCAACGCACGCACGTGCCTTGATGATTGGGGACATGTGAAGGGTGTAATGTGACGTCCTGTTAACGCATGCACTTGCATTTCACATGTCATGTTAATGATGTTAAAGTTGCTTATTACAAGACTAAATATGCATGCCGGTTTCTCTTTCGTGTGCTTATGAAATGAACTTGAAGATTCTTTTTCGAAAATAAAAAATGAAACAACACACCTAAATACGAGTGACTTGACTAGTGACCAGTACTAATATTAAAAGTTAAAAGAAGAACGTAAAATAAAATACAAAATTAAGGGGCACTTTCATAAAATTGTTCCATTTATGCTGATTCTTTTTCTCTTCTTCCAAAGATCAAACACCTTAAAACCTAATCGTATATTAGACATAACATGAGATTACATATAGACAGATCAACTACTAACCCAACTGTGATAATATGAAAATGTGATAATATGAAAAGACAACTTTGTGAGCACACAAAAGTTGTTTTAAGAAATATGTGTAATACAAATGCTCAGCCACCACCGACATGTATTATTTGTTCATTCATGGGAGGGTGTAGTACATCTACGTATTTGATTTTAGTATGTTTATATATTTTGACATGTAGTGTGTTTTTCCCTACAGTATGTTTTCAACCAAATTAGTACTGCTCATGTATGTATGAAATCACAACTGGATTATTTTTGGATAAAAATATTAGTGCAAATGTGCTTAATTGAACTAATTTTAAAAAAATGATGATTTTTGACTTAATTTGACCTAACCTGTCAAAATAGAGGAATAGCACCTAATTGATAACCATGATTAATATGCATCTTGAAATGATTTCCAATCAAGATATTGGAGAAGAAATTAATGGTTAACTTTATTTTGTGTTGAAAGTAGTTAAACAGATTCAGTTTTAATATATTTGATCTTGGAAGTAAAATCCATATTTAAGCATACACACACATGACTAGGGGACGTCCACAGAGAAATTAAGCAAAATGATAAATATTATTTATTTTTTATAACAACTATTATTTTACTTTTAAATATACATAATCCTTTACTTGTATGGACTTAAAATGCGTACCTCATTTGTGGAGGACAATCACTAATCACCAATCATCACATTTGTAAGAATTTTAACAAACACCACATTTTTCTACTTTGTCTTGTTTTAATATGTCTTCTAATTAAATAGTTATTGTTTGTGTTGACTAGTATTTTTGTAGAGTGATTCATGATATTTGATTTTCTTTTTAACAAAAATATGAATATTAAACTCTTTACGGCTTGTTTGTGAGATTTTAACTCTCATAAACTTTAACATTTTTATACTGATTGATAATTTAAAGAGTTATCTAAATCTGTGTTAAATCATGATTCTTTAATATGCCTTTTGACTAGCTTAGAGTGTTTAACATTTTATGGTAGGTAGTCGGAGAGATCAGCTTAGAACATTAGCATTAGAGGTAAGGTAAAGGACTTTACAAATCAAACATTTAAAAGTTTTGAGTCTATATTGTGCCAACTAACTTAGGGGCAACGTTTATTAACAATAACAAGATACAATGTTGTTACCATGAACTTTTTTTGTCTTGACTATGGAAAAACACCTATGCTTGCTTATAGATAAGCTAGATAGCTTTGCCTAATGTATATGTTAACTAACATTAAATCAACATATTCAACTATTTTTAAGTATAAATAATATTATATCATTTCAAACCAATATACGTACAATACACAACAAGCACTTACTCATTATGTATAAATCTTGTTTCATTTCATGTCATTAAGCAAATACAACCTCAATTATATGCAAGCTTAAATGGTATTTTAAACAAACCATAGTATCCAAACATATTGTATTACTTATGTTATTATTACAACAATAATGTTAAATAACTATTTAAAAGTTTGGGCTCTTGGACCTAAGTTCTTTTACAAAAATTGGGAGGTGATAAAGATACCTTGAGAAAAAGGGGGTCTTTGGTCTACATTCAATAAAAACGACTACCGGGGCTATAAAAATGGATCCTCGCCCAAGATCCGAATTTTTATTATCTTGATACTTGTGACCCTTTTTTTATCTTTTATTTATATTTATAATTAATTAATTGAATATTTATATATATTTTTAAAAAATGATAAAGGGGTATCTTCAATACCTTCCTTCTCACTTCACCACAGTTTGGTGTTGCACAAGATCCTTACTTTAATCTTCTTTAAGTTTAACAAGGAGTGTTTCTTTCTTTTTTTAACCTTTGTGGGTTCTTGTGTCACTAAAAGATTGAATTTATCTTTTTATTGAGTAAATTCAATCATAACTTTTAATCCATATATCTATCTTCCTAAATTTAAAAGTTAAGTAAATATGTGTTTTTTATTATAAAAATATGTTGATATAAACAGTTTTAATATTTAAAATATTAAATCAAGTTTTCCTTGCTATTCTACTAGTCTAAAATATAATTAAATCCATGCAAGTTTTAATGTCCTTTCCTTTCATGTTAATTTTTTTTATTATTTTATAAATGATTCAAAAAGTAATTAATTTGTTCAAGTTTAATATGAACTAAGAAGTACTATGAAATAAAAGTAACTAAAAGGCAATCACAAGTTATATAACTGTTTTATTTAGGCCACCTAACTAAAATTGATATGAAAAAAGCACAAGAATGAAACGATAGTGATTTTGAAGTTCAAAGATGTTTTGAGCGATTTATCAAGATAATATTAAAGTTTAACTGTTTTTCATAATTTTCTCGCTTATAACACTCAAAGTATACTGTTACATGAACATAAATATGATAGATCATAAGGAGCACGACTTTAGAGTTTCACGTTTTGCATTTTAAGTCGGATTTTTAAGTGAAAGATAATATGTTTTGTTAAGTTATATAATACAACTTAAAAATACAAGTAAAACAAATCTATAACATTAGAAATAGTATACTACATATCTTCTCACATGTATGTATGCATCCATATTTAGCGTCTATGATTAATATCATTACTTTATCTACATGAAACTTGTCCATGGGAAAATTTCTCTTGATGTGATAAAATTCAGAAATGGCAATTTAAGGAAGAAATAATCTTACAATTTAAAAAGATAAATGTATTATATACTTAATAAGGAAATTGTTTTTTGATTATATAAATATAAATATTTAGTTGTTACATATAAAATGGACTACCAAAGTGCATGTAGACTACCAAAGTGGAAGTTGAGTGTTTAGGTTTCCCAATATATAAACACAAATATTTAAGAGTGTAATAGAGTGATTATGAGTTATAATCATATAAAGTCGATTAATTATAAAATATTATATGTATTATTAATTTCATGTATGTATTTTTACAAAATCAAGATTCTTTTAACGATAAAAAAGGTTTGTATGATTAAAGTATGTATGAGTTAGTCGGTAATCAATCATATAAAATCAATTGATCATAAAATCTTCTATGAATTAGTTTCATGTATAATTAAGCCTTTATTACACATATGTATTTATAAAATTCTGGTTCATGTAAAAAATTTTATTCAAAGCTTATTATCACACTCCGATTTTAGGACGTCCCTGGAGCTCGACCCATTGATACACATGTTTTTATTTATCTATTTATTCATAAATTGACGTTTTTGCAACAGAATAAACATTTTATAAAACACATCTTTTGGTATTCAAATTTCTTATAAGGATTTGGAATCCTTATACTTTACATAATATCATTGAAAGATTGTGTTTTAATAAAATCTTCCGTTGTAAGCAGATAATTAATATTTTCAAAACACAGCCACAAGATATAGTCTGTGTCTAGGATTTATTGTCCTTCCGACACTTAATCCTAGCTAGACTAATAATACTTACTTGAAGAATTTGGAAAATCATAAGTTAGTATGAAAGCCTATAAGTACATTCAATAGACACGAAAATAATTAAGCATGAATATGATTAAACTGTTTAATCATAATTTTATAGTAACTATATATATAACAGTCTATTTCAACTGTGATGTTTACAGTTCATACAAACTGATCTCTTCATTAGTCAGACTAATAAAGGGACCATCCTAATCATATTTAATTTGTATTGTATTTAAACCAGCCCTACTGTAAAATTTTCACATATATCCGTGATATAACTTAGCAAATATACATATACTTCTGATCTTATTGTTACATTCGGTAGCACTTAGTGCATTAAATGTGTTTAAATCTTTATGTCATTTCATAGATTCAAAATCATTAATTCATTTTGAAAATATTAAATATAACATTTGACTCATTTTGTAATGTAACCCAAACCATTTGGCTTAATTATGTAAATAGAATCCATTATTTAATTATTTTATTAATTATGATGTTCAAATACAATAAATATATCATTTATTCAATTTGTAATAATTTTGTAATTAATAAAATAAATTTTGTAGTTTTATAGGGTTTTAATATGAGATTTTAATTATTAATTAGAATACATAATTAAAGTACAAAGTTTACTAGACCTATAAAGTTTATAGAGTATTATAAATTAATAATATGAGTTATTATTCAAATTTAGGTTTTATTAAATTTAGGGTTTAAAATGTAAATTATTAAAATTAATTTAAAACGTTTTTACATAAAATATTGACTTTACAAACTACAAAGGCCGTAGTGTAATATCTTTAAACACATGTGTTATTACATGTTGACCACCGGTCTCTCACCACCCTCCAGCAAACCAAGTCCCTCAAAAATCGACCAAATTAATCCTATTAAGCCATTCTATTCATTTTGCGGGACTTTTTCGAACTTGTTATTCTTTTCAATACTATTAAAACGAGTGTTTCCAAGCTTATCAACTCAAAACCAATTTCCTATTCAAACACATCTCTCTCTCAAATCAAAATTCAATTAACTGGTAAATTCCTTTTACCATAATCATATCGTAATCATTGTAAGCATAAACACTAAATCAATTTGTATTTTAACTGTATAATCATTATCAAATCACACTAAATATACCCAAATTGAAATCTTAATTCGAGCGATATGAAACTATTAAAGTTGAACCTATATAAGCAAGGACAAACACTTTATTTGATTTCTTTAATCTTTCTGAGCAACCAATTACACATACAACACCCACACCCACATCATATTTGATCATCATCTTCAGCTCGCACCTGAAACTTTGTTAAAAACTACCTTTTAAACTTTCTAACCAGCAACCGATCAAGGGTTTACTAATCATCGTCATTTGAGGAAGGTTTGCACACAAACAATTAAATTATCATCCTTGTTATCATCTTGAACTAATCTTATTATTGTTGTGACCATCTTCTATTTGATTTCATCAAAATTCACCTGCTAAACAGGTATGAAGAATAAAAGGAAGAAAGGCAATAAGATCCAAGTGGAGGGACTAAAAATGTAAAAAGAACAAAAATCTTTGAAAAGTTGGTGTAAAGGTGGGCATGGCCGCCCACCCTCATTTCACATCATCATCTTCTTCGGTTTTAGAGAGAGAGCAGAGGAACTCTCGGTTTTGTAGAAGAAGAAGAAGAAATCGAATTAAAGGTAAGAATTCGCGGTTTTTATACTTTTATGTCGGGTTTTATCCCGGTTATGTGTTTGTATGCTTATGGGTTGTGTTTGTGCTCGGGTGTGTGTGTTTTTGGTGTTATTTCTAGGTGTTTTGAACTCTTTGTAAGCGGGTTAAAAGGAAGAACACCCAAGTTGCACCAGGTGAGTTCTAGACCCTGATTTTTACATGTTTTAAACTATCTTTGGGGCTGAAAACGTATTAAAATGATTTTACAAGTTTATATGTGAATACCCGTATGTAATGTGTATGTTGGATGTTAGTTCTGGATGGTTTATAGGCTACTCATGTTTAGAATAGCCACATTATGCTTAGAACAGATGGGTTCGAGGATTAGGATTGAAAATATCCTAGAAACATGTTTTACAGAATGCTCATGTGTCTAGATAAGTTCATACGTCTGAAAGTGCCTTAGAAAGAATTAAGTGTAAGTCATGCACCTAAACAGTAGCTCATGCGCCCAAAATTTGCCTTAGAAATATTTAAGTTCAGCCCATGCGCCCAAGTGTGTAAGGCCCCGTTCCCGGACGCTACAGCTGGGTTCTCATCGCACATAAAACGTATAATTACATTTGTATTTAATAATCGCAGCGGAAAACTAAAACAAACTTTCATTTCCATGTAAATGCTTTTGCAAGTTAATACAACATTCATTACAAAATGGCTTGTTCGCATTACAATGCAAAAACATTAATCAAAAGAATGCCGTCCCAAAAGGGCTGAGTAGCTTCACAGGTGCCATCCTCAGCAAACATTACCTGCCAACTGGAAACACATCAAAGTCAGCGTTGCTGAGTGAGTTCTAGTTTTATAAATACAACATACTTTACTTCCATATAAAACCATTCGTTACTTTTACATAATCACACATCGTACGTACACATAGATAATATAATTATTATCTTCTTCATTCGTTCATTCGTTCTTTCATTACTTTACTTGCACATCGGACATCATCCATACCAATACCATGTGCTACACCCCGGTTAGTCGTAGCTACCAGGCCGAAGTCAACAAATGAACAGCTAAACGTATGCCATGGTACTAGGAGTAACCATCAGTCTTAGCTACTGGGCCGAAGTCAACAAATGAACAGCTAAACGTATGCCACAGTACTAGGGGTGAGAGGTAGAGGTTCTACGTTAAGGGTTAATCACAAAGAAGGACCCGTCATCCGATGCGTGCAAGACGTTTCATTCGTTCATTAATACATGCATTCATTCATCATGTTCCTCTTTCTTTATCTTTCACTTTACGTTACATAATACTTCGTTCATTCATCATAATAGGTAAAGCCATAGGAAATATATTAAACATCATATTAAGGAACATTAACATGCATCAACATCACATCGTACAAGGCAACATCATACATACATAACATACAACATCATTATCCTCATCATGCCCAACATGCTTTCTAAGACCTCGATCGTCATCTTACAAACTCATATGGGAACCTTTACGTCAAAACTTACATCTGCACTTTCCCCGAAAGTCAGAAGTCAATCTACACCTTCCTCGGGTTCAACAGCCCTATTCGGGCGTATGGACACCCTTCAGTCGCATGGCCTCCATGCGACTGAACATCATGCGAATGAACTAATGCGGATGAACACCTATGCGAATGAACATCCAATCGTGCGAATGGGTAATGCGGATGAACACCTATGCGACTGGACCTTCAGTCGTGCGAATGGACCTTTAGTCGCATGAACCCTATGCGACTGGCCCTTCAATCGTGCGAATGAACCCCAATCGTGCGAATGGACCCCAATCGCACCCTAATCGGCCGTATGGCCTTCATTCGGCCTCCAATCGATCGCCTAGCCCTAACTGATGCAGAATGCAGTTCATCCCGACTGCAGCCGAGGGTTTTCGGCCTCCAAACTCATCTAAACCCATTTTAAGCCTAAATCAACCATCCTAACCCTTAGGGATGCATACCATAACATTATTCAAGCACAACCAAGCAAGAAATCAAGCCCCAAACGGGTCCTACACATACATACACGTATACATACGGTTTTCACCCAAAAACGCGAAAAAAGGGTTTTCAGATGTGTTCCAGCCCCAAAATCATTCAAAAACATGTAAAAGAGGGGTCCTAGAACTCACCTAAACGAGCACAACGACAAGAGCTTCGATTTGGCTTGCTTCACGACGATTTTGGCGACCCGAACCAACCCGAACCGGCACTTTTCCTCTTTTTCTCTTCTTTCTCTCTTCTCCCCTTTCTTTGGCTGATTTGTGAGTGTGGGGGAGAGAGTAAGGGCTGCCCTCTCCCTTATATACTTCCCCTCACCCGACTTTCTTTCATTGGCGAGTTTGGTCCCTCGACTTTTGGACTTTATTTTCTTTTCTTTCCTCACCGGCTTCAAATTAAAATATTCGGGTGTTACAAAGTGGCCCATGCGCCTAAGTGTTCATGCATCTGAATAGTATCCATGCGTCTAGATTGGGCTAGAATTTACTAAGCGTTCAGACGTCCAGTGTTCCCCATGCGCCTGAACAGTGCCCATGCGCCTGAAAGTGGCCCATGCGCCTGTGTTCCCCATGCGCCTGAATAGTGCACATGCGCCTGAACAGTGCCCATGCGCCTGAAAGTGGCCCATGCGCCTGTGTTCCCCATGCGCCTGAACAGTGCCCATGCGCCTGAAAGTGGCCCATGCGTTTGAACAGTACCCATGCACCTGAAAGTGGCCCATGCGCCTAAGTGTTCCCCAGGCGTCTGAATAGTGTCCATGCGCCTGCATAGTGCCCATGCGCCTAAGACTTAGAATATTTTTCTGATTTTGGGGAAAATGTTAAAGTAGGCTTTGACTTGGAAAATTCCCAGGGAACTATAAGTTGACTTTTGGGGTCATAAATGGTATGATGGCCATGTTATGGATGATGATGTTGCATGAATATGCATGATGTATGTTATGTATGTATGATGCCCTGTGATGATGTATGTATGGTATGTTATGTTATGTTCCTTATGATGATGAATGTTTATCTTTCCATGGCTTTACGTGTTATGTTAATGAAAGAACCGAAAGTATTATGTAACGTAAAGTGAAAGATAATAAAAGAGGAACATGATGAATGAATGCATGCATTAACGAATGAATGAACGTAAAAAGTCTTGCAAGCAAATGTATGGAGGTTCACACCCAATGAAGGGTGTTAGCTCATCTGTGTGCGGCTTAGCTACCCCAGAAGGATGCACACGGGGGTCCAATCCTTGAGATTGACCACATGTATGGGATCCCTGCCGCTTGCCCCAGGTACTGGAGTCAGCTTCGTGCATAATGTTCGGGGTCTGTGATAGACCTTAGGCCCAGTAACCAGCTTCGTGCATAATGTTCGGGGTATAGCATATGGCATTGATCCAGAATGAAACGAAAAGATGAACGGTGAATGTACTTGCCTCAGGTACTGGAGTCAGCTTCGTGCACAATGTGACATCCGGTAAATTTTCGTTATCAAATTCCGTTAGTTCCGTTAAGTCTTGCATACACGTGTCGTAAACACACACTAGTTGTCGTTTAATGTTGGTGACCTAATAATAATTAATAATGTTACATTATTGATAATCTAATTGATTATGTGATTATTGTGTTATGCTTATGTGTTTACACAATTTAAATGTTAACGGTGAATTTTATCGCGTAACGTGGAAACGCGTATATTTAAATTGCCTATCTTGTGACTTGTGGAAATAATGTAAATATTATTATTGTTGATTAATAATGTTGGTATTATTAAGTTAAAACCTTTCAAAAAGTGTTTAAAAGAATAGTTTTTATAATATATAAAATAAAGGGGGTTAAGTGTAATTACCTAAAACTAAAACTTAACAAAATTAACAAACCCTAATCCCCCCAAACCCCAAATCGGCCGCAAACCCTCACCCACTCCCTCTCTTTGCGATTTTGATCAAGAAACAATCATTGTGCTTCGGTTTTGGTCGATTTCAAAATTACAACACGTAGGAAACATCAATTGCAAGCAATTACACGTTTAAAGGTTAGATTTTTGAAGTTTTTGTGAGTTTTTTTTATCATGGCCGAACCTAAAATCGTTGATGGATCTTCATGGGGTCGAAATTGATGTTGTTTGATGATGTTAATATGTTGGTTGGATTGAATACATGTTGTTTAACGTTGATTATGCATGAATTGTATGTTTTTAGTGGATTGATCATGAACTTTGGTTTTATGCAAACCCTAATTCGAAATTAGCATGATTATGTGAAGTTGATGATTGTTTGATGAATGTATGATGATTAGTAGGTTGTATGAATGTTAGGATACATTGATCTTGCAAGAAATTCATGAATTGAAGTTGGTGTTCCTAGGTTACTAATAATAGTAACTTTATTTTCACGACATGATGATCTAATGATAGGTTGATGTTGTTGATGGGTTCATGATGTTAGTTAGATGCTAGATTGTTGATTTGAATGCTAGAAACCTTAAAATGAATGTTGTTGTTCATATCTTGCCAAAAGTGGAAACTTTTGCTCATGATGATTGTTAGATTATGATGATTAGGCATTGTTGATCATGCTTAGATGTTGATATAAACTTGAATTGGTATATTATTAATGAATTCATGAATGCATTGGATGTTTGATAGATTTTGGGATGTGATTTCCCAAAACGGAAACTTTATTTGCACAAAGTTGAAGGATGATAGTTTGAACATGTTTGGGATGTTAGGAGCATGTTAGTAAGTTCATGGATGAATTCTAATGTGATAGAACATGTTAAATTAGTTGTATGGGATGTTTGGATAATCATGGATGATGTTTGGACTTTGATGATCATGTATGATGTTGACGCTGATTAGTAGTTAGGACATCATGTTTGGGACTGGAAATTGATTGTTGTGATGTTTGTTGAATGCAATGAACATGGTTAATGAATATGATTATGATCATCATACACGCGTGCGAATCTAAGGCCCCTACTTAGTAGGATTGGCAGGGTTTAGGATGTGAAGTCGTGAGTGGCTTCACATGGCATGTGGTGCGTGATTTGATCTTTGTGTGGCATGTTAGTTGTGTTATAACTAGTGGACATGTTAATGTTCTAGATTAGCATGACTTGTATGATACTTGGTTATATGGTGATCTAAGTGATACACCTGGATAATATAGCATACATATGATCTATTTGAATGTTAACCATGTAGGATATATGTGTATGATTGCTTGAATGGTTTACAACACATAAAGTCACCCACAAGTCAAACGGGTCAATTGGGTCAAACGTGTCTGTTTTTCTGAAATCTTGAGTCCTTGGTTGTAGTGTACTTAGGGTTTCACATGTTCTCTATTTACACGTACTCACGTACTTATATGATCTAGGTAACCTCTGAAGGTTGTCTGTCCATTCTGTCTGTCAAGTAAAACTCTAAGTGTCTATCACGCATATCAGGTGAGTTCATGCCCCACTCTTTATTTAATCTCTTTTGGGGGAGATAGCATACTGGTAAACTACAAACGCTTTATATATTCAAGTTGTGTATAATATTAATATAGTGTTGATGTCATGGAAAAGTCCTCACACTTTCGAATTATTAATATTGAATAGCGGGGAAATTTGGATAGTATTACTGGGTCTGACGAGCCCCACCTGTGTGACTCGAGGTCAACTGGGTGCAATTTGTCCTATTGAACATTGTCATGACCTGTTAAGTCGTGACAGGAGGCAACAACGTAACACAGTCAGCTTCAATTGCGAAATCACTATGAGTTAATATTTATTGTTAACGGACTAGCTATCTGTTATAATGCACTACTTTTATATCTATGTTATTAAATTGTTTATGTTTGAATATCACTCTTGAACTCACCAACCATTGTGTTGACATTTTAGTATGCTATTCTCAGGTCATTAGCCTGTTTGCCATTAGGAGCACTACATGGTTTCACTTGCATTCTAAGACTCGGTCTTCAAGACATTTTTATCATTTAATGGTTAATGTTTACTCTTTTGGGTTGGCGCATGTTTTTCCATAGTATACACTTTTATTTCTTTGGGTTGTTTTACAAAACGCTTCCACACTGTTTCAAGTTTATAATTTGGTTGATTTTATTTTTAATAGTGGCATATAGAGTCGTTCTGAGTAACTATTGACTGTGATCCTGGTTTGTTCACACGCCTCGCGGTAAAACTCCGCATGTGGATTTTGAGGGTGTGACACACAATGTTCGGGACCTATGATAGACCTCAGGCCCAGTAACCAGCTTCGTGCATAATGTTCGTGGTATTGTACATGTCACAAGATGTAATGAATGAACGAAGGTTAACGAACGTAATGAAAGATAATAACGATGTTATCTGTATGTACGTATGATGTATGATCACGAACGAACGAAACGTATAGTATGGTTTCTGAAAAGAAATAAATAACGATTTATGTATGTTTATTTATAAAACTAGAACTCACTGAGCGACGCTGACTTTTATACGTTTTCAGTTGGCAGGTAAATGTTGCTGAGGATGGCACGAGGCGGCTACTCAGCTCCTTTGGATGACATCCATTTAATTAAGGCTTTTGTGATGTAATACAACGATATAATTTTGTAACCGACAAATGATGCATTATTTTACAAAAGTGTTTAGGATGAAATGAAATGCCATGTGTTTTATGTTTTCGCTGCAATGCTTTGATGAATAAATATAAAGTATATGTTTTACGTGCGATGAATCACCAGCTGTAAGCGTCCCGGGAACAGGGCCTTACATCAAAGCTCCATGTTTACTATAAATAATAAAAACAATACGACGTTCAGTTTGGACTGATTGGATTTAGGGATGATTTGGGAATTCATTAAATAATATTTTTATTTATTTTCTTCGAGATCTAATCAGGATCAAGGCTTTGACCTGGTGGTTAAATCATGCATCCATAACATAGGGGACTCGAGTTTGACCCGAGGCACCCCTTATTATTTATGATACTCAATTTTTAATCATTTTCAAAATTCAAAAATATTACTATATTATTAAATTAATATAAAAATATTTTCTAATTTAAAATTGATCCAGAAATTATTAATTAAAATCTGAAAATACTAAAAATTATAATTTTTATTCTTTACTGTAAAGATTATAAAAATATTATAAATCTCTTTACAATTAAAAATGATATATATTATTTGAAATGTTTTAAATCAAAATGAAAATGAAATTAATAAAATAGATAAGTAACAAATTAATTATTTGACCAAGTTTTTTAAAAAATTACTAAGGTAACTGTTTTTCACACTTTAATATTAAATTCTATTTATTAATTATTATAAATTTAAATATTAATTTTATTATTGAAATAAAAGTTGTTTTTTCATTTTTTTATTAATCACTATTTTCTAATCTTATTATTTAAGCAATATATTTCATTCAATTTTAATTTATACAATAAAATCAATTATGTGTTTTCAAACTGTATGTTATAAACTCAAATCCAAAATTAAAGCACTATTTTTCAAATTTTAAACATGATATTATCCAACTTAAAGACACTATTTTTTAGGTTAACTCGTGAGGAAATCTTTGGTGTCAACTTTAGTTTTTTTATTATTTCAGTTACATACAATTATCAAGTGAATATTTATAGGTCATTTTTCTTATGTTTCATATTTTAGAAAAATCATATGACAATATTTAATCCATTATTAATAATTATTCATTTTTTTAAAAATTCAATTTAAATCATGTTATATTATTACTTGCAATTATATGTTCACATTTACATATACTTTGCTAGCACAAGTATTAATTTATACAAACCATGACAACAATGTTAGATCTATTTGATTGATGAACCCACCCCATATGATTATTTAATGATGATTAAAATTGATTCACACATGTGCTTTATTCATAAGACTTTGTTTGCGGAACGAATCAATTCAGTGATTAGGTTTGATTGTGTTTGATTAGTTTGTATTATATGTTTCACTATTGCCTTATAAGTCTTAACATGCTACGAGAATTGAATTGTTTCAATAAATTTAAATAATATCTAAGTATGAAAATTTATAATTACTCACCGGCTAATTATTTAATTGACTTCTTATTTTTCATATGGTTCAGGAAATATAGCTTAGATAGACTCCTTACATACTCACATCTAGAAAGATTGGACTTAGATAATAGAGAAATTAGTTTATGTTTTATTTGAATTATGTATGGTGTTAGACATTTATTAGAATATTTGAGTTGATGAAATATTTTAATACTATTTTAATGCTTTAATACCATGTAGTATAAGTAATCGGTTCACATTGGCTAGCCCCCATGATCCGTAATCGATTTGGGTGCGAAATTAAACATATTCATCTTTCAATTTTAAGCCAATTACAACTTAGGATCTAGAAGGTAGTTCCTACGTAATTATCAGTTTGTCTTACGTCATTTGGCTTCTTTATTTCAGTTGTTTTTCTTTGTGTAGTACCTCGGGATGACCTAAGATGAGTTTATGTAGTAGAGAGAATTGGAATACTGTCACACCCTCAAAATCCACTTGCGGAGTTTTACGCGAGGCCGTGTGAACAAACCAGGATCACAGTCAATAGTTACTCAGAACGACTCTATATGGCCATAAAATAACAAAATCAACCAAAACACCAACGTTAAATAATGCGGAAGCGTTTTTGAAAACAACCGAAGTCTATAAAGTATAACTTATGGCAAAACAAGTGCCAAACCAAAAAGTAAACCATAATTGTTAAAATGTCACATTGTCTTGAAGCATAATGTCTTAAAGAAGTGAACCGTGCAGTGCTCCTATGGCAAGCAAGTTAAGGACCTGAGAAAAGCAACTAAAGTGTCAACACATAGGTTGGTGAGTTCAAGAGTTGAGTTCAATAAACATGTAAACAGTTGCGATAAATATAATCATGTATGGTAATAGATAGCTAGTCTATTTCAATAATATTAATACATAGTGATTTTGCAATTGAAGCTGACTGTGATAGTTTTGCCTCCTGTCACGACTTACCATGTCGTGACAATGATCAATAGGACAAATTGCACCCGGTTGACCTCGAGTCACACAGGTGGGGCTCGTCAGACCCAGTAGTACTACCCAAGTTTCCCCGCTATTAAATATTAACAATTTAAAAGTGTGAGGACTTTCTCATGGTAAACAACACTATATTAATATTTTACACAACTTAAATAATGAAAGCGTTCGTATAAATACCAGTATGCTATCTCTCCCAAAGAGATTAAGTAAAGAGTGGGGCATGAACTCACCTGATGTATGCAAAGGTACTTAGGGTTTATTTTGTGAAACGAGAGGATAGCCAACCTTCACAGGTTACCTAGATCAGTGAGTACATA
Organism: Flaveria trinervia; assembly: GCA_025506515.1. NCBI lineage: Eukaryota > Viridiplantae > Streptophyta > Magnoliopsida > Asterales > Asteraceae > Flaveria > Flaveria trinervia. The sequence continues at coordinate 103,550,140 of CM046448.1, read as the reverse complement.
AGTACGTGTAAATAAGAGACATGTGAAACCCTAATCATACCAAAATCAAGACTCAAGCTTCCAGACAAATAGACACGTTTGACCTATTGACCCGTTTGACCGTTGGTGACATTATGAGTTATAATTCAAACAAAAACCATGAGCACAATACAACATACATGAAAGCATTCAAACAGTATCATACATATGCTATATCAACCCGGTGTATCACATAGATCATCATACAATCAACTACTATACAAGTCATGCGAATCTAGAACATTAACATAACCACTAGCTACAAACAACTAACATGACATACAAGGTTCAACCATTCATCACATGCCATGTGAAGCCACTCACGACTTCACATCCTAAAACCTGCCAATCCCCTAGTAGGGGCCTCAGATCCGCCCGCGTGTATAATGATCACAACCAAATCTTTAAGCATATACATTGCATTCACACATCACAACAATTAATTACCAGGCCCAAGCATGATGTCCTACTACTACACAATATCCAAACCATACATGATTCCAATTCCAATTATCACCCACCCATGATATCCAACATGCCATACAACTAGTTTAACCACGTTCGATTACACTAGGATCCATCCTTGAACATAATAGCAAGTTCCTAACATCTCACACATGATCACAACATCATACTTCAACATTTACACAAATAAAGTTTCCCTTTTGGAAAGAATGTCCAAAATCTATCAAACATCCAAGGTATGCATAAATTCATCAATAATATACCAATTCAAGCTCATACTAACATCTAGACATGATCAACAACACTAAACACCTCAATCCAACAATCTCATAAACAAAAGTTTCTACTTTTGGCAAGCTATGATCAACATCATCAATTAAAGATTTCTAGCATTCATAATATCAATCTAGCATCTAATTATCATCATGAACCCATCCATAACATCAATCCATCAATAGATCACTACTACATGCAAAATAAAGTTACTATTCTTAGTAACCTATGAACAATGCATCAAATCCCACTTTCTGCATAATCAACGTATTCTAACATTCATACAACCCAATTATCATCAACATTCATCAAACAATCATCCATCATGCATAATCACAATAATCACGAATTAGGGTTTTGCTTCAAAATCAATTTCATGATCAATCCACTAAAAACCTAGAATTCTTGCATAATCGACGTTAACTAACATGTATACAATCTAACTAACATTTAACATCATCAAACAACACCAATTCGACCCAACAAGGACAATTTATGAATTAGGGTTCGCCATGATGAACCTTTCACAAAAACACGAAAAATCTAACCTTTAAACGCTGTGTTAACTTGCAATTGATGATTCTAACGTGTTCTATGCCTTGAAATCGATCCAATTTCGTGTTCCCTTGCTTGTTCTTGTTTGATTTCGCAATGGGAGGGGTGTTTGAAGGATGTTCGCGGCCGAAAATGGGGATTAGGGTTTGGGTTTTTTTTATTAAATTTAATTTACATATTTACCTTTTTAACCCTTGTAATTTGTATTTATAAAAACTAAGCTTTAAACTCTTTGTAAAGTGTTTTTAACTTCATAATATAAGATATAAACTTATAAGTTCATTATATATCTTATCTTTATAAAAACACAAGACATACGAATAAATAGACATGTTTCCGCGTTACGCGATAATTCTTTAATTAATGTTTATAAATGTGTAAACACATAAACATAACCCAATATTCACATAATCACTTAGATTCACATCAAATTAACATTAACCATTATTATTAGGTCACCAACGTTAAACGACAACTATGTGTGCTCACGACACGTGTATACAAGACTTAACGGAACTAACGGAGTTTGGTAACGTAAATTTACCGGATGTCACATTATCCCCATGTTGAAAGAATTTTCGTCCCAAAAATTGCGTTACATGGTGAGAGTGTTCCATCACTGGTTTCCATCACTGGTCTACTGCATTGGCACACAAAAATCGAATCGTGTGAGTTTTGGATGAGTTGTCACATCATCCCCATGTTGAAAGAAATTTCGTCCCGAAATTAAATCAATACCTTCGTCTGCTGGCATCGTTCCTTCGAATAGTTGAGGGTACTTAAGCTTCATTGATCTTCCCGTTCCCATGTGATTCCGTCCACTCGCGAATTCCAACGGATTTTAACAATAGGTATCTTGCTTTGCTTAATTTTTCACCTCACGGTCCATCACCTCCACTGGTTGCTCAATAAAACGCAATTGTTCATCCACCTGAATTTCTTCTAGTGGTATGACCGTCGTTTCATCAGTTATGCACTTCTTCAAGTTTGACACGTGAAATACATCATGAATTCCGCTCAGCGAATCAGGTAGGGCTAATCGATAGGCTACTGGACCTATTCTTTCGACTATCTCAAATGGTCCAACGTACCTCGATTTAGTTTCCCTCGTTTACCAACCGACTACGCCTTTCCACGGTGAGACTTTCAACAAAACCTTGTCACCAACCTGAAACTCTAAGGGTTTCCGTCTCTTGTCAGCATAACCTCTTTTTTGCCTTCTCGGCTGCAGCCATACGGTTCCGTATCTGTATAATTTTCTCAGTCGTCTCATGAATTAACTCGGACCTGTTATCTGACTATCACCAATTTCTGCCCAGCAAACCGTTGATCGACATTTTCTCCCATACAACGCCTCGAAAGGTGCTGCTTGTATACTAGTGTGATAACTGTTGTTATAAGAGAATCCACCAATGGCAGGTGAATTTCCCAGTTATTCCCGAAGTCAATCACACAAGCACGTAGCATATCCTCCAACGTCTGTATAGTACGCTCCTCTGACCATCCGTCTGTGGATGATATGCAGTACTCATATCCAAACGTGTACCCAAGGATTTCTGCAATGATTGCCAGAAATGTGACGTGAAACGAGCGTCACGGTCAGAGATAATTGAGATCGGTACCCCGTGTCTCGAACGATCTCCTTGAGGTACAGGCGAGTTAACTTCTCCATCTTGTCGGTTTCCTTTATTGCAAGGAAATGAGCAGACTTTGTCAATCGATCCACAATAACCCATATCGTGTCACAACCAGTACTATCCGTGGGTAGCTTAGTATAAAATCCATAGAGATTTGTTCCCATTTCCACGTGGAATCTCGGGTTGTTGTAATAGTCCGGATGTTTTTGATATTCCACTTTTACTTTTGAGCAGTCAAACCTTGCTCACATACGTAGCTACATCCGCTTTCATGTTAGGCACCAATAGTGAGCCTTTAGGTCATGATACATCTTGTCGGATCCAGGATGTATAGAATACTTAGATTTGTGTGCCTCGCTCATAACTAAATCTCTCAGATTTCCATGAACAGCACCCCAAGTCTATCCATGAAATATCGAATTCCATCCTCTTTCATCACTAGCTGCTTATCCATTCCCCTTAACAACTCAGAACCAATATTTTCCACCTTTAAAGCTTCCATTGTGCCTCCTTAACTTGTTCGGGCAGTTGGGTACTGATAGTAAGCTGTAAAGCTCGCACCCGTCGGGGTTTAGCTGTTTCCTTCCTGCTTAAAGCATCGGCGACTACGTTCGCCTTTCCCGGATGATACTTAGTTGCGCAATCATAATCATTTAGTAGTTCCACCCAACGTCGCTGCCTCATATTCAACTCTTTTTGCTCAAAGATATGTTGAAGACTCTTATGATCGGTGTAGAAGTGCACTTGGTACCGTACAAATAATGTCTCCAGATCTTTAAGGCAAAAACTACTGCGCCCAATTCTAAGTCATGGGTAGTATAGTTCTTCTCGTGAACCTTTAGTTGTCTCGAGGGTAAGCTATCACCTTGTCTCGTTGCATCAAGACACAATCCAATCCTTGAATGGATGCATCGCAATACACCACAAAGTCATCTGTTCCCTCTGGTAATGCTAATATCGGGGCAGTACAGAGTTTTTGTTTTAATAATTGGAAAGCTGATTCTTGACTCTCAGCCCATTTGTATGTCGTTCCTTGTGAGTCAAGGCTGTGAGAGGTTGTGCGATTTAGAAAATCCTTCTATGAATCGGCGGTAATATCCTGCTAATCCAAGAAATTGTCTTATCTCACTGGTGTTTTGGGTGTAGTCCAATTCTTTATCGCCTCAATTTTGGCAGGATCAACGGTATTCCTTTCTCATTAACAATATGACCTAGGAATTGTACCTCTCTTATCCAAAAATCACACTTTGAGAATTTAGCATACAGTTGCTCATTTTTCAACAGTTCCAAGATCATTCGTAAGTGCTCTTCATGCTCCTCCTTGGTCATAGAGTATATCAGTATATCATCGATGAACACAATGACAAACTGATCAAGATAAGATTTGCACACACGTTCATGAGGTCCATGAACACAGCAGGTGCATTAGTCAACCCAAAAGGCATGACCAAGAACTCATAATGACCATAACGAGTACGAAATGCAGTCTTGGGAATATCTTCCTCTCGAACTCTGAGTTGATGATAACCAGATCTCAAGTCAATCTTCGAGTAATAGCTTGATCCTTGAAGCTGATCGAACAGGTCGTCAATACGAGGTAAGGGTATCGGTTCTTGACTGTTACTTTGTTTAACTCTCGATAATCGATGCACATCCGAAATGTGCCATCCTTCTTCTAACAAGAGTACAGGAGCTCCCCAAGGTGATGTACTAGGTCGGATAAAACCTTTATCCAGAAGCTCCTGAAGTTGTGACGACAACTCTTGTAGTTCATTTGGTGCTAATCGATAGGTGCTCTAGCAATCGGAGTTGCGCCAGGAGTCAACTCAATCTGGAATTCCACTTGGCGGTGCGGTGGTAATCCAGGAAGATCTTCTGGGAACACCTCCGGAAAGTCGCGTACTACGGGAATATCCTCCATTCTCTTTTCTTCCTTTTGCTTATCGGTTACAAGTGCTAGGATAGCCACGCGGCCCTTTCGTAACAACTTTTGAGCTTTCATATACGAGATGATGCCTATCACAGCCCACTCCTATCACCTTTGACAGTAAGAATTGATCACCAAACGGGATCCGTATAATCTTCTCGTGACATATGACTTTCGCTTGCTTGCTAGAGAGCCAATCCATGCCTATCACAACATCAAAACTCCCCAGCGTAACAGCATGAGATCTATAGCGAAAGTATGACCAGCAAGTTCTATCCTACAGTCTTTAAGGATATGCGTTACATGGATTTGCTTACCGTCGGCTAATTCCACAGTGTACTTAGATTCTAAGGCAGAGGGTATATCACTTAAAAGACTACAGAATTTTAAGGACACAAAACTCCTATCGGCTCCAGTATCAAATAATACCGTAGCAAAGCAACCATTTACAGGGAATCTACCAGTAACAGTTGTGGGATCATTTAGAGCCTCACCTGAGCCAATGACGAAGGCTCTTCCTTTGGCTCCATCTCTATTGCCGCCATTGCCAGTGCCATTTCCACCATTGTTGTTATTATTGCCATTGGTGTTGTTGTTCCCATGATTGTTGGTGTGGTGTTGTTGTTTTGCCAGTTTCCGTTCCTCTTAGTTGTGGGCAGTTTCGTTTGTAATGCCCTTCTTTCCACACTCAAAACAACCCTTGGGAGTTTCTTGAGGTTGTTGTGGCCTCCTCATTAGTTCACACGGCAATCCTTCGCAGCGTGTCCAATCTTTCCACAACGTTGACACTTGAAGCTATCACACCGTCCCACGTGGTGGTAGTTACACCGTGGGCATTTGGGATGTCTGCCGCCATAACCGCTGGGTCCTTGGTTATTTGGGGCAGTTTGGTTGAAATTGCGGTTATTATCGAACTGCCGCTGTTGCTGCTGAGCTGGTTGTTGTTGCTGTTGGGATTGTTGTTGACCGCCAGACGATGATGATGATGATTTGTTGTTGCTGTTGCTGGGAGCATCCCACTTCTTTTGTTGTCGGGCACGCTCACCACAGCGCCCCGTTTGGGTAGACGCCCTTGCTCTACGCCTGGTCAGTAAGTTTGTGAGCAATCTGGATGGCCTGCTGGATCGTAGTCGGGTTAGAAGCCGTTACCATACTTTGGATTTCAGGCACCAACCCTCGTATGTAGTGCTCGATTCTCTTATGTGTCTCATTAACCATTCCTGGACACAATGTGGCCAGCTCATGAGTACGGGTTGTATAAGCCTCAATTTCTGAACCCTTCATCTTGAGCTGCCAGAATTCCATCTCCAACTTTTGCACCTCATTTCGAGGACAGTACTCCTCGATCATCATATCCTTGAACTCATTCCAGGGGAGTCCATTTGCCATCGCTTGTCCAAGCATCTGGACTTGCGCGTTCCACCAAGACAGGGCGCACCCTTCAAAGTCCTGGTGGCATACTTACTTGATCCGCCGGTGGACAGTTACATTTGGAGAAAACGGACTCAGTCTTCTCAAACCAGCGTACAAGCCCTACAGCACCCTCCGTACCGCTGTAGGTGTGTGGTTTGCAGTCCATGAAGGACTTGTATGTACACACTGGTGGTCCTGTTTTAACACAACACATGTTAATCAAACATCCCCTATAGTTATAAAGGATATCAGATTTGTTTTTCTATCGTTGTTTACCTGCCGGTTGACCCGCATGGGCAGCAGCCACTGCCGCCTGAACATGCTCATTAATTAGAGCAGCCAATTCCGCCAGGAGTCATGTTAATAGCACCACCACCCTGTTCTCCGGTGCAAGTCCACGTCCGCGTCCACGACCACGTCCACGTCCACGTCCACGAGCGTCCATTTTTTCACTTTATATTCACAATACAATAATGAGTAACATCATACACATTAACTCATTGAAGCGTAGTAAACAGTAAATGAAAGAAATAACATATCATCACAACCACAACATTCATAACAAAAATAATAACCCAAGTAAATAAATTGCAATAAGTCACAATGTATTTAGCAATGTCAAAATTGAAGTTTTGTCGTTCGTGTGGGAAAAACCCTTCCCACATAGGTTTCAAAAAGAAAACACTACGTAGTTTAAGTCATATAAAGAAATCAATCGACAATGTCTGACCCATCACTATCATCCTCCATCTCCTCTGGTTCCTCTTCCTCGGGTCCCTCCTCGGGATCCTCCTCATCCTCAGAGTCTGCGGCAGGAGCAGGAGCTATAGCAATCTGGAGTGCTGCTAGTTGAGCTTCTAGAGTGGCAATCCTATTATCGGCTATGGCGTCCCGCTGTTCACGAGCAGTCACGCGTCCTTGGAGTGCCATAACACCATCTTGCATATGGTGACAACCGTTCAGCGTCTTCCCGTGTTCTTCCTTGAGTTCGTCCAATTGATGTCTCAGGTTGTACACCTCTTGCTGTAGTGTACAGACATCACCCGTGAGTCGTCTTACGCGATGCTGTTCAGTATCTAATGCAGCCATTAGTGCAGCAATCAGTTGCTCGTTAGACTGTGTCGTTCGTGGGAGTGAAGCATGGGTTGATTGGCATTGTTCCTAGTCCTTGGCTTTAGGACAGGTACGCGTTCCCTAAACATGATATGGTCAACAAACCTAGGATAAGAACGCCAGTCACGCGGAGGGTCACGCTTCATCAACGCGAATGGTTGATCCCAGTCAATCTCCCTCGGGGATAAGCCAGTCTGGGCCAATCGAATCCATCATCAGGTACAGGTGCGGGAGGTGGGGATTCAGATCGTGTAGGTGATTCGGGTCGTTTACCCGGAGCTCTTGAAGACGATGCCATGCTGCAGATAATGTGATGTGTATGCCAATGAGTGTACAGTCGATGGAACAAGAAACAGATAACTAACTAACTGTGCAGTTATAGTCTAGTGTGTATGCAACCTAGTTCCCTATAACCAATGGCTCTGATACCAATCTGTCACACCCTCAAAATCCACTTGCGGAGTTTTACCGCGAGGCGTGTGAACAAACCAGGATCACAGTCAATAGTTACTCAGAACGACTCTATATGCCATAAAATAACAAAATCAACCAAAACACCAACGTTAAATAATGCGGAAGCGTTTTTGAAAACAACCAAGTCTATAAAGTATAACTTATGGCAAAACAAGTGCCAAACCAAAAGTAACCATAATTGTTAAAATGTCACATTGTCTTGAAGCATAATGTCTTAAATGAAGTGAACCGTGCAGTGCTCCTATGGCAAGCAAGTTAAGGACCTGAGAAAAGCATACTAAATGTCAACACATAGGTTGGTGAGTTCAAGAGTTTGAGTTCAATAAACATGTAAACAGTTGCGATAAATATAAGCAGTGTATGGTAATAGATAGCTAGTCTATTATCATAAATATTAATACATAGTGATTTTGCAATTGAAGCTGACTGTGATAGTTGTTGCCTCCTGTCACGACTTACCATGTCGTGACAATGATCAATAGGACAATTGCACCCGGTTGACCTCGAGTCACACAGGTGGGGCTCGTCAGACCCAGTAGTACTACCCAAGTTTCCCCGCTATTAAATATTAACAATTCAAAAGTGTGAGGACTTTTCTCATGGTAAACAACACTATATTAATATTTTACACAACTTAATAATGAAAGCGTTCGTATAAATACCAGTATGCTATCTCTCCCAAAGAGATTAAGTAAAGGTGGGGCATGAACTCACCTGATGTATGCAAAGGTACTTAGGGTTTATTTTGTGAAACGAGAGGATAGCCAACCTTCACAGGTTACCTAGATCATGTGAGTACATAAGTACGTGTAAATAAGAGACATGTGAAACCCTAATCATACCAAAATCAAGACTCAAGCTTCCAGACAAATAGACACGTTTGACCTAGTTGACCCGTTTGACCCGTTGGTGACATTATGAGTTATAATTCAAACAAAACCAATGAGCACATACACATACATGATAACATTCAAATCAAACATATCATACATATGCTATATCAACCCGGTGTATCACATAGATCATCATACAATCAACTACTATACAAGTCATGCGAATCTAGAACATTAACATAACCACTAGCTACAAAACAACTAACATCATACAAGGTTCAACCATTCATCACATGCCATGTGAAGCCACTCACGACTTCACATCCTAAACCCTGCCAATCCCACTAAGTAGGGGCCTCAGATCCGCACGCGTGTATAATGATCACAACCAAATTCTTTAAGCATATACATTGCATTCACAACATCACAACAATTAATTACCAGACCCAAGCATGATGTCCTACTACTACACAATATCCAAACCATACATGATTACCAATTCCAATTATCACCCATGATTATCCAAACATGCCATACAACTATTTAACACGTTCGATTACACTAGGATCCATCCTTGAACATAATAGCAAGTTCCTAACATCTCACACATGATCACAACATCATACTTCAACATTTACACAAATAAAGTTTCCCTTTTGGAAAGAATGTCCAAAATCTATCAAACATCCAAGGTATGCATAATTCATCAATAATACCAATTCAAGCTCATACTAACATCTAGACATGATCAACAACACTAAACACCTCAATCCAACAATCTTCATAAACAAAAGTTTCTACTTTTGGCAAGCTATGATCAACATCATCAAATTAAAGATTTCTAGCATTCATAATATCAATCTAGCATCTAATTATCATCATGAACCCATCCATAACATCAATCCATCAATAGATCACTACTACATGCAAAATAAAGTTACTATTCTTAGTAACCTATGAACAATGCATCAAAATCCCAACTTTCTTGCATAATCAACGTATTCTAACATTCATACAACCCAATTATCATCAAACATTCATCAAACAATCATCCATCATGCATAATCACAATAATCACGAATTAGGGTTTGCTTCAAATCAATTTCATGATCAATCCACTAAAAACCTAGAATTCTTGCATAATCGACGTTAACTAACATGTATACAATCTAACTAACATGTTAACATCATCAAACAACAACCAATTCGACCCAACAAGGACCAATTTATGAATTAGGGTTCGCCATGATGAACCTTTCACAAAAACACGAAAAATCTAACCTTTAAACGCGTTAATTGCAATTGATGATTCTAACGTGTTCTATGCCTTGAATCGATCCAATTTCGTGTTCCCTTGCTTGTTCTTGGTTGATTTCGCAATGGGAGGGTGTTTGAAGGATGTTCGCGGCCGAAAATGGGTGGTTTAGGGTTTGGGTTTGTTTTATTAAATTTTATTTACATATTTACCCTTTTAACCCTTGTAATTTGTATTTTATAAAAACTAAGCTTTAAACTCTTTGTAAGTGTTTTACTTCATAATATAAAGATATAAACTTATAAAGTTCATTATATCTTATCTTTATAAAAACACAAGACATACGAATAAATAGACACGTTTCCGCGTTACGCGATAAATTCTTTAATTAATTGTTTATAAATGTGTAAACACATAAACATAACCCAATATTCACATAATCACTTAGATTCACATCAAATTAACATTAACCATTATTATTAGGTCACCAACGTTAAACGACAACTAGTGTGTGCTCACGACACGTGTATACAAGACTTAACGGAACTAACGGAGTTTGGTAACGTAAATTTACCGGATGTCACAGAATATGTGTACTATAGAGAGAGAGAGAGAGTAATAGATTTTATGTGTTTGGGTTTTTACCCAAATGCTTATTGTTAGTGAATCCTAATGGTTGATGCACCCCACATCCCCTTGTTGTGATGTATGTTGACCCATGTCAGCACCCTATCGGTCTTGATCCCTTATTGATGATGCAACCCATATCCCCTTCTAATGCAGTTCACATCTTTGTTAGATGTCGAACTTCATTTCATAGTCATCAGCCATCTGTTAATATTCTCATCAGCCTCAATTTTCATAAAATTAGTTTACTTTATTTTGACAAAACTAGGACTTGTTACACTTATGTAGTCACCATAATACCACAAATGTACTTTAGGCAAAGAGTGCATGTATCTTTATAACCATACGATATGATTGTGTAGCATGTTGTACTAATATTATAATATATTTAAGGATGATAATATTATCTTTGGTCATTACAATTTTAAAGTTTAATTAAGTGGACAAAGGAGTGGGGGTTGTTTTAGTTTATGAATTCATTACCTAAGTTATTTACTTACATATAATTATGTGAGTATGATAGGGAACTTTTAAAACAACATCAGTTGTGATTCTCAAACGATTATAATCTTTTTTTATGTTAACAATTAAAATAGATATATCATCAAAATGAGTACCTATTCTCTTTAGGTTGAATAAGATATTACTACACACACATATATATATATATAATATATATATATAATATTATATATATAATATATATTAATTTAAATTAAAATTTTATATGTTAGTTTTTTTTGCGCATCAAGCATGCACCCCTCTAGTAAATATGAATACACAATAATCACACTTATTATGTATAATCGTAAATTCTAATTAGGCAACTTATGTATATGGTTACTATTATGATTGTCGAGACAACATTCACAAAACAAGTTATATAATCGGTATTAGATACTTTTATTGTCTAAAAGTAAGTAAGGTCGTATTTACAAGGAATTGGTGGAAATTTCTTAACTGAACTAATACTAGATTACGTATACGGAACTTGAAAGCAAAACTTAATTATAAAAGCAACAATTTTTTAGAGAGATTTTAATAATTACCAAAGAAGTAATCACTTTTGGGTTTCAGGTTCTGAAAGATCAACAATTATTAAGTTTAATTTAGGGTTGTATAAACATGACTTAAGATTTTCGCTTTTGATTAAAGTGAAAACAAAGGAACAATCCTTTAAGATTCATTTATTCACAAACTTACCAGTTCACCTATATCAATTAAAATACTTTTCTCAATAAGCTAAAGATGCAATGAAACCGAAAACTGATAATAAAGCAAATAACTTTCTATATAAACAAGTTTTTTAACTCAATTAAAACCTTTAGTTACATTCAATCAAAAAGTGTTCAACATAAAACCCCAACCTAATCATGACTAATAATCTCACTTGACAAACTTATGTTTAAGAAAGGTTTGGAACCCTGTAAAGAATGAAGATGGGCCAAAGATCTTCCTCTCAACAAGCATCTGCGAATGATTTAGTAGTGTATGATTTTTGATGAGTCTTCAATCTACTTTGGTTGATGGTTGTTGATTAATTGGAATGATTAGAAGAGGTTCTAAGGGCTAAAATTCGTACAACACACTTGTTCTTAGAGCTCAAGGAAATATGTGTCCCCAAACCCTAATGGTTAGAGTTTAAATAGTTATTAGAATTTGAAATAATCCTTTAGATGTGGCTTTAGACCGTAACTTACAACCTATATTCCGTAGGTTATAGCTTACCTTTAACTAGACGATCAAACCTTTTGTCTTGCGGGGTTTCAAGACGGTCTTAGCACATGGCCGTAACTTAAGGTCTCCTTGAATTTGGCATCATTTTTTTTCATTTTCAACACCTTTGAAGCCATAATTTTGTTATTTTCGTATCCTTCTCAAATAATGTGTATTAAGCTTCATTTAACCTACATTTTAAACACATAACAAAGTGATTTTATTGGGTATTAAATATATTTATATAACTACACAACACACACACACATATATATATACACATATATATACACATATATATATACACATATATATATACATATATATACATATACATATACATATATATATATATATATATATATAAATAAAAGTGGACATGCTATATTACCAATTGTTAACAATGATTAGAAAAAGAAAAGATTTTTTTAATATGTGACAATATCAAACTTAAAATAAAATCTCCAAAAGTTATTCATGCTTTAAAAATAGTAAAACTTGATTTAACCTAGAAAGGTTAATAAAAGATGCATTTATTTAACCTTTTATTATTTACAATCTTATCAAAGGCTTTCTTTTTAACTCATGTGTGTGTATATGTACAGGGTATAGTTTATTTTAGAACCAATATTAGTTTGAGAAATCATTCGTTTCAACTTTAAATGCATATAACATTTTCATATGTTATTATTTTTTAATAAAATTACACTATTAAATCACAAATCTTTTTGTCTTTAATTTGAATATAATACTGCTATATAAAAGTATTGACGTATTATAATTTGAATATAATACTGCTATATAGATATATTCTAGGGTTTATGAAATTTGGGGATTTCTTTGAGATTATGTTTTTAAGTTTTTAAAACCAAAGTAAACCGCTGCTGAGGCCATTGGTTTACTGGTTACCCACTCACCCTCACATCTAGGAGGTCCCCGGTTCGAATCCGGGGAGCCTCACATATTTTTTTTGGCCTTTTTGGCCCTTAAATTAAAAACTAAAAGTTTCTAAAACTTATAAAAATTTATTTTATACACTTTGAACATTTTAAATCATATGAATGTTTTCTGTAAATTGATTCTTAAAAAGAATACTTTTATATTTTATTAATATTCTAAAAAAGAGATATAAATAGTGTAATTTTATACAAAGTAGACTTTAGATAATATTTTGTTCACATAAATATTATTTCATCAAATATCTTCAAATTATTGTTTTAAATTGAGGTTAATAAATTTTATTTAATCATTATATATGTATGCAAATTGTTATAAATATTATATTTTATACATATGATCTTACATAACATGTAGCAAATTTCTTTGAGTTTAATAAATATAATTGATTCCATTTTTGTTAAACATAAATATTTGATAAGCCCCAAAGTTTTATCGAAACACTAGGTCGCATTAAAATGTTAATCTTACAATTAAACTTTAATCTTGTAAATATATATATACATAGGTACCTTGTAAAGAACTACGTTGGATCATTGCTCATTATATTTCTTATTTGTCGTCTATATATACTTATTTGATCATGTGAGTATTTCTATACCCTTTTTTATATTTTCACACTTTTAGGGTGAAACATGTTACATTATAAACTTTGCACTTGTAAACACGTTTGATTCTTGTAAACCTATGGCAATTTACTTGTATGTTGTGGTTAGTTGAACTTTGTGGCTACCATGTAATGTCGAATATATGTACAATCATTAACTATTGCTAGCCTAGCGAAGTCATAGATCTATGGGCCAGACAAGCCTGCTTGGTTGATCCAAGTACACTTAGCTAATCGTATATACTTTTAAACGTTTGAGACTTGTAAAACTTTGTCGAGGTTTGATTGTGCATTTTGTCTTACATCCCTAGTTTACTTTGTTCTCTAACTTACAACATGAATTGCCATCTTTTATATACTTATGTATTGAAAACTATCAACATTATTGTTGACATTTTATTTTTAACATGTTTCAGGAAATACTCAAGCTTGATCGCCTTTTTCGAAGTTGTTCACACCTAGGAATGGACCTAGTTAACTAAATGAATGAGCTTGTTATATTTCTTATAATGTGTTCTTATTTGAGACTTATGCTTGTAATGTACCTTTCAAACTTATGAATAATATATTTGGATTTAATAATAGCGTTATGTCGCTGTGAAAGATCTTAACTCTCACTTCTCGACGTTTCCGCCGTCAAGTTTGGGGTGTGACAGATTGGTATCAGAGCCCATAACTATAGGGATTTAGGTTATTAGAAATGGTGACCTAGATTATAGTACGCATGAACCTTATAGAATTATAATTATATCTTGTAAATCATATATTTTGCATGCTACATAATGTTATGCCTTCTTAAGTGCAATTTGAAGCCTTAGCATAGGGTTGCCTAAACATTGTTACTTGTCTTCCTAAACTTAACTTTGACACTTTGACTCTCCCCGAACATGAAACTTCTTAATCTTATACTCGACAACATGTGGAATCTACACTTAATATCGTGGGTTTAATTCCTTAGACTCTATGTCTAATCTATGAAATTCTCATCAAGGTTTTGATTTCATAAACCTAAGAAATTTGTGTGACACATAGACACCTGTATTCTGGATTTCCTGGCAAAAGGCCTTCGGGCTAAGGCAAGCATATCGTATAAATCCTACGGGACCAGTTATGCTTACCTGGGGATCTCTAGGATTAGTGATAGACTATGGTCAACATACACAAGTTTCTAAGGCAAATGGAACAATTTACCTTGACGTGTCAACGTTTCTAAATGGTAATATGTTACCAAATGGAACCATTCGGTTCATATTTGAAATATCAAAAATCCTTGATTCCTTGAACTGGTTTATCATCAAAACTCTAATATCTTCTCATTCCTATCTTATAGAATGTTCCCGTTAATATTGAACTCGTTATACTCCTCGATTCCTACGTTTAAACAACGTTATACGTTGTGCGCCTTATGTAACTATCTTCATACCTTGACCAACGTGTACATGGATCTTAATATATCCAAAGGTATTGGTCGTCTAAACCGAATGGTTTTTTTTAACTTGAAATTATTACTTAGTGTTTTTAAATGTCCTTAAAGTGTGTCCCATAACTGAAATCATGCAATGCCGAAAGGTGGAATACCTGCATCCCGGGATACCTTATCTAGGCAAGGTATACACATAAATTTGATTCGATCGTTGGATCCGTTTATCTGACCTGGAACTCATGGGATGGGTGTTCACTTAGAGGTACGCGTGTCTACCGTAAAGTTGTGGTTGACGTAACACTTTGAGAAGCCAACGCATTTCCCTTTTATTTTGAACCGAACGTTTACACCTCATTATTGTGTTGAATCATTTTCGTCGTTGATCTTGTTTTTCTGACTTAAACCATTCAAGATTTGAGAACCTAACACAATTAACTCCGTTATCCCGAACTATAACCTTAATCCTAGCAAGCATGATTTCCTTTTCCCGGTAAAGTTACATTATTGTAATTTGAAGTTTCTGAATTTTAGCCGATATTCTCTTCGTTTGCTAAGTCGAGCTTTATAAAAACTTCAAACCGTTTCACATCGTAGGCAATGCAAGAGTCCGCAAGTCAACTTATGACTAAAGACACTTGTAGCCTCTAAATGATTTTATCTCATCAAAATAGGGGTGATTCCCTTACTTTAGTGATGACTTTCCATTCACTATTACTGTTCTTATGAAATCTCATACACAAGATTGAAGTGAACCTTACACCTTGATGAGTATTTCCTTCTTCTTGTTTTTATGGATTCGTATTTTACATATGGAATTACCTCCTTAAAATAGGAGTAAAATTTCGTATCTTGATGATGGTTTTCAATTTCTGTATTGTGTGTTTTATGAAATCCCATCCTCTAAATTGGGGTGATTTCCTTTTTTTGAGGATAGATTTCAATCATTTTTCTTTGGAACTCGTATTTCATGAATGAAATGGCCCCACCAAAATAGGATTGAACCCCGTACTTTGGTGACAAAGGTCAGTTCTCAGTTGTGTTCTTGTTATTAGGAAATCCAATCATCAAGATAGACATGAAATCCATACCTTGATGATAATATCACCTGTTTAAAATTTTATGGATGTTTATTTTCCTCAAATGAAATGACCTCATCAAAATAGGAGTGAATTCCGTTCTTTGATGAAACCTTTCATTTTGCTATATTGTGTTTCTATAAAACTTCACTGTTGAGATAGGAGTGATTATCCTTACCTTAATGGTAAGTTACCTTAATTTATTTTTATGAATCCTCAACAATGAGTTAGGATCAAGCTCTCATTTGGTAGTTAAGAGTCAGACCTTGGGAAATACACCACCAAGCTAGGAGTGATAACCACATCTTGGTGAGTATTGTCATTCCTTGATCTCAAACTTACCAAGGTTTTAAGACTTCGATTGACAAGAAACATGTAATAACTTGAAGGATGAACACCGTTATCTGATTTATCGATGATAGTGTTCCAGCCGGTCAAGCTAAAGCATGAATCTTGAACTCGAAAGGGGTCTTTGTTACTTTAGGGTAACCTTAGTTCCAAGCCTGGAACATTTAAATTTTAAATCAATTTCTTCTCTTATGTTTCAATTTGACGTTCGATCTAGCTTCATAGAACCTTTCTATCGACCTTCATTCTAAGTTATCATCAAAACCTAACTGCACGATGATAACACTCCTAAAACAATCTTTCGTACAAGATAACGTTATTATAAATTCATGCCATGCCTTTCTGTTTATAACAATGTACGATTGGGTTCATGGGTTTGATGAACCGTGTGTGCAAGCCGTACTTGGAAAACTATTTGTGATTGCCTTTATTGTCGATATTCTAAATTGTTTAAATTCCAATCCGATCATGAACGGCGTTTTTGTTTAACTCTTTACCCATAATTAAAAATGCAATTCCCATTATTTTGGATAACCTTGAACTCCGAATCTTGAAAATTTTTAAATCTCTATCTTGATTGCGACTCACAAGACTTGCTATTACATTCATTCCGATTTGGACAAATTGAATCATGAATTTCCGCATAAAGGGGATGATGACGTAACTTGGTATATGTTCAAATTGCCTTGTATTTCTTGACGTCATTTGGTGCATTATTGACCGATTGACTACTTCCGCGCATTTCATATTGACTCATGTGAGATAACGAGTTGAGAAATTGACTCGTACTTATCCCAAATAGTCGGTTATCATTGTGTGTCGTTAAACATCGATCGTTAATTCCGGTGATCGATTCACTTGCTGTTATTAGCAATGCCTCTAATCATCTTTGGGAACCCAACTCAAAATCTCGGCATATCGTATCATTTTTAACCCGACGGTTTAACCGGAGGAGCGATAAAGTATTCACAAGATATGTCTTAAGCTTGTGCCATTACATAGTGTCACTTGGGATTCTTAAATTCTAACGGTCAAACTTTCATACAATTACAAGATATTATTATTTCTTTCTTATTGGCTTCAAGACATCACTTTATTACTCAATTTTATTTCAGATGATGGGAGAAGTGTGACTTATAAGTCTAATATACCTTAGGAACTCACCATCGTTTTCTAACGTTTCATGTATCAAATCTCAAAGAGTTAGTTTTTCAATGATAACTTTCGCATTCCACTGGGAGAGTTCAAATTTGGATGCATTGTGTAAAATTCCATAATTCTTAAAGTGAAGCATCTCACCCGTAATCAAACGCCAACCACTGTCCGTTGGTACACTTATCTTTCATCGTAAGTCTCCTGTTCGTTTTAGTTTCATTCTTAATTTCGGGACGAAATTCCTAAAAGTTGGGGAGACTGTAACATCTCGTATTTTCTTGTTAACTCCGTTGTATTCTTGTAAGGGCCTTTATTGCTTTATATGAATCTTATGGGTTACTTATACTTATTGTTTTAAATTATTTTTAATTCTTTAACTTGAAAGTTGATAATATAAATTATTACATAATAATTAAATAACAATCTTAATAATGATTTAATAATAATAATATTAACAAGAAAAAGATAAATAATAATAATAATAATAATTGTAATAATAATAATACTAATAATAACAACATTAACAAAATTAATGATAATAATAATGTTAATAACTAATTAAAGGTATAACACTAATAATACTAATTTATTAAACTTGTAAAAGTTAAAAACTTAAAGTAATAAAGTTAAGGGGTTAAGTTTGCCACTTTTAAAACTCCAAATAAAAGCTTTGGGCATAAAATATTAAAGTTCAAAACCACGGGGACCAAAGGTGTAAATTATCAAAACCCAACTCCCACCCCTTTCTCTCTCCCCGTAATTCTGGCGGGAGCTCCGGCCAAGTTCCGGTCGAGCTCCGGCCACCTCAAAATCAAGAAATTCGAGCGGTTTTAACACCCAAACCGTTTCAAATTGCATCGTGAACTTTTTTTTGAACTTGAATGCATACTTTAATTGTGATTAAACACCGGTTACATTCATAATCGGATTGTATAACCTAAGTCTTTAAACTTAAAACCGTTCAATCATTTACACCCAATAATAATCAAATTAAGTGGATCCTAATCGAACCTTAAACTAATCCTAAGCTTCTACCGAACTCAATTCCACCTGAAACATACGGGAACCCTTTATTCGACTCTTTCTCCATCGCGAACCTGCAACTCTTTGGAGAACCTCAATCCGAGCTCTCTAACTCGAAATTGATAAGGGGCTTTTGGTCTAGTACATCAATCGAAGCTTCACACCAGATTAATTGAAATATTATCAACATTTACCCATCGTCCTCTCACCTCTCGGTCGCGACTTGTTCATCGAGGTGTGCATCTTCAATGGTTAATCACACGGGTAATTGTTTACATGAAAACACTCGTTGAATCATGGGTAACAAAAGCCCCATGATTGTAAGCGTTAACAGAATCAATCTGATGTTGATTGGATCGAAGATTGATTCTAGGGTTTATGAAATTTGGGGATTTCTTAGAGATTATGTTTTTAAGTTTTTAAAACCAAAGTAAACCGCGGCTGAGGCTATTGGTTTACTGGTTACCACTCACGGTCACATCTAGGAGGTCCCCGGTTCGAATCCGGGGAGCCTCACATATTTTTGGGCCTTTTTGGCCCTTAAATTAAAAACTAAAAGTTTCTAAAAATTATAAAAATTTATTTTATACACTTTGAACATTTTAAATCATATGAATGTTTTCTGTAAATTGATTCTTAAAAAGAAATACTTTTATATTTATTAAATATTCTAAAAAAGAGATATAATAGTGTAATTTTATACAAAGTAGACTTTAGATAATATTTTGTTCACATAAATATTATTTCATCAAATATCTTCAAATTATTGTTTTAAATTGAGTTAATAAATTTTATTTAATCATTATATATGTATGCAAATTGTTATAATATTATATTTTATACATATGATCTTACATAACATGTAGCAAATTTCTTTGAGTTTAATAAATATAATTGATTCCATTTTTGTTAAACATAAATATTTGATAAGCCCCAAAGTTTTATCGAAACACTAGGTCGCATTAAAATGTTAATCTTACAATTAAACTTTAATCTTGTAAATATATATATACATAGGTACCTTGTAAAGAACTACGTTGGATCATTGCTCATTATATTTCTTATTTGTCGTCTATATATACTTATTTGATCATGTGAGTATTTCTATACCCTTTTTTATATTTTCACACTTTTAGGGTGAAACATGTTACATTATAAACTTTGCACTTGTAAACACGTTTGATTCTTGTAAACCTATGGCAATTTACTTGTATGTTGTGTTTAGTTGAACTTTGTGGCTACCATGTAATGTCGAATATATGTACAATCATTAACTATTGCTAGCCTAGCGAAGTCATAGATCTATGGGCCAGACAAGCCTGCTTGGTTGATCCAAGTACACTTAGCTAATCGTATATACTTTTAAACATTTGAGACTTGTAAAACTTTGTCGAGGTTTGATTGTGCATTTTGTCTTATATCCCTAGTTACTTTGTTCTCTAACTTACAACATAATTGCCATCTTTTATATACTTATGTATTGAAAACTATAGAAATCTTACTAACATTATTGTTGACATTTTATTTTTAACATGTTTCAGGAAATACTCAAGCTTGATCGTCTTTTTCGAAGTTGTTCACACCTAAGAATGGACCTAGTTAAATAAATGAATGAGTTTGTTATATTTCTTATAAGGTGTTCTTATTGAGACTTATGCTTGTAATGTACCTTTCAAACTTATGAATAATATATTGGATTTAATAATAGCGTTATGTGGCTGTGAACGATCTTAACTCTCACTTCTCGATGTTTCCGCCGTCAAGGTTGGGGTGTGACATACATATATATACATATATATATACACACATATATATATACACATATATATACATATATATACACATATATATCTATACACATACATATATACACATATATATACATATATATATATACATATATATATAATATGATGTAGTATACATGTGCAATACATATGTAGTTTGATATACTATATATATGCAAATGAAAACGATTAGACCCACACGAATATAAGAATATATACTCTATAAATATTAAAACAATATTGATATTATAGTTTAGTCGTTTTAAAAATATATTGTATGAAATAGTTATAAGCTTTTAAAAAATTGGATTAGTCCTCTAAATTTATAAATTAAACTTAGTTATATATATATATGTGTGTATATATATATATGTATGTATGTATGTAATTATGTATGTATGTATGTATGTATTAATCAAATTATTAATTATAAATGAAGATAAGATGCATGGAAGCTTTTGTGTAATAGTGTTGAATTAGAGACGTAGAATTGGAATTCAGATATTCCTTACTTGGGGACGAATAAATATACTTTTATTATTTATATACTACTTATTTATTTATGAACAACTTTTTTACAAAACTAGAATAATAGATATTCTCTGTCACACACAATTATGCACAACCCTATATAAAGTGGCATATGGTGGATTGATACGAACACCAATTTGAATATTTTACTTCTTATTGGTTTTTACACGAAAATTGTATAGAATGTTTTGGTATATGCCTTTCAATATGAACTAAATTAATTTTAACTAAGATTGAAGTGAGAATCATTTTGTTTGTTTGTATATTGTTTATTATGCACATCGTCGCATATTGCAAAGCTTTTATAATGGAGAACACAAACCTATAATTTAATAATTATGTATCTTTCATTAAACATAATTAGTTTCATTCAAAGTTGGTAAAAATTAATTTTCAACAAATCGTCCAACAGTTTCTTGAGAAGCATAATATTCTTGATTGATACAATAAAGCCTTGGTTGTAAACAATTGAAGAGCTCATTAGATACCCGAAGGTATGTTAGCCTTCAATACATACAACATTAATTGTTATGCCATCCAAATACATATTATAACGTCTTCTAGGATTTCCTAGTATGGTCTCTTAATTTTATATAGAGACCTTAGACCTTGAGGAAACTACTAAATAATATGCATATACACAACATATTGGTGCAGATGCATCTATAATAAAACAAATAAACACGAGAAATAAAGAATATTTTATTTTTAAAAGTCATATTTTGTTAGCACAAGAATATTTTAAAGTTGAATACTAAGATCTTAGGCAGATATTTCATAAAATAAAACGTGAAGCTTTAAAAAGATAAGATTACTTTTAAATGGTGAATAGATTTTAAACGTATGCAATAAAAAAAGCATATGGCCGACTAACGGGCTGTTTGGCAATATTTGAATGATTAAGTGTTTGGCCAATAAAAGATCTGAACCATTAAGTGTTGAACTATTAAGATGTTTGAACTATTAAAAGCTAGTATATCGCTTAACTATTCAAAGACAAATGTCTGATCAATTCAGATAAAATGTCTTAATCATTCACCTCTTAACCATTCAACATTAGTATAATGATTAACCATTCAGAAGCAAATGTTTGAATTATTCAGACATTTGCTCGTGAAAGAAAGAGTCTAAACCATTAAGTGTTGAACCATTCAGATATCTGAATCATTAAGAGGCTACCAAACAACCTCTAAATTACTTCATCACTAGTATGTTTATAAACATTTTTGCTACATCTTTATTTTATATATAATTAAAACAATTGCTTTTATACACAAAACCATTGGTTTTGCATTTAATTATGTGCCTAACTACGTATTTAAAATAATATTTTTAAACAAGTTTTGTAACCAAAAATTTATATATATTGTCACAGGGAAAAATACTAAATTATATAAAATACATCTTTTATACTAGAACTGTATTTTCTAGCTTTTTTTATTTTGTTGAAAAATAAATGCAGCACTTAATGTCTGATTTTAATAAACTCAATTTTAAGTCCATTAATAATTATTATTGTAAAAATACTGTCAATTAATAAGTTTGGACCATATTTTTTATATTGTTTTAAAGTTATGTCTTGTAGGACATACTATTTATTCGATAACTAAATACATTTATTAACATTTGCTTTTCAGTAGTAGCTAATCAAACTTCATAAGTTATATGCACTACCATTGTAATAAATTTAAAGATATTAATGACCATGCTTAAAAATTATTACACTGCAAAAAATATAATTCTTTTGAGGTATGTTTACTCAAGAGTCAAATATCACATCCAAAGTTACATTTATTTTTGAAATAGATATATATTTTAAGTTTTTATAAAAAGGAAAGAGTGTTGGAAAAGGTTATTAAGGAAATAGGTGTACTTTATAAGAAGGATAAAAATGCATGTTGTTGGGTGCATATTATGAGGAATGTAAAAACATGCATATAAAAAGTTAAAGGAAGAAGAATCATCTTTTAAAATTAATTATTGAATTATTATTATTATTATTATATTATTATTATTATTATTATTATATTATTATTATTATTATTATTATTATTATTATTATTATTATTATATTATTATTATTATTATTATATTTTATTGTATTGTTATTGTTGTTATTCTTGTTACGATATTTTTAGAGTATTACAATCACCTTAAAATCGTACTTAAACTTTTTTCTTTTCAAAACAGTTCACACTCTCTATTGGAAGAGATCTCTATAACTTTTTTTATGTAATGATCTCTTAATAGATAGTTAAGAACCTAATATCGATAATAAGACTTGTAACCTAACATTACATGGTTTACTTCTAATTATGTTTGTTTATTGTTACAAGAAGTTACCCTTTTGTTAAACTATCTCTCATCCATCGCTTTGAGATAAACAAAAGGAAATTAAGCTTAAAAGACTTGATCTAAGTATGAAGTTATACGTTAATGTAACAAATTTTAGGAGTGATATTTCTCCTTAGAGATTTTCTTATCAAACATCTCTCTTCATCCATCTTTACAAAATAATAGTTAAGGAGTGATGTACAATTAAACTTAGCTTTAAAACTTTGAATAATATATGATAGTTTTAGGTTTAGATTTTACAAACATTATTGGTTTTTCAAAGCTTTCAAAGCTCATGTTAATTAATGGAAAATCTAAATTTTGCTTGGTTTTTTGTATAGATCTAAAAAAACTTAACATAGATTAAAGAAACAATTTTTAATTATTCTACTCATATTATTATTTATACTTGCATATTGTAATATTTAAACTCTTCAATTTTTATGATAGAAATAGATGAACAACATTACCACCATAGTTTCTATTAAAAAGAAAAAAATAACATAAGTAATTTTTAATAACTAACAAATCACATCCCATTGATT
Organism: Flaveria trinervia; assembly: GCA_025506515.1. Lineage (NCBI taxonomy): Eukaryota > Viridiplantae > Streptophyta > Magnoliopsida > Asterales > Asteraceae > Flaveria > Flaveria trinervia. The sequence goes on along the minus strand of CM046448.1, from coordinate 103,526,048 downwards.
AACAACATGAGAGAGATGTAATTGCATATTGTAAGATTTAAACTCTTCAATTTTTATGATAGAAATAGAGGAACAACGTTACCACCATAGTTTCTATTAAAAAGAACAAAATAACATAAATAACTTTTAATAACTAACAAATCACATCCCATTGATTAACAACATGAGAGAGATGCATGACCCCTAAAGAACCCTTGATTCTTTCTCTTCTCTTCTCCTCTCCTCTCATTCCACACAAACTTTCATTTTTATTTTTATCTTTTTGCCTTTGTTCTTTGCAATAAGTTACCATCTCTCTCTACTTTTACTTTTATCTCTCTCTCTCTCCACACACACACACAAATACATCTCTCTCTCTCTCTCCAAATTCCAACTTTATTCTCCTAGACCTCATGACCCCTTAAAAGAAGACGATCCCCCTCTTGATCCTCCTTGTATTCACAAACAACACCTCTCTCTCTCTCTCTCTCTCTCTCTCTCTCTCTCTCGAGTGTTTCAAACCCTAAAAAATGAAAGAGAAAAGAATTAGGGCATAACACCCTTTCTTATCTTGTTGATCTTTGTTCCAGCATATACACAACTATTCAACTCATCCCTTTAATTAGGGTTTTCTGATCCTACTATACTATGTTGATCCACACATATAGATCGGTTTTTGTTATAAAGCGAAAATGATGACATCGGGCTCAGAACTAAGCCTCGAGTGCAAACCACATGGTTACTCGATCCACTCGAAGACATCGGGTCATGACCAAGCAAGTAATGGACTTGATGATCAAACCCTAAAGCTTGAAGAGTTCCTTTCACGTCTTGAAGAAGAAAGACTCAAGATTGATGCTTTCAAACGTGAACTTCCACTTTGCATGCAACTCCTCACCAATGGTACTGTATATCATCTTATCTTCATATCTTTGTAATTTAGACACTTTTAGAAACATAACTAATTAATATTGAACTTTAATTTTATCAACTGTTTTTATTAGAAATTTTTTATTAGTTTTATCTCCTATTTTTTGAAGTTTTTTAAAAGAATATATCGATGTGCATATAGAATCTATACACATATGCATTTAGATAAAATGTTATAAACAGTATATTGTTAAAACAAAATAAGTCTTTTTACATATTAAATCTAGTTTATATATATAAATAATAATTATACAAATGTTAAATGATTGTAATTTGTAAGTGGCTCTCTCTACACATGCATATAGTTCTGCATGTGTTTTGGGACTTTTTTGGTTATTTTTTCCATTAAATTATCATTTATAGTCCATCAACTTTTTGTAATAATTTGAAAAATGGTAACCAAAATTAAGCTAGTAACACATGTAATTTTTAATCTTTTACTTTAGCTTTATGTGTGTGTAACTTTAATTAGTTCATACATATTTTTCATATTTTAAGATCATTCAAAAGTAACACATGATTCAAGATTCACGCTAATTCCACCTTCAAGTTCAAACACTAATCATGATTCAATAATTTTTCTAACTTTCACATAAATTTTCTAACATATTTGTTTCATTTCATTATTTTGATTCAACTCTCAACCTATTTTTTTAGCCATGGAGACATCAAGACAACAATTACAAACGTACCGCGCCAATCAAAGTTCGCCACCACTCGAAGAATTCATACCTATGAAGAACTCGAACAGTGAGGGGCCCGAAAAGGCGTCAGTGTTGAGCATCGACAACAAGGCGAATTGGATGTCGTCCGCTCAGCTCTGGAGCCAAGCGGGCAACACTATCACTACCACCACCACTGCCACCAACACCAACACCGATAGTAGTAATCTTGTGAAAACCACACAAAACACTACAACAACAAATGAAACTAACATTAATTTCGATACCAAACAAAGAAATGGTGGAGCTTTTATCCCCTTTTCGAAGGAGAGCAACTCGTCGTGCTCGAATCCGACATTAATGTTGCCCGAATTAGCACTTTCATCCGGCGAAAAAGATGTTGATCATGAAGAAAACAAGAGTTGTGTGATCATGAGGGAGAATAACTCCATCAAAGGTGGTAATGGTGAAGTAACCGACACTCAAACCACCACGAACACCGCAACGAACACCACCGGAACCGCCACGGGCTCTCAGACACATAGGAAGACGCGGCGGTGCTGGTCGCCGGACCTCCACCGGAGATTTGTCAATGCTCTTCAGATGTTAGGTGGTTCTCAAGGTATAAATCATTTTATAAAAATAATTCTCATTTTATTTTTTAAATTTATATATAAGTGATCATATATCATGATTAATAAATCATTATCTGATTATGTTTCTTGAAACATATTTGATCAGTTGCGACTCCTAAGCAAATCAGAGAGCTCATGAAAGTTGATGGTTTGACCAATGATGAAGTCAAAAGCCATTTACAGGTACAAATTAAAACATGCATGAAGTGTTTGTACGTTAAGATTCTCATATAGTTGTACAAAACAGACAATGATACTATGTTGTAGGTACAAAGTACAATTACAAATTACAAACAAAACAGAAGCTTCTTTATGTGTGTTTTAACAAGGGTCCTTTTAATCAACAAATTAATGCACCCCTTTAAAACATGTATCTAATGATAAGTTTATAATTTGTAATGTTAATCGACACATACTACTTATTTCACAAAAAGAAAAAAAACAACGAAAAAAATTGGGTCTCTTAAAAGTTTCTGCCGTGAGCGATCGCCCGCCCAACGCACCCTCAGGACCGGCTATGACCACAAACGGTCGTTTAGTCGTTTAGTCCGGTAGTTTAAATTTTTATCCAGGTAATATAAATTTTTATATAAATATTAAGTTCGTCAATCGCCCCCTTTAAAAAATATTAATTTCACCTCCGTCTCATAAGAGAATATTCAAGCTTCGCCACTGATAATAGTGTCTTGTTTTCTTTTGGTTATTCGCAGAAATATAGACTTCATACAAGAAGACCAAGCCCAAGCCCCCAATCCGCGGGCACAGCGACGCCACAGCTGGTGGTTCTCGGCAGCATATGGGTGCCGCCGGAGTACGCCGCCGCCACCGGAGCCCAAACCCTCTACACCACCCACACCAACACCACTCACACCAACCCACATTACATCACACCCCAAGAATTCTACCCTAACCCCGTCCTACCGCCACCGCAACCGCCGCACCACCACCACCACCACCAACTTCACCACCATAATAACATCTACAAGACCTCTTCACAAGCCACACAGAGCCTGCAGGAGTCCAGCGGAAGAGGCGGCACCACCACCGCTGGCGGCAACCGGTCGGAGAGCATCGAGGACGGGAAGTCGGAGAGCGGCGGCAGCTGGAAGGCGGAGAGTGGTGGCGAAACAAAGGCGTTGATGGTAAGGGAAGAAGGTGAAGAAAGTAATGGGAGTGAGATAACACTGAAGTTTTAGAGTTGATGTATTAATTAAGTAATTAGCTAATTAATTGTTTAGTATATTAGTTTATTTTATGGTGTTATGAAATCGATTATTATGATTTTATATATAGAGTGAGGGGTAAAAAGGTCATAATGACAAGTGAGTAAGTGACAGTTTGTTTTGTTTTTCTTTTAATCACCATTTGTATGCTTTTTTCGGATTTTTTAATGATTAAAGTACACATATTGACCATATTTTTGGCTTTTGATTGGTTTTATGGACCTTAGTTTGTTGACGAATTTGCCCTTTTATTTAAGACGATGGTTATTTTCACACTTGAAAGTAAGCATCATAAATTATCTTCTTTTTTTTCTCACTCTTTACTTCCGAGCTGGCTTCCATTTAAAGCATTATAGTTCGCTCTTAAATTCATATCATTGGATTTTAATATTATATAATACGATGGTAAGTAATTATAAGTGAAACATATAAAAAATTTATTGTTCAATCTGTGTTATAAAAACACTGTTTAAAACCCTATAATATTTTTAATATATTTTAAGTGGTTATAGGAGAGAAAAAAATAATATACAAATATAAAAGAATTATTTAATTGAAAATAAGAAAGAAAAAAATAATTTTTAGTGTAATTATATGGATAAAAACGATGAATAAGTTATAAATGTTCTTATAGAGTTTGAAAAGCTGATTCTATGATATCTATTAACAGTTTTTAATCTAAGTTAATAATTGCTATTATATTACATATATTATGTATAGTACTATATAGACTATAAATTCGTGTATTATATATGTTAAATAAAAAAATATTATATGTTAGTAATTAATAAAGACACCATTTATTACACGTATAAAAATATTAAATGGTTAGTAATGAATTGAAGTAATAAAAAAGAAATAATACTTTGATTTTAAATAATAATAAATCAATAATATACTGAAAATGGTATTTTAAGTGACTAATACAACAATAATATATTACAAATGCAAAGAGGTAGGGAAAAATACGTTAGTAGAGCTAGAATTATAGCACGTGATATATATATATATAATATATATATATAATATATATATATATATATATTATATATATATATATATATATATATATATATAAATGAATTTGATACTTCATTTGATAATTAGTAGAAATTCAATTTTGATCATTTTGAAACACCCTTTTCTTAATAAGAAAATATTTTCTTGTGAAGTAATTGTAATATTAACAATAACAAATAAGTTCAAAGTAAATAAATATCAACATACGAACACAATAATTTATAATGTTTCATATTCATGTTAGACCATCCATCTCATATTTCATTTACTCGTTTAGTATTCATAAAAAACATGGACTTTATAAGAATGCCTCTATAAGAGGGAGGGAGTGGTTATCTTTTATAACATGGACTTTTCAAGATGATGTGGAAGCTTTTTTTCCTTAAGAAATATAAAACTAATGAGAATATAGATAAGAGTTTTGTGTAAAATAAGTTAAAATTGTTAGATATCTATAGATTTAAATAATTTATTTATTTATGTTAAATTGATCTTTTGCAACGGCTCATCCAATGGGTATCCACTCACGCGTGAATGACCACACTTACCTCTACAACTCCTTTACAGATCACAAATGAAGGGTGGCGTAGTGTTCTCACCTTTCCTGCTAGTGAGTCTCCCACCACCTAGACAGTCTCGTCAGAGACTCGAGGGTAATCCCTCCCTTTTAGGTGAGTTCACCTTTATAGTTATAATTAACGAGACGATGATAACCTCTTTTCTTCTCACTAAACTTTAAAAGTGATCTTCAATATATCTCCCTAATCATTTGGGATCTCCACTCAACATTCTCACTAATAATGACGGTAATCATCTTCACCACCTCTTACAAATTTCATAATATTGGTAAGGGTTACTGGTCAAAAAGTTACAACCTAAGTGTTGAAAATGCACTTTTTTCTGTTGATACTATTATATCTTTTTTCTAGTATAAAAAGTGTTTAAACACTTGGGAATCATTTAAATATGGTTTACAAGTGTAGAGATTTAGTGTGAAATTTTGAATCAAATTTGAGAAGGATTCTTGTTTAAACATTAGAAAAGTTTACTACTCAAAAAGGTAAAAATTGTTAATTATTATTTTCTCTGCTTATGTTATCGTCATGTTATAAATCCTCGATAGCCAAGTGAGAGTCTTAAAATATGTTATCTCACACTATTTTCCTTGCTTTTGTCTTGCGTTTATTATGAAGTTGTATTTAGATAATAAAGTAAAATTCAATTTTACTCCATATGCTTTTCGTCTAAATAATGTTTTTTATCCAAACATTTTAAAATTGCGACTTTATACCCTATGGTTCGTAAAGCATAACAATTAACTCTAACTCACTAAAACCAGTAGTTGAGAAATGTTCAAATACAAATTTTTTTAAAAATAGAAAGTGTAAGAAAGATTAATATGTTAACACTTGTTCTATTGATCAAAATTAGTTTGAGAGCAAAACTAATAATATCTCACCTTCCAAAGTTCCACATTTTTTAAACATTCATAACCTTTATATATGACATTATTTTTTAAAAAAATACACCATAAAAACGAATATTTTTTAATCTTTAAAAGGAGTATAGTGTTGATATAATAAAATAGTTTTTTTACTCATTGTGTAATTTCATCAGCTTATTGTGTAATCTTCTGATTTGATAAAAATTACATAATTATCTTATGAAAAAAACATAATGAACTTGAAATATAAAATATTTATATTTCTTATTATTGTGTTATTAAAAAATAATCATTTAAAAAACACAATGCATAACATAATGTCAACATTAGACAAAATGAGTAACACAATGACCAACACTAGACTCGATGATTAGCGATCAACACAACGAGCTTGACGAGCACTACACAATGATATGATCAAGATTACATAATAAATTGAAAAACCTAATTATTTTAATATTTTTAGCATTGTTTTATATGAAATTCATCATTTAAAAAACACAATACATAAGATAATAGTCAAAACTAGACAAACATATAACCAACACTAGACTCAATTTGATTAGTAATACATAATAAGTTGAAACATAAAAATTTTACATGCCTTATTATTGTGTTATTAAAAATTATCATTTTTCAAAACACAATACATAACACAATGGTCAACATTAGATAAAATTAATAACACAATGACCAACATTAGACTTGATAATTATCAATCGACACAATGAGATGCTTGATGAGAATTACACAATTACCTTATCAGGATTATACAATAAACTGAAGAATTATTTAAAATAATACATCTTAAACATTGTGTTATTTGAAATTTTCCATTAAAAAACATATGCATAATACAGTAGTCAACATTAGACACAATGGATAATACAATAACCAACACTATATTCGATAATTAGTAATAGGCACAATTAACTGCTTGACGAGTATTACACAATGACTTGATCAGAATTACAGAATAAACTAGAAAAACATAAAAATTAAATTTTCAATATTGTTTTATTTGAAAATCACCATTATAAAAAACACAATGGTTAACATTATATACAACGGGTAAAAAAGAACTATCACTAGACTCAATGATTAGCAATAGTTATAATAAACTGTTTGATGAGTATTACATAATGACCTTATCAGGATTAATAATGAACTGAAAAAATACAAAAAATAATTTTTGAAATTGTGTTATTTGAAAGTCATCATTTAAAAAACACAATACATAACAAAATGGTTAACATTAGCCACAATGATCTGATGAATATTACAAAATAACCTAATATTACACAATGAGCTGCCAAATATTACACAATGAGCTGAAATAACGTAAAATCATAACTGCTCATCCATTACACCACCACAATCATCATCCATCATCATCATATCTCGCCCCTCATTCATTACACCACCATCATCATCCATTTTATAAAAACATCATTCGCCACATCACCTTTATCTCCCACCGCCACAAGCAAAATCATAACTGCCCCCCCCCCACCATTGCTCACCATCATCGTCCTACCCCTTTCCTATTACCTTTCTTAAAATCCAAACCTCCTTTGTCCCTTGATTCACCCAACCCCACACCCCTACATAGCTGCTAGTTCCACCACCGGTGCCACCCCATAACATATCTTCGTCTCTCACCATCGTCTTCATATGTCACCATTATCATTGAGTCTATAAGACCATCTTCCTCTGCATATCCAAATTGATTTAGGGTTTTTGTTATGGGTTTTTTTTCTTGAACGAATCAATTTCTGAAGTACATGTGGGGTGCGATGGAAGATGGTGGTGTGATGGTGGAGGTGGGTGGTGGTGTGATAGTGGAGGTGGGTGGTGGAGTGGGTGGTGGTGCGATGATGGAGATGGGTGGTGTTGGCCGGTAGGGGAATAGAGAATTGGAGGTGGGTAAACTATATAAATTAAACTAAATTACACATCTAATACATTTATTACTTTGAGCATATTACATAACTAGTCCCTATGAACAAAAAGTCTAAAATGTCTTTCCATTTGATAGAATAAACTAACGGTATTAGTGGGTTGGAGTTAATTGTCACGGATTACGAACCATAATGAGTAGAATCGTAATTTTAAAACGTTTGAATAAAAAGCGTTATTTGAGCCACAACATAGTAAGAAAAAGTGAAATTTACTCTAGATATTGTAACCCTTCACATTGTAGCCTTTATTTTTTAAGCAAATGACGTTTACCTCTTATTCCTTATAATTATTTCTATTTTATTTTTATTTAGAAAATTCTCTCTTAAAAACATTTAACATTCATGTTAATTTAAAATTACTTTTTGTTTACCAAGCGAAAATTACATACATTTTCATGCTTTTTTTAAATATGTTTTGAGTTTGTCTACGATTCGACGTATTTTTTGTTGGGAAACAAGTCTTGTCAAATATAATATGTTTTCATTCAATAATATAAATGCGAGTTACTTAATGTTTTAACATAAACATAGTTTGAAAATGATTCAGGCCGATTGTAGCTTATGCTTTATTTCGTCACATACGGCGGTGGTGCCGATGTTTATTTTTATTTTGACTTGCTCTATGTTTTGACGTAAATTTTGTTTGTAGTCGTGTCGAATATAATACGTTTTCAATCAACGATATAAATTCAAATTATTTTACGTTCTGACATAAATTTAGTTCGAAAACAAATTTGATCGATTATAATCTTTACTTTATCATGCCGCATACAACGACACCACAACATGCGGCCTGGAATTGACCACAAACCCACAATGCCAAGCCAAGATGAACCACTTAGCTTAACGTATTCACAGGTGCAACCTGGAATTGACCCAATTCCTAGACTAAACCCTGTGTACAAAACTTTCCCATATGTAAGGTACAAGAGTGTCTGAGCACCTTGGGTTGATGTATGCGTTCTTAATTTGCATTCTATAAGCGTCTTTTTTACGACTCGAACCACCAAAGTCTAAGTCACAACTCACATGCCAGCAATCTAATAGTGCTCCAAGACTCGCCTCTTCTATTTTAGACTAGACCAAACCCGCTATTTCAAAAGTTATATGTTTTATTTTCATTTTCTAGCGAAAGATCAACAAATAGGCGCAAAAAAAGCCCAACCACGATCACAAAAGTAGATTGATTTGCTACAAGACTTCAACAAGATAATGTTAACACTGACGAGTGATGTCAATATCTATTTGTTAAACAGATATCTACAGCAAAACAAAACATGAGTTTGCTTTCATGGTGTTTAAAATGACAATAATGACCCTAATCAAAAAGAAGAAAGCATCTTAAGTTATTACATGCTATCAATCAGTTAGCCAGGAGTTCATCTGCGTCAACTCCATTTTGACTTTCAAGCTCTTTCAGCGTTGACCCTACAAGAGACTGCATGTGGAATGGGAAATAAGTAAACAGGGTTTATAATAGTAATCAAAAAATTAGTTTTTTGAAACTTCTAGTTAAAAGCAATGTAGAAATAGAAGTATACGAGTAAATGTGAAGAAATATTAGTGCAAATTTAAGATGACAAGATAGTCGGGCTACACGGGTTGAGTGAAGGTGACAAAATCGTTCGGGTTGAAACAGGTATTTTTTTATTATGGGCTGAGTCGGGTAGTGACCGTAATGTGGACCTGAATCATTCCATTTTAAATAAGTAATTAATATGTTAGTTATGATTACAAAAAAAAACATTGTTTAAAAAATAATTTAAACCTTTGAAATTAAGCAACTTTGGAGGTTGTATACATCACAAATAAACTTGGACCAACTTTCAACCCATTTGACATGTTCCTCTTTCGCCATTTCACGCGTTTGATAGCCCAGTTGCCCAAACCAACCCATTTATAAATAAATGGGATGAAAATTTGATATCACACCTCTTAAACATACAAGGTTCTAGAGGTGGTATAATGCAATGAGGTCAAGTTAGAGCGCAGATATTTTCATGTCGAATGTGGGCCGACCTGCTCACCCTTTTTTGTCCATTTTTCTAGTAACTATAATGTAACTACACAAACCATATTGTTTAATTAATAATTCGACTTTTTTTTCAATAAAAATGACACTATAAGCATTTGAATACAAGTTTTGGAGGACTTTTGACGTGTTCCCATTTAGCTAATTTTTCTAATCTCTCCCAAATAAGATAGAAACGCAACCACATTGACACATTCACGTGTGGGGTGGATTGGCACTTCTAAGGCCTCACCCCCACTCACACAACACAAAGGGGTGTTGGGAAACAGGTCAAAAAATAAAATCTTTTGTCCATTTGTAGTTTTTATATAACTAATGTATTAGGTCTAAGAACAAAAACTATATTATATAATATATAAATTCTTTTAAATAGAATGAGTTTAGAACAGTGCAAGTATTTAGATATGTGTTAGGAGAAACTAACCTGGAGTTCCTCTTCACAGATTCTAAGTTTTTCACCATACTCTTTCACATTTTGAAAACATTTATAAAGCTGCAAATATGATTTATACATATCATGAATACAACAAAAGTTCACAAAGCTTAATACATGAATATGAAAACAATAATAATAATAAATATTTAAGGGCAACACCTTAATCAACTGTTTCTTGCGATTTGCAGTAAGTTTCCTGGCAGATGCAAGTGCATCCTCTAGTTTCTGCAACCATCAATAAAAGGTTAGAATAGTAAAAGGTACCGGGGCAGGGGGCAAAATGGACATGTCGTGTTAACAGTCAGAAAGGGGTAAGTTTGTACACCTGAAACCTTTTTGTCTAACTTTTGTACAGTTTACAAATAATTTGTGTTAATGTAATTACATTAAAGAAATAATTTCTCGAGTAATGCATCAATTAAATCCTATGTTATAAAAGTAAACTTTCAGTGACTTTTAACCCACTTCCTTTTTATCAAATTTTTTTTACTATTTGAAATGTTACAAGAAAATCATAACCAAGAAGTTGTGGTTCAAGTCTACGGATAGTAAAAGGTGGAGATGGTAAAATGGATGGGTCAAGTTGTATGGGTCAAAATGGTTTGATCCAAAATCCTTTTCATCCATTTTTTTTCAATGATTTTTACAAATAATGTGTAAATGTGATTATAAAAAGAATATATAATTAAGATAACTTAATTTCTTGAGTAAGGTGTTTAGTGTGTTATTATATGCAATAAAAAGACACCTTTTGCAAATCTTAACCATTTCCTTTTTAGCTAATTATTCAAAATTTTATCTATTTGACTCGCGCATAAATAAATGTGTCAATATGTTATAATTAATCTACATTCTTTAACCTGAGACTTCTCTTGTAGCTTCGATACATGATCACCTCTCTCTTCTGCAAGCTCTTCCATGTGACTAACCTGGGTTACACAAGTTTATTGTTAAGAGAAGTCACACACAAAAGTAAACATAATCCTTAGTATCTGCAAATATTAACATTGTAATATTATAATTAACTAGGTTTTTTCTTACGCGCATTGCGCGAGTAATACACCCTAATGTATCAAGAAAGACACATAAATATATCAAACCGGTTGTCACGCCGATTGTAAAACAGTGACATGTACTCCTCGTTAAAGTGAGTGTCACCATGTCATAGAACCTTAAAAGGACACTTTGTCATAAAATTCGTACTTTGTCGTAATGCAAAAAAACCTTGATTTTGAATACAACTATGTTTTAACAAATTTTTATGAAAACATTAACAAACAAAAAAAACTAAAGACAAACATGAATTACTTTTCTTTATAATTATGAAAAGAAAGTTATTATATAAACTATAATTATTGAAAATTAAAATATTAAATATGCTATAAGGGTGATAACAAAAATTAAAAAAACAAAACATAATGGATGGGTATCATTATTTAAGTTGGTTTTAAAGTAATAAAATAAAAAAGTTTGGTGGCCAATATTAAAAATGCTAAAACTTTCTTGTAGCTAAGGTTGTTTTTATGAAAACATTAACAACCAAAAAAAAACTAAAGACAAACATGAATTACTTTTCTTTATAATTATGAAAAGAAAGTTATTATATAAACTATAATTATTGAAAATTAAAATATTAAATATGCTATAAGGGTGATAACAAAAATTAAAAAAACAAAACATAATGGATGGGTATCATTATTTAAGTTGGTTTTAAAGTAATAAAATAAAAAAGTTTGGTGGCCAATATTAAAAATGCTAAAACTTTCTTGTAGCTAAGGTTGTTTTTATGAAAACATTAACAACCAAAAAAAACTAAAGACAAACATGAATTACTTTTCTTTATAATTATGAAAAGAAAGTTATTATATAAACTATAATTATTGAAAATTAAAATATTAAATATGCTATAAGGGTGATAACAAAAATTAAAAAAACAAAACATAATGGATGGTATCATTATTTAAGTTGGTTTTAAAGTAATAAAATAAAAAAGTTTGGTGGCCAATATTAAAAATGCTAAAACTTTCTTGTAGCTAAGGTTGTGCTATTATATAGATATATAATGTCCTAATATATATATATATATATATATATATATATATATATATATATATATATATATGTGTGTGTGTTTCAAAACTCCAGATTAGTTTGATGTTCAAGACTTCAAGTTCATATATTTGAGGTTGAGAAGAATGCAACTGACTTTTGGTATATACAACAATAAGTATAAAAAATATCTAGAAAGTACATCTTCTGTATAAACTAAACCAATTAGGTATTTTTTAATCCAAAGGACCATATGTTTCAACAAAATTTATTGATATCTTGAAAACCAAAAGCACTTCTAAATTTGACTTGTGCCACCAAGGCCACAATGCGCACATCGAGGTGGCAATTTTGAACCAATTGTCTATAAATGGGTGATTTAGATTGCAATTAACTCCAATGGATCAAATGGGTAAAACTTAAAACTAAGCAAAAATGAAAACCAGTCAAATGGGCCAAGTGTCACCCCATGTTTCAAAATGCTTAAACCCATCAAAATCACATTATTAAAGATGTAGATCATTATTCAAATGACATAGTTTTAATAATAGTATTTGATGCATTAAATTATGATGTTCAAAAAAACAAAAAAAGTATCAACAGATTGACCCAATCCGACCCAGCCTGTTTAGACCCATATTATAAGATTTGAATGTTTCGACCTGTTACCCAACCTGTCCACTTTGTCACCATATATTTACTGTTAACAAAGCTGTAAAACGTTAAGGGCCTTTTTACACAGAAGTTAAAGTAACCAAGTGACTAACAATAATTAGTAGAAAACCAAAAGCAGTAAATTAAAATGAAAGAATGAGAAATAAGATTTTCTGCAACTGTATAGCATTCTATATTCAGTTTAGTCAGAGAATCAAACACATGTTGAAAGACACAACATTGTATACTGACATCAAGGAGCACATTCAACTGCCATTAATTAATAAAACGCAGCTTCAGTTGACTGCATAAGACTTAAGAGGTAACAAGATTTGTGGGCTGGGTGATGTGTCAAAAAGGGTTCATGTTAAACCTGGTCACTTTTTAATACTGGTTAGATTGACCCACCAACACTTTTTTGGTGATCTTTTTTGTATACATAATATATATGAAGTATGATTACAAAAACATATTAATACACCAATAATCTCATAATAAAATGCTCTAGGAGGTTGTATGCATTAAAAATAGACTTTCCACATCTTTTAGCCATTTGACCCATTCCACTATCAGCTAAACTTGTCAATTTGACCCATGTTTGAGATAATACATAGCCCAAAACTATCCATTCATAATTAACGTCAAAATTACCACCTTAATCAAGAATTGAATAACCCTCTTCCAAGTAACATATTACACATTAACGATGACTAAAACAGCATTGGTATAAGCAAAGATTCAAACCTCTTTTTGAAGTTCTTCTATTTTTTGGCGTGAGATATCAAGTTGTTTTGCAACCTGATGATACATTAATGGAGTACTCAGATAAGCAAGACAGTAATTATAATGCCAACACGCCAAGCTTGAAGAAAAATTATATATACTTCAATAATAATAGAATTTTGAATCAAATGATTTAGGAGCTTCGTTGTGTTGAAACACACTTCAGGTGCATTTTACCCGAACATTTCAATTTTTTTTCTAGATAACTTGTATGCCCTTACAATAATAACTAAATTTTGAATAATAATAGACGCTTTATGCATCAATAACACACTTTAGGTGACTTTAAGCATGTTTCCTTTTAATCTTTTTTTCACTTTACATGTTTGACCCTTACAAATAAAACCATAACCTGAATCAACCTGTTCATTAGTAAATGGAAGTGGATCCTTACCTGATCATGATCTCCATGGCTTGAACCTGATGGATGATCTCTGCTATGACGCTCACTTAAATCTGAACTGCACAAAAGCACCAGGGAGAACAAATTATTGGAAGTTAATCCTAATTGCGGTCATATGTGGATGTTCAGGGGGAGAATCGTTAAGAGTCAAATATAGATTTGTTTTATGTAGTAAGTTTTTAATTAGTTTAATTTCAGGTATTTAGTGTTTATGTTTTGGCTGTGAATTGGCTGTCATCCAGCTGTATTTGAGTGGAGTTTCTTAGTAATTTAGGATAGGATTAGTATAAATGAGGGTCATTGTCTAAGAGTTTAGCGTGTGGTTTTTATTCAATACAAAGAAAAGAGTTCATGGGTGTGTTTTTCCACAAAACCACTGTTGTCTTTGTGATTCTGTGACCAATTGGCTGACACAAATAAAATTTCTTAACCTATATGAATGAAAAATTCATAATTTTTTCCTTCTTAAAGATGTTCTCTAATGTAGGTGGTAATTAAGATAATAAATGATTAAGAATTATAACTCGACTGTAATAAAGATTAGTTTTTCATTATGCATAGATCAATGTTTTTCAACATTAAACGATAATGACTAGTCTTTCTAGGTCTAGTGTTCATTCGGTTAGAGTGCTATGTAATGCAATTATCCTTTTGAGTATAATAACCATCAAAACACATATGAGTAGATCTATTGCATTTTTCTCATTATATAACCTCTAGAAGTATCAAAGCTTTAATTTTAAGAGCATTTTGTCATTTTACAATGATACAACAAAAAGCTTAATGAAATGACATTAACTGAACCAAATTTATAACCAATAAAATGTAAAATATTCATTAATTATTCATCATGATTTTTAGAACCAGCACAATATAATAGGTATGAAATAATTATTATTATTTTCTTACCCATTTGTTAGTTTAGCAGGTTGATCTTTATACTTATTCCCACCTCTTAATATCTCCTTTTCTTGATCCATGTCTGTTTGGTCATAATCTCTTTCACGTTCAAGGTCAACGTCATCCAAGTCTTTATCTCGATCATGTCCCCTGTCCCGGTCAACAAAACGGTCTCGCAACCGGTCAACATCACGGACCCGGTCATATCCTCTTTCTTTACCCTGATCACGATCTCGAGACCATTCCCTGTTTTGGTCCCGAGAACGATCACGTTCACGAACATACTCTCTATTTCTACCCCTGTCAAATTCCATGTCTCTGTTATTATTGTGGCGAAAATTGTCACGGCCAAAGTTTGACCTCCCACCTCTAGTCTTGACTTCATTGACTTTTACAACCCGTCCATCAATGGTCTAGTAGAGATTCATTAAATCAACAAATTAGATATATTACAACTAAAATGCTGAAATTAAAGAATATTATAGAAGTGAAGTATTACATATAGCAAGGGGTGGAAAAATGAGCGGGTTGGGCAACAGGTCAAATAGGTTTGGGTGAAAGCAGGTAAATTTTTAGGTACCGCTCAAAATCAACCGGGTTCAGCCAACCAGCCAACACTTTTGTGACCATTTCTCTATAAGTTTTAAATAGTTATTTAATATGGTTATAAAAAGCACATAACTAAAATTTAAACATTAAACGAATCACGGCATAGTAAGCACTTGAATAAAAGTTCGCAGCTTTTGACAGATTTTGTTTTAGCTAATTCTGTTTAATTTTACTGAATGAACCCATTCCCAGCGAAAGACAGCCTGAATTGACCTGTTTCCACACAAATCGGCTGAGATTGTACCTCTAGTAAGTAGCGTTACTGGTCAATAACATCAAGATATAACTAACTGCATATACCCTTCTATCAATATCATTTACCTATGAATGTGTTGATAAGTATTGAGTTTTATCTCTAACGAGCAAACAAAATAAGTTAGAAGGAACCAATTCAAATGAGTTGGTTGGGCTGAAGGTAACAATACTTATAATGTATAAAACCTCTTAGACCTTGTTTTAATAAGAAAATTGGCAATTACTGAAATAATATAGCCTTGTAATAGTGATTGACAATAAAGTTCTCAGATTTCGGATAAGCTGTTTCGGGTTCAATGAAACCCAACGCATTTCAACCCCTACCAAAAAAATTTATTTGTTTCGACTGGTTACCCCACTCACCAATTCTGCCACCTCTAATCCAAAACATTGATAGCCACAAATACAAAAACATCAGAACATAACTAATTGCAAATACCCTTCCATCCATATCACTGATGGCGTTAACCGCAGAACGGGGATTTGTAAAAGTAACAAACCCATAGCATTTTCACCTACTCCACGGTCATTAATTATCTGGAAATGAAATGTAAACGCAGACAGAATTAGGTGATCCTTAATTAGGAAAAAAATGAATATATGACTGAAACCCACAGTAGTAGATAAACAATCTTTGTTAAAATCACAAATAACAAAACAGTGAAGAAGTTTGTGGTTTGGCATCAAAATATAGTTATGGCAGACGATTATTGGTTCCTGGGATTGGTGGATCCAGGTTCAGTAGGCTACTATAACAAAACATTATTCAGATAATATTAACATAATTATATTAATAACTCTGTTGTCAAGCTGCAACAAGGCGCGCCTAAGTCCTCAAGCGCAGCTCAGCACAACCTTCTCACTTTAAAAGCCCTGTTTTCATGCGCCCAAGCGCATTTGTCAAACCAAATTCTAGCCAAAAATAGTCTGAACAGGTCTAAAATTTATACACTAGCCTAAACAAGCCTGGAATCAACCTAAATCAGCCTAAACTAACCCAACCAAAAACATGTCTAAAACCCCTAAAAGTGGTATTTCTATACTACGCATGTCACTTGAAAGAGCCCTCACTTTTATAACGCCTTGCGCCTAGGCTCAAGAAGTCATGGCTCACCCTTTGCGCCTTGAGTCTACCATACGCCTTCGACAACTATGATTACATATACTTTTTATTTCCACAACATATCTTATTGCTGGTTGTACAAAGTAAAAACTCCTGCTGGTACATTAAAACCATCAAAATGCTTTCAACAGGTGGTTGCACTGACTATTAAATTACTGGTCATTCCTTCCAACACCAGGTAAAATACTTTAATAAGAGCCCTCAAGTCTTAAGATTAACACTAGCTCAAAGGATATCAAAAGGAAAAGATATGGAGCTACTTAAATACAAACGATACAAGAAACAAAACTCCTACAAGCAAAGGGATGAAATACCAGCCTAACCAAAAGAGCTTTTATGCTTAAAAGTTGTTCATTTCTTCCATGAAATTCTACTTCAAATGACACGATTGATACGTGTTCATGATTTCATCAGTGTTTAAGAATTAGGTGGAAGTCATCAAATTTCTGTAATAACCCTTGTACAGATTCCCATAGCATCAATAGTGATCCATTCAAGCAGAACTAAATTCCTTTTAATCACTTGGATTTTTTACCACAACTCTATGTAACTTCCATCATGCTATCCAATTTGTAGTAACCGCTACAAAGTTCTACCCGAATATAAAATTTTCACTAAAATGTAACCAACATCAGATAATCAAGTACAAAATTCACCAGCATGTTATCAAATTGTAGTAAATACAAACGATTAACCCGAAGATCACACAGATAATCAACAAACTAACAATCAATGAACAAATTCACGAATATACATGCGTCGATACACTCAACACACCAGTAAATGGTTACCTTAACAGCGATTATTTGGCCGTAGAGATCAAATACGCTTCGAATGCTATCTTCAGTACAGTCGTACGGCAGATTGCCGACGTAGACGGAGTTTTCGTCGTCAATCGTCATTTCTTGCGACCACCGAAAACCTAATTCGCCGGAAATGAGCAATCGATGGTCGTAGAGACCCAATTCTAACGATGTAGGTTTCTGATTCTAAATGGTTACCTTAACAGCGATTGTTTGGTTGTACCGTGCGTACAAGTTGTTAATGCACCCTTGAACTTTTGGTCGTAGAGATCTAATTCTAAAAGCATTCACAATCCATTTTTTATCTTTATTCATATAATTACATTAAAAATTATTACATTTTTTCTTTTTTTTCAATTAAATAATATTTATCTTTATCCATATAATTACATTAAAAATTACTACATTTTTTCTTTTTTTTCAATTAAATAATATATTTTTATATTTTTTCATTACTTTTCTCTCTCCTCCACTCACAATCACTTTAAAAAATATTAAATAATTATAAGAGTTGAACAATAAAACCTTAAATTTATAGATAAACAGTAACATTTTTTCTCTCCTTCACTCACAACCACTCAATATCATCCCTTATAAATTAAGGACTCACACTCACAAATTTTTAAGACATGGGCTGTGAATGCTCTAACGACATTAATTTTTTTTAAATCATCATAAAATTCTGTATTTTTTATATTTCTATTGTCTACCATATTGATATGTTTTTTGAAAAAAACCATCCATCCATTGTTTACATATGTGTAAATCTGGTTATACACATGTGTAATACTAGATTTACACATGTGTAAATCCGGCATTACACGTGTGTAAAACAAATTTCGTAAAAAAATAGATTTTTTTTTATTTTTGTGTTTTTCATTTTTTTTTATTTTTATGTTATTTTTTGACTTATAACTTTTTAAAATATGTGTTTGTTAATTATAATTTTACCATTGAATACTAATGATTGAGATTGATTTTCTAAAGTTCTCATCAAAATGTGAGTCTTATTTGATCCCTCCCCTATATATATATATATATAACAAGTATTAGTATCCTATGTTATGTGACGAGCCTAGCATGTTTTTTTTGTATTTATAGTTGAAAGTTGTGCTTGTGTATTTTAAAATGTTGATACAATAATTTTGTAATGTTAAAATATAAAAAGATAATAAGATGTTTTGTAAACTAAAACAAAACTTGTGATGTAAACGACTGTTATTCCTTTTGGCTTTGATTTGTTCTTGCAAGTGACTTATTATTACATAGTAAATCCAAAGAATCGAAGTCTAGATGTTGAAAATATGTAGAAGGAAACATCTAACAGTTAGTATTAGTATCATGTGTTATGTGACGAGCCTAGCATGTTTTTTAGTATTTATAGTTGAAATTTGTGCTTGTGTATTTTAAAATGTTGATACAATAAATTTTGTAATGTTAAAATATAAAAAGATAATAAGATGTTTTGTAAACTAAAACGAAACTTGTGATGTAAACGACTATTATTCCTTTTGGCTTTGATTTGATCTTGCAAGTGACTTATTATTACATAGTAAATCCAAAGAATCTAAGTCTAAATGTTGAAAACATGTAGAAGGAAACATAAATAGAGCCATAGCGATCAAATAAAAACAAAGTATTCACACGTAGTAACAATCGATTATTTTGTTTTTATTGCAACTCATAAGAAAAGAAGAGGCAAGCGACAACAAGTCACTAAGGGCGTTAAAAATATCTGAATCTGAATATTCCAATTTCGGATATTTGAATTTTTGGATTCAGATTCGTATAGTGATTTTGATAATTTTCTGTTATCCTCCGAAATATCTGAAATATTTATATAAATATTTAAGAATATTAAATATTAGTTAAATATTTTAGATATTTTAATAAAAATTTCGGTTATCCGAATCTGAATATCCCAATTTCGGATATCTGAATTTTTAGATTCAGATTCGTATAGTGATTTTGATAATTTTCTGTTATCCTCCGAAATATTTGAAATATTTATATAAATATTTAAGAATATTAAATATTAGTTAAATATTTCAGATATTTTAATAAAAATTTTGGTTATTCAAATAAATTTCAATAAGAATTATTATATATTTGTAAAATCTATTAAATAATACAACTTTTTTTAATTCGGATATCTGAAAATTCAGATATTATATGAATTGAACACCCTTACTAGCCACCTCCAGAGGGTTTATACTAAAAATCTCAAGGGATCAAGGAATTATCTTGTAACCAACTATATCATTACTTAATTTATTATCATAGTCGTTACACAAATCTTACAAACACACTATCTTACGTACAAATTTGATCACAAAATTATACTTTTTAAATTTTGGTTAAAATAGTTACTACCTGGAAATTATGTTTAAAATGGTCAACTAAAGAGTTGGTGAGCTCGTAGAGTTTTAAGACTCGATAAATAATTGTTGGAATTAAATATGAATCATGCTATTAAAGAATGTTAAGTCTGATAACTTCTTAGGTGTTATAGCCAAAAACATTGTTGTAATTAAACGTCTTAAGCTTAAAACCCTAAAATGGGGGCTTTGTGTAGAAGGGTCTACCGACTTTTGATTTACCTGGAGCAGAAAGACTAACCCTATTGATCGAAACTTTAGTTGCAGATTAACTGAGTAGTTGGTTTTGAGTTTTAATTCTTTAGAAGATTATGATCGGAAAAAGTTTGAAGAAACTGATGATCGGCGAAGATGATGATAATGGTGTCGTGTGTGTTGGTTTTGATGCGTGACAGAAATGGATGGAATGACGTGCATCAATTGTAACATGTCAATTTACCGTTATACCCTTCTAGATTCAAATAATACTTTTATTTAGATATTTTGTTTAGGTTAATCTCAACCCTTGATCTATAATTACTAATTAATTAGATTGAGTTTATGAGTTAGTAATGTAAGGATAGGTTAGTAATAGATCCTGTCCCATGGTATTATGGTATTGATATAGTAATTATAAAAACTAAAAGATATAAAGATTGGTTTTAAGGATGATTAATTTATATAAAAACCATAACCAAGCTATCGGTTTTCGAACTGGTTCAGGCATTTCACTTATGGTTCAAATATTGGGGTTTTTCTCACCCTTAGTATGAGAATGTCCAACGACTTGTCCCGACGTATTTGGAAAGCTCCAAAGGTGAAGAAATTGCAAGTTATTTAGTCTTTTGTTGCGTTTTCAAAAAATTATGCTCAACAAAAGGGATATGTAACAAGGAGTCTGCTTAATTAGTAACTTCTTGAATACGTGAACTAAGCAACACTTTGTTTGTACTTCTTCAATAGGTTGTAATGATCATGATCAATCAACTAGCAAAGGTCAACAATAAGTTTTTCTAACTCATCATTCAGAAATTTAACATGTTTCAAACTCGTTTTTCAAGCAATTAAGCATATTGGTAGCGTCATTGGCAAATTGAACAACTAGGATGTTAACACGATCCTACAACTCCAAGTCATTCATCTAACAAGTGGCATAGTCTTTTCATGGCTTTGGAGTATGGTGAAAGACATCACAACTAACATTAGAAGTGTGACTTTCCAACATAACATAAAAACACGAAACAAATCTAATTTAAACTCATGAGGTTATTTAGCCAAAACAAATTCGGGTCTGTTTCAAGTCAAACATACTCAACTAAGGGTCGACTTTAGGACAACTATATTTATGCGTGTGTTAAGCAAATATTATTCTCATATAAAGTGAGTTCAGTTGTATTTTATGTCAAAATTTAAAAATAAAAGAAAAGGGACGTTCGGTTTTATAATTTAATCATAACTACATTTGATCCTGAATAGAAATTACCATGATATATATTAAACAAGATAATTCAAACTTCTTGCCTAGAATAAGTGTCTTTTGGTCCCTGTGGTCCTAATCCTAATCAACTTCTTGCTCAATGTGAGATTTCTTATAATAATATCTCAATATTCTGAGGTCAAAATGGTAATTTAACTTCTTGCCTAATATGGGAATTTTCCCTTTTTTTCCTTTCTGCTTAAATGACCATAAAGCCCATAGAGAGGAACAAATGGTTGGATGAGATCACGAGGGTTGCTCAATTCCCTGTGGATATCCCTACTATGGTCCAGTCAAGATGGTAATTTCCTAAGAGCTAAATTTGGGTTTCTTTTGACCTTCTAATCTGCTTCTTGCCAGATGGTGTATCTGTTTGTAAATCTTGAAAGAAAACCAACATTTTTAACAACATTAAAGGACCAACATCAACAATGAAGCAAGACATTAATTCATGGTTCGAACCAGAATGATCACGGTCAATCATAAAGTGGTCTAACAAAACTAGCCACAAGTCTATCACTAGCAGTCTTAACGACGATAAAAGCATGAAAAGTTGAAAACTACTCTTTAGATGATTTGTTGATGAGTGACTTGTGGATGTGAGGAATGACACCGCCACCAGCAATGGTTCCTTTGATCAAAGTGTCGAGCTCTTCATCACCACGAATTGCAAGTTGCAGATGTCTTGGGGTTATACGTTTTACTTTGAGATCTTTGCTTGCATTCCCAGCTAACTCAAGGACCTCTGCGGTTAAGTATTCCAAGATGGCTGCTGAGTAAACGGCTGCTGTGGCTCCAACCCGCCCATTTGATGTGGATCTTTCTTTGAGGAGTCTGTGGATCCGACCAACTGGAAACTGCATGCATTTTTTTTGGCAAGGTACAAGTAAGAAACATCACTTAACAAAAATAACATACTATTAGAGGTACAAAAGGGTGAAAACAGGGAATTTTTATACAGGTCTGAACATGTTGTGCCCTTGTGCCTCTACTTTTAACTCTACAAAAATAATTAATGTCAAATAGAATAAAAAAACTTACATTAGTTGGTAACAATGCAACTTTTGAATATGCTTCTGAAGGTTTTGTGCTTAAAATATACATTTCGAAAACTTTTGACCCACTTGACCCGTTAAAGATAAAATAGCCCATGTAGACATATTCATACGTAAAGGTCGAAACTGTAACAATTGACATCTAGACAATATGCACAAAAGATAAAAGTAAAGCTGGTTACTGTTAAAAGAACAGCCATATTTGCATGATTCTGGTGGGACAAGACTGATAACAACAACAGAAGGGCCAACACTCGTTGTGACCTTTCAATTCTATAAATGCTAAAATTCACAATTTCAAAAGAAAAAGAAATGGTTGAAATTATTGTTCTTTTTTATTGATGGTTTTCTTGGGACATCAAATTTAGCCTTTATTTACAGTTTAACATTTGGATTTTATGATGATTATCATCCTCATAAGAAGGAAACAAAAAACTGTTCTTCTAAAGCCAGTGAACATGGTTGATATTTTCCTCTTGTAAGCAATTCCATAACTCATCACTTTGCTTCTAAGATGAATTCAAATATTCAACAATTCTAACACTTAGACTCCACTAGTTTTAGAGTTCATATATGTACTTTGGATCTAATGTGACAATAACTGTAATACAGCACTAACATTGTGTGTGAGTAATACACTTTGAATGTGATGTTCATCATGACACATAATGTAAAGTTTAAGTTCCTAACGTATAATATGTAAAGTATCGATCGATATGCAGTGCTGATGTTGCATAAATGGGGAGCTAAATAAGCCCAGAAACCGAGGCACTCAGTAGCTCAAAAGGCATATTGTTTTCAACAAACATATCATTCCTTAGTTATATTCCAGATGTGCCTTGCATTTACTTCTTAATGTTGTAATTAACCTTTCATAGTTGTTATTATTAATAGTTTTGTTGAAATCCCTAAATCAACAAAGAAACACACATAGCAATAGCTTCTATGTGACCAGGGGAAGCTAATACGATGTAATATTTTTGTCATCTAATGGATTAGGGTTTAACAGTAAATAAGAAGGCAAAGGCAAAAATTAGCTAAATTCATAACAAGAATAAGATCACACTTTTAAAACAATATAAATACACAAAGATCAGTAAAAATTAAAACTAAACAGGCATTGATCAACATCAGAATTAACTTTTTCATGAAAGGATAAAACAATTTAGTTGTACTTTAAAGTTGTTACGAGCATACAAGATACTACACATAAAAGTTTACTGGCAATTACGCGATGCAGTGAAGCATAACTGAATAGCCATAGCCAATATATCAACTAGCATTAATCACTTCTTCACAAAAAAACCTCATTCTTAAGTCCACAATAAACGATTTAATTACATAAAAGAGTTGATACCAAACAACATTTAACATACCCCTATCGAATTATTTGAGCCTATTTTTTATAAATGAGATCAGTCTGCACAACTTGACTCAGTTATACTAAAATTTAACGGCCATTGATCAACCTTCAAAGAAACTATTCAATTATCTATGACAGTTGATACAACACACACACATCAGTTATATTAAAACTGAACAGCTACAAATAAAAAAACTTGAACCATCAACGTTGCTACAAACACACATATAAAATAAACACACAATCATAAATAGATACTGATCAATAACACCAGTCACATTTTCATGCAGAACCCTCATCTTACATTCACAAATACACGATTTATTCAATCATCAAAGTTACTTCAAGCACACGTAGTATAAACAATTCAGCTACATCAAAACTAATCATCATTATTCGCTTTTTACTTCTTAAAGATGACATCTAAAATCCAATTATAACAACTAAATCAACATGAACTTCACCCAAAACTACACATCCAATCAATCATCACTAGTGAGTGACTATTTCATGAACTCATGGTCTTGATCGACGAATATATTGTACATTAAAGTAGTCTGCGGCACGCAGAACATATAAAGTATACACATAATCACACAAATTAATGGTACCAAAGCTGAACAATCATCGACCAGTCCGTCACTATTCAGCTTTTACATATGACCATTTATATCTATAATCGAAAACCAACAAAACTGGCATCCAGAATGCAACTAATATATTGAAACAAAATAGTTCAGATCAACCTTCCAAGAAACTATTCCATCATCCATCAGAGTTGATGCAAACACACAGATCAGTTATATCAATGCTCACCAGCTACTGACCAATAACACTAGTCACATTTTCATGAGAAATCGGCATCTTAGTTCTTACATCCAAAAATTAACAGACCAATTTAGCATCAAAGGACACACACATTCATACAAACCAGTTATATCACAACTAAACTTACACCCATCAATCGTCACTGTCTAAAATCTAAAAAAGAAACCACTAACTCCACATCCACTCTTCCAAATCATACACTAAAATGTCCAAACCAATCAGCTGTATCACAACTACACATCCAACCAATCATCACCACCCTCTACTTCGCAAAATCGCTTTTCCAAATCCACAAAACAACCAATTAAATCGCACACAAAACACAAGAATTACTCACATAATCACACAAATCCACACTAGTCGCTCTTCATTTGAAAAATCACACCTATAATCGAAACAAAACAGAACATAACATACGCAAACAACAAATAACAAATCAGTCAAATTTACAACAACAACTTCAACGATTAACAATCGAGTGCCGCTATTTCACGGATCACGCCTTAAATCGACAAACAAACGATCTAATCGTACATCAAAGTGGATACAAACACTCGTACATTCCATGATCTGAAGAGAAACATACCTGTAGTCCAGCGCGAGAAGATCGAGACGTAGGTTTCTTCTTGTCCTTATCTTTGTCTTTGTTGATTGCAGCATTCTTCCCCATGATCAAACCTTTAGCTCCTTTGCCCGACATTTTCGCTTTTCGAAATCGATGAAGAATTGCAGGTGGAAGAAAGGGTTTTTTGGCCGAAGAAATGGAAAAAAATCGAAGACTTAAGGGGTTGAGTTGTATTTATAGGCGAAGGTGTCGCACACAAGTGAAGCTGTTGTGATGGTCCCGAAGCTATACCGTATTTACACATATGACCCCTACACTAGCAAAAGTTTGGAAAGTTGCAACTTGCGAGACGCTATAACGAGCGGGACTCCACCCACGCTTCGCGTCGGGGTTAAATCTACTTCAACGTAACCATGCGATGGAATTGTGGACTAGATGGTGGTGACTCATTGTGCTTCGGACATTCGTTTATCACGTCAAAACAATAAACACAACATTTATTTGTTATTGTTATCGCCTATTAAGTACCAATATTCAAGCGGCTAGAAAACACTACATAATGACATTAAAATCAGTCCTATAGTTAACATGACAATTGTTACTTAGTGATTAGAAACACTAAATTCAAGGTTCATAGTAAGGTCATCATAGCCATGTTGTAGAAGTTGATAATATAAGCATTGCTAGGTCAATCAATTTGAGAGTTACGAGTACTCAGCATAGTCAGAGAGTATTCGGGGAGTACTCTGACATGATAAATTATAAAAAAAATAATTTTCAGTAAATTATATATTTGTTAAATATCATAGGTTTTTACTAATGTTTATAACAAATACGCGAATATATATCAAAAGAATATGTTCAAATGCTAAAGTATAGTGGTATTTATTTTTAATAAAAATAGATATAGTAATCACTTAATACTCGTCTTCCAATATATCTTTATGAAAACAATAAAAGTCCAATAAGAATCGATGAAAAATCACGAAAATCGATGAAAAACCACGAAAATCGATGAAAACACCGAAAACCGACTTAACCATATATGTAGAGCTAAGTTGGATCGAGCAGAACTGAGTTGTTCTAAGTTGGATTGATTTCGAGTAATGTTGATCTAGTTGAAGAAAATCACCTCGATACGCTATCGAGTACTCGTCAAGTACTCGACCGCTAGGGTGAGTTTTACAACATTGATCATAAACCATGAAGTAGAATAAGAGCCCCTATACGTCAAAGTAGTTAGGTTTACCCGTAATATCCTACAATGAAACTAGAATCAGAGTTTTACGCCCAAATGGGTGTATGTTCATCATCACAGTCGTCAAACATAACATCAAACAACAACAATCATCACACACCCAAATCAAAAATTAAATCTAACCTTGAACATCCAAAAGAATTATAGGTATGTGCAAATGAGGACTAGAAATCCAGTTCAAATGACAACAATTTTATCATCATCATTAAGTAATAAGAGAATCAGCTTGTTCATAATATCCTTCAACAACAAAGAACACAACTAATAACAAAGATCTCGGACGAGCCTATACTGTTGTCATATACTCGAACATATTGACGATAACATCATTCATCAAGTAAACAGAGGTAAAGTCCCTTTAAAGCATCAAAAAAGTTGAAGCGACATAGATGAGGGTGAGGTTGAGGTAGACATGTACAACCGGGTTTAACCCAAACCGGTTTGGGGTCCAAACCGAAACCGGTTTGGTCAACTCCGGCCAAAACCGATTTGGCCCTAACCGGTTCGGGTTGAAACCTGTTCAATACTGAAAAACTTGACCCTACCAAACCGGTTTGGGGTCGGTTTGGAAATCAGTTTGGGCCCAAACCGGTTCGGTTTTTTTAATTCATATAATAATTATTTTTTTTTTCAAGTTCAAAGAATATTTAAAAAATTTGGGTTAAAAATATATATTAATTTATACAATTTTTGTTATAATTATTTTTTAATTCATATAATAATTATTTTTGCATATTATATTAATTTATACAAATTTTTTGTTATAAAATATATAATCATATTATTTTTATATTAAAGATGTATATTAAAACATTTATAAAATTAATCAAAGGCTCAAAATGAGATATATAATAAAAGTGAACTATATAAAACATTTATACAATTTTAACAACATACAAGTTTCAATAATAGTTTTTAAAAACTAAAAATTTATCGTATTCATTTCTTCGTTCGTCTGTTACATACTTGTACGTTTATTCTTCGCCACCAGAACCGGAACTGTTACAAAGGTAGTCATCATATGTCGCTTCATCATCGGTCATTTCGGGTGTCAATCCGCTCTCTACCTTGTCCTCGTATAATTTTGCTTTGTATTCCAGTTCTCATTCAAGTGAGCGTTTGTCTTGTACTCTTTCTGTGACATCCAAATAATCTTTCAAGCAAATTGATATTTCAACCGCTTGTGGAGTGAGGCGAGTTTGTCTTATTGATATACCCTACCACAAATAGAAAAAAAAAACAGATTTCGAAGCTACCGTGGAAGCTTGGATGGTTAGTAAATCTCGGGTCAAGGTGGATAAAATAGGAAATTGATCATCCTTACCTTTCTACCAAACCAACAAGTCAAAAATTTTTAAAATCTTGTGGAGTCATGGTGGATAAAAAGTTTGTAAGACCATATGTCCCGAGTTCACTACTCGGAGTGTTATCACATTGACGTTTATTACATTCACTCCTTAAAGTATTATATGAATCAAACATTGGATCATTCGAACTTTTGACATATGCCGCATGCCTTAAAGACTCATGGATTTGTGATGTTTCCCCGTATTTTAATAAATAAACATCATACATTTTTTCTAATTGTTTGTTAAAAGTAGCGTTTAAAGTTTTACTATACATTGGTTTACCGACTTCTAAATCCAAATTAAAAGTAATTTTATCAAGTAAAGTTTCAAACTTTGACAAATTTAAACAAGGGTTTAAAGCAACGGCACATGGAATAACCGGAGGCATTTCTTTAAAATACTTTATAAGTTTTTCTTTCATTGGGGGTATTATATCCGAATAAGGTCTACCCCTATACGACATTTCATTTAATTTTAAAGTCATTAAATATATTTGGTGAAGTACTAACGGACTCGTTGGATAATAAGCTCTTGAAAGACACGTTGTTGCGTTTTTAAAAAATTTGAAGCATTTTTGTTACTTTTTCAATAACGGCCCAACCCGATGGATGGTAAGAATTTACCTTTTCACGACTTACCAAACTATTATGAAAGACTATTAAACTTTCTTTTTGTACAATAGCCTTTTCAAACATGTTACATGTGGAATTCCATCGTGTTGGTACGTCCCAATTCGGGCCTAAACATTTGGTATTTGTGTCTTTACAAAACTTGTGATATTTAGTATATATTTGGTTATTGCTAAAAATGTCACGTAACATTCTTTTAAAACAATCTTTCACTGTTTCATTGTTTTTAAACCGTCTTGAACAACTAAGTTTATAATGTGCGTAACATATCGACTATGAAAAACACACCCTCACACATCGGTTTATATTTTAATTTCAAATGATGTATCGCAAGAGTGTTATTTGACGTGTTATCAAAAGATATAGAAAATAATTTGTTTTTTATTTTATACGTTTGAATAACTTTATCAATAAGATAAAAAATGTTTTGGCCGGTGTGAGGATAATCAAAAAATTCAAACGCAATCATACATTTCATAATTTGCCATGAATGAGTTCAACCCAATGGGCGGTGACACAAATGTACGAGTCTGGTGAACCATGAGGTATCGAGCAAACATAACTAGTTAAGTTAACAATGGTTTGTAAATTTTCAAAATAAGATATTAATTCATTTTTAGTTTTTTTTCACATTTTTAAACTATCTCTTCAAAGAGTAGGATGACTTACATTGGTGTAACGTGGTTGAAGAGTTCGTTGAATGAGTCAAGTCAAACGTTCATTGTCGAAATGTTTGAATGACAAGCTTTCTTGAATTACAAAATGTGCCATTTGCTCCCGAACCACATCAACGTTATAAGCTTAAATATTTCCTTCATTTGTCATCGAAGCTTGACATTAAGAAGGTTCACATTTCAACGCTTTACAATATTTATTTGAAATATAGTTTTCAACATTGGGTTTACATCTTTTTTGAAAAACTTATGCCAAAACTTGCAACGAGCCTTGTTTGGACCGCTAGCCAATTGACATAAGTCGTAATTGCACCATACTTCGGGGTTCCTATTCCTAGGAAGGATTGCTACCATCACGTTGCTTGAAGATGCTTCACAACCAACAGATGATTGAGCACTTGATGAAGCCATTTGTGAGATTTTTGATGAGAGCGTTTTTGAGATTTTTGAGAGTAAAAAGTGTTATAAGTTGTTGTGATTCAACCAAAATATCAAATACATATATATACTAACCTAGTGAGGGTATAATGGTAAAAAACTGTCAAAAATTGGTACAAACGGATATATATTTTTTACCCAACCGTAACCAGGTTGAAAACCGAGTTAAAAACCGGTTTGATGGCCGGGCTTGTTAGGCGATCGTGTACGGGACGATGTACTATTTGATTAACGTGTAAACCGAATAAAATAGTGCGGAATCCTATTTGATTGGCAATCCAGTCAGTGAGAACGCACGTAAAAACAATTATGTAATTGAATCTAACGTTAAAAATCGATTAGGAATCGATCTACTGCGATCTATGAACTTGGAGTATGATCTTAGAGGTCTCTGGACGGCTAGGGTACGTCTGGAGTCGAAGTGTGTTCAATGCTTTCATTTTTCCATGAATTAGGTGGTATTTATAGGTTAGGGTTACTCATTCGGGCGACTGAACCATTTGTATGGTTCATTCGTGCGATTGAGCCATGCGGTTGATCAATTCGCACGACTGAGTGTTCAGTCGTGCGACTGAGCTAACTCTTTCTCGTCTTCAAAAAAGTATCAAAATGCAGTTATATAAGTGTTTGCTTCGGCGTCAAAGCCTCTACCAAGCCCCGGAACTCTAAATCTCAGAAATGGAATAGAGTCGGTCGCATGAAGTTGTTCAGGCGTATGGACTATTTAGGCGCATATACACTCAGTCGTATGGCCATTCGGACGCATGACCACTGTTAGGGCGCATGGTCCAGTCGGACGCATGAGAACTTCACTTAACCAAGTTTGAATGTATTCATTATTATAACATTATGTATATCAATTCAAACAATCACAAACCTATATAATCTAGTCAATATGCGTTACACAACTCATTAATGAAATATTAAACATTATGAATCACAACCAAACATTTACATTTCATTAAGTACCCAAACATTATATAAGTGTAAGACATTAAAGACATATTACATTAAGTTCAGAAACTAGGGACACATGTACCTACAAACTCCCCCTTGGACCTAGTTCCATCTAATGTCTTACCATCTTCATAACCTCTTCATACTTCTTGTACTTCTCTTCTCTTGTGACTCCTGCGTGTATCTCAAATGCAAAGCAGAGTCGTATAACGTTCTGAAACTGTAGAGTCTGTACAGTATCTTGAGAGTCATTAACTAGTGGCCACTTGTATAATGTGTATACATCATCTACAGACAAGTTTGTGAGCCACATAGGGTCAAATACCCTGATGGTTTCCATAACACCATTCTTGTTCAGGACTATGACTGCTTCTGTGACAACCCTAGATTAAGAAATCTTATACACTAAGTTCATTCATATAACTTAAGCCACACTTAGGTTAAGATATATTTTATTACATGCATAAACTTATACATGCTTTCATTTATGTTTACAAAAAAAAATATATTGTTCACTTGTATATATATACAAGTATAACGTACGCATGGTCACATGCAAACCTTTTTACGTATGCATGAACCATCCTTGCTAAGAAACATATACACATATATATTATGTTTATGTGAATATGAATGTTGCACGTATGCATGGTTGCATTTACGTGTGCATGTATTCAAAAGCAACAACCCTTTGATATTGAACAATATATGATCAAGATACATTAACCAAACAACATCAAACAAACCAAAACATAACTCAACCAAATATCCTAAACATAAGTTAACATCAAGAGAAACTTGACTTCAAACTAAACCTAAACAAATCTTCCACACTTAACCCTAGAACAAAGTATCATTTAAGGCTAAGAACCGGCTCACTAAGCATCTAATTAACATCTTAAACACACCTATGACTCAACACTCTCTTTGTGTAACACCTAAACTCACCATGCCACCAAGCTCAACCTCAACCCGCCACCTAACCCTAAGAATTGACTCACTAAACCTATAACCTCCACCTCACATCCTAAACACTAGATTCATGATTACACCTCCACTATTTAGAGGTCTCGGCGAAGAACCATGAGGAACATCAAGAACTCTCGGCTATCCTAACCACCACCGTATACCCATCCCCATTCGATCACCCTTCGATCGCACACCACTACCATCATCTCTACACTCGGTCACCATCACCTCCCGAACACTACACACCACCACCTTGATCTTTCACTCTTCCTCGGACAAGGTACACACACCACCACCTCAACCGAAAGTCCTCGGGTTTATCTTTGAAACACCAACATCACAAACCATCACCTATAGCTATCACCACCACCATCGTGTACTTAGTTCTTGTAGCAAGCATATCTCTCGGTTTCATAAGTTAATAACAACCAAAGGTATCAAATTCCTAAGCTAAATTTATATGTCAACATATAGATATATGTATGATATATGTGTTCAAACAACACATATAATCAAAAGCATTATATGTGAACATATTACAAAGAATTTTTACATCATAAAGGCATATAAAGATTGTGAGAACAAACATTGTTCCAAATTTTTAAAGAAAGACATAATCTAGAAATACGCAATAAATATAAATAAATTCTATAGAATTCTAATAAATTCACCAAATGATCCTTTTGGAGTACTAAGGTCCCTGGAATTATTTCAGAATTTATTCCTTTGCTATAATTGAAATATGAATTTTTACATGTTCTGTAGTAGAAAAATCAGAACAAATACTTATATAGCATAATAAAATCTGAGAAAATCATAGAGAAATTGATAAATCCAAAACTGCAGAATGTATAAATTTAATAATTTTTAGAGCTATATAGCTATTTTTGTGAAGAAATGGGATTATTGTAAAAATTACAGAAACTAATCTGTTATGTGTTAGACTTTGATAAATTTATAAGAAATTCTAATTATTATGATGAATCCTCTGTAAAATTTTGGGAATTTATGGACTACGGAAACTATTTTTGACAATTTATGATGACTTTATAACAATTATAGAAATAATCTGTAATTTCTTGGAAATAAGAATTAACGTGATATTCCAGATTAATAAACCTATTTGTTATAAAAATTTCAAAATCTATTGAGGTACTGAAAATTTTGAAGAAAATAGTTAAGTTTTCTAAACTATAAAATTCTTTTGTTTATAGGTTACTACTTGGAGTAAAGGTGAGTTTCATGGCCCATTTTGTTTTTATTAAGTTTTGGGGAAAAAGCATACTAATTTATGAATTGATGCATTATTACTGAAATTTATGTTGCAACCATTAGTTCGGATGTGGAACCGTTAGATAACATTGGTAGCGCTACTTAGGAGATATCTCCTGCATTAACAGAATGAGTGTTATAATGCTATGTTATCTGATTTATGAGAATATGATATGACAGATATGAATGATCTGATTGCTATGTAAGGTTTGGTTGTATATATATAATGCATCAATATTATCTGTTTAATAAACCTGTGAAGCTCACCAACTTTGTATTGACTATTTTTGGTATGATTTTTCAGGAATTCATCATGACTAACAACCTAACGTTCTTCTTTGATGTTTTTAATAGCTGGGGTGAAGTTGTAGGAAAAGTTTGTGTGAACCTAACTGTGAACCTGTATGACTTCAGTGTGTCGGTGGATGCTCACTTCCATCGTCTCTGAAGATGTAGCTGTTAAAACTTTATGATGTAATAGGATTATGTAATTTCAAATTTTGACTATTATGATTTTATGTAATCCTAACCTTAATATTATGTTATGTGTATGATTAAGTGATGTTTATTAATTAGTATTTGACAATGAGTTCTGAACAATCAAGTCACTCCCTAAGTATTTCACGCTTCCGCCAGGATGTGACAGGTTGGTATCAGAGCCATTGGTTATAGAGAATTAGGTACCATAAAATACCTAGACTATAACCATAAGCTCATATCTGTATAATTATGTGTATATATATATGATTTTGTGTGTTATGATTCCATGTATATTAAAGTATGTTTCATGCAGAGAACTTATAATATGTATAAAAATAGATAACTAACTATTGGATTCAAATCATGAAAAGATTTGCTTTGCAGCCATGAGTACCGATAACAAATTTTGTGAGACTGACTCATCCGAATACTCGGATTATAATAATCACGAAGGACTTACGCCTGAACCTAAACCTCAGCAAATTCTAGAACCTTTTTCAACCAAAGGAGAAGATAATCCCGAACCTAAATTTTATATCCGTCGTGCACCTGTAATGGTAGGAGGATATACCATTAAAACTCCTAGGAAAAGGGTACGACCCGGAAACAAATTTAAGACCAAGCATACGAAGGAAAGGAGATACAAGAAACTAACCCCCACGAAGAAGTAAAGCTAAAAGACAAGGGTGGATGAAGATCAAAACACAAAACCTAAATCTCGGAACAACAACACCAGGTAATGAGATACCCATGGATGATACCACGAGGGAACAACCAGAAGAGGAAGCTATAATAGGAAGAGGATGCTCCTACAAAGCTTTTATGTCCTGTAGACCTCGAGAATTTGATGGTAAAGGCGTAGCAGTACAGGCCTTACGCTGGTTAGATGAATGGAGTCAACTCTGGAAATCAGCAAATGTGCCAATAGCAACCGAACCTTGTTTGCTTCACACTCACTAAAGGGAGAAGCACAATCTTGGTGGAAGTTGGAAATGACCATCAAGGTAGGCACGTTATGAATAAATTAAGTTGGGAAGAATTCAGGAATTTGATTATAGAAAAATACTGCCCCTATAATGAAATAGAAAAGTTAGAAACTGAGTTTCTAGCTTTAGAGATGAAAGGAGCAGCATATCGGGAATATACCGACAGATATAATGAACTCTCGAGATTAGTACCACACCTAGTAACCCCAGAATCAAAAAGAATAGGAAGATATATTTGGGGACTAGTGCCACAAATAAGGGATTAGTAAAATCAGCTAGGCCCAAAACTTTTCAAGATACTGTAAGTTTATCAGGAAGTTTGACAGATGAAATGATAAGAAATGGATCGTTAAATACCCCAGATCCGGAGAAAAGAGAAAGTGGAATAATGATAACACAGGGGAAAGATTTAGAGGAACTCCTCAGAAACGAGTAGTTAGACAACCCCCTCGGAACTACCTAGGAATGACACAGGAAAAGAAACCCCAGACAGAAACCAGCCATGGTGCAGCACTTGCCAAAGATACCATCAAGGCAATTGTGCGATGGTAATCTGTTACAACTGCAAGAAGAAGGGGCATATATCCCGAGACTGCAAAAACCCTGCAAATCCAAAACCAATCTGCTATCAATGTGGGAATGAAAATCATCGCCGAAACGAATGTCCACAGTTGAAAGGAAAAGCACCAGCTAATCAGAATAACCCTCGGGGAAGAGCATTCATAATGCAGGCGGAAGAAGCGCGACATGAACCAGAAGTTGTCACGGGTACGTTCCCTGTAAACAACCAGTATGCTACTGTGTTATTTGATACTGGAGCAACCCGTAGTTTTGTTTCAAATACATTTAGGCAACTACTTAACTTGACCACAGAAAAGTTAGATCAAAAATATATGATAGAGTTAGCAGATGGTAAGATAATCGAAGCTTACGAAATCATTCCTAATTGTACAATGAATCTAGATGAAAACTATTTCAACATAGATTTGATTCCTATTGATTTAGGAGGATTTGACGTTGTTGTAGGAATGGATTGGTTAAGTAAAAATCAAGCTGAAATAATATGTGGTAAGAAAATGATCAAAATTCCTTTGGTTAAAGAGAATAGAATACTGTGTATATATGGTGAAAAACCTAGAGGTACTATAAAGATAATTTCTTGCAAGAATGCACAAAAATGTCTAAGAAATAAATGTTTGGCTTATCTGACTCACATTATTGATACTAAGATAGAAAAAGCAAACCTGAAAGACGTATCAGTTATCAATGAATATTCAGATGTATTCCCTGATGAATTACCTGGATTACCACCCCCACGTCAAGTAGAATTCAAAATTGAATTGATGCTAGGAACAACCCCTATTGCTAAGGCACCCTACCGTTTAGCACCTACTGAAATGAAGGAACTAATGAGCCAACTTCAGGAACTTTTGGATAAAGGATTTATACGATCTAGTGTGTCACCCTGGGGAGCACCAGTTTTATTTGTCAAGAAAAAGGATGGAACATTTAGGATGTGCATAGACTATAGGGAACTCAATAAAGTAACTATAAAGAATAGGTATCCTTTACCTAGAATAGACGATCTATTTGATCAACTACAAGGATCTAGTTACTTTTCAAAAATAGACTTGAGATCAGGATATCATCAGCTAAGAATACAGGATGAAGATATACCTAAGACAACATTCAGAACAAGGTATGGACATTATGAATTTCTGGTAATGCCATTTGGATTAACCAATGCTCCCTCCATATTTATGGATCTGATGAATAGAATCTGTAAACCCTATTTAGATAAGTTTGTCATAGTCTTTATAGACGACATTTTAATCTATTCTAAGAGTAGGGAGGATCATGAGCAACACCTAAGATTGACCTTGGAGTTGTTAAGAAAAGAAAAATTATACGCGAAATTCTCAAAATGTGAATTTTGGAAAAGAGAAGTGCAATTCCTTGGACACATAGTCAATCAAGAAGGAATACAGGTAGATCCAGCAAAAATAGAAGCTGTTAAGAATTGGGAAGATCCCAAGACACCAACAGAAATACGCCAATTTCTAGGATTAGCAGGATATTACAGAAGGTTTATAGAAAATTTTTCAAGGATAGCTCAACCCTTGACTGAATTAACTCAAAAGGACAAGCCATATGTTTGGGGAGAAAAACAAAAGAATGCATTTGAACTTTTGAAAAGTAAGCTGTGTAGTGCACCTATTTTGTCATTACCAGAAGGGACTGATAATTTTGTAGTATATTGTGATGCGTCTCGTCAAGGATTTGGATGTGTATTAATGCAACGAAGTAAAGTCATTGCATATGCCTCTAGACAACTTAGGGGAAGTGAGAAAAACTACACTACTCATGATTTAGAATTAGGAGCAGTGATCTTTGCACTTAAGATTTGGAGGCATTATCTATATGGGACAAAATGTACAATATACACAGATCACAAAAGTTTACAGCATATATTCGAGCAGAAAATGTTGAACATGAGACAAGAAGATGGATAGAATTACTAAGTGATTATGAGTGTGAAATCAAATATCACCCCGGTAAGGCAAATGTAGTTGCAGATGCTTTAAGTAGAAAAGATAGGGCTAAACCGTTACGGGTACGAGCCATGAGAATGGAACTACAATCAGATCTACTAAGACAAATATGGGAAGCCCAACAGAAAAGTAAGGTAGAAATAAAAGGAAAAGAAAAGGATTTACAGACAGATACACATGGAATCTTAAAATTTAAAGAAAGAATCTGGATACCAAATGATACCATACTTAGAAAGTTATATTGGAAGAAGCACATAAGTCAAAATACTCAGTACATCCAGGGAATAACAAAATGTATAAAGATTTGAAAAATCATTACTGGTGGCCTGGTATGAAGAGATCAGTTGGGGAGTTTGTAGAAAAATGTAACACGTGTTCAAGAATCAAAGCAGAACATCAAAAGCCTTCGGGATATCTACAACAACCTGAAATTCCAGAATGGAAATGGGATCAAATTACTATGGACTTTGTAACCAAGTTACCAAGAACTTCAAGTGGCTATGACACTATTTGGGTTATAGTAGATAGGTTAACCAAATCAGCACACTTTCTGCCAATTAGAGAAGATTACAAGATAGAGAAATTGTCCAGAATCTACATACGAGAAATCGTATCCAGACATGGAATACCAATCTCCATTATATCTGATAGAGACAGTAGATTCATATCAAGATTTTGGCAAACCCTACAAAAAGCTTTAGGAACCCGAATAAATCTTAGCACAGCCTTCCACCCACAAACAGATGGACAAAGTGAAAGGACAATACAAACACTGGAAGATATGTTACGTGCTTGTGCCTTAGACTTTGGAGGCAGCTGGGATATACATCTACCTTTGATAGAATTTTCTTATAATAATAGCTATCATTCCAGCATTAAAACAGCCCCGTTTGAAGCCTTGTATGGAAGAAAATGCAGATCGCCCTTATGTTGGAATGAAGTAGGAGATAGGCAACTCATAGGTCCTGATTTAATTCAAGAAACATCTGAAAAAATCAAGGAAATCAAAAATAGGCTAAAGACAGCACGGGATCGACAGAAAAGCTATGCTGATAAAAGAAGAAGGCCATTAGAATTTCAAATTGGAGACAAAGTCTATCTAAGAATATCACCTACCAAGGGAATCTTTCGATTTGAAAAGAGAAATAAGTTGAACCCAAGATATGTTGGACCATTTGAAGTTATTGACAAAATTGGTCCTGTTGCATACAAACTAGATTTACCTCAAGAATTAAGTGAAGTACACAACACGTTCCATGTATCCAATCTAAAGAAATGTTTAACAGATGAAACATTAAAAGTTCCAGCTCAAGAAATAAGATAGACGAGAAGCTTCATTTCACAGAAGAACCAATAACTATATTAGACAAGAAAGTTAAAAAGCTAAGAAGAAGCAAAATTTCTATAGTAAAGGTTAAGTGGAATGCTAGGAGAGGACCTGAATATACGTGGGAAAGAGAAGATGAAATCAAAAGAAGATACCCCCATCTATTCCAAGTCAATGGTCAGATAAGTTCATTACTAATCAAATAAATTTCGGGACGAATTTTCTTTACGGGGGGAGAATGTGACAACCCTAGATTAAGAAATCTTATACACTAAGTTCATTCATATAACTTAAGCCACACTTAGGTTAAGATATATTTTATTACATGCATAAACTTATACATGCTTTCATTTATGTTTACAAAAAAAAAAAATATATTGTTCACTTGTATATATATACAAGTATAACGTACGCATGGTCACATGCAAACCTTTTTACGTATGCATGAACCATCCTTGCTAAGAAACATATACACATATATATTATGTTTATGTGAATATGAATGTTGCACGTATGCATGGTTGCATTTACGTGTGCATGTATTCAAAAGCAACAACCCTTGATATTGAACAATATATGATCAAGATACATTAACCAAACAACATCAAACAAACCAAAACATAACTCAACCAAATATCCTAAACATAAGTTAACATCAAGAGAAACTTGACTTCAAACTAAACCTAAACAAATCTTCCACACTTAACCCTAGAACAAAGTATCATTTAAGGCTAAGAACCGGCTCACTAAGCATCTAATTAACATCTTAAACACACCTATGACTCAACACTCTCTTTGTGTAACACCTAAACTCACCATGCCACCAAGCTCAACCTCAACCCGCCACCTAACCCTAAGAATTGACTCACTAAACCTATAACCTCCACCTCACATCCTAAACACTAGATTTCATGATTACACCTCCACTATTTAGAGGTCTCGGCCGAAGAACCATAAGGAACATCAAGAACTCTCGGCTATCCTAACCACCCCGTATACCCATCCCCATTCGATCACCCTTCGATCGCACACCACTACCATCATCTCTACACTCGGTCACCATCACCTCCCGAACACTACACACCACCACCTTGATCTTTCACTCTTCCTCGGACAAGGTACACACACCACCACCTCAACCGAAAGTCCTCGGGTTTATCTTTGAAACACCAACATCACAAACCATCACCTATAGCTATCACCACCACCATCGTGTACTTAGTTCTTGTAGCAAGCATATCTCTCGGTTTCATAAGTTAATAACAACCAAAGGTATCAAATTCCTAAGCTAAATTATATGTCAACATATAGATATATGTATGATATATGTGTTCAAACACACATATAATCAAAAGCATTATATGTGAACATATTACAAAGAATTTTTACATCATAAAGGCATATAAAGATTGTGGGAACAAACATTGTTCCAAATTTTTAAAGAAAGACATAATCTAGAAATACGCAATAAATATAAATAAATTCTATAGAATTCTAATAAATTCACCAAATGATCCTTTTGGAGTACTAAGGTCCCTGGAATTATTTCAGAATTTATTCCTTTGCTATAATTGAAATATGAATTTTTACATGTTCTGTAGTAGAAAAATCAGAATAAATACTTATATAGCATAATAAAATCTGAGAAAATCATAGAGAAATTGATAAATCCAAAACTGCAGAATGTATAAATTTAATAATTTTTGGAGCTATATAGCTATTTTTGTGAAGAAATGGGATTATTGTAAAAATTACAGAAACTAATCTGTTATGTGTTAGACTTTGATAAATTTATAAGAAATTCTAATTATTATGATGAATCCTCTGTAAAATTTTGGGAATTTATGGACTACGGAAACTATTTTTGACAATTTATGATGACTTTATAACAATTATAGAAAATAATCTGTAAATTTCTTGGAAATAAGAATTAACGTGATATTCCAGATTAATAAACCTATTTGTTATAAAAATTTCAAAATCTATTGAGGTACTGAAAATTTTGAAGAAAATAGTTAAGTTTTCTAAACTATAAAATTCTTTTGTTTATAGGTTACTACTTGGAGTAAAGGTGAGTTTCATGGCCCATTTTGTTTTTATTAAGTTTTGGGGAAAAAGCATACTAATTTATGAATTGATGCATTATTACTGAAATTTATGTTGCAACCATTAGTTCGGATGTGAAACCGTTAGATAACATTGGTAGCGCTACTTAGGAGATATCTCCTGCATTAACAGAATGAGTGTTATAATGCTATGTTATCTGATTTATGAGAATATGATATGACAGATATGAATGATCTGATGCTATGTAAGGTTTGGTTGTATATATATAATGCATCAATATTATCTGTTTAATAAACCTGTGAAGCTCACCAACTTTGTATTGACTATTTTTGGTATGCTTTTTCAGTAATTCATCATGACTAACAACCTAACGTTCTCCTTTGATGTTTTTAATAGCTGGGGTGAAGTTGTAGGAAAAGTTTGTGTGAACCTAACTGTGAACCTGTATGACTTCAGTGTGTCGGTGGATGCTCACTTCCATCGTCTCTGAAGATGTAGCTGTTAAAACTTTATGATGTAATAGGATTATGTAATTTCAAATTTTGACTATTATGATTTTATGTAATCCTAACCTTAATATTATGTTATGTGTATGATTAAGTGATGTTTATTAATTAGTATTTGACAATGAGTTCTGAACAATCAAGTCACTCCCTAAGTATTTCACGCTTCCGTCGGGATGTGACAGCTTCTCCTCCACATGGGGTCAAATACCCTGAGTGAAGTCCTGTGGCATCTCCCGTAGAGGGATCTTTAACATTGTTCATGGTGGACTCCACTTCAGCACTATCTTCGATTTTCTAGTAATGGGATCAACCTCAAACCGTCTTAGATACCTCATTGGCTGTTGAGGTTTGAAGTTGACCCATCTGGTGTGGTACTCTCTTTTAAGAGCTGCTTCAAACCAACCAGACATCTTGCATGGATCAATGTATAGCAATTTCAGCTTTGCTAGCTGGTTCAGCTCAAATCCAGAAGAGTCTTTAGGTCGTGTGGGAACTTGAAGTACTCGATCCCTTTCTCACGTTTAACTGCATAAATGTTGAGATCTTTAAAATATGCCCACGCGATGATTTTGCCCGCCACCTTATGATGTTTCTTCACTTTGTATAGCTTGGTGTAGACAATCGACTTTGAAGCACTGCATTGGGCTCTTATCTCTTCAAAACACGATCCGAGGCTTGGGCCTTATCTTCAGTCTTGTTAGACTCTTCTTCCATTCTATCTAGAGTTTCAAAAGTTTCACTAACAAGGTTGTCACCCAGATTGGGAACGACATTACCTTCAATGTCAGTATACTCTGGATAGTGTTGATCCGTGACATCTTCTATCTCGATCTCATCAATGTCGTTGAGCTCATCGTCACTTTCAACTTGGACTATTGGAGCATCCTTGACAATCTCATCAGGATTTAGCTTGAATATTTCAGCAATTTGCTCGTCAGTGAGATTGTGAATGATCTCTCCTTCTCAGGAGTGTACATCACCGATCTCTTGACTATACCCTGCAGATCAAGAATCATCGTGAGCTGAGTCTTGATCTGTTGGAGGGGAGCAACATCATGTTCATCCTTCTGAAAGTTTGGATCTGTTTGATTTATACATGTAACACAACAATCATTAGTTAATAATCAAGACAGAAATACCAAAATTAAATATAAACATTCATTACATTAATGTGATACAAGATTCGAATAAATATGATTTAAATAAGTAAATAACTAAATATTACTCTTATCCTGTATCCTCTGCTCTTCTTCTTCTTCAAGCCGTGGGGCTGAGCCATCCTTTTCTTCCTCGAGCCTTTCGAGGAGGATGCTCCCCCTTGAACACGGCTTAGCCGATCGGGAGCAAATGTAGGATCAGTGTCAGTCTCTCCCGACCCGCCAGGGCATTCACCAACCACCCGGAGCCCTCGCTCTGTGGCAACCACCTTGCTGCCAACAGTCCGAGTTAGGGGCTCCTCATCCGTATCCTCCTCCTCATCAAGTTGGAAATCCTGATGGAATCCGACATCCTCAGTCTCTCTATGGGTGGGTGCTGGAGATGCTATATCAGTAGTGGGGGCCCTCGGTTAAGTGGGCCCTGCATCTCCACCAGCACCGCTGTCGTCATCATCTGAATCATCATCTGGGAGCTCGATCTGCTCAGTATCTGAGTCACTGTCGTCATGGCGCCACTTGCTTCGTGACGGTGCCATATAGTCTTCACGGGCCCGATGCCCAAAGAGTCGCCTCACAGGGGGTTTCACCAGCTTTCCCCTGTATACTTTCATCCGACCCAAGGTGGTATCGTCCATCACCTCGAGTGCTACGACATCCTCCTTCTCCTTTGGCAACAAAGGGAGCTTTTGGTCAATGATTATCTGCATGAATCGAGGGTACATGCAAAATCCCTCCTTGCCCTTGGCCTCTATGTTCACCACCAGGTAGGTGAAGATCATCCTGGAGAAGCTGAACGGATGGTTCAGCACCAACGCCACATAGGCGTTCTGTATCTGATCAGACAACTCATCGAACCCCCCCTTCCATGAGGCAATGCACTTGAGCAACACATGGGCTAAGTACTTAAATTAAGGACACATGTTGCTCTTGTTGAGCACACCTGAGTTGATGTCCCCAGAGTACTTGGCCCGCAGAAAACAGCCTCATACTGTCAGTGGATGTAGACGGGTAGGGCAATCAAATCATCCCCGAACTCAAATACTGTCCTGAGATCATCCTCAGTGATCTCTATGGGCTGACCAAAGATAGAACTCCTGATCTGGTGGGGCTCTGAGGTCCTGTCAACAACTGCGCCTTCCCAGAAGGCCTGCTGAATTGAGCGATAGGGTGTGCACGGAGTCGAGATGGCATGGAAGATCCTTGATCTCCGTAGAAACGTGATAATGCCAGAGAAGTCTCAAGCATTCCATGAGGTCAAGTCTACATGAGCACAGATGTTGTGCTTGGTGCTCATAGTCTAACGACTAGCCATCTGTTACCCAATGAATATAAACGTTAGTGTCAGTCAATAAGTAATGAACTTAATCATTTGAACATGAAATTCTCTGTTCTGTCGTGTGAATGACAATGTGCGACTGAGATCTAGTCGTGCGAATGACCTCATACGTATGATTTAACATGCGACTAAGCTCATACGTATGCTATCTCATGCGTTTACACTAGTCGTGCGACTGAACTCATACGCATGGTTCAGCTGTGCGATCTGGCCATTCGCCCCTTTTATTCGTGCGACTGAAGTTCATCAGATTGTCCATTCGCATGACAGACTAACTATTCAATTCAAAATCAAATTTTGAGCAAACTTTAATGTTACACGTCGTGGTTTGGCTCATTAGACTCGCAATTCACCGACAAAACACATTATGACCTTTAATTTTACAGTGGACTTAGTTTTACTTGTGTATTAGTGAAACAAAGTCATGGTTCCTTTTAGGGTTCGTTTACGTCGATTAGGACATGAATCGATGGACATTCTCACGGATAGCACCGCATTATACCTGTATAATCACTATAGACCGTCAGTAAGCAATAATCAAGGATCTAGAGTGCTCAAATAAGAATCAGGCAGAGTAACAGTGATTCGTGCGATTTAGGGGCGATTTGGGAGTGATGAAACACTGTTAATCTTGAACTCAACTTCTCGCACGGGCGATTTCAGACGGTGCAAGACGGTAAGGTGATTTGGCCATAGGGTTTGTGCCAGGGATTAAGTCAATCTTGAACTCAACTTCTCGCACGGGAGGTAATCCTTTAAGATCCTCGGGAAAAACCTCGGGAAAGTCTCGCACAACAGGGATGTCTTTCAACTCCTTACCCTTGGCTTTCGTATTAACTACATATGCCATGAAAGCCATGTAGTTTTTACTTAAGCACTTGCGAGTCTTGATACAAGACATGAGTTTGAGTCTTTGGGATGATTTCTCCCCAAAGACCTTCAAAGTATCTCCAGTCGGTAACGGAATTCGGATACACTTCTCGAAACATAGAATTTCCGCCCGGTGCTTGGCTAACCAATCCATGCCAATGATAACATCAAAGCTTCCCAGATGCATGGGAATAAGGTCGACGAAGAACTCGTGTTCGTTAAGGCTCAAGGTGCAGTCACGTATTTCGACGTCAACGACAATCGATTTTCCATCAGCAACCTCGACCGTGAAAGATCTTTCTATATTAACACGCGGTTTAGAAAGTAAAGGCTCGAATTCCAGAGACACGAAACTTCTATCAGCACCCGAATCAAATAATACAGATGCATAACGATTATTTACAAGATACATACCTGTTTAGTAACAATCTATTATTGATATGATGAACATAGATAGGAAATTTTGCAAGACAAGAAAAGGACTAGAAGAAATTTAACGGCGTACCATTCACCACGTCGTTGTTGGCTTGTGCTTGGTTGGCGTTGATGTTGAAAGCCCTTCCACGAGCCGGTGGCACAGTTCCCGCATTGCGAGGACA
Source organism: Flaveria trinervia (assembly GCA_025506515.1). NCBI lineage: Eukaryota > Viridiplantae > Streptophyta > Magnoliopsida > Asterales > Asteraceae > Flaveria > Flaveria trinervia. The sequence goes on along the minus strand of CM046448.1, from coordinate 103,481,076 downwards.
TTGAGGGCGAATATGGCCATCCTCGCCACAGTTGTAGCAGGTTCGGTTGGTAAGCATGGTAGTGTTATTTGGTGCACGAAGACAGGTAGCCACCAAATGACCATACTTTCCACACAGCGAGCAGACTCGGCATGGAATGTTGCTTGAATGATGGTACTTGCACGTGTTACACATAGGATGTGGACCAGCATAAACTTTAGCCATGGGAGCTTGATTCACAACCACCATTTGTTTTTGAGGAGCATTAGGGGCGGTCACAGCGTAGTTGCGTGTCGGGGTGAACTTACGCTTCTTGTTTTGAGAAGATGACTCGGCCTTTACCTCCTTTGTTGCCTCGGGTGTCACTTTCGCTATAGCCTTGGAACCCTTTGCCGACATCGTGCCAGCTCTTATATGATTCTCGGTGAGCTGTGCAGTGATAGTGATCGCTTCCTCCAAAGTTGTGGGCCTACTACCTACCACAACATCTTGAATTTGAGGTGGCACCCCCTTGATAAATTTCTCGATGTTACGGGGCACGGTGTCCACCATGTGTGGTAGAAGCATACTCAACTCATGATGTCGGGTGGAATAAGCCAAATGATTCCCACTATCTTGTTTGAGATTCCAGAATTCCTCCTGTAGCTTTTGTAACTCGCTCCTTGGACAAAACTTTTGAATCATAACCTCCTTGAACTCCTCCCAGGACAAGGCCAAAGCAATCTCAGTTCCACGGTTTCTCTTCTCACTATTCCACCATGTGAGTGCTCGTTGTTGAAGAACACTTGTGGCATAGCGAACCTTGAACTCGTTGGGACACTCGCTAATAATGAACGTATTCTCCATACTTTCAAACCACTTGAGAAGTCCAGTGGCTCCTTCTTTTCCACTAAAGCTAGTGGGTTTGCACGAGTTAAAGTGTTTGAAGGTGCAAGTACGGTTGTTCCCTTGTTGATTGTTCCCATTTTGATTGTTGCTATTGTCTCCATTAGCACCACTATTGTTCCCATTGGTGTTGTTGTTGTTGTTATTAGCCATTAGTGTGCTATTGAGTTCAGCCACCATAGTCGGGAGAACGGCAGCCATTTGTCGCGCAATCATGGCAGCGAGCTTACGGTCGGAACTTCCACGCTTTCCATGGTGACGAGACATGCTGGATATACAAAAATGAGTTAGTTACAGGAGCGGGGATAACAGAGGATAGTAGTTTAACAAAGATAAGCTAAGGGTTTTAAGGTACACGGGATGTTTCCATTTGGTAGCGCATTACCATTTGAAAACGTTGACACGTCAAGGTGAATTGACCCATTTACCTTAGAAACTTGTGTATGTTGACCATAGTTTATCACTCATCCCAGAAATCCCCAGGTAAGCATAACTAGTCCCGTAGGATTTATGCGATATGCTTGCCTTAGCCCGAGGGCCTTTTTCCAGGAAAACCAGGATACAGGTGTCTATGTGTCACACAATATTTCTTAGGTTCATAGAATCAAAACCTTGATGAGATTTATATAGATTAGACATAACGTCTAAAGATCCAAGTCATAACATAAGCATAAGATTCCATGTGTTGACGAGAATAAGATTAAGAGAGTTCATGCTCGGGGAGAGTCAAAGAGTCAAAGCTAAGTTTAGAAAGACAAATAACAATGTTTAGGCAATCCTATGCTAAGGCATCAAATTGCACATAAGAGGCATAGCATTATGTAGCATGAAAAGTATATAATTTACAAGATAGAAATATAATTCTATAAGGTTCATGCATACTATAGCCTAGGTCACCATTTCTAATAACCTAGATCCCTATAGTTATGAGCTCTGATACCAATCTGTCACACCCCAACCTTGACGGCGGAAACGTCGAGGAGTGAGAGTTAAGATCGTTCATAGCCACATAACGCCATTAATAATCCAAATATATTTTACACATAAGTTTCATTTGTCACATTACAAATATAAGTCTCAAAGGATATAAAAACATAACATAAAATGTAACAATTCATTCTATTTTATTTATTAATCTAGGTCCATTCCTAGATGTGCAAGCTTCAATGTGTAGATAATCAAACTTGGGCATTTCCTGAAACATGTTAAAAATAAAGGGTCAACAATAATGTTGGTGAGCATTCCATAGTTTTAAATACATAGATTATATAAAAGATGGCAATTCAAGTCATAAATTAGTGAATAAAGTGATTAGGGATGTTATGATCAATGCGACAATCAAACCTCGACAAACTTTTACAAGTCTCAAACGTATACAAGATTATACGATCAGCTAAGTGTACTTGGATTAACCAAGGCAGGCTTGTCTTGCCCATAGATCTATGACTTCGCTGGGCTAGCAATAGTTAATGATTGTACATATAACGCCATAACATGGTAATCACGAAAGTTCAACTAACCACAACTTTTACAAGATGAATTGCCATAGGGTTACAAGTCTCAAATAAGTCTACGAGTGCAATAGTATAAGTTAACATGTTTCACCCCAAAGTGTGAAAATAGGAAAAAGGGGTATAGAATACTCACATGATCAAATAATATATATTTGATGATTAATATAAATATAAGCAACGTTTCAACGTAGTCTTTCACAATGCACCTAAAACAAATATATATTTACAAGGTTACAATTTAATAGCATATTTAATGGTTAAACGAGACTAGGGTTCCAATTTGGTAATTGAGGGTTTTAATAATTAAATGACGTTGATTAGAGAGATTATGCTCTAGCCCAAGAAAATGTCATGTAACAAATTTTAAGGAATTAAATCCTTTATAATAATTTGTGAAGGTTAATTATAAAATATATAAATTCTATAATTTTCATGATTAATCCATAATTGTATAGTGACCAAATAATAATTAAATGATTTACCAATAATATATAAAGTCTATTTTCATAAAATAAACTTTGTTAATTTTATTTTATAAGAACATTGTTAAGGTGTTTAAAGTGAAAATTTTATAGAAAATAATAGAATAGCTTTAAAAATAAATAGCAAAGTTTACAAAACATTTTTTTTTAATTTTCTGAAAATTTTAAATACCTTTTTTAAAGGCTGAAAAGCCAAAAATTTTATGTTGGAGGTCGCCGGGTTCGAACCCGGGACCTCTAGTACCGAAAGTGAGTGGGTAACCAGTGAACCAAGGCTCTCAGTCGCGGTTAATCATCGTTTCCAAACCTTAAAAGCGTCTTATACAAATCACCCCCGAATCCTATGAACCCTAGGTTGATTCGAGCCAAAATTGAAGATCAAATCGATATTGTTAACGATCTTGATCATGGGGCTTTTGTTTCCCAAGTTATTACGAGTGTTTAAGTGGATTTAATTTACCTGTTTGATGACGAATCAAAGGTATCCAACACGACGAACAGGTCGCGAACTTCTAGTGCCCAAACGATGATCAAACGTTTACGATAATCCAATGCGTTACACAGGTAGCTTCAAATGATCACTAAGATGAAAAGCCCTCTGTTTAATTCGAGTTTTGAAACACTGATGATAGTGTTCGTATAGTTGCGGGTCGCGATGCAAGAGGTCGACGGAATTTGATGATTTTGTTTGTTTCAGGTGCAATTGAGTGTTGCATTCGATTAAGGATTGATAAACGACCGTTTATGCTGAGTTAATTCGATTATTATTACAATTTAATGATTGAACGACAATCGGGTTTAAGTGTTTCGGTTTTGAAATCGATTCGGCTTGTAACCGACGTTTTATGACACTTAAAAGTTGTATTCATGTTCGAACGTGTAGAACGGACGGTTTGGGTCGGTTTTGGTTTAAGTTTTGAAGTAAAAATGGTAATTTGAAGCCGCCGGAGCTCGGCTGGAGAATGGCCGGAGCTCCGCCGGATTCACGGGTTTAAAAGTGAGCGGGGGTCGGGTTGTAACTTTTAAAGTTACAATTTGGCCCTTGTAGTTTAACTTATTATTATTATATGCTCAAACCTTTATATTAAAGTTTGTAAATTAACAATAAACCCCCTTAAACTTTGTTTCTTTTTAAGTTTCAACCATTTAAGTTTACTAAACCCAATAAATTATTATTATTATTATTATTATTTATTATTAATACAATTTTTATTGTTATTATTTCATTTATTAAAATCATTATATTAGTTATTGTTATTTAATAGTTATAATCTTTCATGTTAAATGATTAATAGACCAATTATGGCATAATTAACCTATAAGTTTCATGAATGACACAACTAACCCATACAAGATTTAACAAGGCTAACAATAAATTAACTTAAAATTACAAGATGTTACACTATCAACTTCCATGACATAGTCCGATATTAAACAAACTGAAATTGACAAACTTAATACAGGAATAAAAGAAATAAAACTAAAACTTAAAACTAAGACATGTTTTTGTGTTTTTGTGAGGGTTAAATCCTAAGATGTAAATCTAAAGAATTATTTTTATGAAAAGGCAGCTTCAATTCATTTAAACCATACATGGACCAATTCAATTTGGAATCATACATGATATTCAAATCATTCAGGACAAGTTATCTAAAACCTTTGATGCTCTATTCTTGTTTTTCATCTAGAGTCATTTAGCAAATTTAGGAAATCATACTAGTACTATTAGGTCCCCACACTGATTTGAACTTTCAAGAATTTGTAGCCATAATGATTGTCAGTATACTTGTCCTCTTAAATCCATACACAGACTTTCAACACAGATTGGTGATGGTTTAAGGTTTGTTTATTTCAACAAGCATTTGTGGATCCCACACTTATATGGTTATCAACATTCCTCAGGAGATTTTTGAGCGGTCTCAGGGTAGTATTCAAGAAGAAACTATTCTTGGAACTTTCAAGAGAAGCCAAGCCTCAGGTCAGTGCCACCGCATAGTAGAGAGGCGGCAAACAACAATGAATTCTAGAATATATAGGTTATGCTTATCCTCAGGTCAGTGTCACCGCACAACAGAGAGGCACATAACCTATCTTCTTGTTTGAGCAATTTTATTCTTTTTGCACAGATCTCACCAACAACATAGGTTATTAGTTTGATTGTATTTGCATTTTTTATGTGCTTTTGCTCATGCTTTGGTCTTATGCACACATTCGTGGCATTTATTTTGCTCGTCACCCCTTATTGGAATCTTGTTGATTGTGTTAACCAAGGATAAGGTGTTATCCACAGCTAGTCAAACATTTTAGTTTAATATTAAGATCACCAAAAAGGTCTAATCATCTATTGTGTTGAATCTACCGACATATCATCTGTGGTCTAGCAACCTCTAGGTCTACTTTCTTTGTGTTACCTTAGTAGTAGCTAGTTTATCTATCATATTTCCTTTTATATTGCTCAGACTACACAGGCTTATACTTGAGCTTTGCATCTTTTTCAATTTAAAATTTTAAAGTCCCAAATAGTTTGCTCCTGTGTACTATCATATTCCAAAGATTGAATCGGTATCACACATACGATCTTATTTTTATCAGCTACCTCTGCTCCTCCCTCGTTTTTAATACTGCCCTATTCTCCCCTTAAAATTTTAAAACCGTAATGGATTAGCGTTTTAAGATTTTAATAGGAAAAGAAATAAGACCAATTTTAATTAAACTACTTAAAATTAAGCAAATAAAATAAAAAAATTGAAAAATAAAAGAAAATTTACAAGACGCATCGGACTACACATGGTCTTCTTCAGGAATGACCTCACTTTTCTTTTTAATGCCATTGACCTCTAACAGATATAGAAAACGTGGTTTGTCAAAAGCCTTTGTATAGAGGTCAGTGCGTTGAAAATCTATGTTTATTCTTACCATATCGATTAAGTTCTTTTCAAAGAAATCACGTATAAATTGATATTTAATTCCGATGTGTTTGGTCTTGGGATGTTGGACCGGGTTTTTAGTGACTGCAATTGCAACAGAGTTATCAACAAAGATAGGAGTAGAAGAAAATTATAAACCGTAATCCCGCATTTTCTGTTAAATCCATATGATTTGTGAACAACAACTTGTAGCAGCAACGTATTTGGATTCACAGGTTGACAATGCAATCGAGGTCTGCTTCTTACACTGCCAGGTTACTAATCTTCTCCCAAAGAACTGACACCCTGCTGATGTAGACTTGTAGTTCATCTTGCAGCCGCCGTAATCCGAGTCGCTATACGCCGTAAGCTCAAAGTCATCATCATGAGGATACCACAACCCAAGTGTGGGTGTACCCTTCAGATAACGAAAAATCCTTTTGACCCCAATAAGATGGTTCACCTTAGGCTTTTCCTGATATCGTGAACATAAACATGTAGCATACATGATATCAGGTTGTGAGGGAGTGAGATACATGAGAGATCCAATCATCCCTTAGTACATAGTGGCATCTACCAGATCACCATTCTCGTCGGGTGTTACATCATGATTTGTAGCAAGTGGAGTTCCAGCTGTAGAAGCATTCTCCATGTCAAACCGACTGAGAATATCACCTACATACTTGGTCTGATGTAGGAAAATCCCATTTGGTGTCTGATCCACCTGTAACCCGAGAAAAAACTTCATCTCTCCTATTGCACTCATCTCAAACTCCGCCTTCATTACTGCTTAAAACTCTTTACATAATTCTTCGTTCTTGGAACCGAAGATTATGTCATCGACATAGATTTGTACGAGTAGTAAATCCCTATCTTTTTTCTTGATAAACAATGTACAGTCAATGACTCCCTTGCGAAAACCGTGTTTCACAAGATGAGTCGAGAGTTTCTCATACGAGGCCCTCGGAGCTTGATGAAGCCTGTATAGCGCCTTGTCGAGTTTGTAAACTCTGTCCCGATGATATGGATCCTCAAATCCCTCGGGTTGATTGACATACACTGTCTCTCGGATCTTACCATGAAAGAACGCACTCTTCACATCTAGTTGATAAACTTTGATCTTCATATAAGATGCATAGGCAAGGAAGATGCGGATTGCTTCCATTCTTGCCACGGGTGCAAACACTTCATTATAGTCAATAGCCTCAACTTGTCAAAATCCCTGAACAACAAGCCGAGCCTTGTTTCTGATGATCGCCCATGTCTCATCATTCAGGGCTTCACTAACATACTTTGGCTCAAACTGAGACACAAAGCAACGATAGGCACCATCATGAAGGTATCCCTTTTCCATCACAGAGGCATAATCAGCTAAGTACAATGATAGGCTTTGATACCAATTGTGAAGTTGGCTGGATCGGTAAACATCCGAGCATGTTCTTGATGGAAGGATAAACAACCAAAACCAAAAGTCAAATCAATAACACGAACTATCAAAGATTGGTTTTATTGATAAAACCTAACGATTACAAGCTCGTTACAACATAAGAATCAAGACTCTTGGCAAGGGGAGATCGAGCATGATCTCCCCTCTCATCCGGCAGCCCTAGGCTCCGGGCAGACTCCCTTTCTCAATCCTTAATCTCTCTACACATTAAAACTGGTATATATAGGCCTTGGCCCATATTAGATGCGACAGGGCCCATTCGTGCGATTGGACCATACTTATGGTTCAGTCTTACGAATGTCCCAATCGCATCTCTCAGTCGCACGGCTAGTCCATTAGCATGGCTTAGTCGTACGACTGAGTCTCATTCACATATGCTCTTGCGAATAACCTAGTTTCATGTGTTTACAACATATCAGGTGTATACATTAAGCCTAGACTATTCGACAAGCGTCGGACACACTATATATGACAATATATGCTCCAACAAATTCCCCCTTGGACGTTGCTTGCGAATAGTAGATAACACCTCTTACAATCTTCAGTCAACCTTTGCTCTGGTTTCCAATGGAATCAAACGAAAAACCATATTAGCCACGTTGTCGATCCGTCAGGTTGCTACAGTATCCCTGAAAATGAATTTAGGCACATAACTTTCCTTTACTTTGCAGAACACCATCATAGTAGCAAGATTCCCCATATGATTGATTTTTCTAGATAATGACATGAACAGTTTTCCATTGATTCAATCTTCACACATGCTAACCTGATTAACATAAACACTTGCAGAAATTCCCCTTCAAATTCTGCATATCCCAATATATAAACGTTGTGCTCTCTTGGCGTCTTCATACGGTGTATTGGGCAAAAAGTTGAAGGTTCCAATCCACAGCTGACAATATCAAGCAAATCAGCATGCACGTAGATTCATCATCAGAAACCTACTCACATCATCACTTTCTAATTGCGTCTTCACTTTCTCTATACATGGATTTCCCCTATGAATGGGAATCCTCTCTGTGCGGATAGATATAACTTGATTGGCCTATAAATAGTGAGATGCTCCTGACTACCCCACAAAATCAGCATCGACTGCTGATATCTTCTCTTCTCTCTTTCGTGTTCCAACTACATTCACTTATTCTGGAAGTCCGACGAATAATGGGGTATACATCGAACTTATTTGACAAAAGAACCTTAGGTGAATATGCTTTGCTCATCCTCAAATCTGTGCAAAAAGCAGTTCCAATCAATGCGGATGGCTCATTCGTGCGATTGAACATACGACTGGTCTAGTCGCACGAATGGTCCATTAGCATGGTCCAATCGTACGAATGGTCCAGTCGCATGGCCCAGTTGTACGAATGATCCATTTGCATGGCCGAGTCGCATGAACGGGTCTGCACGTAGATTTTCGGATCTGCAGCCGCTAGGGCCGCCCAAAACCCTAATCTGACGAATTTTACATGAATCAAAACAAAATAGACATCATCAGATTCGAAAGGGTGATCCAAATATGGTTTCAAGTTTGATTTTAACATAGAAACAACACACGTAACAAGATCTGAGCAATACACGAAGAACACGAAGTGGGTTTACCATCAAGATCTGAAATTTGATACAGAAATCAAGAGCTCGGTTGCTAGAATGATTGTTAGATCATTCCAGCAGTAACCGGATCTGATACCAATTGTTAGGTGATCGTGTATGGGAGGATGTACTAACTGATTAACGTGTAAACCGAATCAAATAGTGCAGAATCCTATTTGATTGGCGATCCAATCAGTGAGAACGCACGTAGAAAAAATTATGTAATTGAATCTAACGTTAAGAATCGATTAGGAATCGATCTACCGCGATCTATGAACTTGGAGTATGATCTTAGAGGTCTCTGGACGGCTAGGGTACGTCTCGAGTCGAAGTGTGTTTAATGCTTTCGTTTTTTCACGAATTAGGTGGTATTTATAGTTTAGGGTTACTCATTCGGGCGACTGAACCATTTGCATGGTTCATTCGTGCGATTGAGCCATGTGGTTGATCCATTCGCACGACTAAGTGTTCAGTCGTGTGACTGAGTGTTCAATCGTGCGACTGAGTAAGTCGCATGAAGTTGTTCAGGCGTGTGGACTATTTAGGCGCATAGACACTCAGTTGCATGGCCATTCGGACGCATGACCACTGTTGGGGCGCATCGTCCAGTCGGACGCATGAGAACTTCACTTAGCCAAGTTTGAATGTATTCAGTATTATAACATTATGTATATCAATTCAAACAATCACAAACCTATATAATCTAGTCAATATGCGTTACACAACTCGTTAATAAATATTAAACATTATGAATCACAACCAAACATTTACATTTCATTAAGTACCCAAACATTACATAATGTAAGACATTAAAGACATATTACATTAAGTTCAGAAACTAGGGACACATGTACCTACAAAGTTGTGAACCGTTTGAAAACCGAGTTGGAACTAGTTTAAAACCGGTTTGAATATTGGGTTGGAACCGGCTCAATTCAGAAACCGGTTTCAAATACGAAAATGGAAAACCAAGGAATAACCGGTGGGATGGGTCGGGTTCAAACTAGTGTGGGCATCAAACCGGTTTCGGGCTTTTTGGCAAAACGGTTCCCGAATTAGTTTTTTTGTCCACCACTAAGCAGAAGCAGAGGACATCGCCACTGCCTGAGGCAAGTCAACAATCACCACAACCAAGGATAGAGTCACCACCATAACCAATTGAAAAACCCTAACATTCCCATCTAAAAAGGCTAAAGAGAACATACCAAGTCAAATAAAAAGAAACCAAACCACCATGATACAGGTAAACAGAGGCATGAAAGCCACTTAAAAGGAACCATACACCCCACGTAAAAGGGAAATAACACATAAAAAGCAAGAAAATGGCTGCCAAGCTTGAGCAACCCCCCGCCTTTATCGCCAACAACACCCTCACAAAGAAAATCTCTCTCTAGAAGCAAGAAAAGAGGAAAGAAAGCCCACTTAAAAAGGCATGTCATAAAAAACATGCATAAGGCAGTTGTACCAAACGCAAATGAAGTTGCAATACATTATTCATTACGCTCTAATTTTGCCCCACAATAGAATTTGGATGCAAGGTGCATCGTCTTATGTGGGCCTCATCATAATTTTGGATGAGGGCCACATCGCCTGACTTAACGACGAATTTTTCTTAAATCTTGTTTTCGCAATTGTCGCTTTGTTCTAACTTAGATGTGAGTGTTGTTTAAGCCTACATTACTCTTTTTCAATCCACTATCATTCCCAAGTGTTTTTATATTAAAAATACCTCAATTGATCAAACTTATATTCCTCTTGAACGGGTTTGTATCGCGTTTGATCCAATTATTCTAGTATCGTTTGAACATTTGCTCATTTTAGGGTTTTGCACTAGTGGGTTTCTTAATCCAACTATTTACTTTTTTAATAAAAAACATAAATAAATTACATTATATAAAATATGAAAAAATAAATGAAATTACATCATTCCATAAGATGGTTGGTAATTTATCTAGACACTAAAATAACTTTTACGATCACTTTTAAACATAATACATAAAATTACTAAATCTTAAAAACTAAAACAATAAATAATTAGTACTAAAGAAAAAGAGATGCTAAATATGTGTTTATTTTAGAATGTGTTGGATCAAGTTATAGATTAACAACACTTTCCTATCTTATTAGAAATCAATAAATGTGGAATTTAAGTTAAGAACTTACTAACAAACACAAATACTTTGAGCACAGATAAATACTTAAGTTTTTCTTTCAAAGTATTCACTTAATTAATCTTTTGAGTATAATTGATACAATCGGCAGATAAACCAAATGGCTTGACAAAGCTTACCTCAACTACACAAGTATAAGGGTTTTATAGTATGAAATCTAAATAATAAGAATAAACTATTCTATGTTTAGAATGTACAACAAAGACATACAATTGGCACATCGAATTGGTAATTTTAATACTATGTTGTCCTCAAAAGGCAGAACACAAGAGTCGTCGGCAAATACAGTCTTATCTTATGTAATAGTTTATCAGTAGCTCATGGAGTTCAGTGCTAAAGAGATTATACTCAGCAATAGTTCATACATGTATCCTCTTCTGTCTCTTAAGGGGTTGTCAAGGTGCAGATTGACCAAGTCTTTCATGTTTTGCCAAGATAGTCTAAAGAGATTATACTCATTAACTTCAATTTTTCAACATAAGTTAGACATAAAGTGTTGTAGCCCTAATGTGTGATTGGGTAATGAATGCTCAGAGGGGTTATATGCAGTACTTCTTTTTTGTCTTCTCGTTATTCAACCTTGTTTTCAAATTTTATCTTCAGAATGACAGCCATAGATTTATACTTGTTTGGCATGCCTTCATACTCTGATATTAAAGTAAACATATTCTCTAAGTCTTCAATTTTGAGGTTTAAAACTTCCAGCTCAAACAGAAGAAAGACTTAGCCTTAATCTTTCTTTTAATGTAGAATCTCTTAGCTTTCAAGTCATAAACCTATTTGATTATGGTTGTATCGTCACCTTTTGAGTCTTTCTCTTCCTTAGACTTTGAGGGTTCTTATTCTTGATCTAGATTTTCTAAGTATTGTCTTATACTTTCGGCAACAGAGGTGATGATCACTTTATCTACCGAATGGTCAAATTGGTTTTGGGTTGGAAATTAGTTGTTTCAGGAGCTTGTTGGGCTATTGGAGAAACATGCTCAGTAGTTTGAGCAAGTGGAGAAGTAGTAAGAGGTAATTATAGTTAAGTTGCAGGGGTAGGTTCGACAGATGGGGTGGTTTCAACAACTTCAGACTCTTGCATTTTTCTTCTTTGTTCCGAAGCTTTCCTTGACCTTTCTAGGGGTGATTTGTAGATTCTCATCAACACTTTTTCACTTCCCTTGCCTCAAAATCATTTATGGGGTTCCTTAGTCTTAATCTGGTTAGATTAGCTATCCAAACATGTTGAAGCACACAAGTTGGTTCTTTGAGTAAGCTACCCTTCCAGCTGTTGGTCTAGTTATGAAGTAGATATCTCTCTTCTGGTCATATTCCTACTCTACATTGGATCATAAAGGGGAGTGGAGTTTCTAGGATCTCTCACAAGTTTCAGCTTTGACTAGGGTTAGTACTTTTTGCTGTAGTATTTTGGACTTGTCATTCCTATATCCAAAAATGTTGAAGTACTTAGTAATGTGCTCTAGAATGTTCAAGGGGTAGATCAAGTACTTCATTTTCATAGTCATAGTAAATGATCTTTCCATTAACCTTCTTGATAGAAATTTCTTTATCTTGGAAACATACCCAATACTCAACACACTTTGGTTCCTTTCATTATGTTTTCCTCTACTTATGGATCAATAAATCTTTCCTTTATAACTCTCTTAGGTAAAATTTTCTTTTTGAAAAGGATGAGGAGATATGCTGATTGTCTTCATATGTGGTAGATTCAGAGTCAAAAGATACTGAAGGCTTAGTCGATAGATTGGAAGACCTTCAAATAGTTTTCTTTGTTCTAGTTTGCTATCTTTCCTATTGCTCCCTAGCTTCTTTAAATTTAGGAGCACTGTAGTTGCAATCTTCTGCTTGATTCATTTGATATCAGATCAATAGTAGACATACTCATTGGTCCTACTTGTTTACCAAAGAAGCCATAATACTTAAGAATCATCTTCATTTGTTAATTATCTCTCAACTCTTGCTTGATCTTTTCTGCTTTCTTCCTCTATAATTAGCTCTTCTTCTTCTAGCCAACTCTACGCTTTGATTTCATCTTAGAAATATTCCATTCCATGGCCATGAAATTAAATCCTTTTAACTCAAGTTAAGTTGTCGAGAGACATTTCTCTTGATCCTTCTTTTATATATTTTGAGTGGAGGCCATTTTGGTAGTTGTGGATATTAGAGTTTGCCGAGTGGTTTATTTTTGAGTGCTTTCGGTAGTTGGCCTAGATGTCTTAGATGACACTCTCTTAGCAACCTTGGCCTTCGGTTTGGGTGGAGCTGTTGGTGCTGATCGATTAGGATCCCTACCAAGACTGAAACTTCTTCTTCTTGCAGCTTTAGATTCATTTGAACTTTTGATTAATGCAATGATATTCTTTTTTATGGAAGATACTTGAGCTTTGCCAACATAAAGTTATACAAGTTCATCTTTAACCTTGTATAGGAATAGCTCTATCTTTTTTGTCATTAGAAATCTAGCCTTGTCTTTTTGAGACTCCATAAGTCTCTTACCTTTATCAAAGGTAGAAAATGCAGTAGATCTGACTACTAAAGATCTACCTGATGCCTCACTAGTTGACTTGGTATAATCGGTAGTTGTTTGAGATCTCTTAGCATCTCTAGTGATTTCTTGGCCATCTGTTTTCACATTCACCTTAGAGTTAACTAGGGTTTTAGTTTTAACATCCGGTTGACCAAATCACCTTTAGCTGATTTTTTGAGTCCAGACTCATGTGTGTTTTGTGTTGTTGATGAAGTTGGATTGGTTTAGTTTCAAGAGTCACCCCATGCCTTTCTATGTCATATTCCACAGTTTGGGTTCCTCTTGTATAAACCACCATTCTTGATGAGGTTTATCTGCCGAGTAGACCTCTTACCTACCTGTTTTGGAAGTTGCATTAGTAGTTGATTTGTTTAGTACTTTAAAAGCTTCTAAAAGCATATTAAATAGAATTGCTTCTTCTTTAGCAGATGCCTTGGGAAAGCTTCAAGTCCTAGTACAAGCTCTCTCTTTGATGGCTCTTTATCATATCTTTTTTGTTTTGAGAGAGAGTAAGGAGAAGTGCTGGACCTTTTTATTATTGTTATTCTTCTCTTCCTAAGTTGAACCTTCTAGTTCATCCTCATCATCACCCTCCTAGCTTCCATATCCTTTTTGAGTTGTCATAACCATACCTATCTAAAAGTTCATTTGGTTTGACTTTAGATTCAAATAGAGGCTCATAATCTTCAGTCCATTAGAAGATAAGAGATTGGTTGTGCAGCTTGTACAACTTGATCAGCCAATCCTTGTATAATATCCTTGGTTTCTTTGGCTAATCTTCCCCATTTATAATAGCATCATCTGATGACACTAAGTGGGTAGGGGAAGTCACTTCCAAAGGTTCTTGTGGTGCTGGGAGTTGAAGACTTAGGATGATAGATTGTTGAAGGTCAATTGTCTCTTGAAGTTGTTCAACTTTGTATTCAAGATCCATTGCCCTTGTTGTAGATTGCTAAAGAGTTGTAAGTTATTTGTTTGAAGAAAGAACTCTTGCAGCTTGTTGTTTGAGAATCCTGAGTTAGGATTCCACCTTAGGGACTCTATCTGCCAAAGCCTGCAGCAGACAGTTCTTAAACTCGAGAACTATGGCTCGTTCAGCATAACCTTGAAGCCTTATGTTTTTGTTTGTAAGGCATTTAGTATTTGAGCAAGCTCAAGGCTATGGGCCATAAATTCATGGATTTGTTCCAGCTTTCCCTCAAAACACTAGGGTGGAATCCGTGGGAGATGCGGTCCAAAGCCGAGCCTATACACCCTGACCACTAGAAGTGGTTTCTTGGTGCCCTGGATTCCTCTCCTCAAGGAATGACTCCAAAGAGATATTCTTAAAGTGAGTTTTCATGGTTGAGGTGTTAAGTATGTTGTCTCTGTCCTGCTGATCAATTGATGAATTAGTAGTAGAGATATGCTCTTCCAACTTAATCATTTCCACTTTAGGATCAATCTCTTAAGATAAAGGATGTGAATCAGATGCCTCTACAAACACACTAGTCTCCACTATCTGTAATGTATCGAAAGGGAGAGACAGTGGGTCATGCTGAAGTGTGGTATGGATATCTACATCCTGGGAAATAAACATGTGTATGGGAGATTGAGAAGCTGAGTATAATGGCCCGAAATGTGAATCGATTCCAAATGAGACTTCTTCCTTAGAATTTATCTAAGTAATGTGGATATCCCTTTTGGGTTTCTCAATAGAGTGTTGGAACTCTAATTAAGGGCTAACAGGTTTGGTTTGGGTCTAGTCAGAAGAGGAAGTGAAACCTTCTTCTTTGAGCTTTGTTTAGTATGGCTAACACCTTTGACTCGACTAGGACCTTTGTTTCTGGTCTTCCTTTTTAAGGGGAGGTGATTTGGGGGCTTGAATATTCTCAATAGAAAATGCAAGTATTCATTTTTGTTTATGTGCTTTAGGCTTTAAAATGGAGGGTGTGGGATCAGAAATGGAGGGTGTTGCTATGTTGCCATCCTGAGTCTTAGTGACCTCAAGCATATGTGCAAACAGAGGAGTGTTACCAAGTAAAGATTTTGGAGTAGCCTTGAACTTTGAAAAAATAACTTTGTATAAAGTTCCTAAGGCATGAACAACTCCTTTAAGTTTAAGTTTATCACCCAATTATTCATGTAAAATTAGTTGAATGAATCTAGGGTACATTAAAAACTTAATTTTGCAGCATCAGTTATATTTTTAAATGGGTTTTGAAAAATGAAGTTTGAAAAATAAAAATATGTTGTTTGATAAGACCATGGATAGCCAATTGACAAGCTGTGTAAAAAGATATAAAGTTTGAAAAATAAAAATCTGCTTGATCCCATCCTTCTGACTTGTTTGACAAGCAGTGTAAAAAGATATGAAGGATAATTCTCCAATTGTGATATACTAGTGATTTAGATAAGGTGGATGTCGGGCAACTTTAGATGTTGTTGAATTTTTTCACAAGACACGATAATATTCGGCCTTGCACCGTCGTGGTGAGTACCTTTATTCCATGTTCTCTTTGAATGGAACATGTATTCCAGAATTCCCGAATGTGTGTCTCAAATATCACCGGGCCTATAGTGATTGCATAAGCGTAGTTGCTATTTTTTAAGAATAGACGGGATCACCAATAGGTTGAATCGTTGCGGTGATGTTGTGATTTAGTTAGAATTCTAGGTTTTGAGCAGCCATGGAAAGAATTTTGATTATTGGTAGGATTTAAGAGATTGAAGGGTTTTGAGAGGGTTTGCTCTTAGACGAAGATTGAATATGACAATGGTGGGGAAAACTTAGATTTTAATAGTTGTGGATAATATATAATAGTGTTATTTTAAATATTTACCATCGTAACTGTACAATTTAGCGATGTGTGATAATGAAAAAGTATTTTCAGGAAAGCATATTTGGCGCCATTACGTATCGAAATATAAAAGTGGGACCTACGAGATCTTTTTAAAAGACATGTGCCAAAACTATCTTATCTGCTGAATTGCCCAATTTAGTAGATTCCTAGTTTTACCTATTTATCTACCTATTTACGATATTTGGCAGATACTAGGGGTGTTCAAAACCATCTGAATCTGAACATCCGAATTCCAAACCTGAATTATCCGAAAATTCAAATATTTGAATTTTCAAATATTCAAAAATATGGATTCGGATTCAGATAGCTATTTTAGGAATTTTAAGATATCTGATATCCGAAATATCTGAAATTATTAAATTAATTATTAATATTTTATAATATATAGTAAATTAACCCCTAAATAATTAAATATAGCCCTAAAAGAAACACACCCCGAATTAGATCTTACATATCGACCTCCTCCATCGCCAAAAGCCCAAAAAACCCCGGCAGTAGCAGTCGTCTCCCTCGTCCCCCTCCATTGCCGGTCACCCATCTCTAGTTGGCCCATCGCTCTCCTTGATCGGCAATAAGGTTTTACCCTCCTCCATCAACAGTCGAAACAGTAGCTGTCACCCTCCTCCATCGGGATCGAAACACTAAAACAACAGTTGTTGCCTTCCTGTCATCGATCAGTCATGACTCAAGGCTCACAACTCACGACTTATCATCATTCATCGTCCATCATCATCCATCGCTCATCCATTATTCATCTTGTCATTACCATAAGCGCATCTTTCCGGCCATTACGATTTGAGAATGTAACTTCATTATCAAATTATTACTTTGTATTTCCACTAAAATATTAGTCAATGATTGAAATCTAATGGTCTAATGTGTAGACTTGAATTTTTCATTTAGTAAGCAATATGTTAACTGTTAAGTGTTTTTGATTTTTTGTAACTAGGTTTTTCAATGGAAACTCCTGATCCAAGCAACTCTTATGAGTTAGTTTTTGAAAATGAGGTTGTGTCAAAGACTATAGAAAAGAAGCAAATATAGAAAAATGATGGTAAACCTGTGCTAGTATTGTAAATGAATCTCTTAAGCAAATATAGAAAAAAGATGGCAAACCTCCTGCTAGTACTGTAAGTGAATCTCTTTCAACACGTGTGGGAAAAAAGATCGATTTGGTGGGATCATTTTATTGGGTGTGATATAGTTGATACGACTGAGTGCATCTACTAACATAGAAGAATTAATTGCTCAACTAAAAGTAGGACTACCCCTTTGAAAAATCACATAAATAGTTGCAAACAATATCATGCAAATATTGATAAAAGGCAAAAACTAATTGAATATTGAGTCAAAAAATGGTGTTAGTGCTGATGGTTCTGTTTTTAATGTACTCACCACGACGGTGCAAGGGCCGAATATTATCGTGTCTTGTGCAAAAATTCGACAACATCTAAAGTTGTCCGACATCCACCTTATCTAAATCACTAGTATATCACAATTGGAGAATTATCCATCATATCTTTTTACACTGCTTGTCAAACGAGTCAGAAGGATGGGATCAAGTACCATTAGATTTAGCAGATCTTTTATTTTTCAAACTTCATTTTTCAAACTTCATATCTTTTTACACTAAATATTGATAAAAGGCAAAAACTAATTGAATATTGAGTCAAAAAATGGTGTTAGTGTTGATGGTTCTGTTGAAACTACAATAATTTCAAAGTTATAGGAGTTTAACCAAGAATTAATTAGGAAAGACTTAGTGAAAATGTTGATTGTCAATGACTTCCTTTTTCTTTTGTGGAGTGGTAGGTTTTCACACATTTTGTAAGGTTATTAATCCTTATTTTAGTGTACCTTCACGTTCGACTATAACAAGAAATTGTTCCAGTTTATATATTGAGGAAATGAGAAACTTGGTGAATATCTTTTAAAACATGTCATCCAGAAAAAATTTAACCTCAAACACTTGGACTTCGGATTAGAATTTATCTTATATATGTTTGATCGCATATTTATAGATGATGATTGGTGTTTACATAAGAGGATTATTAACTTTTGTCCTATCCTGGGTCATTCCAAGGTCATAATAGGGAGAGCAGTCGAAAAGTGCTTAGTTGAATGGGGTTTGAAAAATATTTTGAGTGTTATGATAGATAATGCTAATGCTAATGATCTAGCTATTCAACATTTGCAAAAGTTTTTTTAACCACTAGGAGTGTGGTATTTTGAAAGGATCTTTTTTTCATATTATAAGGCCCCGTTCCCGGAACGCTTACAGTTGGGTTCTCATCGCACATAAAACGTATAATTACATTTGTATTTAATAAATCGCAGCGGAAAACTAAACAAACTTTCATTTCCATGTAATGCTTTTGCAAACTAATACAACATTCATTACAAAAATTTGTTTGTTCGCATTACAATGCAAAAATATTAATCAAAAGAATGCCATCCCAAAAAAAAGGCTGAGTAGTCGCCCACGCCATCCTCAGCAATCATTACCTGCCAACTGGAAACACATCAAAGTCAGCGTTGCTGAGTGAGTTCTAGTCTTATAAATAAAACATACTTTACTTTCATATAAAACCATTAGTACTTTTACATGATCACACATCGTACGTACACATAGATAATATCATTATTATCTTCCTCATTCGTTCATTCCTTCTTCCATTACCTTACTTGCGCATCGGACATCATCCCAAACCAATACCATGAGCTACACCCCGGTTAGTCGTAGCTACCGGGCCGAAGTCAACAAATGACAGCTAAACGTATGCCACGGTACTAGGAGTAACCGTCAGTCTTAGCTACTGGGCCGAAGTCAACGAATGACAGCTAAACGTATGCCACAGTACTAGGGGTGAGCGGTAGAGGTTCTACATTTAGGGTCAATCACCAAGAAGGACCCCGTATCCGATGTGTGTAAGACGTTTCATTCGTTCATCATGTTCCTCTTTCTTTATCTTTCACTTTATGTTACATAATACTTCGTTCATTCATCATAACAAGTAAAGCCACAGGAAAGATATTATACATCATATTAAGGAACATAAACATGCATCAACATCACATCATAAATGGCAACATCATACATACATAATGTACAACATCATCACCCTCATCATGCCCAACATGCTTTCTAAGACCTCGATCGTCATCTTAAAAACCCTTATGGGAACCTTTACATCAAAACTTACATCTGCACTTTCCCCCGAAAGTCCGAAGTCAATCTACACCTTCCTCGGGTTCAACAGCCCTATTCGGTCGTATGGACACCCTTCAGTCGCATTGTCTATCCTTGGCTGCCTTCATGAAGGCTTTAATCTTTTCAAGCTTCTCTGTCGTAGCCTCGATTACCTCGACGCTCCCCAATTCCTTCTGACCAATATCACCCCAACAAACGGGTGTTCTGCATCTCCTACCGTATAGCATCTCATATGGTGGCATACCAATACTGGCATGATAGCTGTTGTTGTATGAGAATTCGGCTAACGGTAAGTGGTCGTCCCAACTTCCACCAAAATCGATCGCACACGCCCGGAGCATGTCTTCCAGTGTCTGAATGGTCCTTTCTGACTGACCATCAGTCTGGGGATGATAAGCCGTGCTAATATGTAACCTCGTCCCCATAGCGTCGTGGAATTTCTTCCAAAATTTAGATGTAAACCGAGTGTCACGATCAGACACAATAGACACCGGCACACCATGACGAGCTACAATTTCCTTGATGAACAGATCAGCCAACCTCTCAGATGAATACGTCTCGCGGATCGGTAGAAAATGAGCGCTCTTCGTCAGACGATCAACTATCACCCATATGGCATCATACCCTTTCGGGGTACGTGGCAGCTTCGTAATGAAGTCCATGGTGATGTGCTCCCATTTCCATTCCGGTATATCCAAAGGTTGTATCTTCCCGTACGGCTTTTGATGCTCTGCCTTCACCTGTAAGCAAGTAAGGCACTTACTCACATACTCCACCACGTCACGCTTCATACCCGGCCACCAATAATCTTTCTTCATGTCATGGTACATTTTCGTGGCACCAGGATGAATGGAGTATCGAGTCTTGTGGGCTTCATCCATTATCTTCACCCGTAGATCCCCAAAACGAGGAATCCACACACGACCGAATCGAGTTCTAACACCGAGTGTGTTTTCACCCAATTCCCCAACCAGACCTCTCATTCTTTCCGAGTTAAGGTGATCTTCTTTCAATGCCTCATCTTGAAACTCCTTAACTTGCTTCATCACATCGGAGGTCATGATTAATTGATAAGCTTTCACCCGAATCGGTTCGGGCCTTTCCTTCCGGCTAAGGGCATCTGCCACCACATTAGCTTTGCCTGGATGGTAATAGATCTCACAATCATAATCCTTTATAAGTTCCAACCATCTCCTCTGCCTCATGTTCAGATCCTTTTGCTCAAAGAAATACTTCAAGCTTTTATGATCGGTGAATATGGTGCACTTCGTCCCGTAGAGATAGTGCCTCCAAATCTTCAATGCAAAGACCACGGCTGCTAGCTCCAAGTCATGAGTAGGATAATTGACCTCATGAACCTTTAACTATCGAGATGCATAGGCTATAACCTTCCCTCTCTGCATTAACACACACCCCAACCCCGAGTAGGAAGCATCAGAATAAACCACTAGATCTTCACTTCCATCGGGTAATGACAGAACAGGAGCTCGAGTCAGTCTTGCCTTCAGCTCTTCGAACGCCTTCTCTTGAGCTTGACCCCATACAAACTTCATATCCTTTCGGGTCAACTTAGTTAGTGGAGAAGCAATCTTAGAGAAGTCTTGGATGAATCTTCTATAGTAGCCCGCCAAGCCCAAGAAACTACGGATCTCGGATGGCGTCTTTGGTGACTTCCATTGCATAACCGCCTCCACCTTCGCCGGGTCAACCATAATCCCGTCAGGATTCACCACATGACCCAAAAACTGCACTTCGCGCAACCAAAATGCGCACTTGGAGAATTTAGCATACAATTTCTCCCTTCTCAACGTCTCTAGAACCTCTCGAATGTGACCGGCATGCTCATCTCGTTCTTCGAATAATTCAGGATATCATCAATAAACACAATCACTGATTTATCCAACATAGGCCGACACACACGTTTCATCAGATCCATAAAAGCAGCTGGCGCATTGGTCAAACCAAAAGACATGACAAGAAACTCATAATGACCATAGCGCGTGCGGAAAGCTGTTTTAGGGATATCTTGCTCCTTCACCTTCAACTGATGATAACCAGATTGAAGATCTATCCTCGAGAACCAACTAGCACCCTGAAGCTGATCGAACAAATCATCTATCCTCGGTAAGGGGTAGCGGTTCTTCACTGTCACTTGTTCAGTTCGCGGTAGTCAATGCACATCCTCATACTACCATCCTTCTTCTTTACAAATAGGACTGGAGCACCCCAAGGAGAGATACTCGGTCTAATGAACCCCTTATCAAGCAGCTCTCACAACTGCTCCATCAACTCTTTCATCTCGGTGGGAGCCAATCGATATGGTGCCTTGGCAACAGGTTGGGCCCCGGTATCAAATCAATATGAAATTCAATCTCTCTGTCAGGTGGCACTCCTGATAAGTCTTCTGGGAACACGTCTGGAAAGTCACACACAACCGGTACATCGGCTAGTTGTGGTGTGGGTGTATCCACATCCTTTACATAAGCCAAGTAGGCGCTACATCCACGCCTCATACACTTTCCCGCCACCGCCATTGAGATCACCTTCGGAATCGTAGTAACCCGATCACCATAAACTGTTACCAAACTTCCGTCAGGCGCTGTCAACCGAACCATTTTCTTGCGACACATAATGTTTGCCTCGAAATCCGCCAACCATCCATCCCAAGAACCAAATCGAAACCACCCAAGTCATCACAAACGGTCTAACATGAAACTTGTGACCCTCAAGTTCCACATCATAATTCTCTATCATCTCAGAAATCCTGGTAGACTTACCTATGGCAGTTTCTACATCAAAGGGCGCATCAACATGTCTACTACTAACAGGCAGCTTAGCACAGAAAGCAGCAGAAATAAAACTCCTACTAGCACCAGAATCAAATAACACAGAAGCTAAAGTCTGGTTCACTAGAAACGTACCGGACACAATGTCAGGGTCCGTCCTAGCCTCCTCCTGTGTCATGGTGAACGCCCTGGCGCTCGCCCTCGGTCCATCACTTCCCGTCTTCTTCACCCCTGAACCCTCAGTCCTCGACTTCTTACAATCTCTGCTCATATGACCAGTTTCCCCACAGTTAAAACACTTGCTCGACATGCAATCCTTCGCCATATGCCCTGTCTTCCCACACTTGAAGCATAAGTTTGACCCAAACCTACATTCCCCGCTGTGCTCCCTTCCACACTTGCCACACCTTTTCGACCCCGCACTTGATGTGACCACACGACGTTCATCCACCCGTGCCTTTTTGTTACCTATCGGGGCATCACCCCGACCAAACCGTTTCCCGTTCCAGTTCCGATCACTACCACCCTTCTTACTTGCTTCAGTCACCACCACCTCCCGCTCATCATACAGCCTCCCTGCCAAATCAACCGCCGACCTAAACGTGCTTGGCCGGCGGCGATCATATGCCGGCGAACATCCACCGTAAACCCTGAATATACCTCTTGATTTTCCGAGACAGAGGCGTCACCTGATCAGGCACAAGCCGTGCCATTTCATTAAAGTTGGTGGTATACTGCTGGTGTGTCATGGTTCCAGCCTCCAACTGTAAAAACTCCCTTTCTAACTTGTCCATTTCCCGATGAGGACAAAATTCCTCAATCACCAACCTTCTCAGCTCAGGCCATTTCATTTTCCCAATGGCCCTACTACCCTCAGCTTGGACAATGTTGTCCCACCAGCACAGAGCTGAATCCACAAAAGAGTGGGTAGCATACTTCACCTTTTGGTCCTCTCGGCACTCGCTGATATCGAGAACAGCTTCCATTTCCCTCACCCACCGGTGAGCGGCTGCAGCGATGCCATTTCCATCAAAAGTAGGGGGCTTGCATCTCATAAATGCCCCGTAGTTACATCCTCGCACTGCCTCTGGCACAGGCTCTTCTTCTTCCTCTTCATCATCAGACAGAACCGTTTCCGGCTCTGGTTGTTCCCGTCCTCCAGAGGATCTGTTTCTTTCTTTTCTTTCCCCTTCTCGTACAGCCTTAATAACTTAAGTCACCACAGACGGTAAGATTGTCTGCATGACCTGATGGACTTCTTCTACAACAGCCTCCTTTACTGAGGCTCTCAGATTGGCGCTTTCGTCGCCACCCTCCGGATGAGGGGTCTCTGGTTCTTCATGAACCACTCTCTCAACTCTGGGTCTCCCTCTCTTGGGTCGCGGTTCAGCACCGTGACCTCCACCCCTAGAAGCTTTCGAAGATCTACCTCCGGCCATCACACGCACACTGAAAGATTCAAACACCAACACGGTCATTCAAGGAACAACTCAGTTTATGTCAAGTATAGTAAGTCCCTAATTACAGTGGCCAGTTGTGATTAGCCACTTACTTTACTCTTCATACCCCAAGTATTACCTGTCCTGACTACATTAGTATTTAAACCTACATATAACACATAACACATACCATGCGCACATAAAACCGGTTAACTTTACGAAAATACCTGATGGCACGCAGCTACTCAGATTGGCATCCCATTCCCTTCCGTCCCATTCTCAGTTTAAGATTAGGTTTATTTTGAAAATTTACTCATTTCACTTAAACTTTGGCTCTGATACCAACTTGTAAGGCCCCGTTCCCGGAACGCTTACAGCTGGGTTCTCATCGCACATAAAACGTATAATTACATTTGTATTTAATAAATCGCAGCGGAAAACTAAACAAACTTTCATTTCCATGTAAATGCTTTTGCAAACTAATACAAGATTCATTACAAAAACTTGTTTGTTCGCATTACAATGCAAAAACATTAATCAAAAGAATGCCATCCCAAAAAAAAAAGGCTGAGTAGTCGCCCGCGCCATCCTCAGCAATCATTACCTGCCAACTGGAAACACATCAAAGTCAGCGTTACTGAGTGAGTTCTAGTCTTATAAATAAAACATACTTTACTTTCATATAAAACCGTTCGTACTTTTACATGATCACACATCGTACGTATGCCAATACCAATACCATGAGCTACACCCCGGTTAGTCGTAGCTACCGGGCCGAAGTCAACAAATGACAGCTAAACGTATGCCACGGTACTAGGAGTAACCGTCAGTCTTAGCTACTGGGCCGAAGTCAACGAATGACAGCTAAACGTATGCCACAGTACTAGGGGTGAGCGGTAGAGGTTCTACATTTAGGGTCAATCACCAAGAAGGACCCCGTATCTAATGTGTGCAAGACGTTTCATTCGTTCATCATGTTCCTCTTTCTTTATCTTTCACTTTACGTTACATAATACTTCGTTCATTCATCATAACAAGTAAAGCCACAGGAAAGATATTATACATCACATTAAGGAACATAAACATGCATCAACATCACATCATAAATGGCAACATCATACATACATAATGTACAACATCATCACCCTCATCATGCCCAACATGCTTTCTAAGACCTCGATCGTCATCTTAAAAACCCTTATGGGAACCTTTACATCAAAACTTACATCTGCACTTTCCCCCGAAAGTCAGAAGTCAATCTACACCTTCCTCGGGTTCAACAGCCCTATTCGGTCGTATGGACACCCTTCAGTCGCATTGCCTCCATGCGACTGAACATCATGCGATTGAACTAATGCGGATGAACCCTATGCGAATGAACATCCAGTCGTGCGAATGGACCCTCAGTCGCATGATCCCCATGCGACTGGCCCTCCAGTCGTGCGAATGAACCCCAATCGTGCGAATGGATCCCAATCGAACCCTAATCGGCCGTATGGCCTCCATTCGGCCTCCAGTCGGTCGCCTAGCCCTAACGGATGCAGAATGCTGTTCAACCCGACTGCAGCCGAGGGTTTTCGGCCCCCAAACTCATCTAAACCCATTTTAAGCCTAAATCGACCATCCTAAACCTTAGGATGCATACCATAACATCATTCAAGCACAACCAAGCAAGAAATCAAGTCACAATCGCGTCATACATATACATACACATACACAAACGGGTCAACTTACACACATACGAAAAACTCGATTTCAGATGTTTTCCGGCCCCAAATCGTTTGAAAACAAGTAAAAGAGGGGTCCTAGAACTCAACTAAACGAGCACAATGACAAGAGCTTCGATTCGGCTTGCTTCACGACGATTTTGGCGACCCGAACCGACCCGAACCAACACTTTTTCCTCTTTTTCTCCTCTTTCTCTCTATTCTTCTCTTTGTAGCTGAAATGTGAGTGTGGGGAGAGTGGGCTGCCCTCTCCCTACATATGTCACCACATTTCCCAACTTTTCTTCGTTGGCGGGTTTGGTCCCTCGACTTTTGGACTTTATTTTCTTTTCTTTCGCCACCGCTTCAAAATAATAAATATTCGGGTGTTACACATATGAGATGTGAAGCTCATATTTTAATTTAGTTGTTAAAGATAGACTTAATAGTTTGACTTCAGCAATTAAAAAAAATACGTGCCCTTGTGAAATATGTGAGGTCTTCTCCTACTAGACAATTTAAAGATTGTGTTAAAGAAGAGAAAATAGAAAGGAAGATCTTGGTGTGTATGGATGTTGATACACGATGGACCTTCACCTTTTTAATGTTAGATCTATTGTTAAATTCAAGAAAGCCTTTTCAAATTTATTTTTTAAGGATTCTAGTTGTGAAAAAGAACTTAAGAATAATGTAGGTAGTTTTATTTTTGAAGATGATTGGAATGATGTTAGCAATTGTTTCCTTTTTTGAAGATTTTTATGATGCTACATTAAAGTTTTCTGGTTCTCCCTATGTGACTCCTAGTGCTTATTTGCATGAAATATTTGGAATTGGAGTTGTGATTGATGGTTTTACAAAGCATGAAGATGAGTCAATAGGTTTAATTACACTTAATATAAAACAAAAATATCAAAAGTATTGGGGGATGTCACTAAGGTGATCCAATTTTTATTTACTGTTGTGGTTCTTGACCAAAGAAGGAAATGACAATATTGAATGGATTGTTGGAGAAAAGTATGCCATCAGAGTGTCATCAAAAGTTTAGATAATAACTTGCATGCTTTGCATGTGTCTTATAAAAAAATCAATGCCTCATAATGAAAAGAATGTGGAGGAGTCTTAATCTAATTCTACTTAAGTATGAGGTGATGACCAAGAAGTAATATTGAAAAACTTATGACAAAGTGGTTTGAATAGGCCATGGGGATTTCAGATACATCTTTGAGAAAAAGTGAGTTATAAAAGTATCTTGGGGAAGCTCCAGAACCTATGGATGCACGTTTTGATATATTACAATGGTGGAAAGTTCAACATTGTCGTTATCCTACTCTTGCAAAGATGGCTCATGATATACTTGTCATTCCAATATCTACAAAAGCCTTAGAGTCAGCTTTTAGCACCAGAGGTCGGGTTGTTGATTCTTTCCGAACTACTTTAACCCCAAGAATGGTGGAGGCCTTGGTGTGTGCATAATACTGGTTATGTGCTTCTAATACAACTATTATGATTGAATATATATTACTTGAAATCAAAATTTTGAAAGCGGAAGGTAAGTAATATCTAATAATTATCATTTTTATTTCAATTATATAGGTTCTTAAATTCTTTATTTGTAATTTTTATTATCATAGGTTTAAGCAGTTAGTGGTGGAACAACCACCATTATCATTGATGAAAGAATTGATGAAATATCCGAATTGGATAAGATATTTATTTATATTATGTCTTTAATATTTTAAGATATATATTTTCTAAGTCTTTGCATTATATTCTACATATTTGTTTTGTATAAGAATGTTTTGAATTGAGAATTTTTTGTTTGTTTGTAGGATGTGAACTTTTGATACA
Organism: Flaveria trinervia; assembly: GCA_025506515.1. Classification (NCBI taxonomy): domain Eukaryota; kingdom Viridiplantae; phylum Streptophyta; class Magnoliopsida; order Asterales; family Asteraceae; genus Flaveria; species Flaveria trinervia. The sequence goes on along the minus strand of CM046448.1, from coordinate 103,453,736 downwards.
AAGATTGATGTATTGCAAATTGCAAGTAGTGGTAAGAAATAATTCAAGAAAAGTATTTTGACTTTTTAAACATATTCAAATGTTTGTATTTAACTATTTAAATCTTTGAACTTTTAGGTTGGTATTTTGAGTAATTGAACTTAGTAGTTAATCATATGGGTATTTACTTCTTTTTTTAACTTACAGTGGTGAATCAAATACGAGATTTTTTTATTTGTACGTTATTAACTTGTGGTGATGAATGATGATACAAGATTTGTCTATTGAACTTGCAAGCAGTGATGAAGCTTAAAGACTTCAAGATGCAATCAAAGTCTTTTGACATATTAAAAATTTAAATGTTTTTATTTGACTATTTAAGCTTGAAGTTTTTGGACGTTTTCACATTTTTCGTTGCTATTATGATTATTTGAACTGAAATTTTTGGATGTTTTCCCATTTTTCGTTGCTATTATGATTATTTGAACTTTGAATTTAGTTGTTAACTATTTTGGATATTTTAGCTATGTATTATTTGAATTTCGGACTGAGCAGGGTAGAAGTTGGTTTATGACTTTTATTGTTAGGAGCTGGTATTTGAACGAAATACCTAGAGATTAGCGTGTAAACGAGATCAAATAGTGCGGAATCCTATTTGATCGGCGATCCAATCAGTGAGAACACACGAAGAATCAATCAAGAATTAAAACTAACGTTAGAAATCGATTGGGAATCGATCTAATGTGTTCTATGAACTTGGAGAACGAATTGGGAGGTTTCTGGACGGCTAGGGTACGTCTGGAATCGTAATTAATCGAGAGTCCCTGTTTTTCACGAATTGAGTTGTATTTATAGGTTGGTTTATCCAATCATGCGACTGAACCATTAGTATGGTTCAGTCGTGCGATTGAGCCATGCGGTTGATTCATTCGCACGACTAAGTGTTCAGTCATGCAACTGAGCCAATCTTATGTTACCATCGTACGACTGATCCAGTCTCCTGGTTCAGTCATGCGACTGATTCAATCGTGTGAAGTTCTTCATGCGTATGGTTCATTCGCATGAGCCATTCGCATGAGAACTTCATTAAGTTAAGTTTGAATGTATTACTTAATAAACATTATGTGTAATCATTCAAGCACTCACTAACCTAATTAACCAATTCAATGTCGACTCATTAATGAAACATTAAACATTATAACTAACAACCAATCAATATCATTTCATCACATACCAAACAAGATCTATTACATTACATATCATGATCTAGGGACATACATGTATCTACAAACTCCCCCTTGGACCTAGATCTCTCTAATGTCTTGTTTTCTTCATTACCTCCTCATATTTCTTGTACTTGTCCTCTTTTGTGACTCCCGCGTGAATATCAAACGCGAAGCAAAGTCTTATGACAATTTGAAACTGGAGGGCCTGTACAATATCTTGCGTATCATAGAACAGTGGCCACTTGTATAGTGTATAGACATCATTTGCTGATAAGTTGGTAAGCCACATTGGGTCGAATACTCTGATTGTATCCATTTGGCCCTCTTTATTTAGGACTATGACCGCTTCTGCTATTCTCCAATCGTAGTACCACCACTTAAAGTGTGGTGTGAAATCCTTTGTCATTTCCCGGAGTGGGATTCTTGACATTGTGCGCGGAGGATTCCACTTCAACACTATCTTTGGTTTTCCAGTAATGGCATCTATCTCAGACCTTCTAACATACCTTATAGGTTGTTAAGGTCTGAAATTAATCCACCTGGTGTGGTACTCTTTCTTTAGGGCAGCCTCAAACCAGCCTGACATCTTTCTTGGGTCAGCATACAACAGCTTCAGTTTGACTAGCTGGTTGAGCTCAAAACCTGGTAGAGTCTTTAGATCATGTGGAAATCTAAAGTACTCTATGCCCTTCTCCCTCTTAACGGCATAAACGTTAAGATCATCAAAATATGCCCATGCTATAATCCTGCCTGACACCTTAAGATGTTTCTTGACTCTGTAGAGCTTGGTGTAGGCATCCCTCTTCGGTGCAGCACGTTGGGCTCTAACTTCTTTAAAACATACAACCCATTCAGCCTTACGGATATCAACATCATCCTTTGAGGCTTGGGCCATTCCCTCTGTCTTCTCTGACTCTTGCTCCATTTTTTCTAACACCTCAAATGTATCACCGACAAGGGATTCACCCAGATTGGGAACCACATTGCCCTCATTGTCAGCATACTGAGGATAGTGCTCTATAGTGACATCTTCTATCTCTATTTCATCAACGTCATTTAGCTCGTCATCACATATAGAATTACATGTTGGAGCATCTTTCACTATTTCATCAGGATTGAGCTTGAAAATTTCTGCCAGTTGCTCGTTTGATAGATCGTGAATTATTTCCCCTTCTTCAGGGGTATAACTCACTGACCTTCTGACAATCCCTTGCAGACCAAGAACCATTGTGAGTTTAGACTTGACCTGCTGAAGGGGAGCAATATCAAACTCATCTCTTTTGTAATTTGGATCTGTTTGATTTACACATTTCACACTCAAATCATTAGTAATTTATCAAACGAAATGCATTAACTTAATATAAACATTTAATACATGGTTTTTCAATACAGAATACAAAAGTAAATAAATACATAAACATCTACTATTTACTTTTATCCTGAATACTCGGCTCTTCACATGGAGGTGCAGAAGCAGAAGCTGACAGATCTTTCTGTTCTTTGATCTTTTCTCTTACCTGGAGCTGAGACAGATTCAGCTGCTTCTCCTCCGTCAGTGTCATCATCTTCGTGCCATTCTTCAGTTTTCTCTTCGTCAGTTTCACTCTCATCATCATCATCATTGTCTTCATCATCATCATCATTTCTGTCCCCATCCCTTCTTTAATGGCTCCTCCTTCGATCCTTTCAGCTTTAGCAAAATGGTCTTTTTAGCCTTTTCCAACTCCTCTATTTTCTTCCCTAAGGTGACGCTTTGAGCTTGGAGAAGGGCTATCTCGTTGCTCCGGGCAGTCATCTGTCGGGCCTGCCTTCTATCACTTGAGCCTGCTCTGCAATTTGGTGAGTTTATGCAGCAGTCAGGTCAGTAAGCTGGCGGATTTGGGAGGCTTTTCCTCATCGGCAGCCAGCAAACGCATTACCATTATGTTAGTGCCGACAACTATTCTTCTACCGCAACTGTAGGTAGAGGTATATGTAAGTGAATGAGGAATAGGCTGAGGGCTCGGTTTGGTGGCTAGTGGTGGTGGTGGTGGCTGTGGTGAATATCGGGTCAGGTCAGGATGATAGTGGTGGTGAGTGAGGGGTGATGATGTAGTGGTGGCTGGGATCTGTATTGTGGTGGTCGGTCTGGTGGTGTCTGTGGTTGCTGTGGGGGCTGTGGTGGCTATGGGTGGATGGTGTGTCTGAAGAGGTGGTAGTGGTGGTGGTGGTGGCTGTAGTCGCTGAGGTAGTAGTGATGAAGGTCAAACGACGCTTCTTCTTTGGTTTCTGCCCATGGGGTTGAGCCATCCGTTTTCTCCTCGTTCCCTTCGAGGTGGATGCTCCCCCTCCTACCCTGCCGATTGACCCTGGAGCATAGGTCGGGTCGGTCTCTGTCTCTCCAGAGTCTCTTGGGTGCTCACCAATCACCCGAAGCCCATGTACTGTGGGAACCACTTTTCTTCCCACAGTCCTGGTGAGGGGCTCCTCATCAGACTCTTCTTCTTCTACTTCTGTCTCAAGGACAAAATCATGATGAAACCCAGCTGATTCGGTAACTTCTGCAGCCGGGGCGGATGCTGGAGGCACGACATCAGACGTAGTGCCTCTCTGTGGAACATGCATATTGTCTCCGGCACCCCCACTATCATCATCATCTGAATCATCAGTGGGTAGGACAATTGGCTCCACGTCAGAGTCACTATCCTCGTGCCATTGGCGTCTCCCCAGTGCCACATAACTTTCATCTGCTAAATGGCCAATCAGCCTCTTTGCCTGGGGCTTCACTTGCTTGCCCCGGTACAACCATCCTACCCAAAGTAGTGTCATCCATAAGTTCCAAAGTCACTGCATCGTGACTTTCCTTGGGGAGCAGAGGCAGCTTCTCATTGAATATCATCTGAAGAAACCTTGGATACATACAAAAACCTTCTTCCCTTTTGCTTCAATGTTCTCTACCAAATAAGCAAAGATCATATTCGAGAAGCTGAAAGGGTGGTTCAACACCAGAGCCACGAAGGCATTTTGTATCTGATCTGATAGGTCATCGAAACCACCCCTTCTCGAAGCAATGCACTTAAGAATCACATGTGCCAGATATTTGTATTGTGGGCACAGGTTGCTCTTATTTAGCACCCCCGAGTTAATGTCCCCCGCATACTTGATTCGGAGAGAAAACACCTCTCACTGTCAAAGGATGTAACTTAGTGGGGTGAGTGGAGTCATCCCCAAACTCAAGGATTCTCTGGATGTCAGTAGCGGTAATGTCGATAGCTTGACCCATAATGGTGCTTCGGATGCTGTATGGCTCACGAGAGCGGTCCACTGAGGCATTCTCCCAGAATGCCTGGTGTAGTGATTTGTAAGGCGTGCACGGTGTAGATATAGCCTTATGTATCCGTGAGCGTTTGAGGAAGGCTATAATCTCGGAGAACTTGGTCCCGTTCCGATTGTGTGGTCCAAATGGGCACATATGTTGTGCTTTGGATTAAGAGACCATCTGTCAGCCATTTTTCCTAAACACAAAACACATGATCATTAGTACATAATACATCAGAATTCAGTTCTAAGTGTAGTGTTTCACTTCCATTCTGATTCATTCATGCGAATGAATCATGCGACTGGAGTCATTCGGTTGTTCTTAAGTACGACTGAGTTCATTCGGTTGAATGAGACATGCGATTGAGTTCAATATGCCGACTGAGTCTTCGATTGGTTCAGTCGGCCGACTGAACTCATTCGGGTGGTTCATTTCGGCCGAATGACCCTATCGCAAGGTTCAATCGTGCGATTGGAGTTCATTCGAACGACCAGTCGCTTGCCCCACTGTTCGATCGCCTGTGGGTCGAATCTTGACCAATTTAAGTCATTTAACAGTGTTTAATGGTCCATTAGACTCGCCTACTTGTCACTAATAACCTATTAAACTTAATTTTAACATTTTGCTTAGTTTATGGAGGTGATTAGGTCATTTCACAGTTCGGTTCTTGATTCAATCGAGTGTCTCTTATGTAGGTTCTTTAATCTTCTGATTTTGGTAAGATTCAAGAGTAATGTACCTGTAAAATCATCACTCGAATGTAAGAAACTCAACAGCAATGTAAATTAGGATTTGTAGCAATTTTTGGCAGAGTAACGGGAAGAATGCGATTTGGGTGCGATTTTGGTGTGATGAGGAACATGCGATCGACTGAGGCCCTTAAATACTGAACCTAAGTTCAATCGGCCGACTGGCCTCATTCGCTCAGTTCAATCCGCCGACGGTTAAATACGAACCTAAGTCCAATCTCAGTCGTATGATTGGCCTAGTCAATCGCATTCAGTCGGCCGACTGAGTCTCAGTCGGTCGACTTCCTCATTCGGTCTCTTTCATTCGCATCTTCAGTTGACCGACTGAGCCTCAGTCGGTCGACTGCTTCATTCTCCCCCCTATTCGGTCGAATGGATCATTCTCATGTCCATTCGGCCGATTGGGAGCCATTCGCATAGTTGGTCCATAACCATGATCCAATCGTGCGAATGGGTCACACTTAGTGAGTTTACAGTCATTTTGAACATTTTACTTTTAAGACCCTTTTAACTTTTGACAATAACATTATAAGCTCTTAACCAATTCAGTCACCTCAGACGTGACTCTTTTAAAACACGTTGTCACCTCTGACGTGACTCTTTAAACTTTGAAAAACATGTGGCCATCTCAGACATGACCCTTTTAGGTGAGTTAATTCCATTCTGATTTTCCTGATGTAGTCCGACAGGCACACACACTAAAAGATTAAACTAGAAACTTAAACTAAATACACAAATAAAATTTGTTTTTGGACTTTTTGTGAGAGATAAAACCCTAAGATGGAAATCTACGGGATTTGGTTCCGGAATCGAAAGCTTCAACTTAGATTGACCACACCTGGACCAATTCAATTTTGGAATCATACAGGAACATCAAATCATTTGGGACTTGTTATCAAAATCTTTCGATGCTCAATTCTTGGTGTTCATCCAAAGTCATCAGCAGCTTTAGGGAATCATACTGGAACTCTTAGATACCATATTGTTTCATGAATTGACTTCAAGAATTGCAGCCACAATGATTGTCAATATGTTTGTCCACTTAAATCCATACACAGACTCTTGACTCAAACTGGTGATTGTTTTTGGTTTATTTATTTCAACGAACATTTGTGGATCCCACACTTATATGGTAATCAACATCCCTTAGGAGCTTTTGAGCGGTCTACGGGTATTGTTACAAGAAGAGACTATTCTTAGAGCTTTCATAGAGAAACCAGTCCTCAGGTCAGTGCCATCACAGCAAGAGGCGGCAAACAACAATGAATTCTAGAATATCTAGGTTTGCTTATCCTCAGGTCAGTGCCATCGCACAGCAGAGAGGCACACAACCTATCCTTGTTAGAGCAGCTTTTATTTTGCACCAAATGCACCAACAACATAGGTCATTAGCTTGATAGCATTTTTCTTTCATTTTTTCATGCTTTGCTCTATTTATGGTCATCCGCACACATTTGTGGCGTTTACATGCTCATTACCCCTTATTGGAATATTATGATTGTGTTAACCAGTGATAAGATGGAAGCCCACAGTCAGTTGAACAACTTAGTTTGATCTTGAGATCACCAGTCCGGTCTAATCATCTATTGTGTTGAATCTACCGACATATCAATTGTGGTCTAGCAACCTCTAGGTCTACTCTCATTGTGTTACCTTAGGAGTTACCAGTTTTTCTATCATCTTCCCTTTTATATTGCTTAGACTACACAGACTTATACTTTGAATTTTTTTCTTTTCTAAATTAGGATTTTAAAGTCCCTCTTGACTTGTTCCTGTGTACTATCATATTCCAAAGGGTTTGAATCGGTATCACAGATACGATCTACCTTGTATCAGCTTTCCACTCCTTCTCCCTCGGTTTCCCTTTTTTTAATGTTGCTTGCTGACTTATTCTCCCCCTAAAATACTAAAATCAAACCTGGTTTAATTATTTTAGGATTTTAATAAACAGCAAATAACATGAGTTTAATTTAAACAGACTAAATAAACAAATAAAATAAAATGAAAAAGAAAAATTAACTAAACTACATCGGACTACACATGATCATCATCAGGAATAACATCACTTCTCTTTTAACGCCGTTGACCTCTAGCAGATATTGAAAACGTGGTTTATCAAAGGCTTTAGTATAGAGGTCAGCGCGTTGAAAATCAGTATTAATTTTTACCACATCAATTAAGTTCTTTTCGAAACAATCTCGTATGAAGTGATATTTAATACCGATATGTTTGGTCTTAGGATGTTGGACCGGATTTTTAGTTACTGCAATTGCAGCAGAGTTATCTACAAAAATAGGAGTAGAATGGACGTTAAACCGTAATCCCGCATTTGCTGTTGAATCCAGATGATTTGTGAACAGCAACTTGCAGCAGCAACATATTCGGCTTCACAGGTTGACAATGCAACCGATGTCTGCTTCTTACACTGCCAGGTAATTAATCTTCTCCCAAAGAATTGACACCCTGCTGATGTAGACTTGTAGTTCATCTTGCAGCCTCCGTAGTCCGAGTCACTATACGCCGTGAGCTCAAAATCATCATCATGAGGATACCACAACCCAAGTGTGGGTGTACCCTTTAGATAGCGAAAAATCCTTTTGACCCCGATCAGATGATTGACCTTAGGTTTAGCCTGATATCTAGAACATAAACATGTCGCATACATGATATCAGGTCTAGAGGCAGTGAGATACATGAGGGATCCAATCATTCCTCGGTACATCGTGGCATCCACAAGATCTCCATTTTCATCAGGTGCAATGTCGTGATTCGTAGCCAGTGGAGTACCGGCAACAGATGCATTCTCCATGTCAAAGCGATTTAGAATGTCTCTTACGTACTTGGTCTAATGTAGAAAGATCCCATTTGGTGTTTGATCCACCTGTAGCCCGAGAAAGAACTTCATCTCCCCCATAGCACTCATCTCAAACTCTTTCTGCATAACTGCTTCAAATTCTTTGCATAACTCTTCGTTCTTTGAACCGAAAATTATGTCATCAACATAGATTTGTATGAGCAGTAGGTCGCTATCTTTTTCTTTAATGAACATCGTGCAGTCAATGACTCCCCTGCGAAAGCCGTGTTTCACAAGATGAGTCGAGAGTTTCTCATACCAAGCTCTTGGAGCTTGATGAAGCCCGTATAAAGCCTTGTCGAGCTTGTAACTCTATCCCGATGATAAGGATCTTCAAATCCCTCGGGTTGACTGACATAAACTGTTTCTCTAATTTCCCCATGAAGAAATGCACTCTTCACATCTAATTGATAGACTTTAATCTTCATGTACGATGCATAGGCAAGGAATACGAATGGCTTCCATCCTTGCACGGGTGCAAATACCTCATTGTAATCAATTCCCTCGACTTGGCGAAATCCCTGAACAACCAGTCGAGCCTTGTTCCTGATAATGATCCCTTGGTCATCTTTCTTGCATTTTAAAACCCATTTGGTGCCAATGACCTTAGCACCTTTAGGTCTATCAACCAGAGACCATACACCTAACTTCTTGAACTGAAGAAGTTCTTCTTGCATTGCACTCACCCACGCCTCATCATTTAGTGCTTACCTGACATATTTTGGCTCAACCTGTGAGACAAAACACTGATAGGCACCATCATGGATATATCCCTTTTCCATAACAGAGGCATAATCAGCTGATTTCAGGTTTGTACTCCTGATCGGACATCCCTAATGACATTGTCTAAGGGATGATGAACGTTTAGATGTGATCCTGGAGTAGTAGGAACAGCTACCTCAGAGCCAAGATGATGAACATTTGGTTCTTCATCTGAGGTAGTTGGAGTTTGAGGCTGACGTCAAAGGTGCACCACTGGTAGATGCTTGTGGACTTTCAGGAACTGGAACCTGTTTCGCCTGACTGTTCTGGTTAGCTTCTTCAGCTTCATTTTCAGAGGAGGGTCACTGTCGTCGATTACTCCCCCTGAATGAGTAGATGATTCTCCCTGTGAGCTAGATGTTGGTGGATTCAAGCTATCATACATCATTCGTGTAGCTAATTCGTCATCCGAGGAGAGAGAGGAATGTTAAGGACTTGAAGAATCCATCATAGTCAAAGAAGTAGGCGGGTCCTTGCCAGTAGGTGGTGTGGTGAATCGCTGAACATCAACATTACACCAACTTCTACTAGACCTGTTGAGTTATTGTAACTCGCTTGTTAGGTATGTTGTATCCTAGAAAGATGCCTTCATCTGCCTTCTCGCTGAATTTACCTTCTTGTGTCTTCTTCAGAAGTGTGCACGGCCCCCAAATGGTTCGAGATACTCCAAGTTCGGTTTGCGTCTTGTAGTAGCTCGTAACATGTTTTTCCGTGGCGCTTGACTATCAGGACTCGATTCAGTGTATAACATGCATTTGCCACTGCCTCATTCCAGAATTGGATAGGTAGTTTCGAGTCTGCCAGCATAGTCCGTGCTGTCTCTATCAAGCTCCTGTTCTTTCTCTCAGCAACGCCATTCATCTGAGGTGTGTAAGCAGAAGTGAATTGATGCACAATCCCCTTTTCCTTGCAGTATTCCTCCATCCAATGGTTCTTGAATTCCGTTCCGTTGTCTGAGCGTACTTGTCTAACTTTTAGCTTGTAGAGAGATTCCAGTGTGGTTACTAACTCCTTGAATGATTCAAATGTTTCTGATTTGGATTTCAGAAACATTACCCAAGTGAACCTTGAGTAGTCATCAGTGACCACAAAACAGTACAAGTCGCCTGCAATGCTCTTTGTACTGACTGGACCGAACAGATCCATGTGAAGAAGTTCAAGAGGAAGTTCTATTGAATTAACTTTATTTTCCATATGAGACTTCTTTGTCTGTTTACCTTTCTTGCAAGCTATACAGAAATCAGGAAGCTGAAAGTTCTTGACATTAACACCTCTCACCAGATCCTTCCGTATCAAGTGATTCATCTTCCTTTGACTGATGTGTCCCATTCTCCTATGCCAGGAGATGGAGTCTTTTTCAGTAGCTTTGGATAGAAAACACTGAACCTCATAATCCATTGTATAAGCTATTGACAGATCCAAGACATAAAGATCTTTATATCTTGAAGCAGTCATTAAAACTTGGTCCTCTGGGATCACGTAGTCTTTCTTCAGTACGTAACACCTCTTGTTGTCAAAGATGACTTTAAATTCCTTATCACATATTTGAGAAACAGAGAGTAAGTTGTTTTGAAGTTGCTGAACATAGTTCACCCTATCAAACTTAACTTTGGATTTCCAACTTCTCCTGAGCTGTGATATAGCCTCCCTTGTTTCCTGCAAACGAAACATGCCCTCTTTTATTTGTTTGACATTTGATAAAAGAGCTCTGTTTCCTGTCATGTGCCTGGATGCTCCGCTGTCTACTATCCACGTGTTAGTTTCAGCACTGTATTGAACAACCTGCACATACAAGGTAAAGGATTAGTTTAGGTTAGGAACCCAAGCCTTTACTGGCTTGGGTTTCCCAGAGGCATCACTCATCAGAAATTCAACCCATTGACCCTTAGAAGGTGGGGTAGCTCAGGTTCCTTCTTGTCATCATTACCAGACATAGAGATTGACTTCTCTATCCATAAGCCAGATTTGTGCAATGCCTGTTTGTGATAAACAGTCGACTGCTAACGGATTGAACTTTCTGTTCACTAGTTCTTCTAGGTGGAGTTAAAGAGCTCCTCTTAGAAGACTTAGGTTTTGAGTCCTGAAGTTCAATCTTCTTCCTATGTGTCTGATAATAAGGACAGTAGAAAGCAATGTGTCCACATTTTCCATAGTTGTAGCACGCCCTGCTATCAACTTTATGATTAACTGTCTTTGTGGAGACGTGTGTGACACTCTAGTAACATCACTCATTTTAGTTTTTGACTCTGGTTCTTTTGATATGTTTACTGGTTTAACAAAATTAACTGATTTAACCTGTTTGACATCCTTTTCTTTTGGTTAATTGTCTTTGACTTGAAGTATGTGAAAGATTATCCTTAAAAGCCCTTTTAGGTTCTGATTTGACTTTGTTTGAACCTACATTAAGTCAACCTTGTCAAATTCTTTTTCTAGATAACACAGGAAAATTACCTTTTGCCTTTGACTTAGTCTCCTTTTGTTTGTTTCCAGTGTCAATAGATGAACATAAGGAATCTGGATCACTAACAAGAGGAGTAGACACTACATGATCCTTGATGGGATTACTATTTATAGGTCTAGTTTTAGGTTTCATCATAGTCTCAAAGGTGGTGGCGGAACCACTTTATAACCAGTCCCTCCCCGTTGTTCCTTTCTTTCACTAAGTGTTGGACTATGTGCGATGAACTAGTCCAACTATGCAGTTTCTGTTTTAGTGAATTTACTTTTACTTCTAGAACTGCCTTTTGCTTCTTAGTGTCTTCTAGGAGTTTAGATAATACCTAATGTCATTAGCTTGATTAAAGGCAACTACTTTCTAGGGAGCTCATTTTGTTTTATACCCTATTAGCCTCAGTGCATAGATGCAAATCTTTTATCAAGTTATCATTATGATCTAATAACCTAGCAAATTTAGCATCTATGCTATTCCTAAAGGCATCACAATCAGAACAAGCATGATAATTAAACATTGTGTCAGTAGTACTTACCTGAGCTGATTCAGAAGCGTTTGCCATCAATGCAGTATCAGATGATTCTGATTCTTTTGCTTCTGTCTTTTCTGTCTCTGACATGGTAGTCTCCACTTTTGCTTGTAACTGACCTCGGTTGCAGTTGCTTCTTCATTATGTGACATTGCTATCTCAACTACTAGATCTCTCCTTCACTAGCTGAATCACTGTCAATATCTTCTACATTTGCAATGTTTGATTCCCCTGGTGAGACAAACCTAAAGCTCCAATCCTGTCCTTCATCATCATGAACAGTCAAGGCTTTTGAGTCCTTGTTTGAGGAAGTAGAACTGGTAGTTTGCTTGTCTAGACGAGTGAAGGATGAGAACGGGTCCCGTTCCCAGTCTTCTTTGGCTTCACACATTCTCTCTTGAAGTGCCCCTTTTCACCACAGTTAAAGCAGGTCACTTTACTCTTGTCGAAGCCAAAGGTGGTATCCTTAGTAGCAACCCAAGTTCTGTCCAGTCTTTTTCACAAACTTCTTCGCCCCTCGGACAGCACTTGCTAAGGCCCACATTATGTCCATTCTCTCAAGCTCCATTTCGTCCACCTGCTTGTAGTCCTCGTCTGCCAGATGGCAGTTCCAATCTTTCAGCAACAAGTTCATCATAGGATGGACCATTGCTGCAATAGATCCATGTGCTCTCGAGCTACTTCTACAGTCACATTACCGAGGTTCTCGGTCTTCAGTCTAGTAGCATTCGCTTCAGATCCAATGTATTGGGTACAAGAAGACCCTGACGTTTCTGAACCTGAAGCAGGTGCATGTGTAGGACTCGATGAGCTAGACACAATGCAGTCTGGAGGGGTGCTCCAGATGTCTTAGCTTGAGGCGTGGCATTATATAAAGCTGGGTTTTGATTGTACGTAGACTTCTGAGCTCTGTACTTCATTCTAAGTGATTCTTCTCGTAACTTAAAATGAAGTCATTAATACCAGTTTTGACAGCATTCCATTCTGTCTAAGATTAGACACGAATGAAATCCATTTTTCAGGCAATCCGTCTGCAAAATTATTAACTTTCTCTTCCATGGTAGTAGCCACCCATGTGTATGCAGTTCACTCATCAGATGGTAGAATCTATCTATAACATCGTCCAAACTCGCGTTTCCCATCGATGAGAGGTTTCGAATTCCTTCTTTAACTCTTTAGCCTTGATTGCCTTCAACGAGGCATTCCCGTCGTACCTCTTCTCTAGCTCATCCCATAGTTTCTTGGACTGCTTATTCTCTGAGTACTGGTGGAATATCTCTTTAGGGATAGACTGTGTAATCAATGCATAGACCCTCTTCTCTGCATTATATTTGACTTTCTGCGCGTTTGTCATCCCTCCTAAGGTTAACTTTACTCCATCGCTCCCACCGGTGTACTATATCCAATCTCGATGGCCTCCCATAGATTCGGATCCACTCCATTGAGGTAGATCTCAAAACGTGTGTTTCCAGTGGGGAAACTCATCTATATTAAAAGCTTTGGTGGTTTATTATGATTACCCACCTCACTCTCAAGTAGCAGCAGGTTCTGGATCCTAGAGTCCTTCCCAGCAGTAAAGGTTGACATTTGATCTTCCATTGTAAATAACTTTAAGTCTAATAAGCAATTTTCACTCGGCCGACTGAAGGGTGCGAATGGACTAGGCGTGCGTATGAACACTCAGTCGTGCGTATGAACTCTACGACTGGTTCAATCGTGCGGCTGAACTAAGTGATTAGCTCAGTCGTGCGAATGAATCTGATGCGTATGAACCGTGCGACTGAGCAATGCGAATGGAGATACGACTATGTTCAATCATACGAATGGAGATTCGACTATGTCCAATCGTGCGACTGAGCAATGCGAATGAGTCCAGTCGTGCGAATGGCTCAGTCGTGCGACTGAAGCTGCTGTTATGCGAAAATTTCTAGGTTAAACGTGTTTTAGCCGTAAAAATTCAAACTTTCGCAAGGTTGAATTGCCTAAGTCCGTAGAAACCAAACTTTGATGAGCAGGGAACGTCCAAGATCACTTTTGACACAAAAGATTGCGTTTCTAATGCAAAAACACAAACTTTTTATCAATCTTGATTGAATCACACTTAATCAAGAGCCAATGCTCTGATACCACTTGTTAGGACCTGGTATTTGAACGAAATACCTAGAGATTAGCATGTAAACCAGATCAAATAGTGCGGAATCCTATTTGATCGGCGATCCAATCAGTGAGAACACACGAAGAATCAATCAAGAATTGAAACTAACGTTAGAAATCGATTGGGAATCGATCTAATGTGTTCTATGAACTTGGAGAACGAATTGGGAGGTTTCTGGACGGCTAGGGTACGTCTGGAATCGTAATTAATCGAGAGTCCCTGTTTTTCACGAATTGTTGTATTTATAGGTTGGTTATCCAATCGTGCGACTGAACCATTAGTATGGTTCAGTCGTGCGATTGAGCCATGCGGTTGATTCATTCGCACGACTAAGTGTTCAGTCGTGCGACTGAGCCAATCTTATGTTACCATCGTACGACTGATCCAGTCTCCTGGTTCAGTCATGCGACTGATTCAATCGTGTGAAGTTCTTCATGCGTATGGTTCATTCGCATGATCCATTCGCATGAAAACTTCATTAAGTTAAGTTTGAATGTATTACTTAATAAACATTATGTGTAATCATTCAAGCACTCACTAACCTAATTAACCAATTCAATGTCGACTCATTAATGAAACATTAAACATTATAACTAACAACCAATCAATATCATTTCATCAATCATACCAAACAAGATATATTACATTACATATCATGATCTAGGGACATACATGTATCTACAATTATCTATTGTTTTTTAATAAATGGTAATTTGGATATTTGAATATATATCGGAATCTGTATCTGAAATTTGGATATCTGAATTTCGAATACGGATTCGGATAGTAAAATCCACTATTTGAAAATTTCGGATTTCTGAATGAACACTCCTAGCAGGTACCTAGTTTTACCCATTTTAGTTATCAGCAAGACATTTCTTTATAATTTTTATCAGATATTATTACATAAATCATTTAAATTTTTTAAAGTTTATCATTCCAATAGCGGATACAAGATATTTAAATTTTGTTCATCAAAAGCTTTTGTGAAAGGATTGGCATATTGTTCATTTGTATGGAATTAATTAATTTACTGATATTCTTTTCTACACAATCTCTAATGAAATTATACTTGATATCAATATGCTTTGTTTTTAATGCTGAAGTGGATTGTTGGTGATTGAGATGACACTATTATTGTCAATATGAATATAGTGTTCATAAAGGTTACTACATAATCTCTAAGCTGAGTTTGAATCCATAGCACCCGAGGACAATAACTAGATGCAACAATGTACTCTGCTTCAGCAATTGATATAGACACACATATATGCTTCTTCCATTGCCATGAGACCAATCTTCCCCCTAGAAATTGATATCCTCCTGAGGTGGACTTCTTGTTGATGTTGCATCCCCAATAATCACTATTTATATCCATAGAGATTGAAGTCAGCTCTCTTAGGGTACCGTAATCCCAACTTAGGTTCCATTTTACTTCAAAATTCTCTTGGCAGCTATTAGATGTGACAGTTTTGGAGCTTCTTGAAATATTGAACACAAAAATATGGCAAACATGATATCTGGTTTGCTGATTGTGAGATACACGAGAGATCCAATGATTGCTCTATATTGCTACTGATCATTTGCTTCACCCTCAATATCAAGAGTTAATAAACATTTCTTAGACATGGAGGTTTTTGTAGCCTTAGCATAATTAGCTTGGAATCTTACTAATATGTCTTGAACATACTTAGATTGATTTATGAAAATGTCATCAGAGGTTTGTTTCACTTGCAGCCCTAGAATAAAAGTGAGTTCTCCCATTAAACTAATCTCAAACTTTGACTTCATGAGACCTTCAAAGGCTTTGCACAAGCTTTTATCTCTAGACCCAAAAATGATATCATCCACATATACTTGTACTAAAATGATATCCAAAAAAACTTTCTTGATAAAAAGAGTTTTATGTATAGATCCTCTGGTGTATCTATTTTTTAGGGGAAAGTAGAGAGTGTCTCATACCATTTCCTTGGAGTTGGATGAAGATCATAAATGGTTCAAAGCTAGGTGGTTGGCAGACATAAACTTCTTCATCAACATCACCATAGAGGAATGCACTCTTGACATCCATCTAAAACCCCTTAAAGTCTTTGGAGGCAGCAAATGCTAGAACAATTCTGACTACTTCAAGCCTAGCCATAGGAGCAAAGACTTTATCATAATCGATCACTTCTTCTTGTGTGTACCCTTGTACCGCAAGTCTGTCTTTGTTCTTGATAAAAATACCTCTGTCATCCTTCTTATTTCTAAACACCAATTTGGTTTAAATTGTAATCTTTCCCTTAGCAAGTGCACATAGTTTCCAAACCTTCTTCCGGCAAATTGAAGAAGCTCCACTTACATAGCTTCTACCTAGTTGTTATCTTTATTCACCCTACTTATTGTCTTGACACTAACATCTATATCGCCAATGACATTTTCAACTGGGTGCTCTTTATGAATTCTTAGTCTTGTGATTACTTGGAGTTGCTGTAACACCCGGTTATTTTCTTTAAAGCCAAAGAAAGAAGAAAAAAAGAAAGAAAAGAAATAAAGTTCAAGTTGAGGGACCAATCTTGCCAAAAAGGGGGAAAGTTTGGAAGAGTGGGTAAAAGGGAATGGCAGCCCATTCCCCTCTTCCATTCACCATTTCATTCGGCCAAGAGAGGGAGGAGAAGGAGAAAAGGGAAAACTTCGGTTTTCTTGGAATCGTGTGCAAAAGTCAAAGGCAAGCGGGTTTGTAGGAAGCTCTACTCGAAGGGTTTGTTAATGTGAGTTCTAGGACCCCTCTTTTACACGTTCTTTACTGATTTTGGGGCTGGAACACACAGCAAAAATCGTTTTAAAGTGTTGGGTGTTGAACCCGTGTGTATGTGTATGCGTATGTGTATGTGTATGTGTGTGATTTGGGTGGGGTTTGATTTCGGGCTTGGTTGTGATTGAATGGTGTTGTGGTAGGTGTTTCTAAGGTTTAGGATGGTTGATTTGAGCTTAGAACAGGTTTGTGAGGGCTTAGAGGCCGAAAATCGCATATTAGGTTTGAGGAGAGACTGCATTCTGCATCAGCTAGGGCTCATGCGACTGGAGCTATGCGACTGGAGCTATGCGACCAAATGGAATGCGACCGGAGGCCATACGGCTGAAAGGCATGCAACTGAGGTCCATGCGCATGGGTGTCATGCGACTGAGGTTCATACGCATGGAAGTCATGCGACTGAAGGCCATGCGCCTAGATGTTATACGACTGAGGTCCATGTGCCTGGAGGCCATGCGACTGAGGTTCCTACGCATGAAAGTTATGCGACTGGAATGCCCATACGCCTTAGGGTTCATTCGCCTATAGGGTCCATACGCCCAGATAGGGCACAACGCTCGAAGGAACATAGTTTACTTTCTAATGTTCGGGGGAATGTGTAGATGTAGGCTTTGACTTGGGAGATTCCCGGGGGTTCATGTAAGCTAACTTTTGGGGCCATAGATGATATTATGGGCATGAACGTTGATGTAGGATTGTTGTTTATGCATGTATGATGTATGTTATGTATGTATAATTGGTGCCTGGTATGGCGATGCTGTATGTTCTTATTCATGTTCCTTGCTATGTATGATTGTCTTCCTGTGTCTTTACTTGTATGTTAATGAATGAATTGAAAGTATTATGTAATGTAAAGTGGAAGATAACGAAAAGAGGAACGAAATGAAAGAATGCATGCATTAATGAACGAATGAAAGTAAGAAAGGCTTGCAAGCAAATGTATGGAGGTTCACACCCAATGAAGGGTGTTGGCTCAACCGTGTGCGGGTTAGCTACCCCAGAAGGATGCACATTGGGGCTTAATCCATGTGATTAAGCAAATGTATGGAGGTTCACATCCAATGAGGGGTGTCAGCTCAACTATGTGCGGGTTAAATAACCCATGAGGATGCACAGGGGTTCAATCTTTGTGATTGACCAAATGTATGGGGTCCTTGTCGCTTAACCCTAGATGAATTGCTTGGAGCTCTAAAGGGGGGTTAAGCACATGATAGGACCTAGATGGAAATGAAAGATAATAAATGAACGATGATGAAGATAATAACTATTACCTATGTGTACGTACGATGTGTGATCACGTTCTAAAGCCTGATATGATTTGGAAGAAAGTAAAGAACGGTTTTAAACGAAAGATAAAGTATGTATTATTCTAAAACTAGAACTCACTCTGCAATGCTGACTTTTATGTGTTTTCAGTTGGTAGGTAATGGTTGCTGAGGATGGCACGGGGTGGCTACTCGGCTCTTTTTGGATGGCATTCTTTTGTTTAATGTTTTTGCATTGTAATGCGAACAAACGATGTTTTGTAACGAATGTTGTATTAACTTGAAAAAGCATTTATTTCGAAATGAAAGGTTATTTAATGTTTCCGTTGCAATGTTTTATTTAAGTTAATGAAGATAAATGTTTTATGCGTGATGATTGGCCAGCTATAGGCGTCCCGGGAACGGGGCCTTAAAAGTTGGTATCAGAGTCAAAGTTCAAGTGAAACGGGTAAATTTTCAAAACAACCATAACTTAAACTGAAAATGGGACGGAAAGGGAAAGGATGCCAGTGTGAGTAGCTACGTGCCATCAAGTATTTTCGTAATGTTAACCGGTATTATGTGTGCATGTTATGTGGTTTATGTGTTGTTTGTAGATTTAGATACTGATGTAGTCAATATAGGTAATGCTTGGGGTATGAAGAGTAAAGTAAGTGGCTAATCACAACTAGCCACTATAATTAGGGACTTACTATACTTGACTAAAACTAAGTTGTTCCCTTGAATGACCATGCTGGTGTTTGAATCTTTCAGTGTGTGTTAGAGGATGGACGGTGATAGATCATCTAAAGCTTCGAGGGGTGGAGGTCGTGGTGTACGTGGTGCTTACCACGACCCAGAAGAGGAAGGCCTAGGGTTGAAAAGGTGGTTCATGAAGAACCTGAGACCCCTCATCCGGAGGGCGGTGATGAGAGCGCCAATTTAAGAGCCTCAGTAAAGGAGGCCGTTGTAGAAGAAGTTCATCAGATCATGCAGACAATCTTACCGTCTGTAGTAACTGAAGTGATAAAGGCCATAATGGAAGGAGAAAGAAAGGAGAGAAACAGGTCCTCGAGAGAACAGGAGCGACCAGAGCCTGAAACGGTTCTCTCCGATGATGAAGAGGAGGAAGAAGAAGAGCCTGCGCTGGAGGCGGCATGAGGCTGTAACTACGGGGCATTTCAAAGGTGTAAGCCCCCTACTTTTGATGGCAATGGCACTGCTGCTGTTGCTCACCGATGGGTGAGGAAAATAGAAGTTGTTTTGAATATCAACGAGTGCCGAAAAGACCCAGAAGGTGAAGTTTGCTGCCCACTCATTTGTGGACTCGGCTCTATATTAGTGGTACAATATTATCCAAGCCGAGGGTAGTCGGGCAATTGGGAGAATGAGGTGGTCTGAGTTGAAGAAGCTGGTAATTAAGGAGTTCTGTCCTTACCGGGAGATGGATAAGGTGGAAAGGGAATTCCTACAGCTGGAGGCGGGAACAATGACACATCAACAATACACCACCAAATTCAATGAAATGGCATGGCTGGTGCCGGATCAAGTGATGCCTCTGTCACGAAAGATCAAGAGGTATACTTAGGGCTTGTCGGTGGATATCCGTAGGCACATGATCGTTGCCCGACCGAGCACGTTTAGGTCAGCGGTTGATTTAGCGGGAAGGTTTTATGACGAGCGAGAGATGGTGGTGGCTGAGGCAAGCAAAAAGGGTGGTGGTGATCGAAGTTGGAATGGGAAAAGATTTGGTGGGGGTGGTGCCCCGACGAGTAACAAAAGTGCATGGGTGGATGACCGCCGGGTGGTGACATCTGGTGCGGGGTCGAAGAGGTGTGGCAAGTGTGGGAAGGAGCACACCGGTGAATGTAGATTTGGATCAAACATGTGCTTCAAATGTGGGAAGCCTGGTCATATGGCAAGGGAATGCAAAGCAGGGAGATGTTTCAACTGTGGCGTGGAGGGCCATATGAGTAGGGACTGCAAGAAGCCGAGGGATGAAGGTTCGGGGGTGAAGAAGGCTGGGGGAGAAGGATAGAGAGTGAACGCCAGGGCGTTTATGATGACGCAGGAGGAGGGTAGGACGGACCCTGATGTTGTGTCAGGTATATTTCTAGTAAACCAAACTTTAGCCTCTGTGTTATTTGATTCTGGTGCTAGCAAGAGTTTTATTTCTGCTGCTTTCTGTGCTAAACTGCCTGTTAGTAGTAGGAGTGTTGATGCGCCTTTTGATGTAGAAACTGCCATAGGAGAGTCTACCAGGATTTCTGAGATGATAGAAGGTTGTGACGTGGAATTAGAAGGTCATAAGTTTCCTGTTAGACCATTCGTGATGACCTTAGGTGGTTTTGATGTTGTTCTTAGGATGGATTGGTTAGCGGACTATGAGGCGAACACTGTGTGTCGCAAGAAGATGAATCGGTTAACAGCGCCTGATGGGAGTTTGGTGACGGTTTATGGTGATCGAGTCACTACGATTCCGAAAGTGATTTCAATGGCGGTGGCGGGAAAGTGGATGAGGCGTGGATGTAGTGCTTACTTGGCTTATGTGAAGGACGTGGATACACCAACACCACAACTATCCAATGTACTGGTTATGTGTGACTTTCCAGATGTATTTCCCAAAGACTTACCAGGAGTGCCACCTGACCAAGAGATCGAGTTTCAGATTGATTTGATACCACGTGCCCAACCTTTGCCAAGGCACCGTATCGTTTGGCTCCGACCGAGATGAAAGAGTTGATGGAGCAATTGCAAGAGCTACTTGATAAGGGGTTTATTAGACCGAGTATCTCTCCTTAGGGTGCTCTGGTCTTATTCGTAAAGAAGAAAGACAGTAGCATGAGGATGTGTATCGACTACTGTGAGTTGAATAAGTTAACAGTAAAGAATCGGTACCCGTTACTGAGGATTGATGATTAATTTGATCAACTTCAAGGTGCCAGTTGATTTTCAAGGATAGATCTTCGATATACCATCAGCTAAAGGTGAAAGAGCAGGGTATTCCTAAAACAGCTTTTCGCATGCGTTATGATCACTACGAGTTCCTCGTTATGTCATTTGGGTTGACCAACGCGCCAACTGCTTTTATGGACTTGATGAATCGAGTATGTCGGCCGATGCTGGATAAATCAGTGATTGTGTTCATTGATGATGTTCTGATTTATTCAAAGAACGAGAATGAGCATGCCGGTCACATTCGAGAGGTGTTGGAGACGCTAAGAAGGGAGAAGTTGTATGCTAAATTCTCTAAGTGCGCATTCTGGCTATACAAGGTTCAATTATTGGGGCACGTGGTGAACCCCAATGGGATTATGGTGGATCCGGAAAAGGTGGAGGCGGTGATGCAATGGAAGTCTCCAAAGACGCCATCCGAGATTCGTAGTTTCTTGGGTTTGATGGGCTATTATCGAAGGTTTATTCAACACTTCTCTAAGGTTGCTTCTCCACTAACCAAGTTGACCAGGAAGGATGTGAAGTTCGTATGGGGTGAAGCTCAAGAGAAGGCGTTTGAGGAGTTAATGGCGAGGTTGACACAAGCTCCTGTTCTGTTATTACCCGATGGAAGTGAAGATCTGATGGTTTATTCTAATGCTTCCTACTCGGGGTTGGGGTGTGTGTTAATGCATAAGGGAAAAGTTATAGCCTATGCATTTCGACAGTTGAAGGTTCATGAGGTTAACTATCCTACTCATGACTTGGAACTAGTAGCATATTTGGAGATACTATCTTTACGGAGCGAAGTGCACTATATTCACCGATTACAAGAGCTTGAAGTACTTCTTCGAGCAGAAGGACCTGAACATGAGGCAGAGGAGATGGTTGGAGCTCATAAAAGACTATGATTGCGAGATCCATTACCATCTAGGAAAATCCAACATGGTGGCGGATGCCCTTAGCCGAAAGGAGAGACCCGAGCCGATTCGGGTGAAATATTATCAGTTGATCATGACCTTTGATGTGATGAAGCAAGTTAAGGAGTTTTAAGACGAGGCGTTGAAGGAAGATCATATTAACTTTGAAAGAATGAGAGGTCTGGTTGCGGAGTTGGGTGAAAACACACTCGGTGTTAGGACACGATTCGGGCGAATGTGGATTCCTCGCCTTGGGGATCTATGCGTGAAGATTATAGATGAAGCTCATAAACCTCGATACTTTATTCATCCCGGTGCTACGAAGATGTACCAAGACATGAAGAAACATTATTGGTGGCCAGGTATGAAGCGCGATGTGGTGGAGTATTTGAGTAAACGCCTTACTTGTTTGCAAGTGAAGGCCGAGCACCAAAAGCCGTATGGGAAGATCCAACCGTTGGATATACCGGAATGGAAGTGGGAGCACATCACCATGGATTTTATTACGAAGCTATCACGTACCATGAAAGGGTATGATGCTATATGGGTGATCGTCGATCGTTTGACGAAGAGTGCTCACTTCCTACCTATTCGCGAGACATATTCATCCGAGAGGTTGGCCGATCTGTTCATTAAAGAAATTGTAACTCGTCATGGTGTACCGGTGTCTATTGTGTCCGATCGCGACACTCAGTTTACATCCAAATTTTGGAAGAAATTCCCCGATGCTATGAGGACGAGGTTACACATTAGCATGACTTATCATCCTCAGAAAAATGGTCAGTCGGAAAGAACCATTCAGACGTTGGAAGATATGCTTCGAGCTGGTGTCATAGATTTTGGAGGAAGTTGGGATGACCAATTACCAGTAGTTGAGTTCTCATATAACAATAGTTATCATGCCAGTATCAGTATGCCCCTTATGAGATGCTATACGTAGGAGATGCAGAACACCCGTGTGTTGGGGTGATATCGGCCATAAAGAGTTAGGGAGCGTCAAAGTGGTTGAGGTTACGATTGAGAAGTTGGAAAGGATTAAAGCCTTCATGAAGGCGGCCAAAGATAGACATAAGTCGTATGCTGATAAACGACGTAGACCGATTGAGTTCCAGCTGGGTGATAGAGTTATGTTTAAAGTCTCACCTTGGAAGGGTATTATTTGGTTTAGGAAGCGGGGCAAGCTGAGCCCAAGTTACATAGGTCCTTTCCAAATCATTGCTCAAGTAGGAGAGGTGGCCTATAGACTAGAGTTGGCAAAGGAGTTAAGTGGAATTCATCTGACATTCCATGTATCTCATCTAAGAAAATGTTTAGCAGACGAGGATATGATTGTTCCACTGGAGGATATTGAGGTGGATGAACGGCTCAATTATGTGGAGCAACTAGTGGCGATCATCGACCGTAAAGAGAAGAGATTGAGGAATAAAGTGGTCCCACTTGTGCGCGTACAGTGGAAGCACAGAAAGGGATCTGAGTCTACATGGGAGACTAAAGAAGAGATGAGACAGCATTACCCATGTTTGTTTGAGGAATAACAAGTTTCAGGGACGAAACCTATTTAAGGGGGTGGTCTTGTAACACCTGGCTATTTTCCCTGTAAAGCCAAAGAAAAAGAAAGAAAAGAAATAAAATCCAAGTTGTGGGACCAATCTTGCCAAAAAGAAGAAAAGTTTGAAAGAGTGGGTAAAAGGAATGGTAGCCCATTCCCCTCTCCCATTCACCATTTCATTCGGCCAAGAGAGGAAGGAGAAGGAGAAAAGGGAAAACTTCGGGTTTTCTTGGAATCGTGTGCAAAAGTCGAAGGCAAGCATGTTTGTAGGAAGCTCTACTCGAAGGGGTTGTTAATGTGAGTTCTAGGACCCCTCTTTTACACATTTTTGACTAATTTTGGGGCTGGAACACACAACAAAAATCGTTTTGAAGTGTTGGGTGTTGAACCCGTGTGTATGTGTATGTGTGTGATTCGGGTGGGGTTTGATTTTGGGCTTGGTTGTGATTGAATGGTGTTGTGGTAGGTGTTTCTAAGGTTTAGGATGGTTGATTTAAGCTTAGAACAGGTTTGTGAGGGTTTAGAGGCCGAAAATCGCAAATTAGGTTCGGGGAGAGACTGCATTCTGCATCAGCTAAGGCTCATGCGACTAGAGCTATGCGATTGAATAGCATGCGACTGGAGGCCATACGGCCGAAAGGCATGCGACTGAGGTCCATGCTCATGGGCGCCATGTGACTGTAAGGCCCTGTTCCCGGGATGCTTACAACTGGTCATTCATTGCACTTAAAACATTTTAAAATGTACATTAATTTTGCAGGGGAATTTAAAACTTTCATTTATAATTAAAAACATGTCAATTACAACATCTGTTTTCATCTTAAAATACAACACATGTCAAAATACGGATGCCAGCCTCAAAAGACGCCCAGTAGCTTATGCATCCATGCCTGCAACTCCTCAGCATCAACATATACCTGCCAACTATCATGCATACAAAAGTCAGCGACGCTGAGTGAGTCCTAGTTTTATAATAAAACATACTTTTCTCTGTTAAAACCGTTCTTTACTTTATTTCAAAACATACTATACTTTATTACCGTTCGTGATCATGCATCGTACGTACATACAGATAATATCATTATTATCTTCATCATTACGTTCATTAACTTGTTCATTCAACGTATTACATCATCGTTCACTTCTCTTTCTAGATCCGGTCAGACTTTACCCTCTTCGTGGCACTCAGCCACGATTACTGAGGTCGAATGACAAGGATCATGTTCGCTGATTATCGCACTTTAGCTCAAATCGCACCTTCGCATCATCGTACCCGAAGTACATATCGCACGGATCGCACACATAAGGAAGCCAGAATCGCACGCTATCTCATGGGTTAGCCAAGATCGCACGCTATAAAAACTACATGAGGCAGCCAAAATCGCACGCTACCCTTATGCCGTCATCAGACATATCGCACCAATCATACCATCGGAGTGGTCAGGAAGACCGACTCCCGTTGTGTGTGAGAACTCTCGGGGTTTAGCCAGAATCGCACGCCATCCCATGGGTTAGCCAAGATCGCACGCCATAAAACCATATGAGGCAGCCAAAATCGCACGCTACATAGCACATAGTAAATACCACATCGCACGTATCGGAGCAGTTACCAAAACTGAACTCCCACTGTGTCTATGTCCCCTTATGAGTAAGCCAAGATTGCACACTATGATACACACACAGTTGAGCTAACGACCCTCAGTGAGTTGTGAACCTCCTTCCTTTCTTTCGCAAGCCATCCTATACTTTCTCATTCATTCGTTTATGCTCGCATTCCTTCATTACGTTCCTCTTTTCATTATCTTCCACTTTACGTTGCATAATACTTTCATTACATTCATTAACGTTCAATGCAAAGCCAAGGGAAGACATACGTACATAATAAGGAACATATACATAAACATAAACATACATCATCACCAAACAAGCAACACCATACATGCATAACATACATCAAACATAAGGCATCATATCATAACCAGGCCTATCTTCCCATTTTACCCCTTAAAAACCACTTAGAAAACCTCAAGTCCAAAGGGGCGCATGGGTCCTTCCAGGCGCACGAGCATAAAAATTCTAAGTATAAAACAGTCTGGGCGCATGGGCACTATTTGGGCGTTTCTGCCCTGTTCAGACGCATCACCAACACTTAGCCGTTTCAAGCACTTGGGCGCATGGGCACTGCCTAGGAACATGGCCAATACTTAGCCGTTTCAATCTCTTGGACGCATAGGCACTATTTAGGCGCATGGTCCGCACTTAGCCTTTTCTTCACTTGGGCGCATGGCACTATTTAGGCGCATGATGTGACATCTCATATTTTTGTTAAATTAAAAGTAAACTTTGTTAAGTTTTAAAAGGACCTTTTATGTCAATTTTGAAACTTTGAGGATTTATTATGCTTAATAATTAATTTGGTGATTAACAAATTAATTAAATAAATAATAATAATAATATTAATAATAACATTAATAATAATAGTTTATAATATTGAAGTTAATAATAATAATAATAATACTAGTAATGATAATAACTTATAAACAAATTATTAACTTAAAAATGTTTAAAACCTAAATTAGTAAGTTAAGGGGTTGTTTTGTCACTTTATAAACTTTAAAAGAAAGTTTTTACATAAAATGATATGAAATCAAAGTTTGAGGGCTAATTGTGTAAATTTAATAAACCCCAAACCACCCGCCCCCATTACCCCGTTTTTCCGGCAACCTCGCCGGCCGGACTTCGGCCAAGTCCGGCGAGGCTCCAAAACTTACCAAAACCCTTCTATTACGACCCCAAATCGTCCCAAACCATTCGTGTATGTGATTCGAACTTGATTACCCATCTTAATTGTGTTCAAACACCGGTTACAAAGGCATTGTCATTCGAAGTAACCGAAGCTTTAATTCGTACACGTTTAAGCATTAAATCACAATAATAATCGAATTAACTTAACATGAACCATCTATTATCTATCACTAATCGACTACCACTCTCAATTGCACCTGAAACAAACAAAAACATAGAATTCGAATGTCCTCTCCCGTTCGCGACCTACCACAATTCGAACACCATCTTCAACGGTTCTAAACTCGAAATTTATAAAGGGCTTTTCGTCTTGGAGTCCATTAGACACTATCTGTGCAGCGAATTGAACTATAGTCGTCGTTTGAACAACAATCAAGCTTCACAGCAGTCGCGGTTTGTTCTTCAAGTCGAATCAATGATGTTATACAACTTTCGGGTAATTAACTTACATACATATTCGTTTTGACTTGATGAATGAAAGCCCTATGAATTTAAGCATTAACTATAACGAATTGATCTCCAATTTGGCACTAATCGAAACTAGGGTTCATATTATTTGGGGGATTTACTTAGATTCTGTTTTTACGAATTAAAAACAAGGATATCTCGCGGCTGAGTGCCTTAGTTCACTGTTAAGACTTTCCTTCCCTATTCATGAGGTCCCGGGTTCGAACCCGGGCACCCTCATGTTTTAGTTTTAAAGGCTTTTTAGCCTAAAACAATTTTCAGAAAAAATTTAATATATATAAAATTTATTTTTATAAATGTCAAATATTTTCAAAAGACTCCAAATATTTCTGCAATTTTTCTAAGTTTAAATAAAAAAATGTTTTATTAATAAAATTCTTAGCAAAGCTTGTTTGAATAATATTTAATAAAATAGATTGAAAATAATAATTAATAAATTATTATTGGACCAAATATCCCTTTTAAAGTAATTTGGTTTAAATAGTAATAATTTTTTAGTTATAAAATTTTATTTATACTTTATATGTAACCTTTTAAATTATTACAATTATTTCTTTTCACATCTTTTGAATAAGATATAAATATATATATTTTCTTTAAGAAAATATAAATTTATTTCATTTTGTTAAACATAATTATTTGACAAGCCCCAAATTTCCATCAAAATCCTAGTTCGCGTTAAAATGTTAATCTTACAATTAAACTTTAACCTTGTAAATATATATTTATTTTTAGGTGCATTATGAAGGATTACGTTGAAACGTTGCTTATTATATTCTTATTAATCGTCCATTATATATTCATTGACCAAGTGAGTATTTCTATACCCCTTTTTATATTTTTACACTTTGGGGTGAAACATATTACTTTATAAACTTTGCACTTGTAAACACGTTTGATTCTTGTAAACTTATGGCATTTCACCTGTATGTTGTAGTTAGCTGAACTTTGTAGCTACCATGTAATGTCGAATATATGTACAATCATTAACTATTGTGTTGATACATGTATGTCCCTAGATCATGATATGAAATGTAATAGATCTTGTTTATCTGATTTTGATGTAATTTGATATGATTAATGAAATGATATTGATTGTTTGTGATTTGTAATGACTAATATTTCATTAATGAGTAGATATTAAATTGGTTAATTAGGATAGTAGTTATGTGAATGGTTACACATAATGTTTATTAATTAATACATTCAAACTTAACATAATGAAGTTCTCATGCGAATGGCCCATACGAATGGAGCACACGCATGAATAACTTCATACGATTGACTCAGTCGCACGACTGAACCAGGAGACTGGATCAGTCGTATGATTGACACATAAGATTGACTCAGTCGCACGACTGAACACTCAGTCGTGCGGATGGATCAACCGCATGGTTCAATCGCACGACTGAACCATGCTTATGGTCCAGTCGCCCGAATGAACAATACTAACCTATAAATAAAATCTAATTCGTGAAAAACGAGGGGCATTCATTCACTACGATTCCATACGTACCCTAGCCGTCCAGAAGCCTCCCAATTCGTTCTCCAAGTTCATAGAACACATTAGATCGATTTCCAATCGATTTCTAACGTTAGTTTCAATTCTTTATTGATTCTTCGTGTGTTCTCACTGATTGGATCACCAATCAAATAGGATTCCGCACTATTTGATCTGGTTCACATGCTAATCACTAGGTATTTCGTTCAAATACCAGGTCCTAACAAGTGGTATCAGAGCTTTGGCTCTTGATTACGTGTGATTCAATCAAGATTGATAAAAAGCTTGTGTTTTTGCACTAAAAAACTCAATCTTTTATGTCAGAAGTGATCTTGGATGTTCCCTGCTCATCAAAGTTTGGTTTCTATGGACTTAGGCGATTAGACCTTGCGAAAGTTCGAATTTTTACGTCTAAAACACGTTTAACCTAGAAATTTTCGCAAAACAGCAGCTTGAGTCGCACGAGTGATCCATTCGTCCGACTGGACCTCATTCGCATTGCTCAGACGTGCGATTGGACATAGTCGCATCGCCATTCGTACGATTGAACCATTCGTTCGCAGTGTTCATACGTATCAGCTTCATTCGCACGACTGAACCAATCGCTTAGTTCAGCCGCACGATTGAACCATTCGCATAGTTCATTCGCACGGATAGCCCAATCGCATCCTTCAGTCACACCAGTTGACAGTTTGTGTAAGTTGACTTAAAGTTATTTGCCATGGAAGATCAAATATCAGCCTTTACTGCTGGGAAGGACTCTAGGATCCAGAACCTGCTGTTACTTGAGAGTGAGGTGGGTAATCATAATAAACCACCAAAGCTTTCAACATTAGATGAGTTTCCCCACTGGAAACAACGTTTTGAGATCTACCTCAATGGAGTGGATCCAATCTGTGGGAAGCTATCGAGATTGGGTATAGTACGCTGGTGGGAGCCGATGGAGTAAAGCTAACCTTAGGAGGGATGACAGACGTGCAGAAAGTTAAATATAATGCAGAGAAGAGGGTTTATGCATTGATTACACAGTCTATCCCTAAAGACATTTTTCACCGGTACTCAGAGAATAAGCAGTCCAAGAAACTATGGGATGAGCTGGAAAAGAGGTACGACGGGAATGCTTCGTTGAAGGCAATTAAGGCTAAGGAGTTAAAGAAGGAATTCGATAACTTCTCATCGATGGGAAACGAGAGTTTGGACGATGTTATAGATAGCCCCTACCATCTGATGAGTGAACTGCATACACATGGGGTGGCTACTACCATGGAAGAGAAAGTTGCTAACTTTGCAGACGGATTGCCGGAAAAGTGGGCTTCATTCGTGTCTAACCTGAGACAGAATGGAATGCTGGCAAAGCTGGATATAAATGACTTCATTCTAAAGCTGCGAGAAGAAGCACTTAGGATGAAGTACAGAGCTCAGAAGTCTTCGTATTCTCAGAATCCAGCTTTGTATAATGCCACACCTCAAGCTAAGACATCTGGAGCACCTCTCTAGACTGCATTTGTGTCTAGCTCATCGGTTCCTTCACATGCTTCTCCTTCATGATCAGACACGTCGGGGTCTTCTTGTACCCATCATATCGGATCTGAAACAAAAGCTACTAGACTAAATACCGAGAACCTCGGTAATGTGACGGTAGAAGTAGCTCGAGAACACATGGATCTTTTGGCTGTAGTGGTTCATTCTTATGATGGACTTGTTGCTGGGAAGATTGGAAACTGTCATCTGGCAGATGAGGACTACGAGCAGATGGACGAAATGGAGCTTGAGAGAATGGACATAATGTGGGTCTTAGCTAGTGCTGTTCGGAGAGCGAAGAAGTTTGTGAAAAAGACCGGACAGAACTTGGTAGCTACTAAGGATACCACATTTGGCTTTGACAAGAGCAAAGTGACCTGCTTTAACTGTGGGGAGAAGGGGCACTTCAAGAGAGAATGTGTTAAGCCAAAGAAGACGGGAAACGGGAACCCATTCTCGTCCTTCACTCGTCAATACAAGCAAGCTACTAGTTCTACTTCATCAAGCAAGGATCCAAAAGCCTTGACTGCTCATGATGATGAAAGAAAGGACTGGAGCTTTAGGTTTGTCTCTCTAGGGGAATCAAACATTGCAAGTGTAGAAGACTTTGATGATGATTCTGCAAGTGAAGGAGATCTAGCAGTTGATATAGCGATGTCTAATATTGAAGAGACAACTGCATCTGAGGTCAGCTACAAGCCTAAAGAGGAGACTACCAGAGCAAAAACAGAAAAGACAGAATCACCAGAACCAGAGACATATGATGCTGCGTTGATGGCTAATGCTTCTGAACCAACTCAGGTAAGTACCACTGACCAAAAGTTTAATAATCATGCTTATTCTGATTGTAATACATTTAGAAATAGCATAGAGGATAAATTTGCTAGGTTATTAGATCATAATGATAACTTGGTAAAATATTTACAACTGTGCACTGAGGCGAATCGAGTATTAAAACAAAATGAGCATAGTTACAAAGAAAAGATAGACCTTTTGACTAAACAGCTTAGGGAAACCGAAGTAGTTGCATTTAACCAAGCTAATAACATTAGGTACTATCTAAACTCCTTAGAAGACACTAAGAAGCAAAAGGTAGTTCTAGAAGTAGAAGTAAACTCATTAAAACAGAAACTTCACAGTTGGACAAGTTCATCCCACATAATCCAACACTTAGTGAGAGAAAGAAACAATGGGGAGGGTTTGGGTTACAAAGTGGTTCCACCACCATCTGAGACCTTGATGAACACTAAGAGTAGACCTGTAAATGACAATCCCATCAAGGATCATGTGGTGTCTACTCCTCTTGTTAGTGATCCAGATTCCTCATGCTCAACCATTGACTCTGGAAACAAACAAAAGGAGGCCACATCAAAGGCTAAGGGTAATTGCCTTGTGCTAATCTGGAAAAGAGTTTGAAAAGGTTAACTTAAAGTCAGGGTCAAACAGAGTCAAATCAGAACCTAATAGGACTTCAAATAGTCAAAAACTAGTTAACCAAAAGGAAAAAGATATCAAACATGTTAAAACAGTTAACTCTGTTAACAAGGAAAAACATCAAAAGAACCAGAGTCAAAACCTAAAGTAAGTGATATTACTAGAATGTCACACACGTCTCCACAAAGAAAGTTTAATCATAAAGTTGATAGCAGGTCATGCTACAACTGTGGAGAATGTGGACACATTGCTTCCTATTGCTTTCTTTATCAGACACCTAGGAAAAAGATTGAACTTCAGGACCCAAAACCTAGGTCTTCTAAGAGGAGTTCTTTAACTCCACCTAGAAGAACTAGTGCACATAAAGTTCAACCTGTTAGCCAGTCGACTGTGTATCACAAACATGCATTGCACAAATCTGACTTATGGAAAAAGAAGTCAACCTCTGTGTCTGATGATGATGACAAGAAGGAACCTGGGCTACCCTCACCCACTAAGGGTCAATGGGTTGAATTTATGATGTGTGATGCCTCTGGGAAACCCAAGCCAGTAAAGGCTTGGGTTCCTAACCTAAACTAATCCTTTACATTGTAGGTGCAGGGTGTTCGCTACAGTGCTGAAACTAACACGTGGATTACAGACAGCGGAGCATCCAAGCACATGACAGGAAACAGGGCTCTTTTATCTAACGTCAAACAAATAAAAGGAGGGCATGTTTCGTTTGCTGGAAACAAGGGAGGATATATCACAGCTCAAGGAGAAGTGGGAAATCAGAAAGTTAAGTTTGATAGGGTGAACTACGTTCAAAAACTTCAAAATAACTTACTTTCTGTTTCCCAAATCTGCGATAAGGTATTTAAAGTCATCTTCGACAACAAGAAGTGTTACGTGCTCAAGAAAGATTACATGATCCCAGAAGAGCAAGTTTTGATGACTGCTTCAAGATATAAAGACCTTTATGTTTTGGATCTGTCAACAGCTGCTACAATGGATCATGAGGTTCAGTGTTTTCTATCTAAAGCTACTGAGAAGGATTCCATCTCCTGGCATAGGAGAATGGGACATATTAGTCAAAGGAAGATGAATCACTTGATTTAGAAGGATCTGGTGAGAGGAGTTAATGTCAAGAACTTCCAGCTTCCTGATTTTTGTGTAGCTTTCAAGAAAGGCAAACAGAAGAAGAAGTATCATAAGGAAAAGAAAGTTCATTCAATAGAACTTCCTCTTGAACTTCTTCACATGGATCTGTTTGGTCCAGTCAGTACAAAGAGCGTAGCAAGCGACTTGTACTGTTTTGTGGTTACTGATGACTACTCAAGGTTCTCTTGGGTAATGTTTCTGAAGTCCAAATCAGAAACATTTGAGTCATTCAAGGAGTTAGTAACCACACTGGAATCTCTCTACAAGCTGAAGGTTAGACAAGTACGCTCAGACAACGAGAAGGAATTCAAGAACCAGTGGATGGAGGCTTACTGCAAGGAAAAGGGAATTGTACATCAATTCACTTATGCCTACACGCCTCAGATGAATGGTGTTGCTGAGCGAAAGAACAGAAGCTTGATTGAGACAACACGGACTATGCTGGCAGACTCGAAACTGCCTATCCAATTTTGGAATGAGGCAGTTGCTAATGCATGTTATACACTGAATCGAGTTCTGATTGTCAAACATCACAGCAAGACATGTTACGAGCTACTACAAAGACGCAAACCAAATCTGGAGTATCTCGAACCATTTGGCGCACCGTGCACACTTCTGAAGAAAACACAAGAAGGTAAATTCAGCGAGAAGGCGGATGAAGGAATCTCTCTAGGTACAAAACATTCTGAACAAGAGGGTTTACAACAACTCAACGGGTCTAGTAGAAGTGTGGTGTAATGTTGACGTTCAGCGATATACCACACCACCTACTGGCAAAGGACCCGCCTATTTCTTCGACTACGATGGATTCTTCAAGTCCTTCAACATCTCTCTCTCTCCCTCGAATGACGAGTTAGCTACACGGATGATGTATGATATCTTGAATACACCAACATCAAGCTCACTGGGAGGATCATCTACTCAGTCAGGGGGAGTAGTCGACGACGGTGACTCCTCCTCTGAAGATGAAGCTGAAGAAGATGACCAGAACAGTCAGGAGGAACAGGTTCCAGTTCCTAAAAGTCCACAAGCATCTACCGGTGATGTACCTTCGACTTTGGAGCCTCAAACTCCAACTATCTCAGCTACAGAACCAAATGTTCATAATCTTGGCTCTGAGGTAGCTGTTCCTACTACTCCAGGATCACGACTAAACGTCTATCATCCCCTAAACAATGTCATTGGGGATGTCAGATCAGGAGTACAAACCCAAAATCAGCTATACTCAGCTGATTACGCCTCAGTTATGGAAAAGAGATATATTCATAATGGTGCTTATCGTGTTTTGTCTCACAGTTTGAGCCAAAATACGTCAGTGATGCACTAAATGATGAGGCGTGGGTGAGTGCCATGCAAGAAGAACTTCTTCAGTTCAAGAAGTTAGGTGTATGGACTCTGGTTGATAGACCTAAAGGTGCTAAGGTCATTGGCACCAAATGGGTTTTAAAATGCAAGAAAGATGACCAAGGAGTCATTATCAGGAACAAGGCTCGATTGGTGGTTCAAGGATTTCGCCAAGTCGAGGGAATTGACTACAATGAAGTGTTTGCACCCGTGGCACGGATGGAAGCCATTCGCATCTTCCTTGCCTATGCATCGTACATGAAGATTAAAGTCTACCAATTAGATGTGAAGAGTGCATTCCTTCATGGGGAAATCAGAGAAACAGTCTATGTCAGTTAACCCGAGGGATTTAAAGATCCTTATCATCGGGATAGAGTTTACAAACTCAACAAGGCTTTATACGGGCTTCATCAAGCTCCACGAGCTTGGTATGAGAAACTCTCGAATCATCTGGAGAAACACGGCTTTCGCAGGGGAGTCATTGACTGCACACTGTTCATCAAAGAAAAATGGCGACCTACTGCTCGTACAGATCTATGTCGATGACATAATCTTCGGTTCAAAGAACGAAGAGTTATGCAAAGAATTTGAAGCAGTTATGAAGAAAGAATTTGAGATGAGTGCTATGGGGGAGATGAAGTTCTTTCTCGGGTTACAGGTGGATCAGACTCCAAATGGGATATTTCTACATCAGACCAAGTATGTAGGAGACATTCTCAGTCGTTTTGACATGGAGAATGCTTCTGCTACTGGACTCCACTTGCTACGAATCACGATATAGCACCTGATGAAAATGGAGATCTTGTAGATGCCACAATGTACCGAGGATGATTGGATCCCTCATGTATCTCACTGCCTCAAGACCTGATATCATGTATGCTACATGTTTGTTCTAGATATCAGGCTAAGCCTAAGGTCAACCATCTGATCGGGGTCAAGAGGATATTTCGTTATCTGAAGGGTACACCCACACTTGGGTTGTGGTATCCTCAAGATGATGACTTTGAGCTCACCGTATAGTGACTCGGATTACGGGGGCTGTAAGATGAATTACAAGTCTACATTAGCAGGTGTCAATTCTTTGGGAGAAGATTAGTTACCTGGCAGTGTAAGAAGCAGACATCGGTTGCATTGTCAACCTGTGAAGCCGAATACGCTGCTGCTGCAAGTTGTTGTTCACAAATCATCTGGATTCAACAGCAAATGCGGGATTATGGTTTAAAGTTTTCTTCTACTCCTATTTTTGTTGATAACTCTGCTGCAATTGCAGTAACTAAAAATCCGGTCCAACATCCAAAGACCAAACATATCGGTATTAAATACCATTTCATAAGAGATTGTTTTGAAAAGAACTTATTGATATGGTAAAAATTATATGGATTTTCAACGCGCTGAACTCTATACTAAAGCCTTTGATAAACCACATTTTCAATATCTGCTAGAGGTCAACGGCGTTAAAAAACAAAGTGATGTTATTCCTGATGATGATCATGTGTAGTCCGATGTAGCTTAGTAATTCTTTCATTTTATTTCACTTTAGTCTGTTTTAAATTTAAACTCATGGTACTTCTGTGTGTTTATTAAAATCCTAAAATAATTATACCTGTTATGAAGTTAGTATTTTAGGGAAGAATAAGTCAGCAAGTAACATTATTAAAAAAAAGACGAGAGAGAAGGAGTGGAAAGCTGATATAAGGTAGATCATATATGTGATACCGATTCAAACCCTTTGGAACATGATAGTACACAGAAACAAATCAAGAGGGACTTTAAAATTTTAATTTAGAAAGATACAAAAATTCAAAGTATAAGTCTGTGTAGTCTAAGCAATACAAAAAGGGAAGATGATAGAAAAACTGGTAACTATGAAGGTAACACACACAGAGTAGACCTAGAGGTTGCTAGATCACAAATGATATGTCGGTAGATTCAGCACAATAGATGAAAAGACCTGACTGGTGATTTCAAGATCAAATACTACGTTGTTCAACTGACTGTGGGCTTCCATCTTATCACTGGTTAACACCAACAATATTCCAATAAGGGGTAATGAGCTTGTAAACGCCACAAATGTGTGTGGATGACCATAAATAGAGCAAAGCATGAAAAAAAATGAAAGAAAAATGCTATCAAGCTACTGACTTATGTTGTTGGTGCATTTTGTGCAAAATAAAATCAAGTTGCTCTAACAAGGAGATAGGTTGTGTGCCTCTCTGCTGTGCGATGGCACTGACCTGAGGATAAGCATAACCTAGATATTCTAGAATTCACTGTTGTTTGCCGCCTCTCTGCTGCGCGATGGCACTGACATGAGGATCGGCTTCTCTTTGAAATCTCTAAGAATAGTCTCTTCTTGTAAAAATACCCGTAGACCGCTCAAAAGCTCCTGAGGAATGTTGATTACCATATAAGTGTGGGATCCACAAATGTTAGTTGAAATAATTAAACCTAAACCTATCGCCAGTCTATGTCAAAAGTCTATGTATGGATTTAAGAGGACAAATATACTGACAATTATTGTGGTTGCAATTCTTGAAAGTTCAAATCAATGTGGTAATCTAATAGTTCCAGTATGATTTCCCAAAAGTTGCAACCGACTCTGGATGAAAACCAAGAATAGAGCATCAAAAGATTTTGACAACAAGTCCCAAATTATTTGACTTGCCTGTATGATCCCAAAATTGAATTGGTCCAGGTGTGGAAATCTAAGTTGAAGCTGCCTATTCCGGAACCAATCCCGTAGATTTTTATCTTAGGATTTATCTCTCACAAAAAGCCAAAAACAAGTCTTTATTTTAGGTACGTTAGTTTATTTTCTTATTATTATTCACTTAGTCTTTTGATTTTGTTTGTTTGCCAGACTACATCATGAAAATAGATAAGGGATTAACTCACTAAAAGGTTCATGTCTGAGATGACCACATGAATTTTCAAGTTTAAAGCAGTCACGTCTGAGGTGACTAAATTGTTTAAATGATCATGTCTGAGATGATCAAAACTCATAATGTTTATTTCAAAAGTTAAAAGGGTCTTAAAAGTAAAATGTTCAAAATGGCAGAACATTTACTAAGTGTGACCCATTCGCACGATTGGACCATGAATATGGACCAACCATGCGAATGGATCCCATTCGCACGACTGGACATGAAATTTAGTCATTCACCCGAATGGCGTATAAGAATGATCCATTCGACCGAATGACAGGATGCGAATGAGTCAGTCGACCGACTGAGACTCAGTCGGTTAACTGAGGGTGCGAATGAAAGAGCCCGAATGAGTCAGTCGACCGACTAAGACTCAGTCGGCCGACTGACTGAGCCAATCGCACGACTGAACCTCAGTCGCCCAAATGAACTGAGCGAATAAGGCTAGTCGGGCAATTGAACTTCGGTTCAGTATTTAAAGGCTTCAGTCGATCGCGTTGTACTCATCACTCCAATCGCACCCAAATCGCATTTTTTCCCGTTACTCTGCCAAATTTCTAGAGATCTTGTGTTCACATTGCTGTTGATTCTCTAACGCTCGATTGACGATTATACAGGTACATTGCAGTTAAATCTTACCGAAATCAGAAGATCTTGAATACCAAATATGTGATATTCGAATGAAACAAGAACCAGAATGAAAAATGCTCTAATAACCTACATAAACTTAGAAAAATGTTAAAATTAAGTTTAATAGGTTATTAGTGACATGATGGCGAGTCTAATGGACCATTTAAACCATGTTAAATTGCTTGAATTGGTCAAGATTCGAACCACAAGTGACTGAACAGTGGGATAAGCGACTGGTCGTCCGGATGAACTCCAATCGCACGATTGAATCTTGTGATTGGGTCACGGCCGAATGAACCATGCGAATGAGTTCAGTCGGCCGACTGACCCAATCGCAGACTCAGTCAGCAGATTGAACTCAGTCGCATTCACCCGACGAGCTCAGTCGCACGAAAGAACAAGCGACTGACTCCAGTCGCATGATTCATTCGCATGAATGAATCAGAATGAATTTAAACATTACACTAAGAACTGAATTTTGATGTATTATGTACTAATGATTCTGTGTCTTGTGTTTCAGAAAAATGGCTGATAGATGGTCCATTAACCCAAAGCACAACATATGTGCTCACTTGGATCATACTATTCGGAACGGGGCCAAGTTCACAGAGATTATAGCCTTCCTTAGACGCTCCCAGATACATAAGGCTATATCTACACCTTGCACGCCCTACAGGTCATTACACGAGGCATTCTGGGAGAATGCCTCAGTTGATCGCTCTCGTGAGCCGTACAGTATACGGAGCTCCATTCTGGGTCAGGATATCGAGGTTACTGCTGCTGATTTCCAGAAAGTTCTTGAATTTGGGGACGATACGAATCACCCCACCAAATTACATCCACTGACTGTGAGGGGCTGCTTCCTCAGAATCAAGTACGCGGGGGACATAAACTCGGGTGTGCTTAATAAGAGCAACCTGTGCCCTCAGTACAAATACTTGGCACATGTGATTCTGAAGTGCATTGCTTCGAGGAGGGCTGGGTTCGATGATCTATCAGATCAGATTCAAAATGCCTTCGTGGCACTGGTGCTGAACCACCCTTTCAGCTTCTCGAGTATGATCTTTTCCTATCTGATAGAGAACCTGGAAGCAAAAGGGAAGGAAGGATTATGTACGTACCCTAGGTTTCTACAGCTAATCTTCAACGACAAGCTACCACTTCTCCTAAAGGAGAGTCATGATGCAGTTACTTTGGAAATTATGGATGACACGACCTTTGGTCGAATGAGGGTGTATAGGGTCAAACAAGTGAAGCCCCTAGTGAAGAGGTTGATTGGCCATTTGGCAAACGAGAACTATGTGGCGCCGGGAAGACGAAAATGGCGTCATGATGATAGTGACTCTGATTCTGAACCTATAGGTCCACCAGTTGATGACGACGATGATGACGACAGCGGTGATGGTGGAGATACAGGCCCCATTCCATCTAGGGCCACTCCCACTGATATACCATCTCCACCATCCACCCACGATGGAACTGAGTCTGCTGGTTTCCATCAGGATTTTGTTCCTGATGAGAGGGAAGAGGAGTCGGAAGAGGAGCCCTTAACACGGACTGTGGGAAGCAAGGTTGTTCCCACGGAACATGGGCTAAGGGTGGTTGGTGAACACCTACGAGACTCAGGAGAGACAGCCACGGATCCGAGTTATGTACCGAAGCCAGCTAGCAGGGTTGTAGGGGGAGCATCCACCTCAACGGGAACGAGGAGGAAAAGGATGGCTCAACCCCATGGCCTGAAGAAGAAGAAAAGACGTCTCACCTTCGTTACCTCCACAACCACATCTGCCACCACCACAACCACTTCCACACCACAGCCACCACAACTACTACTACTACCACCACACCTCCCACCACTGTACAGATTCCGTCTACCATCATATCTTTCACTCCCACATCACGTCCACCACTTCACAGACCCATCTTCACTACAGCAACCACCACCACCGCTACCCCCAAGCTAGATCCTCAGCCCATCCATCTCATCCATATGTATCACCTCTACCTCTAATTGGGGTAGAGGAACAGCTATCTGCGCTCAACAGGATGGTGATGCGCCTATTAGCAGCAGATGAGAGAAGGCAGCTCAGATCCGTCAGCTTGCTGATCTTACTGTTGCTCAGTCTCACCAGATAGAAGAGCAGATAGAGTGATAAGGAGCAGGCCCAACAGATGGCTGCTCAGAGCCTTGAGATAGCCCAACTCCAAGCACATAGTGTCACATCAAACAGGAAGATAGAGGAGTTGGAGAGGCGAAGAAGACAATCATGTTAAGTTAAAGGGATCTAAGGAAGAGCCCTTGAAGATCAAAGAGGGAGACAGAGATGATGATGATGATGAAAGTGATGATGAGGATGATGAGACAGAGGAGGATGAGGGGACAGAAGAAGAAAGGACAGAGGAGAAGGATGATGATGATACATCAGGAGGAGATGCAGCTGCATCGGCCTCTGCTTCAGGTCAAGAAAGGAGGTCCAAGAACATACAAGACCAACCAGCTTCTTCCTCGGCTCCACCAAGTGACGAGACGATGATACAGGACAAAAGTAAAGATTAGATGATTATGTACTAAATTACTTTTGTATTTGAATCATGTATTGAAATCTATGTATTTAATGTTTAAATTCAGTTTAACGCATTTCTGTTTTGATGAATTACTAATGGTTGATATGTTGAATGTGTAAATCAAACAGATCCAAATTATCAAAGGGATGAGTTTGATGTTGCTCCCCTTCAGCAGGTCAAGACTCAGCTAACAATGATTCTTGATCTGCAAGGGATCGTAAGGAGGTCGGTGAGTTATACCCCTAAAGAAGGGGAAATAATTCACGACCTATCAAACGAGCAACTCGCAGAAATTTTCAAGCTCAATCTAGATGAGATAGTGAAGAATGCTCCGACATGCGACTCGACTAGTGACGAAGAGCTCAACGATGTTGATGAAATTGAGATTGAAGATGTCACTGCCAAGCACTACCCTCAGTACGCTGACAATGAGGGAAATGTGGTCCCCAATCTGGGTGAATCCCTCGTCAGCAATACTTTTGAGGTGTTAGACAAGATGGAGCTAGAGTCGGAGAAAGTAGAGGAAACGGCCCAAGCCTCAATTGATGATGTAGATATTCGAAAGGCTGAGTGGGCTGCGTGTTTTGAAGAAGTTAGAGCCCAACGCACTGCACCGAAACAAGATGCCTACACCAAACTCTACAGAGTCAAGAAACATCATAAGGTGACTGGCAGGATCATAGCGTGGGCGTATTTTGAGGATCTTAACGTATATGCAGTTAAGAGAGAAAAGGGCATAGAGTACTTCAGATTCTCACATGATCTGAAGACTCTACCAGGTTTTGAGCTCAACCAGCTGGCCAAACTAAAGCTCTTGTATGCTGACCCGAGGAAGATGTCAGGCTGGTTCGAGGCTGCCCTAAAGAAGGAGTACACCACACCAGGTGGGTTAACTTCAGACCCCAACAGCCTACAGGTATATCAGAAGGTCTGAGGTTGATGCCACTACTGGAAAGCTGAAGATAGTGTTGAGGTGGAGTCCTCCGCGCATAATGTCAAGAATCTCACTCAGGGAAATGCCACGGGACTTACTACTCCACACTTTAGGTGGTGGTACTACGATTGGAGAATAGCAGAAGCGGTCATAGTCCTAAACAAGGAGGGCCAAATGGATACGATCAGGGTATTCGACCCAATGTGGCTTACTAACTTGTCAGAAAAAGATGTCTACACGCTATAAAAGTGGCCATTGTTCTATGATATGCAAGATATTGTACAAGCCCTCCAGTTCCAAAATGTCATAAGACTCTACTTCGCATTTGAGATTCACGCGGGAGTCACAAAAGAGGACAAGTACAAGAAATATGCGGAGGTGATGCAGAAAACAAGACATTAGAGAGATCTAGGTCCAAGGGGGAGTTTGTTGATACATGTATGTCCCTAGATCATGATATGAAATGTAATAGATCTTATTTATCTGATTTTGATGTAATTTGATATGATTAATGAAATGATATTGATTGTTTGTGATTTGTAATGACTAATATTTTATTAATGAGTAGATATTGAATTGGTTAATTAGGATAGTAGTTGTGTGAATGGTTACACATAATGTTTATTAATTAATACATTCAAACTTAACATAATGAATTTCTCATGTGAATGGCCCATACGAATGGAGCACACGCATGAATAACTTCATACGATTGACTCAGTCGCAGGACAGAACCAGGAGACTGGATCAGTCGTATGATTGACACATAAGATTGACTCAGTCGCACGACTGAACACTCAGTCGTGCGGATGGATCAACCGCATGGTTCAATCGCACGACTGAACCATGCTTATGGTCCAGTCGCCCAAATGAACAATACTAACCTATAAATACAATCTAATTCGTGAAAAACGAGGGGCATTCATTCACTACGATTCCAGACGTACCCTAGCCGTCCAGAAGCCTCCCAATTCATTCTCCAAGTTCATAGAACACATTAGATCGATTTCCAATCGATTTCTAACGTTAGTTTCAATTCTTTATTGATTCTTCGTGTGTTCTCACTGATTGGATCGCCAATCAAATAGGATTCCGCACTATTTGATCTGGTTTACACGCTAATCACTAGGTATTTCGTTCAAATACCAGGTCCTAACATATTGCTAGCCTAGCGAAGTCATAGATCTATGGGCCAGACAAGCCTGCTTGGTTGATCCAAGTACACTTAGCTAATCGTATATACTTTTAAACGTTTGAGACTTGTAAAACTTTGTCGAGGTTTGATTGTGCATTCTGTCTTACATTCCTAGTTTACTTTGTTCTCTAACTTACAACATGAATTGTCATATTTTATATACTTATGTATTGAAAACTATGGAAATCTCACCAACATTATTGTTGACCTTTTATTTTTAACATGTTTTAGGAAATACTCAAGCTTGATCGCCATTT
Source organism: Flaveria trinervia (assembly GCA_025506515.1). Lineage (NCBI taxonomy): Eukaryota > Viridiplantae > Streptophyta > Magnoliopsida > Asterales > Asteraceae > Flaveria > Flaveria trinervia. The sequence goes on along the minus strand of CM046448.1, from coordinate 103,411,573 downwards.
TTGAAGTTGTTCACACCTAGGAATGGACCTAGTTAACTTTACGAATGAGCTTGTTATATTTTTATATATTGTGTTCATATTTGAGACTTATGCTTGTAATGTACCTTTCAAACTTATGAATATATATTTGGATTTAATAATAGCGTTATGTGGCTGTGAACGATCTTAACTCTCACTCCTCGACGTTTCGGCCATTAAGGTTGGGATGTGACAGATTGGTATCAGAGCCCATAACTATAGGGATCTAGGTTATTATAAATGGTGACATAGACTATAGTTTATGCATGAACCTCATAGAAAAATCCTTATAACTTTGTGTATACTTATTGTTGCATGTCACATGATGCTATCTATTTAGGGATGCCTTTTGTGCAACTTGATGCCCTTAGATAGGTGTGCCTTATAATTATATGAACTTGGTTACTTGTCTCCCTAAACTTATCTTTGACTCTTTGACCCTCCCCGAACATGAAATCTCTTAATATTATTCTTGACGACATGTGGAATCGTATACTTATTGTATATGTCTTGAATCTTTAGACTCTATGTCTAATCTATGAAAATCTCATCAAGGTTTTGATTTCATGAACCTAAGAAATTTGTGTGACACATAGACACTTGTATTCTGGATTTCCTGGAAAAATGCCCTCGGGCTAAGGCAAGCATAAGACATAAATCCTATGGGACTAGTTACGCTTACCTGGGGAGTTCTGGGATGAGTGATAAACTATGGTCAACATACACAAGTTTCTAAGGCAAATGGGTCAATTTACCTTGACGTGTCAACGTTCCCAAATAGTAATGCGTTACCAAATGGAACCATCCGCTTTATATTTAAATTATCAAAAATCCTTGATTCCTTGGACTGGTTTATCATCAAAACTCTAATGTCTTCTCATTCCTATCTGTTAATATTGAACTCGTTATACTCCTCAATTCCTATGCTTAAACAACGTTATACATTATGCACCTTATGTAACTATCTTCATACCTTGATCAACGTGTACATGGATCTTAATATATTCAAAGATATCGGTCATCTAAACTGAATGGTTATTTTTTTTAAACTTAAAATTGTTACTTAGGGTTTCCAAACGTCCTTAAAGTGTGTCCCATAACTGAAATCATGTAATGCCGAAAGGTGGAATACCTGCATCCCAGGATATCTTGTCTAGGCAAGGTATACATATAAATTTGATTCGGTCGTTAGATCCGTTTATCTAACCTGGAACTCATGAGATGGGTGTTCACTTATAGGTACGCGTGTCTACCATAAAGTTGTGGTTGACGTAACACTTTGAGAATCCAACACATTTCTCTTTTATTTTGAACCGAACGTTTACATCTTATTATTGTGTTGAATCATTTCCGTCATTGATCTTGTGTTCCTGACTTAAACCATTCAAGATTTGAGACCTAACACCATTAACTTCGTTATCCCGAACTTTAACCTTAATCCTAGCAAACATGATTTTCCCTTCCTGTTAATGTCACATTGATGTAATTTGAAGTTTCTGAGTTTCTAGCCAATATTCTCTTCGTTTGCGGAGTCGAGCTTTATAAAAACTTCAAACCGTTCCGCACCGTAGGCAATGCAAGAGTCCGCAAGTCAACCTATGACTAAGGACACTCGTATCCTCTAAATGATTCTATCTCATCAAAACAGGGGCGACTCCTTACTTTGGTGATGACTTTCCATTCGCTATCATTGTTCATATGAAATCTTATCGTCAAGACAGAAGTGAACCTCATACCTTGATGATGATTTCCTCCTTTTTGTTTTAATGAATTCGTATTTTACAAATGGAATTACCTCCTTAAAATAGGAGTAAAATTTCGTATCTTGATGATGGTTTTCAATTTTTGTATTAGGTGTTTTATGAAATCCCATCCTCTGAATCGGGGTGATTTCCTTGTTTCGAGGACAGATTTCAATCATTTTCTTTGGAACTCGTATTTCACGAATGAACCCCACCAAAATAGGATTGAACCCCGTACTTTGGTGACAAAGGTCAGTTCTCGATTGTTTTCTTGTTATTATGAAATTCAATCATCAAGATAGGCGTGAAATCCATACCTTGATGATAATATCACCTGTTTAAAATTTTATGGATGGTATTTTCCTCAAATGAAATGACCCCATCAAAGTAGGAGTGAATTCCGTTCTTTGATGAAACTTTTCATTTTACTATATTTTGTTTTTATAAAACTTCACTATTGAGATAGAAGTGATTATCCTTACCTTAATGGTAAGTTACCTTATTTTATTCTTGTGGATCCTTAACAATGAGTTAGGATCAAGCTCTCGTTTGGTAGTTAAGAGTCATACTTTGGGAAATACACCACCAAGCTAGGAGTGATAACCATATCTTGGTGAGTATTCCCATTCCTTGATCTCAAACTTACCAAGGTTTTAAGACTTCAATTGACAAGAAACATGTAATAACTTGAAGGTGAGCACCGTTATCTATTTATCGACGATCGTATTCCAGCCAGTTAAGCAAAAGCATGAATCTTGAACTCAAAAGGGGTCGTTGTTACTTTAGGGTAACCCTAGTTCCAAGCCTGGAACATTTAAATTCTTAAATCTATTTCATTCCCTTTATCCTCATGTTTTGATTTGATCTAGCTATATGGAACCATTTATTCCTTACTTATCGACTTTCATTTTGAGTTACATCAAAACCTGATTGCGCGATGGTAGCCTTCTTAAACAATCTTTCTGCTAAATAAAGACATTATCAACTTGTGTTCATGTCTTTCTAGACACACAAATGTTCTCAGCTGTGCTTATGAGTTTGTTGAACTGCGTATGCAAACTGTACTTGGAAATTTGCTACCTTGCAAAACATGGTTACAAATGCATTTCTTATTGTTTGCGTCACTTCTTGAATCGCTTTTGAATCCTTAACCTTGGAAATCTTTAAAACTCTATCTTGATTTCGATCTATGAGATTCGTTATTGTGACGCAGATATGGAGATTCATAAATTTTCGTAATTTGTAGTCATGGGTTTGGCATAAAAGAAAAGACATAACTTGGTATATGTCCAAGTGTCTCACCTCCATATATGACAAAGCCTAACACCCGTGTTCCTAAGAATCTCCGTTAAACTTTTCATTCACCAAAATGCCTCTTATATTAGATGTCACGATGACAATTGGTGCATTATAGACCGATTGGCTAATTGCATATTAACTCATGTGGGATAACGGGTCGAGAAATTGACTTGTATCTATCTCAAATAGTCGTATACCGTGGTATGTCGGTAAATATCGATCGTTAATTTTAATGATCGTTTCATTTTCCTGCTATTAGCAATGTTTCTAGTCATCGTTGTGAACTCATTCCAAAATCTTCGCATATCGTAATATTCTTAGACCGACGGTTTGGTCAAAGGAGCAATACATATTCACAAGATATGCGTTAAGATCGTTTTGGTGACGTTTGGGATTCTTAAATTCCGACGGTTAACCTTTCTTACAATTGATGGTCTCAAGTCATCAATTTATTACGTAAATACGTTCTTGATGTTGTCTAATATACCACGGTAACTCATCATCGTCTTCCAACGTTTCATGTGCCACTCTCAAAGAGTCTCGTATTTCATTGGAAGAGTTCAAATTGGTATGCATTATGTCAAGAGACTTGTAAGGTTCCATAACGTGAGACATCTCATCCGTAATCAAACGTCTATCACTGACCGTTGTACACTTACCCTTCATTATAACTCCTTTTGTTCATTTAAGTTCATTCTTAATTTCAGGACGAAATTCTTTTAAGTTGGGGAGACTGTGACATCTCATATTTTCGTTAAATTAAAAGTAAACTTTGTTAAGTTTTAAAAGGACCTTTTATGTTAATTTTGAAACTTTGAGGATTTATTATGCTTAATAATTAATTTGGTGATTAACAAATTAATTAAATAAATAATAATAATAATAGTAATAATATTAATAATAACATTAATAATAAAAGATTATAATATTAAAGTTAATAATAATAATAATACTAGTAATGATAATAACTTATAAACAAATTATTAACTTAAAAATGTTTAAAACCTAAATTAGTAAGTTAAGGGGTTGTTTTGTCACTTTATAAACTTTAAAAGAAAGTTTTTACATAAAATGATAAGAAATCAAAGTTTGAGGGCTAATTGTGTAAATTTAATAAACCCCAAACCACCCGCCCCCATTACCCCGTTTTTCCGGCAACCTCGCCGCCGGACTTGGCCCCAAAACTTACCAAAACCCTTCGATTACGACCCCAAATCATCCCAAACCATTCGTGTATGTGATTCGAACTTGATTACCCATCTTAATTGTGTTCAAACACCAGTTACAAAGGCATTGTCGTTCGAAGTAACCGAAGCTTTAATTCGTACACGTTTAATCATTAAATCACAATAATAATCAAATTAACTTAACATGAACCATCTATTATCTATCACTAATCGACTACCACTCTCAATTGCACCTGAAACAAACAAAAACATAGAATTCGAATGTCCTCTCTCGTTCGCGACCAACCACAATTCGAACATCATCTTCAACGGTTCTAAACTCGAAATTTATAGAGGGCTTTTCGTCTTGGAGTCCATTAAACACTATCTGTGCAGCGAATTGAACTATAGTCGTCGTTTGAACAACAATCGAGCTTCACAGCAGTCGCGGTTTGTTCTTCGAGTCGAATCAGTGATGTTATACAACTTCGGGTAATTAAACTTACATACATATTCATTTTGACTTGATGAATGAAATCCCTATGAATTTAAGCATTAACTATAATGAATTGATCTCCAATTTGGCACTAATCGAAACTAGGGTTCATATTATTTGGGGATTTACTTAGATTCTGTTTTTACAAATTAAAAACAAGGATATCTCGCGGCTGAGTGCCTTAGTTCACTGGTTAAGACTTTCATTCCCTATTCATGAGGTCCCGGGTTCGAACCCGGGCACCCTCATGTTTTATTTTTAAAGGCTTTTTAGCCTAAAACAATTTTAGAAAAATTTTAATATATATAAAAATTATTTTTATAAATGTCAAATATTTTCAAAAGACTCCAAATATTTCTGCAATTTTTCTAAGTTTAAATAAAAAAAATGTTTTATTAATAAAATTCTTAGCAAAGCTTGTTTGAATAATTTTTAATAAAATAGATTGAAAATAATAATTAGTAAATTATTATTGGACTAAATATCCCTTTTAAATTAATTTGGTTTAAATAGTAATAAATTTTTAGTTATAAAATTTTATTTAAACTTTATATGTAACCTTTTAAATTATTACAATTATTTCTTTTCACATCTTTTGAATAAAATAAATATATATATTTTCTTTAAGAAAATATAAATTTATTTCATTTTGTTAAACATAATTATTTGACAAGCCCCAAATTTCCATCGAAATCCTAGTTCGCATTAAAATGTTAATCTTACAATTAAACTTTAACCTTGTAAATATATATTTATTTTTAGGTGCATTATGAAGGACTACGTTGAAACGTTGCTTATTATATTTCTTATTAATCGTCCATTATATATTCATTGACCAAGTGAGTATTTCTATACCTCTTTTTATATTTTTACACTTTGGGGTGAAACATATTACTTTATAAACTTTGCACTTGTAAACACGTTTGATTCTTGTAAACTTATGGCATTTCACCTGTATGTTGTAGTTAGCTAAACTTTGTAGCTACCATGTAATGTCGAATATATGTACAATCATTAACTATTGCTAGCCTAGCGAAGTCATAGATCTATGGCCAGACAAGCCTGCTTGGTTGATCCAAGTACACTTAGCTAATCGTATATACTTTTAAACGTTTGAGACTTGTAAAACTTTGTCGAGGTTTGATTGTGCATTCTGTCTTACATCCCTAGTTTACTTTGTTCTTTAACTTACAACATGAATTGCCATCTTTTATATACTTATGTATTGAAAATTATGAAAATCTCACCAACATTATTGTTGACCTTTTATTTTTAACATGTTTCAGGAAATACTCAAGCTTGATCACCATTTTTGAAGTTGTTCACACCTTGGAATGAACCTAGTTAACTTAACGAATGAGCTTCTTATATTTTTATATATTGTGTTCATATTTGAGACTTATGCTGGTAATGTACCTTTCAAACTTATGAATATTATATTTGGATTTAATAATAGCGTTATGTGGCTGTGAACAATCTTAACTCTCACTCCTCGACGTTTCCGCCATCAAGGTTGGGATGTGACACATGACCCACCCTTGGGTGCATGGCCAACACTTAGACGCATGGGCCAACATGCTGGGCGCATGACCCACCCTTGGGCGCATGGCCAACACTTAGGCGTCTGGCCACTCATGATGGACGCATGGACAACTGTTTGGCGCATGAACCACTGTTCATGTTCATCAGACATTCTGAAATCTTTTCTATGCCACCAATTTCACCCGATTCTCATTCTAAGCATACCCAAACATAGATCTAACATACTAAGGCCATCTAAGGATGCTAAACATCATCTCTAACCCATAATCATCATTATAACATGCATACATACATACAACATTTGAACATAAAGCTGTATCTCCACGGTTTTACTTGAAAACATGACTTGGTATGCATAATAGCCCCAAATCAGTTAAAAATCAGTAAAAGAGGGGTTCTAGAAACTCACCTTGAGCAGCTTTCGAGCAACACACTTCTTGTTCGAGTCCCACCTTCAATTCAGCTCTTGAATCCCGAAAACAAACTCTAAACAACCAGAACCTCGGTCAAGAACTTGAAACCCAGCTGAAACCGAGCTCAAACAAGAGAAGACTTACCTTTTTCAGCTTCTTCTTCATATTTCTCTCTCTAGAACCAAGCTCTCTCTCTCTCTCTTCTTCTTCTTCCGAGATCAAGCAGCTTTCTGCTTTGATATGGGTGACCATGCCCTAAATCCTAAAAATAATAAAAGTATACTTTGTACACTTTTTCCCCTTCCACTTGTGCATAATTTCCATTCCTTCCACTTACTTTTCTTTTCCTTTCGTTTAAATAGAAATTTCGGGGTGTTACAGTGACTGAGGTTCATATGCATGGAAGTCATGCGACTGAAGGCCATGCGCCTAGATGTTATACAACTGAGGTCCATGCACCTGGAGGCCATGCGACTGAGGTTCCTACGCATGAAAGTTATGTGACTGAAGGCTGTGCGACTGGAATGCCCATACGCCTAAGGGTTCATTTGCCTATAGGGTCCATACGCCCAGATAGGGCTCATGCGCCCGAAGGAACATAGTTTACTTTATGATGTTTGGGGGAATGTGTAGATGTAGGCTTTGACTTGGGAGATTCCGGGGGGTTCATGTAAGCTGACTTTTGGGGCCATAGATGATATGATGGGCATGAACGTTGATGTAGGATTGCTGTTTAGGCATGTATGATGTATGTTATGTACGTATAATTGGTGCCCGGTATGGCGATGTTGTATGTTCTTATTCATGTTCCTTGCTATGTATGATTGTCTTCTTGTGTCTTTACTTGTATGTTAATGAATGAATTGAAAGTATTATGTAATGTAAAGTGGAAGATAACGAAAAGAGGAACGAAATGAAAGAATGCATGCATTAATGAATGAATGAAAGTAAGAAGGCTTGCAAGTAAATGTATGGAGATTCACACCCAATGAAGGGTGTTAGCTCAACCGTGTGCAGGTTAGCTACCCCAGAAGGATGTACACTTGGGCTTAATCCATGTGATTAGGCAAATGTATGGAGGTTCACATCCAATGAGAGGTGTCAGCTCAACTGTGTGCGGGTTAAATACCCCATGAGGATGCACACAGGGGTTTAATCATTGTGATTGACCAAATGTATGGGGTCCTTGTCGCTTAACCCTAGATGAATTGCTTGGTGCTCTAGAGGTGGGTTAAACACATGACAGGACCTAGATGGAACGAAAGATAATAAATGTATGAAATGAACGATGATGAAGATAATAACTATTACCTATGTGTACGTACGATGTGTGATCACGTTCTAAAGCCTGGTATGATTTGGAAGAAATTAAAGAACGGTTTTAAATGAAAGATAAAGTATGTTATATTATAAAACTAGAACTCACTCAGCAACACTGACTTTTATGTGTTTCCAGTTGGCAGGTAATGGTTGCTGAGGATGGCACAGGACAGCTACTTGGCTCTTTTTGGATGGCATTCTTTTGTTTAATGTTTTTGCATTGCAATGCGAACAAACGATGTTTTGTAACGAATGTTGTATTAACTTGCAAAAGCATTTATTTCGAAATGAAAGGTTATTTAATGTTTATGATGCAATGTTTTATTTAAGTTAATGAAGATAAATGTTTTATGCGCGATGATTGGCCAGCTATAGGCGTCCCGGGAACGGGGCCTTGCAGTTGCTGAGATAGATTCAAGTTGGAGAAATATTTTTAAAAAAGTTTGGTAGATGGATTTACTGGTTCAATTGTCAGAATCACTCCTTCTTCAACATTTTTCATACTTGGTTCCTTTTCAAGAGATTGTATAGTACCACCATGATCATGAGACTTCTCATCTGGTTAGTCATAATGATTAATTATTGGTTGACCCACATTATTTTTTGTACTAGAATCTAATTCTGCTGAATGTGGCTGAACTATGTCAGGAGATGACCTGTTGTGACTAAGACTATATGGTCTTTAGTACTTGGGACTTGTATTGCTGCTTATTTGTTGATAGACTATTGTGAAACATTCCCACTCAATGGTTAAATGCATTTGTGAATCCATTTAGATTAAATATCCAACTTGATGTATTTCCAACACTATTTGAGAAAATCTCATTAAATATGACATTTTCAGATTCCTCAATATTGTCGTCAATCTTTTTGTATACTCTATAAGCCTTAGATGTAATGAGTATCCTACAATGAACCCATCTATTGATTTCTCAATAAGTTTGGATAAATGATCTTTAGTATTTAAAAGGGTGCATGGACATCCAAAAGGTCTTAAAGACCCTATGAATGATCTTCTCTTAAGCCATAATTTTTAAGAGGTTTTTCCATATTTCTCGACTATCAACACCTTGTTTTGAATATAGCACGCAATGTTCATTGCTTTAGCCTAGAATGTTACAGAAAGTTTGTAGTCAGAAAACATGGTCCTTGCGGCCTCAATAAGTGTCCTGCTTCTCCTTTTAGCAACTCTGTTCTGCTAAGGAGTTCGAGGAACACTATATTGCCTTGGCAATACCTTTGGATTCACAAAAAGAATCAAAGATGTGGTTTTTGAATTCAATGTCCTGATCACATCTAATTATTGTATCATTTTGATCAATTTGGTTCTTAATTTTGATAATAAATGAATTTTAAAATTTCACCAGTTTCATCTTTAGTTTCTAAAAAGAAAACCCAAGTGTTTTTAGTAAATCATCTATTATTAACAAGCAATATGATTTTCTTCCCAAACTCTTTACACTTGTTGGCCCAAATAAGTTCATGTGTAACAGATGTAAAGGAGTTGTGACTAAATGCAATTCTTTGGACTTATGAGAAAATCTATGTTGATTTCCTTTTTAATAGGCAACACAGTGGTCAGCACATGCAAACTCCTTGTTCGACAATCTTGTGACCAACCTATTGCGAACTAGTTTGTTCATGTTTTTTGTGTTTTACATGTGTCAGTCTTCTATGCCAAATGGATGATTCATTTATTGAAGCTTTGGAAATGAAATATGGTATATTTCTTGAAGGTGATGCATTCTACATGTTGAGCATGTATATATTATCCTTCCTAGGAGCTCTTAAAAGTATTTTGTCATTTGGAATCTCAAACCCAGGAGATAGGATATTACATTAATGCTCTATGAAAAGAGTGTTGTGTTTTTTATCACACAGTTAAAACAAACTCAACATAATATAGTTTAACTCTTTCACATAGTTCACCTTGTCAAAGCTTATCTTGTCATTGGTGAGTGCCCCCTGCAAGTAATGTATCCTCTATTTTGTATCACTTCCAAATGAAATAGATCCACCATTATATGGTTCTAGATTCACTAGGCATGATCTGTTACTTGTCATGTGCTGTGAGTGTCCACTATCTGCATTAAACAAATTGGTTAATAATGAATGGGGACCCAAACTTATTTAGTCTTGGGTCTTCTAGTTTTCAATAGTTCTTTTTCAATGATAAATGCTGAAAGGCTAGTCTTTGGTTTTGGGTCAAATAAGGATTCGAAAATTGTATTTAGCTTCCAGGATTTTTTTTGACTTTGCCTGATACTTTGACATTATTCTTCTTGTGATGACCTTCTAAAGCTTTTAGATATGGTGAATGATTCTCAAAAGTCTTCTTCTTCTTTAAGTTTGTAGCTTCTGATTTGTTCAATAGATCCTTCAAAGGTGCTGACTTTGCCTTGGAACCAACACTTCATGGACTTGTTTTCCTAATAGTTTTTTAACAACACCTTTTCCTTTTGATGGTTATTTGATAGCTGTAGACTTCTTTGAGGGTTTTGGCAGGTTGAGACGATTGATTGAATATGCTATGGGATTGTATTGACAGTCTTTTGCAAAGTGATTGTCTTCCCCACATAATAGGCATATGATCTTCATTTGCTTCTTAGCTGACTTCATCATCTGCCTAATCTATAGTAGCTCCTTTTTCATCTCTTCATTCTTGCCTCTTCTTATCAACTCAAAATCAATGACATTTTCAATTTTCACTTTCTTTTTTGAAGATCTTGTCAGTTGACTTTCCTCAATTCCACCTACCTTCTATTTATCTTGTGATTAGCATGGGTGTTTAGATCTATCTTCTTCTTTGGGAACCTCTTGTTGTGGATTGCTATTGCCTTAGAAATATACCTTTGAATATACGGTTTGAGTCTCTCTTATAAAAAGTTGAGATTCGTTCACAACAATTTCTATTGTGAGTCTTCTTGTTGTAGTTGTGCTTCGATTAAAGCTTTTTCTTGGTGTATGGGTTTGACTTAGCATGCAGCCAGTTGACTTCAGATGATGACTTTTCTTGTACAAACTCCATCATCCAAGTCATAACCTTCTTTGCTTTGGCATTGAGTTCTTCCTTCTTCTTCTCCCTTTCTTCCTCTTCCATTTCTCTTTTCTCTTCTTCTTTGCTTTGACTTTTCTCTTCTATCTCAACTTTGTCAGTATATGCCCTTGTATAGGTGGGTTCAACACTTATTTGCTTCTTTACCTCAAGGTTGCACTTAGGGATATATGTGGGAGTGTATGTCATTGGGGGTTCCATAATATTATACCCTAAATCTGTCTTGATTAGATGCAACTTTTGGGAGTTTTTAGCAAAGGCAAGCAATTAAAATTTCTCAGTTTGAACATTGTGTTTATCAATATATGTTTTAGCTATAGCCAAATCACATTATGTTGATTTCAACCTGCTCAAGAGTTCATCAATTTGGGTCTCTAAGTTAATTTGCTTATGTTTTAATTGTTAAACCATCTTTTCTAGCTCTATTATCTTTTCCTTTTAAGCATTATTATTTTTCTTAAAATTAGTTATAAGAAGATTGCTTGATTCAACTCTTTCATGAGATCCAAATTATGATTTATGTACAAGTTTACCTTAGCAAGGCACTCACGTGTATAGCAGGGTTTAGAAGTTACCTGCCGTGAGGAGGTTAAGTGTCCAACCATCAATGCATTATTTGATGGGAGTAAAATCTTCCACTTGGAAGCTCCAGTGAATCACTTATTCTCTTGATGCTACAACTGCTATCTTTATTTGGTAGCATGAAGTAGAGGGACTTTAAGAAGTTAAGGGTTGTTGAAAGTTTGATGAGCTTGGGGGAGATGGGTCTGACTTTAGTGCTTTGCATTCTTTGGCAGAGTGTCCCAGCTAGTTGTAGTTAAAGCATTTTAATTTGCTCTTGTCAAACCCAAATCCTTATCTTCTCTGCCTCATGAACTTTCTTTTGGTTCTATGCTAAAACTGCTTAGCCCTAAAAGAGATCATGGCTATCTGGTAGTTGATGTCAATTTCCTCAAGATCATCTAGATGAATGCATTTCAGATCTTGTTCATAGAGTTGAAAGAAGTTGTTTGTTCACTAAAAAAGGTTGAATTTGACGAATTTGTTTGTGAAAAGGATGGTGAGGCCTACTGATTCCATCAGCTGAATGGTGGTGATGGTAGATTTAGTAGTTGGAGATACAGGATAGGTGATTATCATTACTTGATGAGTCACCATAGGAGTTTGATAGGCTTAGGAGTGGGAGTGGAAGTGAACAGGTTCATGAATATGTGTTATAAGAGTTGATGACTTTGAGAGGTTTGAAAATCTGTCAAGTAATTCTTCATTTGCATCCATCTCTATATGAAAAGTACTCAGGATGATTTCTCATTAGTCATTGCCTTCAGATTCTCAGTTCTTCTAATAGACATAGTGTAAACTATCCATCTCTTTGGTAGAGATCTCAAGAACTTTCTAAGAACATCACTATTCTCCATCTTCACTCCTACTTCATTGAGAGAGTACAACAACTGAACATATCTGATATATGTAGCAGTCATGGTTTCTCCCCTTATGAAACCAAATTTCTCAAATTCTGCTTCAAGACATCTTTTTTGTTCTCTTTCATATCCTCTATTCCTTCAAATATAGCCTTCAATGCTTCCTATAACTTCTAAGCAGTTGTGAATTTATTAAGACCATGTATGATGTTGTTTGGTATACTCATTCTGATCGGCCATATAGCCTTTGAATCCATATCCATCTTCTTTAGATCTTCATTTGAGTACTTTATTGGATCTTTGGGAATCATGAGTCCACCTTCACCAACAGCTTAGACCATGGGGACATATGGTGCATTCTATTTAGAGAGCTAGAGTCTCATGTCTTGATTTCTACAAAATTCTCCATTTGGAAATTCCAAATATCATAGTCAAGTGATTTAAACATGGTAGGTTTGGTTAGAGTTTCATTCTCTAAGACATGCTTACTTGAGATGGCTACAACAGTCACCTGAAATGAGAGAGGGGTATGAAAATGTGTGGTGTTTAATAGTGTGATCAATGAAAAACAAGTGATTTGTTGTAAGGGGACTTCATGAAAAATAAGAGCCAAAGCTCTGATAACAAGTTATAGATTAACAAGATGTTTCTGACTGTAAGAAGTTAACAAATATGAAACCTAAGTTAACAGCTATTAGGATCAGAGATCTACGTTTGATTGATTAGAGAGTATAGCAGCGGAAATCAAACAATGAATTAGCCAATTCACAAGAACACAAAAGATATTCAAGGTAAGAACAAACGGTTATAGACAGAGAGAATTCTGCAAAAGATATTTCATTCAATATTCGCTTTCGTGGTAACAGAATATCACACATACAATTAGGTCAACACCTCTTATATAATAGATGTGACGTCTGCTGATGTCACTTGATAGTGACATCTAACAGAATTATTCAAACTACTAAAAGTTAACACAACTACTGAAGATGTCAAAATAGCTGACATCTTCTTACAAAAATGCTAAGTGTTAACTATCACTACAACTACTGAAAAGAAACTACTGAAACTACAATGACTGAAGAACATGCTCTTCAATTGTTTTACAAATACTGAAACAAAAAGAAAACAACTGAAAGGAAACCATCACAACAACTGAAGAATGCTTCTTCAGCTGTTGTAACAAACTCTTAAGGCTTCAGTACTTGTACTTGAACTTCAGTTGTTGTCATCAGCTGATGTCTTCAGTCTTTGTACTTCAGCTGTTGATCTTCAGTACTTGTTCATTAGTTATTGATCTTCAGACTTTGGTCTTCAGCTGTTGAAGTCTTTAGTATTTTAGTCTTCAGCTGTTGAAGTCTTCAGTACTTAGTCTTCAGCTGTTGAAGTCTTCAGTACTTTAGTCTTCAGTACTTTAGTCTTCAGCTGTTGATCTTCAGACTTTGTTACAACAGCTGATCAAGTCTTCAGCAGTTGTTGTGATGTATGTAGGACTTAGAGGTTTTTCTGATCAGGCTCATTGGTTCTTTTGGTCCAACAAACTCCCCCTGAACCAATGCAGCCAAAACCTCTAAACTTACTGAAGATGTCCCACTTATTATGGCAGAAGGATTGGTCTTTTTGTCTTCTAGATCAGCTCAGAAGTGACCCTTGTAAGCACAGGCCTGGGAAGAAATCTCAATGATCTGTTTGGCAAAGTATGAATGGGAACTCTGTCTTGGGGAACCGGACACAGAGTTGTTACCCCATCCATGAGATCTACTTCCCCACTATGAGTCTGTATGACTCTCTTGTATAGGCCTCAAGGAAGGTAATTTGTTCCTCCATGGTAAGTTCTTCAGCTCCTCCTTCAAAAAGTGATTCTGGCCCATAATATTCAGATAGGTATTTGACCTGTTTCCCATTTTTGAGTTCCACAGTTGTTATTACTCTATAAGCAAATTCATCAGGGTGATTACCCTCTAAGAACAACTGGAGCTCATTCTTTCTGACTTCCTCAAGCCTCTTATATACTAACCCCTTTTTCACCATTTTATTTTCTAGCATCTTCTATGGGGTCAGGTTAGCTTTATAGGCTTTCTTGAAGTCATCTAGGATTTCCCAGGGTGATACTACAAAGACCAGTGAGATCACTTCATCTACAATCTTCTTCACTTGGCAATGTATCTCTGTGGAATGTTTTTCTTGTGAATCCTATGAGACACCTGGGATTAGGCCAAATCCTCACTCTCTCCTTTTGATATTGAAATGTATGTTTAAGAGTGTATAATCTGAGAGCATGCTTCTTCATGTTGATGATTGAAGATGTGGCAGCATATGCTTTGTCAACCCTCCTCAACAATTCTCATCATGTTGTTTGTGAAGCTCTTCTTCTTCTAGCTTCACTTTCACAATTTGTCTTTGAGTTTCAGGAGTAATTGTTGGAGAGTGACTTGTGGCCTTCGGCAACTGTATAACAGCTGAGAGTGGCAGCCTATCTTCATCTTCATCATTATCTTCGTCATCTTCTTCTAGCCTCAATACCCTTCTCTTCTTCTTCCGGGGTACATCATCGGCTATTGGTTTTGAGGGTAAGGGAGTTGGTTTGGTGGGTTGTGTTTTTGGTAGTTTTGGGGGTAAAGGGATTGGTTTAGTGGGTTGTTGTTTTGGTGGTTTTGGTGTGGGAATGTTGACAGGGTTCTAGCATTTTGGAGGTGAGTGTGGCTTTAGATTGCTTGGCTAGTTCAGTCCTGCTCCCGCACCAGCTTCATTCAAAGCTTCAATAACTAATCCTTTAGTGTATACTTCAGACGAACAGATCTTGGTGGTTATTGCCAAGATGTTGTCCCTGGACGAAGCCTTGATTCGATCAATGATCTTCCAAGATATTTTGCTATAAACCTGATCATGATCTCCAGCCTTTCTCTTTCTAACACATCATAACTTGCCCATCTAGTTTGGATTTCTTCAATCTCTAATCTTCTGATCTCAGAGTCAAGTTTGTCAGTGTCATGGCCTTGCCTAAACAACTGATCAATGATGTTATCCATTGACTACTGTGTTCAGCATCAGCCTCTTTCACCATCAGCTCCAAGGCAGTCTCCTTTTAATTCTTTCTTTTCTTTGATTTCTCCATGTCAACTTCCTTCTCCTTCTCTTTTTCAGTCTCCACAGCCAACTCCTTCTCCTTTTCCACTTCTGTCACTTCTGTTTCTTTCTTTTTCTCTTTCCTCTCTACACTCCTCTTCTTTTTGCTTTCACTGACTGAATCTCCCCCTTTTTGGTTGCATTGGTTGCAAGGGTTTGATTGTCAGAAAGCTTTTTGCCCACAACTTCCTCTATCAAGGGTTGTATTACTGAGGAAAGCCTCTCATCAATGGTTTTGATCACTATATTAGTGATGATAGGTGTGATGAGAGGTAGGGAATTTTGAAAGATAGCAGCTATTTGCTCAGGGGGGTTCTGTTCCTGAGAAATAGTGCCAGAAGCAGAGGCAGGTGGCTGAGTATTTGGGAGTAGCTCTGTGTTTGGGAGACCTTCAGATGAAGGTGCCATCTGTGGGGTTTGAGGGGCAGATGGTCTTTGATCCTCAGAAGTTTTGGCAAGCAGCTCTTGAGTTTGCTCACCTCCACTTCCAGGATGGTGTTTTGGGCTAACACATCGTAAAAGAAGCCCAGGTCATCATCAGTAGTTACTGAATCACCTGACCTCCTGATATAATCAGGATGAACATGCACTGAGTGTAGATCAGTTGTAGCATGTGCCCCTTTGTCTTGGAACTAAGGACTTCCTGCCTCAGGACTATGTCCTTCATCAGCAGTTGCCTCTGGTAAGGTCTTAGTGATGTTACCAACTACATCCTGATCATATGCTGAAGCAGGATAAGTGGCAGCCTCACCAGAAGTTCCAATCTCCTTTTCTACACTAGGAGATGGAACATTGTAACCCCTGTGCTGTGGGTATCAGATGCACTTTGGTCCTCCCCCTCAATGGTAGAGGTATTCCAGTTGTAATTGGTATCTGGGGAGGAGGTGAGGAATGCGATTGACTCAGCACTTTTGCAACAATTAATGTAGGACTTTGGGGGCGGTTGCATGTGGTGATTGGGTAGAAGCAGATTGCACCCGGGGTGAATGGTGCTCTTCAATGGTAACCCTCTCAAGTGAGATAGGTTCCAGCAGTGTGGGTTCCCCAATATTGGTTGCAACAGGATCCTGATTCTCTATGATGGCCATAATGAACCGAGGATATAATATCCATCGATTAGAAAGAGGTTTTGAGGCCATATCCTTAAGTTCAAGAAAAATAATTTCAGAAAAGTTTCAGTCTTGTTGCTCAAGGATAGAGAATAATACATGTTGCACCTGGTAGACATTTGATCCCAAGAGGAAGTCTTAGGAGCTAAGCAAACATTTACCATGTGAAAGATAAGACGCTCTGCATCATGGAAATGCTTCTTCAGGATGGTAGAGGTATTGAGGTTTCCTGATATCCATGGTGGGCAAAGGATAATCGGTTGTGCCCTTTGGATACCAGCAGGGAAAGTGGCATCATCCAAGTTTAGGGTTTGGCGAATGATTTCCGGAGTGATGACCACTTGATGGTTGTTGACGAACGACTGGAGAGACTCGGTGTTGTTCTCCCCAGTTATAAGGGTGACGTTCGTCCAAAACTAGTGTAAGGATTCAGCGTGAATGATGGGATTTAGAAGGAAGGCCGTTTGGTAGGGAGATTGGACCATTAGATCAATGGCGTTATTGAACGTTGTCCAGAAAGGTGATTTTGTGAGGTAGGCCACATAGTTATGTCGTGGTTTGAGCTGCATGGTCGCCATTAATGAGAGAGAAGTTTTGAAGGTTTGAACGTTAGGTTTGGAGAGGATGAAGCTCTGAAGGATTAGGTATTGGGTATTTATAGGGTAAGGGTTAGAAAACGACTGAAGGGTTTGGTGTTAGTCATCAGTAGTTTTAAACGACTGATGACATGGTATGACCCTTTCAGAAGTTGAAACAACTGAAGTCTTGGTTTTAGGCATCAGCAGTTATAAAACTACTGAAAACCATGGTTTTGACTTCAGATGTTTGAAAACAACTAAAGACTTGGTTTTAGTCATCAGTAGTTGTGAAAGTACTGAAAACCTTGGTTTGGTCTTCAGGTGTTGTAAACAACTGATAACTTGGTATTAGTCATCAGTAGTTGTGAAACTACTGAAGACATGGTTTTGTTATCAGTTGTTGTAAACAGCTGATGACTTGGTGTTAGTCATCAGTAGTTGTGAAACTACTGAAGACATGGTTTTGTCATTAGTTGTTTAGGATGAAACAGCAGTTGTAGAAACAACTAAAGAGAAAGTTCTCATTAGTAGTTTTCGTCAATTCATAGCCTTTTAGTTGTTTCATACTGTCCTCAACACTTACTCATCAGCCTTTGTTGTTTTCAGTTGTTTCATAGGACATCAGTACTTATCTGTTTTTACTGACATCAATAGTTATAACTACATCAGTAGTTGTAACTTTATCAGTTGTTTTAATAGAATCAGTACTATATGTGATATGGTCACTAATGATCATCAGTACTTATTTACTGAGATCATCAGTAGTTATCACTTATTCTAGCTGCAGCATACCAAGCCGTAACACTAGGTTTTGGAAAGTTGAACTATCCAAAGGCTTAGTAAAAATTTCTGCAAGCTCATCACCACTAGGCACAAACTTAGGATCAATCAGACCTTTTTCAAAACAATCCCTATAAAATGATGTCTGATCTCTATATGTTTGGTCCTAGAGTGCTGGACTGGATTTTTGACAATGCACAGAGCTAAAGTACTATCCACTAATAATGGAGTCTTAGTCTTTTTAATGCCATAATCCAAAAGTTGGTTCTGAAGCCAGAGTACCTGAGAAGTACAACTTGCAGCTGCAATGTACTCTGCTTCAGCAGTGGATGTAGCAACAGATGTTGTTTCTTACTCTGCCAAGAAATCAAACAGTGCCTAGGAATTGACATCCACCAGAAGTTGACTTTCTAGTTAACTTGCACCCTGCATAGTCACTATCTGAAAAAGCAACTAATTTGCAAGAGTGTCCAGTGGAATACCATAAACCTAGAGATTGTGTACCTTGCAAATATCTAAAGATCCTCTTGACTGCAATCAAATGAGACTCTTTAGGAGCAGCCTGAAATCTAGCACAGAAACAAGTAGCAAACATGATATCTGGTCTAGAAGCTGTTAAATACATCAAGGACCCAATCATACATCTGTAAAGTGTTTCATCAACATCTTTACCTTTCTGATCTGCATCTAGTTGTGTGGTGTTGCACATGGGAGTAGAACAGGGCTTACAATTTTGTAAATCAAACTTATTCAAAAGATCTTTTGTATATTTTGACTGATGAATAAAGGTTCCATCAGTCTTTTGTTTGATTTGCAAGCCTAGAAAGAACTGTAATTCTCCCATTGCACTCATTTCAAACCTCTTTTTCATTAATTTGGTAAAATCATCACACAACTGGGAATCAGAGGATGCAAAAATAATATCATCAACATAAATTTGAACAAGTAGCTTATGTTGATCCACCTTCTTAATAAACAAAGTTTTATCTATGGAGCCTCTAGTGAAATTATTTTTAAGAAGAAAAGTGGAAAGTGTCTCATACCAGGATCTAGGAGCTTGTTTCAACCCATAAAGAGCCTTATCAAGTTTATACACCCATTCAGGATGTTTATTATCCTCAAAACCTGGTGGTTGACACACATAAACTTCTTCTTTTATTTTACCATATAAAAATGCACTTTTGACATCCATTTGAAAAAATTTATGATGGTAGAATGCACCATAGGCTAAGAACAATCTAATTGCCTCTAGTCTGGCTACAGGGGCAAAGGTTTCATCATAATCAATACCTTCTTCTTGTGAAAAACCCTGTACAAACAGTCTAGCCTTGTTCTTAACAATAAGCCCATTTTCATCAGTTTTATTCCTAAACACCCATTTAGTGCCTATTGCACACTTACCTGGGGGTAGAGGAACCAGTTCCCACACTGTTGTTTCTTGAATGAAGTAGCTCAAGCTACATGGCTTCAAACCATCCATTGTCTCTCAAAGCAACATGATAGTTCTTTGGCTCTAGCTGACTGATGAAGAGAGCATAGAAGCAGAAGTTAGACAATTGACTTCTTGTTGAAACTCCAGCATTGATATCACCAATGATTTGAGACATTGGGTGATCTTCAGCTCTTGATAAACAATGATATCTATGCAAGTGTTTGTAGAACCTTCAGCAGCAGCAGATGTTGATGCAGACTCTTGAAACAAGAATTTGATGGTAACTCAAAAGATGTAGAGAAATCAGAAATCTCATCAGCATTTGTTGTGGATGGAACTGCTGAAGCTATAGGAACATCAGTTTAGCAGACTCGGTAGTTGGTCACTAAACTTGAATAGGTGAGTATTGATATTATCATCATCATCAATACCACCAGGTGGAAGACATGCTGCAGAAGATGATTTATCCACATGATCTGCAACAGCTGGAGGTTGATAAGGAACATATTGCAGTATGTCCAATCAAACAACTCCACAGGGTTTTGTGGAATCTTGTCCTTTGGAGATTCATTAAACTTCACCTGCAAAGTCTCTTCAACTATCTTTGTTCTGCAGTTGAAGACTCTGTATGCTTTGCAAGTAGATGAATAACCAACAAAATACCCTGCATCCACCTTAGGATCAAATTTTTGGAGTTGATCCTTGTGTTGAGAATAAAACAGGGACACCCAAATGCTTTGAAAAGTGAAATTAGAGGAGCCAAGTGATGTAGAACTTCATATGGAGTCTTCATCAACCTCTGATTTACTAAGGCTCTATTCTGCACATAGCAAGCTGTGTTAACAGCTTCAGCCCAAAAGGTCAGTGGCAAACCAGAGTCAGCCAACATAGACCTTGCAGCTTCAATTAGGGTCCTGTTCTTTCTCTCCACTACTCCATTTTGTTCTGGAGTCCTTAGGATGCTAAACTGCCTTTTGATTCCCTTTGAAAGATAAAAATCATCAAGTATATGGTTTCTGAATTCAGTTCCATTGTCACTCCTTATACACTTGACTGAAAGGGAATACTGCTTCTCAATATACAACACAAAGTTGATAATCTTCTGAGCAACCTCATCCTTTGAATGCAGAAAGAAAGTCCATACAAATCTGGAGTAATCATCCACATTACCAGACAGTATTTCTTCTTTGCCATGCTCATCACTCTCACAGGACCAAATAGATCCATATGCAGTAATTGCAAGCAGGCAGTGGACTTAGGCACTTCAATAGGAGGGAATGAGACTTTGTGATGTTTTCCTTTTAAACAAGCAGTGCAGGTTTCATCACAGTGGAACTCCTTTATTGGTAAACCTCTCACTAAACTATTATAGATCAGTTGATTCATGTTTTGAAATTAACATGACCCAGCCTTCTGTGCCACAGTTTAGATTCCTGAGGAGAGGCTTTGGAAAATAGGCAAGGATGGCCTCTGAGATCTATTTTCTTGGAAAGATCTAAGGCATACACTCTTCCTGTCCTGTGGCCCTCAAGAGAGTGTGATCATCCAACACCTTATCAATCAAATTCAGAACTTTGGATGACAGAATCCTACAGTTCTGACTGGTGAAAACAGCAACATGGCCTTTATCACACTTTGACTGACACTCAAGAGATTGTACTTGAGATTTCCACATGATTAACATCATCAAACTTTATTTCTCCATTGGAGACAAAGCCTTTTCCAATGACGTAACCCTTAGCATCATCGCCAAAAGAAACAAACCCTTCTTTCCTTGAGAGTAGTCATGAAGGAGAGAGTGTTCCCTGTCATATGCATAGATCCCCCACTGTCTACATACCAGATGCTACTTTGGCATGTTGAAGAACCCTGCAATCATAAACAATTAGTTAGATTTTGAGACCCAAACCTTTTTGGTTTTGGGTCTGGTCATATCAACAGATGGTAAACTAACAGACTTGCTATGAATAACAGCCTGATGGGATGGGGATGGTGAAGAAGAAGAATCCTTGGCATGGATTTTCTTCTCTGTGGTTTCAACACAGGAGCATCTAATTGGTTGACTCTCCCCAATAGATGTTGAACCATCATAACAAGTTGTGTCTGATTTTGTGATAAAGCCTTCAGCTCATCAGACACATTAGTGCTTGAGTTTGATGGGTTCCTGTGTTGTACCATCTCTCTTTGAGCAACCTCAGCTGTTACCTGTTTAACCCTTTCTTTTGGATTTCTTTTTGGATTTGGGGGTCACAGGTTTTGATGTTGCTGGTACAAATTTGGTTTCAAACTCAGTTTTCATTTTATCCATTTTCTCTTTAATGTTTTCATTATGTTGAGTTTGGAGCCCTTTTTATACCAGCAATCATCAGTATGATGATTGAATAAGCCACATATTTCACATGGCTTTTTCTTCATCTTAAGTTGATCATCTGTTGAAGAGGATGAAACTACTGAAGACTTGTTCTTCAGCAGTTTGTTATCAGTACTAGTAGTTTTCTTCCCTTTAGTACCTGCTTTCTTGATATCTTCTTCAGTAGTTTTCCCACCCTTTCTACTTGCAGTTTTCTTCCCTTTAGTACATGCAGTAGTTTGGGCTTGTTCTCCAGGTGTTATGACATTCTTTTTAGTACTTTCAGTACTTTGTGAAATATCACCTGGAGTGATCAACTTTTTGATCATGTGAGTGTCAGCATTTGAACCATCACATCAGCTGATAGGTTCTAAGAGGAATTAATGTTGACTTCTACTTCTGATGGTGCTGTATCAGATAGTAGATCACATGATGAAAAGGATTGGTTATTGCTTTCACCATCAGATTCTACCTCTGCTCTGGGAGTAAAATCTGTAGGAGGAGCAGTGTGATTATAACCATGCCAAACTTCACATTGAAGCAGTATTACTAAGAAGCATTTCAAATCCCTTGCAAGAATTTACCCATCGACCACACTCTACCTGGGTAGTTGAAAGTGTTTCTTGAGGTCTCTGTACTTCTCTAGAAGTATCTCTTCCCTAGCCTTATCATCAGTGATTTGGCATTTAAGTTTGTAAATCTCATCATTCTTATCATTAAGCACAGACTCAAATTCAGCTTTTCCTTTGGAAATTGTTTGTTCTAGCTCAATGTTCTTGTTAATTAAAGCTACATTTGCTTCTCTAATAGATGCAAATGCGGCTATGCATGTTTCAGAACATAGTTTGGCTTTTGCCTCAGAGGATACCTGTGATACCTGTGGTGTAGAGGCATTAGAGGATGAAGTATCAGCAGACTCCAAAGCCATAAGAGCTAGATTTCCAAAAGGACTGTCACCACCTTGTTGACCAGCACCAGAGAATAGTTGTTCATGACCAGACAATCATCTGGTAAACTGCTCCAGTCAACAACTCCTGGGGTGAAAAAGCTGTGTTGTTGAGGTTGAGTTTGTTGATGAGATTAGGAAGGTGAGGTTCAGGTAATGCTTGTGGTTGTTGTGCAATAGGAGCTTGAACCGGATTTGGCTGAGGCAAGTAATAGCAGGGAAAACGATGTGACATTGGACCCTGGGGGACAAAGTATGCAGGAGATACAGGGTGTGAATGATGACCAGAACCAGCAGGATGTTGCCCTCTGTTTTGTGGACTAGTGCTAGGAAAAGTCACAAAGGGTGCAGAAGAGTTAGATCCAGTTGATCTACACTCTCTTGAAAAGTGTCCAGGCCTTTGGCATTTGTGACACCTCAACTTACTCTTGTCAAAACCAACTTTGGTTTTGCCAGAGAGTCCAGGAAATTTCCTGCCAGTTCTCTTGTAGAACTTCTGAGATCTGATATTAACTAAGGCCATTTGGCTTAGAATATCCATCTCTTCTAAATCATCATCAGCAATTCCCTTCAGATCATCCATGATGAAGCATAGATTGTCACTATTACTGCCAAAATGACTATCAATACCAACAAATGCATGATCAGAATTGTTTGAAGAGAAATCAATATGCTCATCATAATTGCTTTCAGATGCAGCATATTCTGACTCATGACCAACCAAGGCAGTGTTCCCTGGTACAAAGTCATCAGTGAGCTTTCCTAATGATGACAGTTTCCTTTTCTGCTCTATCTCTCTTTCGAATGTAAGCAGTTTCCCATGAAGTTGGGTGAGAGATAGGCTATCCAGATTTGCACTGGAGCGTAGGACAATAATGTATGTGTCCCATCTCTCAGGCAGTGATCTGAGGAATCTATTATTCATCTGGCTGTTGGTGTATTCCTGTTTCACCATTTTCAGCTCAGAGATCAAACAGGAAAAATGCTCAAACTGTTGAGTCAGTGTCTCACCCTTTCTATGAGAGAATGTCTCATATTGTTGGGCAAGGATTTCTCTGTTGTTTGCTAAGACCTCATCTGTGCCATCGAATTGTTCCTTCAGTGCATTCCAGAGGTCATGAGCAATTTCATGATGCATAAGCCCTGAATAGATTTCATTGGGCAAAGCCATGGCCAGAATACCATGCGCTTTAGCATCAATCTCAAACAGTTTCCGATCTTCATCTGAGTATTGCTCCTTCTTCTCGGAACCATTTGATTGATGCTAACAAACACAAATACTTTGAGTAAAGATACATAAACAATTTGTTCTTTTAAAGTATTCACTTGATTAATCTTTTGAGTACAAATGATACAATTGGCATATAAACCAAGTGGCTTGACAAAACTTACCTCTACTATACACGTATGAGGGTTTATACTATAAAATCTAAACAATAATAATAAACTATTTTATGTTCAGAAGGTACAACAAAGACAAACAATTGACACATTAGAGTTGGCAGTTTCGGTACTATGTTGTCCCCAATAGACAAAACACAACAGTCGTCCGCACAGATAGTCTTGTCTTGTGTAACAATTAATCAGCAGCTCATGGAGTTCAGTGTTAATAGTCGATTAGTGACTCATCTGTAAAGTGCTGATCGGTAGTGGTTCAACATGTGCTAATCATCAGTTCATTCAGCACATGTTGATTGGCAGTTGATTCAGCAGTTGGCATCATTCGACAATTGTAGGCAAAGTGTTGAATCCTGAGTTTTCAGTAGCTTCACCATTTTTATATATCAATAAAATGTTTTTGTAATAAAAGAATGATTAAATTAACTATTTTTGTGATTATCATTTTTATTAAGAAAAAGAAACGAGAAAATAATTTTTTTTTGATGTAGTACTAGAATAATGACATGTGTTTTTAAAGTAGTTTCTGTTATATACTACATATTTTATAATTTTCTAGAAGATGTGGTCAAAACTTTATTTTTTATTCTCTTTATTTTTGTACAATGTTTCTTCCCCCTTTCAATTCCTTTCAAGTTCACATCTCTTAGACTTATTAATTTATGTACGTAGTGAAAAGTATAGTAAACTCAATATTTTTCTAAGATTGACCCAAAGTAACACATAATTGCAAATTTTTAGAGTTTCTACAACTGTAATGATAAATATTTAAATCCTTCCATTTCTTTTTGATTTTTTTTACTTTTTATTTGTATTTTTTTAATTTGTTTAATATTTATGTGTGATTCTCGATTATAGTGGGAGTTTATCTCATAACTATACCCTGGGCACGTATTTACGTGCCCAATGGGTATCTTACCTCCCTATCTCCCCCTCCCCCCGGGTCCCTATCCGATCCTCCCCTAGTCTACGAGGGGGGATGGAATATTTACCATACTAGTAGCCTATCTTCTGGTAAGCAAACATTCATATTCGAGAAAGGAAACTACACGTGTTGGAGCATATATAGTCATATATAGTGTGTCTGTCGCTTGTCGAATAGTCTAGGCTTAATGTAATACACTGTAAGACCCCGTTCCCGGGACGCTTATAGCTGGTCAACCATTGCACATAAAACATACATTTATAGTTATTTTACATAAACATTCGCAGCGGAAACATTCAAAAATGGCATTTCATTGCATCATAAAAACTTTTGAAAAATAATGCATCGTTTGTCGGTTACAAAATTACATTTGTTGTATTACATCACAAAAGCTTTGAATAAATGGATGTCATCCAAAAGAGCTGAGCAGCTGCCTCGTGCCATCCTCAGCAACATTACCTGTCAACTGGAAACACATAAAAGTCAGCGTTGCTGAGTGAGTTCTAGTTTTATAATAAAACATACTTTTCTTTCGTAAAACCATCCTTTCTCTTAAAATCATATTATACTTTACATTCGTTCGTGATCATACATCGTACGTGCATACAGATAATATCATTATTATCTTCGTCATTCTTTCGTTCATACTTTCACTCATTCATCATTTCATTCATTACGTTCATCATTACCATGAACTTTACCCTTCATGCTCGTGATATTGTGCCTAAGCCTATAAAAGACCTTCATTGGTGGTGCCCAGCACCAAGTGGTCACAGTACCTAAGGTAAAGTTCAGGTATACCATTGTCATATGCTATGCCTTCATACTCATGATACTGGACCTAAGCATAAAAGACCTTCATCGGTGGTGCCAGCACCAGTGGTCACAGTACCTAAGACACACAACAATGGTTCATTCATATGGTCAATCACAAGAAGGACCCCAATGTGCATCCTTTAGGGTAGCTAACCCATACACCATTGAGCTAACACCTACAATGGGATGCACCTCCATACATTTGCTTGCAAGCCTTTCTTACATTCATTCATTCATCATAATGCATGCATTCATCATCATGTCCTCTTTCATTATCTTTCACTTTATGTTACATAATACTTCGTTCATTCATTATCTTAACACGTAAAGTCATGGGAAAGATAAACATACATCATCATAAGGAACATAAACATATCATTCATACATCATCATGCAGTGCATCATACATACATAACATACATCATGTATAACCATGACAACATCATCATCATCATCATAAGCATCAATCACATATCATTACATGCCCATCATACATCTATGACCTCAAAAGTCAACTTTCATAACCCCCGAGAATCTCCTAGGTCAAAGCCTACATTACCTCTTTTTCCTCAAAAAGTCAGAATTTTTCTAAGTGTTCATCCGCATTCCTATAGTTCATCCATATTAGATTTACTTCATCCACATTTGCTATAGTTCATCCGCATTGGATTTACTCATCCGCATTTCCCAGACTTAGTCAAATACTCATCCGCATTAACTTCATCCGTATTGACTTCATCCGCATTTCCCAGACTTAGTCAAATGCTCATCCGCATTAACTTCATCCGTATTTGACTTCATCCGCATTTCCCAGACTTAGTCAATTGCTCATCCACATTTCATACACTTAGTCAATGTTCATCCGCATTGACTTCATTCGCATTTGACTTCATCCGCATTAACTTACCCATTGGTTAATGTTCATCCGCATTAACCCTTTCCATCCGCATTTACTTCCAAACACTTAGGAAAATTTAAAAACTTCTCAAGTGGGTCTAAAACATCATATTCAATTTCCATGCATCATTCATCAGGTTCTAAGCTTAAATCTTACCCTCTAAGCCTTAGAAACACAATCATACATCATCAATCATGAACATAGTCACACATCACATCATAACATCATCATACACACATTCAAGCATACGGGTTCGAAACCCAGTTAAATAAAAACATACATTCATGCATTTCCAGCCCCAAAATCAGTTAGAAACCGGTAAAAGAGGAGTCCTAGAACTCACCTTTGCAGCTCTTGAGTATGGCTTCTTCCATACTCGTTTGCAAATTGAATTCAACCGCCTAGAAACCCACTAAAAACATACCCAAGCACATACAAACACACATAAGCATAAACCTGAGGATATGACTAGTTAAGAACACCATAAAAGCATGAATTCTTACCTTCAATTCAAATTCTTTCTTCTTGTTCTTCTTCAAAGCCGAGAA